>LR738713.1:311922501-311952473 GCA_902687465.1 Secale cereale | reverse complement strand
GCACCCCTCCCCTACTCAACCGCCGCCGCCGACCCCCCGCACCCTCCCCCGCTCCACCGGCCGCCGCCGCCGACCCATGAACTCACATGATTCATAAATATATTCAAATAGCAAATTTGATGATATTTTTAATAAAATTATTTCCGTCTTATAAAAAAATATTACTGTTATGATTTAAACAAGTTTGAACATATTTAAACACAAATAAGTATCAAACAACATTTTAAATGCATAAAAAATTTGTGGAGCCTGGGAATCGAACAAAGGACCTCCTGGTGGGAGAACTAGGGGCTGACCAGTCGAGCTAGCTAGGGGGGCTTGATGTGTATGAGGTATGGTGGGAGATAAACTGTGTTGGCTCGCGCAGAAATAAAACAACAATACTAATGGCGCACCAAGGGGAGGTGCGCCATTAGTATGGACGTACTTATGGCGCACCAGGGCGCGGTGCGCCATTAGTATTGTGCCCATCCATATTTCAGCTAGGTCGCGGCCCGATCCCCAATCTCACATCTCTCTCAGCCCCGCCACCCCCCCACTGCGCGCCGCTGCCCCGATCCACTGCGCCACCGCCCCCGCGCCCTCCGCCGCCTCCCTCTCCACGCCATCGAGCACCGACCCACTACGCCACCGCCCCCGCACCCCCGCCGCCTCCCTCTCCACGCCATCGAGCACCGAAGTAGGCCGGAGAAGTCCAGCACGAGGGTCGGCGGCATCGACGAACCGGACCCCAGTGCATCAGTGGAGCGCCCACCCTTCCCTTCGCTGCTTGGCCGTGCCGTCGCCGCCGCGGGGCTTCGGGGTTGCGCCCTCTGCAGCCGACCTGTAAGCGTTCTCTGGTTCCCCCTCCTCGCTTGCACTCGAATCGTAGAATGTAACAGCGACTTAGATTTGGGGGATTAGCATTTCGTGGTGGCTATCAAAGTTGATGGTCTGATCAAATCCATGACCTAGATTTCAGGATAGTTTTGCAACGCATGCATTAGGATGAGGGCATGAGGCCAGTGCATGTTGGTGTTGCAGTCATGTGACCTACAGCTGTTTGATGAAATGCTTAAGCTAGACGGGATGGTTACAAATGTGCTTTCTTCCATGACTGTTTCTGCCTCAGATACTTGCATTTACTCACTTAGTGAAACACTTCAGTGCCTCGGTTCTACTGTGGGCAGTGTGCATCGCTTCAGTGCCAAAGTGTGCGTCATATTCAGTTTCTATCAGCTGCTCATTTCCATATGCTGTTACATCAATAGTGGAAGTCATTTAGTGATGTATAATAAGATAGTATGTGATGTGCAGGGCTTGTGTGACATATATGTATGTTTTTGGAATGTGGATACTTGCAACTTAAAGTCATGAGCTTTGTCTTTTGCAATTTGATATTACGGGGTTTAATGAAAAGGTGTGTAGAACTGCTTGTCCCTGGAATCCACCACAAAGTAATTTTTTTTGTATTTCTGCCATTTTCGTTGAAGTACGCGGTTGAGATCAAAATTTAGGTCACTTGGATCAAAATTTAGGTCACTTGGATCAAACTTGTTTGTCTGTATTGAAACTTTTGTGTTAGTGCTTGCTGTCATACTTATTGGAGTACTCCAGCAAATTGTTTAAACAAACTTGTTTGTCTGTATTGAAACTTTTGTTTGCATGCTTCTGAATGCTCTGACGAAAATACAGAGAAAAACATACAGTAAAATAACAGTAGCTACAGCTCTGACAAATGGTGCACATGCTTTGCTCTAGACACTAAGTTTTTACTACTCCAAGTAAATTAACTGAAACTTGTTGTTCAATCATTTGCTTGCTGTTCTTGTCAGTAAATGAAACCTTTAACCAAATACTCCTTTCAGATAAGAGTAAATGAAACCTTTTGTTTAACTAAAACTAAATGAAAATTTTCCTTTAATCAAAACCAAATGAAACTTTTCAGTTAATTAAAACTACTGCTTTAAATGAAACTTTCAATAATGCTTGGTGATCTGCAGGAGTAAACAAGATGATTGGTCATATGCAGGAGCAGGACAAGCAAAACACATTGTTTCTGAAAAATACAGAGAAAAACATGTTTCATTATTTTTGCTGTAGTTTTTCTTGCATCTGTTATTTTAGTTCTGTAAAAAACATGTTCTGGTAAAGTATCTGTAAAATATCTGATGTAGTTTCAGTAGTGCTTGCTTGGTTGCTTGCAGTAGTTCAGTTGCAGTAGTTTAGTGTAGAACTCTTGCTTGTGTTCTCTCTTACTCCTCTTGCTTTCTTACTCCTCTTCTCTCCGCTCCAGATTGCACTAGTGAGGATTAGGATTACAAGTGTAGCAGTAATATTGGAGTGCCCTCTTCTCTTTTCTTGCTCTCTTTCTTTCTTCTTCTCTTTATTTTGTCTTCACTTTCTCTTCTCTTCGCTGCTTGCTCTTCTACTCATCTTCTACTCTCTTCAGTGTTAGTGCTTGCTGTCATACTTTTGTTTAAACAATTCAGTGCTGGCTCCAGAGTCGTCTCGATAGCACTTGGTTTCTGTCTTTTGTGTTAGTGCTTGCTGTCATACTTATTGGAAGACATGTTAGTGCTTGCTGTCATACTTTGGCATGCCATAGTCCGTGACAATTTCATCTTTTTCAGAACCCCTTTGGCTCTTGGCTTTACTAGTATGGTAGTCCCAAGTGAGATCTTTAGTTCGTTTAGCCGGTTGGTGGGCTTGATGTTCTGTTGGGGTTTTAGGTTTTAGGTTTTTTTTGTCATGTACACTAGTACTACTTGTATGTCACACTAGCACAATGATAATAATGGTGGTCATGTATTTGGTTCCTTGTTGTAAATATTTGAACTTCAAACTATTGTTTTACAAGCTTCTGCAACTTTTTCTTAACTGTTGATGCTGCTGTTATGCCTGTATTCACTTCTGTTGCTACTGTACTTGTCATGATGTTGTACTTGTGATGATGCTACTTGTGATCTTCTGAAATGACCCATTGGCGACTTCATTAGGCGGGGATAATGATTTTGCAGGTACCCCGAGAGGCCCTTGAGTTTGCTGGAATGTCGATTAACTTCCGTTCCGGCAAATTCGGGTACTCCATATGTCCTATTTTCAGCAAAGGTCATGCTGAAATTTTCCATGAATTTTAGCATGACTTTGCTAAAAATAGGACATATAGGGTACTTGTGACTAATGCATGGGCCGGGGTATCTTAGTAGTTAATTAAGTAGGATCAAGTGCCCCTTTATTCTACCTGCAATAAACCATAGGCGGCAATAGAGCCAAGTGATTAGGCCCAACTTAGAATTCTCCTTCCCAGCTTAGCGTTTAGGATGCCTCGGTGTCGACAAACCATAAATTATAAAACCTTGGCTTTTAGGGTGCCTCGGTGTCGATAAAAACCGAAATGATGAAAGCTTAGGCTTTTAGGGTGCCTCGGCGTCGAAAAACCCTCAATTATAAATGCTTAGCTTTTAGGATGCCTCGGTGTCGACAAACCCTAAATGATGAGACCATGATCTTGTTCCTTGACAATAACCAACTTTTTGACCACACTTTGTTCCTATTTAGAGAGAAACATGGCCAACAACGATGAGGCCGGCGGTTCGGGCGGCAAGGCATTCTGGGAACTATCCCAGGAGATGGAGGAACAACCTCACTTGTATGAGGACGCCGCCTTCCCCACCGATCCTGACAACACTGATGGTACCGCCGAGGATGACCCCACTGATGCCACCACTGATGGTGCCGCCGAGGATGCCAGCACTGATGATGGCGGCACCCGCACAGATGGCAGCCAACCGAAGAGGCAACGGAAGGACCGGCGTCCGACCGTGCTCCGCACCCTCAAGGAGGAAGTTACTGAAGTGGACTCCGACGGGAATCCAACGGCGCTCGAACGAATAGTCAAGGGGTACTCGCTTCAGCTCGGGTGCATTCTCCGGAGCACCGTCTCGATCAACACCGAGAACCTGAGGCATCCTGACCGAGGGAATTTGCGCAACCTCCTCTTCACGAAGCTGCACGAACGATACAAGTTCCCCGCTCAATTTGAAAACACAAGCCTCAAAGGGAATAAAGTGAACAATGCTGCCCTCACGAGGATGAGCAAGGCCCTGTCTACTTGGAAAACCAATGTGAAGAGAATGATCGAGAAAGGTGAGAGTTATGAGAAGATCAAGGAGAAAAATCCTTCGATCACCGAAGATGACTACAACGACTTCAAGATCAATTGCTCGAGCACCGCACACTCCGAATCAAGTCAGTGGGGGAAAGAAATGCGGGAGCTGAACTTAGGGGAACACACACTCGGTCCCGGCAGATACAGAGTGGCGGAGCCTATATCGGACAAGGAGGATGTGACGCCCGAAGACCGACGTCCCAGAAGATTCCAGAAGATTCCCGAAGTTCCAGACGTTCCGGGCTGCCCGTGTGTTCTTTTGTGCTTGTGTTATTTATTTTTGCATTGCATCATGTCATCATGGGCATTACAAGTTGGTATTCAGAGCCTTCTCCGACCTAGAAGCCCCCACTGATTGATCGAATCATTGACGGTTGAGTCTAGGCACACACTTGAAAATATTTTGAGTCCTATATTTATATCGGAGAGTAGGATTTCTGTTTGCTTCTCATCCCTTTTCACTCTGGTGAGGACTCCTGACGATTACTCTTGCCTCTTCTACTTTCAAAAAATGCACCAAATTTTTTTTAGGATCTCGCGAGTATTGTTTGGATTGTTTCGATGTCTTTGTGACGAGAACATTGTTCTCGATGCCTCCTGTCATTAGGGGTTGTGGCAGTGTCCCGGGGAGTTGAGCTCCGAGGTGTTGTCGTCACAAATCCTTCGCGGCAGTACTAGAATACTTAAGACGGCCGACATCGAAAACTCTCCTATGCGGTTAGTGGCAAGATAACCCCGACATCACCCAGTACTGGGGAGGTAGCTCGAGAGTATTGCCATAGCTTGTATAGTGGATGCGTTTCGAAGGTCTGAGGTAAACAGTTTCCGAGAAAGACTGGTTATGTGTTGAAGGATGGATACAGCTGGATGTAGGATTAGAGTTGAGTGCGCGGTGCTTCCCCTGTATCCCCAACACCTGATTGCATAACTGGAAACTTTCGGAAATTAATAGGTGGGTTCATCAAGTAGTTCTAGGCATTCTTCCAACGAGTACATGATATGAAGTTCGGGGTTCTACATTGAGTGAAGTGGTTTTATGGACTTGTTCTGATCGGGAGTTGCATCTTAAAGGGTCCTTGGCTATGCTGATCCGGGGATTGCAAAACCCTTTTGTAACACGTTCCATGAGCTTTCAGCACAAAGATGTTGAACGAAGCTTCTATCTTGTATTTGTTCTATCTGTTCCTTGTTCCATTTTATTTACCTTTTGTTCTCCAAGTGGCTTCTCGTCAAGTTAATGTACCTGCGGAATTCATCCGTTCAATCCTCTGTTCGGATGATATTGTGAAGATCATGCTGCATATCTATCCTTTGTTTTTGATTTGATTCTGGTATTCGAGTTGCTTCGATGTCAAATGTTGATTCCATACCTTTCCAATCGGTGTTCTAATATTTCTATGGGAGTGCTAATTCTTCTTGACCATCGAGATTTTCATGGTAATCCTTTTCAACCGGCGTGCCTTCCCTTCAAGTTATTCCATACGGATATCATTGAGAAATCTGACGATTTGTCTGTTTCATTCATATCAAGTTGTCTTTGTTTTCCCCACCCTCCCTCCCTTCTTCTTTTTGGAGCCAGAAAGTCTTAATGAAGTATCCATTTTATTCATGTGATGTTTCTTCATTCTTTTCCTTCAATGTTCTTATCCGGTGATTTATCGTGAAGATGCTCAAGAGCTTCAAGTTCATCATTCTTTTGTTCTCTTATTTCGGTGTTGATCTTATCCTTTTCCGCATTTCACAATTCTTTCTTATTTCGGTGCACCAATTAATCATTCTCCTCTTGCTATTCATATCCGGAGTGCTCAAGATTCATAATTCCATTCTTAATCCGTTCAAATTATTTTTGAGGATTGTCATCATATTCAAGCCATTTAATTCAACCGGTGCAATATCTCTTAAGATATCTTTTCAACGGTGATTTCTTTTGAGTGGGCCCTAACCTACAGGTCTTTTCCCAGGATCTTACCTGACTCTTCTATTTTCTGGAGTCTTATGAAATTCTTTTCAAAGTGTGACGTAAGAATGATTTCCATCGGTCACATGCCTTCTCCAAGATTGTTTCCAATTAGTCTCATCTTTAGCTCTACCTTACATATTTTCATTCTTCCGGAGTATCTCAAATTCTTCATGGCATTTCTCGTCTTCATTCTCAACATTTGGAGACCGGAGAAGAGTTTCTCTCAAACCTTGGCCCATTCTCTTGAAGATTCGTGTTTCTAGCTTCATGCGATCCTCATTATTGTTCCGATTGTGAGGAATTCTTTTTATACCAATCCGAAGCTTTTCATGAATTCTTTCCATTGTGATCCTCCGAAGGCCATCATTTCAGAATATTTCTTCGTTCTCAGTTTTCAACATCGTCCTCCAACTATTCTTAATTGATGTCTCTTCGTTCGTCTCCAATTTTTACGGTGGTTCATTCAAGTTTACCCTTCCGTTGTTATCGTTTTAATTCATTTGTTCTTTCCATAATCCTACCGGTGGTTCGTTGAATAATTATCCGAGATTGGGCTAGATCTCTCTTTAATCCTTTCCAACGAGAATAAGTAGTATGCCAAATCCTTGGTTGTCATCAATTTAATTGGTGAAGGAGATGCATGACATAATTCTTATTCTTATTCCTTCAAGGTGATTTAATTCTTTTGTCTGGAGCTTGTTCATCATATCATATCCTTGGTTCCAAGTTGTTCATCTTGTTTTCCGGAGCCCCAAGTTATTTCAATTATATCATTTCAAGCTCCATCTAATTCATCGCAGGCCTTGAATCTTATTCTTTTCATCTTTCACTTATCATTCTTTCATTACCGGAGTTCTCATGGTGGTTCATAATGATTTAATTCATCCTTGAAGTCTTCATCAACATTCTTGTTGGAGCTCAAGCATTCTTCATCATGCATTCCAATTGCAATCCTTTCTACCTTATCTTTCAGATGGTGTTATGTCATTCTTGACAATTCCTTCATGTTTCATGATTCACGAGTTATCAAGAATGAGATATTTAAACCCATCTTATTCTTCGTTCATGAAATCCTTTCAACCCCTCATTTTTTATTCGTTGGAGTATTCTTGGGTTGTATTCACCTAAAAGCTTTCCTTGAGAATTGTTGCTATTATGGTGCTTATAAATGACCCAAGTTCTTCATTTTCCATTCCGGTGTATAAGTTTTTCATCTCCTTGTTGATCTCAATCCAATCAATCGTTTTAGTTAGTGGCTGGTTATCACCTCTTAATTTTGAGATGTTTTCCATAAGCCCACATCAAGCTTATTCGTTTCCGTTTTTTTAAATCAACCCCATTCAACCCTGCTTTTTAAGGATGCTCTTTCAAATTCAAGTTGAGAGAAGTTGTCATTTTCTTCTCCGTTCTTTCTTTCCAACGACCTAGCATATATTCCTTCATTCCGGAGGCATTGTGATGTTGCTCTCTCCAAACCATCATATCGTTTTATCGAGATCATGTTCTTCCCTTGCTTATCATTTAACCGGAGTGTTGTATTCTCCATTCCAATTCTCTCATCTTATCAAGTTTTTGCCTATCTTTTTAACCGGAGTGCTGTATGAATCCTTCTTACCCCTGGTGCCATTCTTTCAATTTTTTCGGAGGCAATATGTTGTTGATTTCATCAAGTACCATCTCATCTCCTCAAGTTCTTGTTAATTCCTTCCATTTTCAGACGGAGTGCTGCCCAAATTATTTTGTTCTTAGTCCTTCTCAATCTTGGTTAACCGGAGTGGTTTTTGAAATTCTTTCGTCATCCGTGAGCTCTTGTTTAATGTCTTTCAACCTTCAAGGTTCTCATAATGCTCCTTGTTCCTCTTTTCTAACGGAGTTTTTCATCTACGTTCATCTCCGTTGTATTCTTCTTTCAAGCTTGCTCAACCTCTCAAGGTTCTTTGGTTTCACTCGTCTGTCAAAGAAGCAACTTTGTTTTACCTCTTCCTCTTCCGTTTTTACCCGGTGCTATCTCTAGGATCTCGGGTCGAGATCCTCTGTTAGTGTGGGAGAGTTGTGACGCCCGAAGACCGACGTCCCAGAAGATTCCCGAAGTTCCAGACGTTCCGGGCTGCCCGTGTGTTCTTTTGTGCTTGTGTTATTTATTTTTGCATTGCATCATGTCATCATGGGCATTACAGAGGAGGCGGACCGTGCCGAGCAAGGCCTACCGCCCCTCTTCGATAAATACGGTGACAAGCAGACCAGGAACTTTGTCAGGGCCCGGTACAAGAAGGACCCAAAAACAAAGGAGCTTACCACGGATCCAAAGACCAGGGCGCTTGAGCTTGTTCTGGTAAGGAATACACCCTCGCGTAATTAGCTCCATATGGTTGCATTATAATTAATGAAGCCAAATTTCTAAATGATTCACATTCCTTCCGCAGGCGACTGAAAGCAGTAGCGCGGGGTCGACTAAGAGCAACCCTTGGGACACGACTCTAAATAGGTCGTTGAATGTAATGAAGAACAAGGATAAGCTCGATAAGCCGACGTCAGCTGGTCGTGTGGCCGACAAAGGCTTGTCGACAAAATGGTCGTCATACTATAACGCAGGTGGGCGAAAGGAGAAAAAGACCAGCTCGGAAAGCCAGGCGCGCGAGGTTCAAGAACTCAAGGCACAGGTGGCGCGGATTCTGGAGATTGTCCAAGAGCAAGTGCAACAACAGCTCAGAGCGACGATCACTGCCATTGTGCCTAGCTTGATCGAGGGGTTGCAGGCGTGGATTGCGGGCGGCCAACAGGGGCCGCCCCCGATTCCCAGCTTCACGGCCAGCAACTCGCAGAACGCGATGGCGGGGCCATTGGTGTCTCCGGCGGAGGCGGCATTGGTGTCTCCGACGCCGACACGGGAGCTTAATGCACCCGGGTGTACGCCGGCCGGCACATCTGCAGCAAGCGGCCCCTCCGTCAACTGCACGCCCGCCGTTGGCGGTGCCTCAACATTAGCCGAGCTCGACGCCATCATCACGGTAACTAACTAAGCCTCTCTCGACCGAGGACTTCATCTCCTTGCCTTTGACTGGGCATCCCTGATGCCCTACATGTTTTCGCAGGGCGCCGCCGACGTTCCGTGCACTCTCCTGCACTTCGTGAACAACGAGTTGGTCGATGTCGCCAAGGGCAAAATCGTTCAACCGGGCAACCCCTTGTTCCACGGTACCCAGATGCCACCCAACTTGTTTAGGGTTCAACTGGTTCGGGTGCTGCCAGGCTGCGACGAGGTGTTACCTCCGATTCGACCCGCCGGGGCCGACGATGATGACGTGATGACCCTCAGCGCCTGCCTGAGCTGGCCCCTGCTTTGGCCGAAGAGCTAGATTCGTTTGGGGGCGGGGGACACCACCCCAAATACAACACCGCTAGTCGTGCTGGCGCCAAGTTGTCCCCATGGCAAGACCGCCGCAACGGTGCCGGAAATCCCTATGCCACTGGATCCAAACATGCATATGGCACAGGATCAGAACGATGATGACGATGATACATTTCCCAACGTCGATCAGTACTTTGCCGATCATGGGTACGGTGGCAACTTCATGGGGCCTCCTTCTCAAGAACCCAACCCAACGAAAGACGTGCACGATCTAGCTGGCACCATGGAGAAGCCAAGTTGCAACAGGCGTCGTCTGCCGTTCAGCTCTCAGGAGACACCTCCAGCTGCCGACTTCACCGAGCCTCAGATAGGCGAGGTGCGAAATATTATCAGCCCCAACACACTCAAGAAGGCGGTCTCTGAGCAGAAATCGGTCCCAATTCAGGAGAAGAAGAAGGCACGCAAAAGAAAAACTAACAAGGGTGCGAGCCAGCCGGCACCGAGTACGATCCGTGCTCAGGACGGGCCACCTTCACCTGAGGATGTAATGAGGAGGGTGCATGTGGCGGGTAGGCCGATGCTACCGAGAAATATGCTCGATGCTGCAACCGGTGCTATGCGGAGTCTGCATGACAGTGTTCATTCTTTGGAGAAGCGGCGTCTCAGAGAGAAGGATGTGGCATACCCGGTTTTCGCGGCCAAGGTGCCAGAGGGCAAGGGCTTTGTGGATAACTCCATCGGGGGTATGATCGTCCTGCGGTTTGATGACATCCACGCTATGTTGAACCTTCTTCCGCTGCACTACACCTTCGTTCGGCTATTTTCGCTGAGTATGGAGATGCGGATCATTCGCGACAAGACCCCGGACATCGTGATAGTCAACCCCTTCTACATGCGTGCCAAGATCTTGGGCAGCGCTGGGGACCGGCAAGTCGCGAGTTCTTACCTCGAAGGCGTCATTCTGGCAAACCGAGATAAGGATAACTTCCTCGTGCCTTACTTTCCCGAGTAAGTCCTCCGCCTCAACCGCCCCGTAACATATGAATTCTTAGATTTCGATCGTTCTTCTTTTAACATTCCGTGTTTTCTACAGTGACACACATTGCACGCTCATCCTCCTAAGCCCCAAATATTCCATGGCCATGTATTTCGACCCGGACCGTGAGTCGAAAGTAGACTACACAAATGTCAAGAAGGTTCTTGATGATGTTCTCCCCGGCTACGCCAAATCTGGAGGCACCTTCACCAGGCCTATTCGTAAGTACGGCAAGCACGTGTTCTCCCACAATACGACGTTCTGCTGCGTCAAGCAGCCGCCTGGCGGTCAGAAGGGTGCCTACTACGCCATCCATCACATGCGGGCGATCGTACGGGACCATCATCAACTTCTGCTACCGAGAAAACTCAAAGATTGGGCCGCGAGCGTGTCGGCAATCCAGGACGCGGACATCAGACAAGAATTCTTTCGCATCTAGTCGGAGTTTGCGGAAATCATCCATCAAGATGTCCTTCATACCTCGGGGCAGTTCTACCTCAGAAATCAATCGTCGAACAGTGACATCGACACAATGCTACAAATGCAGGCTGACAACGCCCATGATTTCATGACTCCCATGATAGACGGCGGCTTCATCCACGCTCAGGTCCCTTGAGTCGAGTCGAAAGCAGTGATGTTGTGTCTAGTTCTGAAACATCGATTGGCTCATGTTGTAATTGAACTTTAATGAACTTGTAGTATGTCTCTTTGGTTTCGAGAGTCGTTCAACTTAGATGTAATCGATGCTATTAATGTCTTGCTTTTCTCTTTTGATCGTTCTGTTGCATACTTATATATTGCTTATGTATTGTCTGTGAATTGGTACTAACGTTTCGTTTGGCAAGTGCATAGCGATGTCGTCGTATGTCGTGTACAAGGGTAAGGTTCCCGGAGTCTACGACGACTTGGAGGAGTGTCGGAGACAGGTTCACCGATTCAGCGGTAACAGTTACAAAGGGTACACCACTAGGGCCGAGGCCGAATCTAGATACGCCCTCTATCTAGCGGGAGAGGGGAGGGAGCGTTGGAGGAACCGGATGAAGAAGAGTTTCATCGTGATGATGCTCATCGTGATGACCGCAGCTCTCTTCTACGTGATGGTAGTTTAGATGATCGATATCGACTTGTAATGTGAAGACAAACTCGCTACTCGCGGTCTCGAGACTTGTAATATATTGTTCTATCTTTGTTCGGTCTTTTCAATTCGGAGACTAATATGATGAATTGTATTCGGAGACTAATATGATGAATTGTATTCAGAGACTAATCTTCTATTGTATTCGATGAATTTGTTGTTGATGTGTGCTGTCTATATTCTGTGCAATTATACATTTTGTAATCTGTGCAAAAAAACAGAAAAATAATAAAAAAAACCTAATATTCATACTAATGGCGCATCACAACACAGTGCGCCATTAGTATGCCAAAGGATACTAATGGCGCATCACCAGACAGTTCGCCATTACTATGCGGACATTACTAATGGCGCAACCTGCTGGAGTGCGCCATTAGTATGCCAAAGCACCTGGGTACACATGGCCCTTGGGAGGCATACTAATGGCGCACTACTGTGCATACTAATGGCGCATCAGCGGTGCGCCATTAGTATACCAGATACTAATGGCGCACCAGAGGTGCGCCATTAGTAAAATATACTAATGGCGTGGCACTAATGGCGCACCACTAATGCGCCATTAATGGCCAAATTAGGTGCGCCATTAGTAGGCCTTTTCCTAGTAGTGGCAAAATCAAGGAACATAACACCGGTTTATCGGTTCTTAAGGCGACATGAGTGGAACAAAACACTGAGCAAAATGTCAAGCCTTCCATCCATTCCCAAGTATATACATGCATTAATTTAATATAAGATATATTGTGATATTCCAACAATCCAAGATTCGATATGGGGTAATCTTCATCTTCATCTGCAACTAGCAACGCTATAAGAGGGGCTGAGCAAGCGGTAACATAGCCACACAATGGTTTGCTGGGATGGTGTCAAAGGTAAGAGGGTGTTTCATGGCAACAATGAGAGGCTAACAACGAATAGATAGGTAGCGCGACATATAGCGATAGCATCGAGACAACTAGCATGGAAATGATAGTAATGAGATCCAAGGTGATGGTCATCTTGCCTGGAATCCTGCAAGGAAGAAGAACGAGTCCATGAAGAATACGAAGAAGAATCCACGAAGACGAACCAAGTGTAGTCAAACGAATCCCCGTGATCGCAACAAAACAGGAACTAACGAGAAGAAGAAAACAACATGGTAAACACACAACACATAACAAGACATGATGCTCAACCAAGTATGATGCATGACAAAGCTACATGATGCAAATCATGGCAAGAGATGAAGCATACAAAAACATCACACAAAGCAAGTTTAAATGAGGCCGGAAACAACATATAACAATTCTTGTAAGTCCTCATATGAAAATTTCGAAATTGTTAAGTTCATGTTGTTAAACAACAAGTTAACATGCACCATGATGATCTACTCAAAATTCTAGTCAAGTTACATATAAAGTTCATTTACTTCGGAGCTACGGCCTAGAAGATATGAGCAAAACAAGTTAAGCATGGAAAAGATGCAAAATGCATCCAAACATCACGGAAACACACTCCAAACAGGTATTTAACATTTTATTATTCATCTAAATGCAAAAAAACACAAGTTTCATATAGTACACGTTCAGAATGGAGCAACGGTTCAACACATACACACGAAACAGGATATAACAATAAGCTGTCCCAAAATAGCAACTAGGCACTTCGCAATCATCAAAACAACATGCTACAGGAACATTTCATGGCATCAAAGAGCATGGCAAGCATGTACATGTCAAGCACTACAAGCATGATCACTAAGCTACTACCAAACACCACTAGAACATGCTCAAAACAGCATAGCAAGATTGCAAAAGATAACAGTTTCACAGACTTAGTGAAATAAACTGAACATGGCAGCAACAACGACAAGTAGGCATGTTTGCAAGCTTGTGCAACTCATCTCAAAGCATATCAGGGCATGTGAATATAACCAACAGCAATAAGACATGTATATGAAGCTACTCATGGAAAGAACATGGTCATAGGGATCATAGAACACTAGCTATTCACATAGCAAAACTGAACTTACAGTTAACAGACTGACTAAAATATTTTATAGCAATTTGAGAGCAAGAAATAAACAAGCTACATCAACCTATAATTGCAAACAAAGACATGGATGGATAGACTGGACTTCAAGAGATGGTCATTGGACATTCCAAAACATTCATGTATTTGAGTGGGGCATAAAGCAAACATGGCATCAGGATATAACAGTTTCAGACATAGCGGTTTTCAACAGTCATAGAAATCAGCAACAGCGAGTATGCCACTTTGCAAGCTTCTTGCACTGACCACAAGGCATAACATGAAAAACTAATTACACCACAGAAAGATGATATGATTGTACTCCCCACACATGATTGTACTCAGCATCTTATAACAGTTTTCAGCACTTAACAGCCACATTCAATTTTGCAACAGAGATAAACAAGGCAATATGCCACCTAACATTCATGCAACAGCCACCATCATATAGAGCACTTCACAGTGAACATTTTGACATATCATACACTCCATTCGGATGAACATGCACAAAGATACAACGTCACAAACATGCTAACATATTGTTGACAGACAACAAGGACTTGCCAGTAACATCACATAGAAGATTTTCAACAAATATTAAGACAACAAGATGAACAGTAACATGCATGCAATGCAACTAACATGTAGAGCACTTCGAGATGAACATTTTGACATATCAGATGCTAAATTTGGACATACATGGACAAAGTTATCAACAATCAAAGTATGAATCATGAAACAGTTTTTCTGGGACTTAGTAATTTTAACAAAAAATAGAGTGAGCGATTTATGACTAAATGGAGCCCGGGCGGAGGATAAGGGAAAAGACGGGGGTGGTGCTGGGCTCACCATGGGCTTGGCCCAGTCAGGGAAGAGGGCGGCAGCGGGCCGGCCTGGCAGAGCGGCTGGGCCGTGGGCGAGGCCGGGGCCCACTTGAGCGACGAGCGCAGGCGGCCCAGGCGGGGTCACTCATCCTCCTCTCCTCGATGCAGAGGCAGACAGTGGGCATGGCAGCCACCAGCGATGCGGTCGATGGCTCAGCGAACTGGAGGTCGGGCGAGGACGGGAACGGCGCGGGCTGGCCTGGTCTGGCCGTGGGGGCACCGGATCAATGGGTTTCCGGGGCCGACGATGCTCTGGCGCGGTGGAGCTCGAGCCAGTGGGTGGATCTCGCTACGGTGGGGGAGCGCATGAGTTTTTCCAGCGGTGGTGCAGGGAGGCGAGGGCGAGGTTGCTGGAGTGCAAGGCGGCGGCGGTGGGGACAAGCAGAGGGAGGCGAGATGAGGAGGCCGCCGGCGGCGAGTGGTCCATGGCGGCGGGGTCCAGCGCTCCCGATCCTCTCAAGATTCACCAAAAGGAGCATGCAACTCCCTCGGGCGCCTGCGGGCGCGGGGCGCGGGCCAGTCGGGGCCCTTTGCGGCCCGGCGTGGGCTCCCCGTGGGCCTAGCGGGCTGGCGGCGTAGAGGGGGCTGGGGAACGCGTGGCGCGCTCCCGTTGGCCACGGGTGGTGACGCGAATGGCAGCTGGCCGCTTGGCCGGCGCCAAATGGTGGAGGAGGAGGGGCTGGGCCTGGAAATTGAGGAGGAAGGAGGAGGCCATTTTTGGACATGGGGGGTCCATATGTAGCAGTTTTTGGCTAGGGTTTTGTTTAGGGGGGGTTTTAGGACCCTCCGATCGCAATCGGACGGCCCGGGTCAAAAGGGGGGTAGGCTGGGCCTAGAGGGTGGTAGTGGGCTATGTAGAAGTGGTTGGGCTGAGAGGAGAGGAGAGATGTGCAGCCCGGCACATCATTTCGGAGATTGAAACATCCGACGTTTTATCCGGCGATAGTGCCGCTATATTTTAACGGCTGGGCTATCAAACGAGCTCCGAATGCGACGAAATTTGTCAGGCGGTCTACCTACACTATAATAAGACCACACGCCAAGTTTCATCCCATTCCGAGCACATTTCCGACCACTTATAAAATAAATATTCGGAGGTGCCACGGGCCTGTGCGAGTGTGTCTGGGCTCAGAACGGACAACGGAGAGGACGGGCCAACTACGGACGGATGCAAGTTTTGAAAACTATGCAGATGAAACGCACATGATGACATGGAAAAGTGCAACACGCAAGCAGATGACATGGCAACGGCATCGAATAACTGGAAGACCCCTAGCGCATCGGTCTCGGGGCATTACACACACCAAGGAACGAATCCTTGTTATCTTAAGATAAACATCTCACCCCGGCAACAGGCCTTGCCGTCTTCCTGCTCTGTAGGTCAACCACATTCACGCCCTTGGCAGAAGTAGGAGCAGAGTAGGATTACGCCCTTCGTCACCTCCTTTCCCATCACACTACTACCGAGTTCTGGTCCAAAATAAAGTTGGTTGGACGCAGGGAAAAAAGTGAGCATGATGGCATAAGAGCGAGCAAACTCTCGTACGTTCAAGTTTCATACGGAAGTAAGGAGTGGGGGATGAAAGGCTTATCTAATTTTGCAGCTCCCGACAACCTTGTCTTGCTGTTGTCGGATCCTTGGATCTGCAGCCCCCGGCAACCTTTGTTCGCTGGGGTCAGAGCGTCAGCCCGTCCTCTTTCTTCCAAACTGCTCAGCAGAAATGTCCGTGCATCCTGTGAACAAAAGAGGATGGAAAGGAATAGAGAGATGCACACTCGACCTCTATACTAGTGGTTAGTCGCCGCCAAGCACTATCAACCCTAACAGAGAAAGAGACTCAACCTAGCATGCATGCTAAAAGTTAGGGCGCCAGCGCTTCATTTATTTATGCTCAGGGTCTGCACTTGGCTCTGTACGAAGGGTTATATGCCTTGCCAGCAAGGCTTGTACAAAAGGGTGGTTTGCCGGGGAGCCCGGCAACCGCGCCTTACGGGTAAAACTTACGAAGATGTTCGATGTTCTAGGAGTTGCTCACTAGAATACAATCTTCGGTCTCCAGGCGGACTGCGCCAGGCCCGGTGGCTCGTATTACTCGATAAGGGCCTTCCCACTTTGGTGTCAACTTGTTGGAATTCTTGGCCGACTGAACGCGCCGAAGAACAAGGTCGCCTTCCTCAAAGCTTCGGGCATGAACCTTGTGGCTATGGTAGTAGCGCAAGGCTTGCTGGTAGCATGCTGCTCGCACAACCGCCCGAAAATGATCTTCCTCGAGGAGCGTTGCGTCATCTTGCCACAGTTGCTCATGGTCAATCTCATCATAAGCGAGTACTCGGGGTGACCCGTATGTGAGTTCCATGGGGAGAGCTGCTTCAGCTCCATAAACGAGAAGGGTGTCTGGCCGGTAGATCGATTTGGTGCTGTTCTAATTGACCAAAGAACCACCGACAATTCATCTATCCAGCACCTTCCGCACTTGTGCAGCCTGTCAAAGGTCCTTGTCTGGAGGCCTCGTAGTACTTCAGCATTTGCCTTCTCTGCCTGGGCGTTACTTCGAGGATGCGCAACAGAAGCAAAACAGACCCTGCCGATGTCTTGAATGTACTGCATGAAGGTGCGGCTTGTGAACTACGTGCCATTGTCGGTGACGACCCTATTTGGTACACCAAAATGGTAGACTAGTGATACATCTCCAACGTATCTACTAATCCAAACACTTTTGCCCTTGTTTTGGACTCTAACTTGCATGATTTGAATGGAACTAACCCGGACTGACGCTGTTTTCAGCAGAATTGCCATGGTGTTATTTTTGTGCAAAAATAAAAGTTCTCGGAATGACTTGAAATTCAACCGAGAATTATTTTGGAATATATAAAAAATATATGCGGCAGGAACCAAGCCAGGGGGCCCACACCCTGTCCACGAGGGTGGGGGCGCGACCCCTCCCCTTGGGCGCGCCCCCCTGCCTCGTGGGGCCCATGTTGCTCCAACGACATATCCACCGACTCCATATATTCACTTTCGGGGAGAAAAAAACAGAGAGGAAGAATTATCGCGTTTTGCGGTACGGAGCCGCTGCCAAGCCCTAATCTCTCTCGGCAGGGCTGATCTGGAGTCCGTTCGGGGCTCCGGAGAGGGGAGATTGTCGCCATCATCATCAACAACCTTCCTCCATCACCAATTCCATGATGCTCACCGCCGTGCGTGAGTAATCCCATCGTAGGTTTGCTGGACGGTGATGGGTTGGATGAGATTTACCATGTAATCGAGTTAGTTTTGTTAAGGTTTGATCCCTAGTATCCACTATGTTCTATGATTCATGTTGCTATGACTTTGCCATGCTTAAGGCTTTTCACTAGGGCCCGAGTGCCATGCTTTCAGATTTGAACCTATTATGTTTTCATGAATATATGTGTGTTCTTGATCCTATATTGCAAGTCAATAGTCACCTACTATGTGTTATGATCCGGCAACCCCGAAGCGACAATAGTCGGGACCACTCCCGGTGGTGACCGTAGTTTGAGGAGTTCATGTATTCACTATGTGTTAATGCTTCGGTCCGGTACTCTATTAAAAGGAGGCCTTAATATCCCTTAGTTTCCATTAGGACCCCGCTGCCACTGGAGGGTAGGACAAAAGATGTCATGCAAGTTCTTTTCCATAAGCACGTATGACTATATTCGCAATACATGCCTAAATTAAATTGATGAACTGGAGCTACTTCTGTGTCACCCTAGGTTATAACTTTTACATGAGGATTTGCATCCGACATAATTCTCCATCACCGATCCAATGCCTACGAGCTTTTCATATATTTCTTGTTGCTTATTTACTTTTCCGCTGCTACTGTTACAAAAACTACAAAAACATTACCGTTACTTTTATTGTTGTTACCACTATTTCCATATTACCTTGCTACTAAATTACCTTGCTGCAGATACTAAGTTTCCAGGTGTGGTTGAATTGAAAACTCAGCTGCTAATACTTAAGAGTATTCTTTGGCTCCCCTTGTGACGAATCAATAAATTTGGGTTGAATAGTTTACCCTCGAAAAATGTTGCGATCCCCTACACTTGTGGGTTATCAAGACTATTTTCTCGCGCCGTTGCCGGGGAGCATAACTATATTCTTTAAGTCACTTGGGATTTATATATGTTGATCAGTATGAAGAATTTGAATGACTCAAAAACCAAGATCTTTCCCTCAACTACGAGGGGAGGTAAGGAACTGCCATCTAGCTCTTCACTTGATTCACCCTCTGTTATGAGTAAATTTGGGACACCTACTCCTGCTATTGAATCTGATATGTCGTATGTTCTTGATGATGCCACTTCTGCTATGTATGATGAAACTACTTCTATGCTTGATAATATTGTGCCACTAGGTGAATTTCTGGATGAACAAATGTCTAAGGTTAGGGAGAATGCAAATGTTGAAACTCATAATATTTATGAAAGTGATGATGAAGATTCTCCCCCTAGATATGAATTGCCTGTTATTCCTGAGGGTTATGTTATAGATGAAGAAACTGCTAGAGACTTTCTTGCTTGCAATGATAGGTATGATCTTAAGAAATTGTTAGCTAAGCTGGAAGAAAAGTCTTCGAATGCTAGAATGAAATATGACCCTGCTTTTGCTACTTCACCTATCTTTGTTGCTGATAAGGATTATGATTTCTCTGTTGATCCTGAGTTAATTACTTTGGTTGAATCTGATCCTTTCCATGCCTATGAATCTAAAACTGTTGTGGCACATCTTACTAAGTTGAATGATATAGCCACCCTATTTTACCAACGATGAAAAGATTTGTTATTACTATATCCTTAAGTTATTTCCGTTCTCGTTAAAGGGTGATGCTAAGGCATGGTTTAATTCTTTTGATCCTGGTTGTCTGCGTAGTCCCCATGATATGATTTATTACTTCTCTGCTAACTATTTTGCCTCTCATAAGAAACAAGCTGCCTTACGGGAAATATATAATTTTGTGCAAATTGAAGACCAGGGTCTCCCACAAGCTTGGGGGAGGCTTCTCCAGTTACTTAATGCTTTGCCTGATCATCCTCTTCGGAGGAATGAAATACTCGATGTCTTTTATAATGGACTAACCGATGCTTCCAGAGACCACCTGGATAGTTGTGCTGGTTGTGTTTTCAGGGAAAGAATAGTTGATCAAGCTGAATTACTATTGAATAATATGTTAGCCAATGAAAATAATTAGACACTTCCTGAACCAGCCCCTAAGCCAACTCCGAATAAAAGGGGTGTTCTATTTCTCAGTCCTGAAGATATGCAAGAGGCAAAGAAAGCTGAAGATGTTAAGAATTTACCACCTATTGAAGAAAGACATGGTCTTGATAACCTGACACAGGTAGTAAAGGTAAATTCTCTTGTTAGATTTGATGAAGGTGATATTCCTCGTTAAAAGTCTGCTAGCCAATGCTTAGATGAGTTTGATAATTTTATTGTGAAGCAAGAAAACTTCAATGCTTATGTTGGTAGACAATTGCAACACAATGCTTATATGATTGAACGATTGAGTGAGTGTATGTCTAGAGTTAAAGGTAAATTTATACTCATTAGTAAACATGCTTCTATGGTTACCACTCAAGTAGAACAAGTACTTAAGGCTCAGGATGATTTTCTCAATGAATTAGATAGTAAGAATAATGACTTTGTTGTTAGAGTTGCAACTAGAGGGGGTAAAGTGACTCAGGAACCTTTGTATCCCGAGGGCTAACCTAAGAGAATTGAGCAAGATTCTCAGAGAACTAAATTAGATGCACCTAGTTCTTCTAAGAAGAAGAAAAAGAAAAATGATAGGACTTTGCATGCTTCTAGTGAACGTGTAGCTGAGACAGTTGAGAATCCAATGATATCTCTGTTTCTGATGCTGAGACACAATCTGGTAATGAACATGAACCTGGTCATAATTTTAATGATGATGTTCATGATGATGCTCAACGTAGCAATGATAATGATGTAGAGATTGAACCTGATGTTGATCTTGATAACCCACAATCAACGAATCAACGTTATGATAAGCGAGACTTTGTTGCTAGGAATCACGGTAAGGAAAGAGAACCATGGGTTCAGAAATCCATGCCTTTTCCTCCTAAACCATCCAAGAAAAAGGATGATGAGGATTTTGAGCACTTTGCTGTAATGATTAGACCTATCTTTTTGCGTATGCGTTTGACTGATATGCTTAAAACAAATCCTTATGCTAAGTACATGAAAGATATTATTACCAACAAAACAAAGATACCTAAAGTTGAAATTTCCACCATGCTTGCCAATTACCCATTTAAGGGTGGAATACCTAAGAAACTAGGAGATCCAGGAGTACCTACTATACCTTGCTCCATTAAGAGAAACTATGTTAAAACTGCTTTATGTGATCTTGGGGTCGTTGTTAGTGTTATGCCTCTCTCTTTACATCGTAGACTTGACTTGAGTAAGTTGACACCTACTAAAATATCTTTGCAAATGGCCGATAAATCAACTACTATACCTGTCGGTATTTGTGAGGATGTGCCTGTTGTGGTTCCAAATGTTACTATTCTAACGGACTTTGTTATCGTTGATATTCCCGAGGACGATAGTATGTCTATTATCCTTGGTAGACCCTTTTTGAATACTACAGGGGCTGTTATTGATTGCAACAAAGGCAGTGTCACTTTTCATGTCAATGGTAATGAGCATACGGTACACTTTCCGAGGAAACAACCTCAGGTCCATGGTATCAATTCTATTGGAAAAAATTCGACTATTACAATTGGAGGTTTCGAATTTCCTCTTCCTAATGTCAAGAAGAAATATGATATTCTTATTGTTGGGGATATACGTATCCCCATTGAGGTAACCTAGTGATATTCGAAAATTCTCCGGTTTCATGTTATTTGGAAAGAGTTTATTAACAAGACATGATCAACCTTGTTAATGGATTCCTTTTGATGAGAATGAGATGGGTGAATCTAGATAGCACAACCTTCAGTATCCTCCTTTTACTTTTTTTTTAATTAGATTAAATAAAGCAAAAATAGTATTTTATGTCTGTTTCCAGATTTATCTGTGCAATAAAAAATACCAAGAAAATAAAAGTTCTCCAAATGCCCTGAAAATGAAATACGATTTTTTCTAGAATATTTGAGAATACTTGGCACAGATAACATAGCAGGGGGAGCCAGCACCTGGCCACGAGGGTGCAGGGTGCGCCCTCCCTCACTGGGCGTGCCCCTTGCCTCGTGGGCCCCACATGGCCCCCTCCAATTATTCCTTCATCCACACACTCCTTCTTCCTCCCAAATAAATCACTATCTAGCTCAAGCACGAGTTCTAGCTCATCCTGCTGCCATTTTCGATCTCCTTGCTCAAAGCTCCATTCACAAAACTGTTTGGGGAGATTGTTCATTGGTATGTGATCCTCCATTGGTCCAATTAGTTTTTGTTCTAGTGATTTATTTATTGCAATTTTTTGCTGATGTGGTGACCTTGTTCTTGAGATTGCATGTTAAATTTCTGTGGTCCCAAGTATTTCTAATGCATGATATAGTCTTTAGACACTTGTAGGAGTAGTTGCTATCAATCTTGTTGAGTTTGGTTCACTTTTATCTTGAGTTACTAAAAATTTCAAAAAAAATCAGAGAGGGGGTAAATGATGAGGAGATTGTTGAGAGGTTGTTCTAGCCAAGGTTCAAAGGATAAGCAGAAGGAAGAGAATAAGAAGTCCAAATATAATCTTACTCGCACTGCGGAAGTTCGGCCGTGTGAATGGCCTTCTAATGAGTTTTTGGAAGCTGCCGGGATTTATGAAGACTTTTATTATTTGGCGAACAATGCAGGCCTCACCGACTTCCTCCACGACCAGCGTGAACAGTATCTCCTGCTCACTAATATTTTCACGCAAAACTTTCATTTTCATGGTAAGAAATCACCACCTTCAGTGGAGTTTCTTTTATATGATGAGGTTAAGGAGATGTCATTCTTTGAATTTTGTGAAGTATGCAAGATACCCTTGGCTAGTAGTCTTGAAGAACCACATCGTAAAGATGTTGAAGAGTTTATTGATATGATAGCTGTAGGGGAAACTAGGCAAGTTTCAGGCGCAAGAGTCACTAGTATACATTTTCCTGTTCTACGCTACTTTGCTATATTTGCTAGTAGATGCTTAATGGGTCGCGGGAACAGTGGGAGCCTTAGTGCCCCTGATATTGTCATTTTCGAGACACAACTTTTAGCTTGGGTGCCGTCGTTGCTAAACGATTTAGTCTGAACCGCACAAAAGGTCCCGTCTTTGGAGGCATCTTTGCTTCTCACCTTGTTAAATACTTTAGAATACCTTTTAGGCATGATGAGAAGGAAGAAAAATTCCTAGCCCCTGCTTATCAAAATTATAAGAGTATGATAGCACATGATTTTATTGTTTAAGAAAAAGAGAAGTTGCTCAAGTATAAATTGAGGTTTGATCATAAATATTGTGAGATTATTACCTTGCCTGCACCATCTCCGTTTGATCTGTTTTCAGGCATATACCTCGTTTCGTCAGATGCCTTGTACAAGTACCAGAGCCAGGCACAAGCTTCAGAGCCGGAGCCAGAGCCACCACTTGACCCTTACCGGCGGTCTGTTTATGGGTGGGATCCAGATGAGATTATCAGCCAGTGGCACCCAGAGGACGCTCCTCAGTACACCGGAGAAAGTAGCTTCGATCCGTGGACATAGACCAACTTAGGCAAAATGCCTAAGCTTGGGAGAGTACGTGTTTCTCACCGACATTACATTCATGTTCACACACTTATTCCAGTAGTCGGTGCACACACTCTTTCATTGTACTATCCATGCTAGTTTCAATTCTTTCTTAGTCTTTTTCTTGTGTGTTAGAAAAAAACCTTAAGAAAAACAAAACAAAACAAAATTTAGTTGTAGCTTTTAGCTAGTTTACTTTCCATGCTTGTAGTAGTAGTAACTAAAAGAAAACCCAAAAATATTTCTAGTTCTTCTTTTACTTGTTGGGATCTTTCCCGTGTAAATAGTTTCTTTTCTTTTCTTTGGGGGTCAAGAGTAGAAGACCATGATTGAAAATGCTTAGTGGCTCTCATATGCTTTATTGTTGATTTAACCTTGAGCCATATTAATTTGTCTTCTCTCTTGTATTAAATGCTCGCAGATTCCAGCTTAGTCCAATGCACGTGCACTATTATTATCCACACCGTTCGGTCGTGCGAGTGAAAGGCAATAATGATGATATATGATGAACTAATTGATATGAGAAAAGCTAGTATGAACTCGACCTCTCTTGTTTTTGTAAATATGATAGTTCATCATTCCGAATTCAGCCTATTATGAATGAAACATGCTTGCAATGACAATTAGAGATCATAGCTGCTTATGCCATGCTTAATTAGCTAAGAGTTTATAATGGTCTATCTTGCATGCCAACATGATATTAAAATGGTTGCGATGTGGTATGATAGGGTGGTATCCTCCTTTAAACGATTCAAGTGGTCTGACTTAGCACATGTTCACACATGTAGTCGCTCTCTAGCTGGTCGCTTCCCGGTCTCTTTCTAGCCTTCACATGTACTAAGCCAGAATACTGCTTGTGCATCCACTTACATAAATCCCAGAGTTATTCCATATGAGTCCACCATACCTTCCTATAAGCGGTATCTACCTGCCGTTCCAAGTAAATTTGTATGTGTCAAACTCTAAACCTTCAAATAAAATTATGTTTTGTATGCTCGAACAACTCATGTATCAACTAGGGTCGTCTATATCTTCCATGCTAGGTGGGTTACTCTCACGATGAGTGGACTCCGCTCATCATTCATGAGAAAATGGCTGGTAACCGGGATGCCCAGTCCCATGCTCAAATAATAATAATTAAACAAAACTTCCCTAGGGCTGTTGCTGGTTTGGACAGTACCCGTTGTTTCGGGCTAGCCGTGGAGTGTGCTTGTTGGTGGTTGGGGAGTATAAACCTTACCATTCTGTTTGGGAACCGCCTATAATGTGTGTAGCAAGGAAGCTATCGAGATTCTTGGTTGCTATGGTTACAATGAGAGTATACCGCTCAAAATATTATTCATCTCTATTTAAAAATCGAGCTCTGGCACCTCTACAAATCCCTACTTCCCTCTGCGAAGGGCCTATATATTTACTTTATGTTGAGTCATCATCCTCTTATTAAAGAGCACCAGTTTGAGAGCAGCGCTGTCATTTCCCTGTATTGCTATTAATTTCCATTGAGTATGATTGTGACTGGATCTCTTTTACCATGAATTACAATGTCTAGTCAGTCCTTGATCTTTGAAGGTGCTCTGCATTTATGTTTTGTGGTCTCAGAAAGGGCTAGCGAGATACCATCTTGTTATATCATATTATGATTGTTTTGAGAAAGTGTTGTCATCCGAGGTTTATTATTATTGCTCACTAGTTGCTTATGCCATTGATATTAGTAGACATGAGACCTAAAAGTTATGGTGAATGTGGTTAGTTCATGATCTTTGCTGAAAACTTGAATGCTGGCTTTACATATTTATAACAACAATAACAAACAGAGTTTGTCAAAGTTTTTCTTTATCAATTTCAGTTTATCAACTGAATTGCTTGAGGACAAGAAAAGGTTTAAGCTTGGGGGAGTTGATACGTCTCCAACGTATCTACTTTTCCAAACACTTTTGTCCTTGTTTTGGACTCTAACTTGCATGATTTGAATGGAACTAACCCGGAATGACGATGTTTTCAGCAGAATTGCCATGGTGTTATTTTTGTGTAGAAATAAAAGTTCTCGGAATGACCTGAAATTCAACGGAGATTTTTTTTGGAATATATAAAAAATATCTGCGGAAAGAACCAAGCCAGGGGGGCCACACCCTGTCCACGAGGGTGGGGGGCGCGCCCCCTCCCCCTGGGCGCTTCCCCTGCCTCGTGGGCCCCCTGTTGCTCCACCGACGTATCCCCCGACTCCATATATTCAGTTTCGAGAAGAAAAAAATCAGAGAGGAAGAATTATCTCGTTTTACGATACAGAGCCGCCGCCAAGCCCTAATCTCTCTCGGGAGGGCTGATCTGGAGTCCGTTCGGGGCTCCGGAGAGGGCAGATCATCGCCATCGTCATCATCAACCTTCCTCCATCACCAATTCCATGATGCTCACCGTCGTGCGTGAGTAATCCCATCGTAGGCTTGCTGGACGGTGATGGGTTGGATGAGATTTACCATGTAATCGAGTTAGTTTTGGTAGGGTTTGATCCCTAGTATCCACTATGTTCTAAGATTGATGTTGCTATGACTTTGCCATGCTTAATGCTTGTCACTAGGGCCCGAGTGCCATGATTTCAGATCTGAACCTATTATGTTTTCATGAATATATGTGTGTTTTTGGTCCTATCTTGCAAGTAAATTGTCACCTACTATGTGTTATGATCCGGCAACCCCAAAGTGACAATAGTCGGGACCACTCCCGGTGATGACCATAGTTTGAGGAGTTCATGTATTCACTATGTGTTAATGCTTTGGTCCGGTACTCTATTGAAAGGAGGCCTTAATATCTCTTAGTTTCCATTAGGACCCGCTGCCATGGGAGGGTAGGACAAAAGATTTAATGCAAAGTTCATTTCCATAAGCACGTATGACTATATTCGGAATACATGTCTACATTACATTGATGAACTGGAGCTAGTTCTGTGTCACCCTAGGTTATACCTTTTTCATGAGGAATTGCATCCGACATAATTCACCATCACCGATCCAATGCGTACGAGATTTTCACATATTGCTTGTTGCTTATTTACTTTCCGCTGCTAGTGTTACAAAAACTACAAAAACATTACCGTTACTTTTATTGATGTTACCACTATTTCCGTATTACCTTGCTACTAAATTACCTTGCTGTAGATACTAAGTATCCAGGTGTGGTTGAATTGACAACTCAGCTGCTAATACTTAAGAGTATTCTTTGGCTCCCCTTGTGTTAAATCAATAAATTTGGGTTGAATATTTTACCCCCAAAAATTGTTGCGATCCCCTACCCTTGTGGGTTATCAACTAGCCCTTGAAGAACTTGACGGGTGATTGTGCTGTCACCTTTCGTACTGCTTCCACCTCTAGCCACTTTGTGAACTTGTTGATTGCAATGTACAAGTACTCAAAGCCCCCGACATCACGGGGAAAGGGGCCCAGTATGTCGAGCTCCCATACCGAGAATCGCTAAGAAAGAGGGATTGTTTGGAGAGCTTGAGCTGGTTGATGAAGCTTCTTTGAATGGAACTGACATGCTTCACACTTTGTTACTAGTGCCATTGCATCCTGGAGGACAGTGGGTCAGAAGAAACCTTGCCGGAATTCCTTGCCGGCAAGGGCCCTTGACCCTATGTGGGAGCCACATATGCCTCCGTGTATCTCTGCCAACAGCTCCAATCCTTTCTCCTCGGGAATGCACTTCAATTTCATGCAGTTCGGCCTTTTTCTCTACAAGACGTCATCGACGAATTGATACATGGCAGACCGACGAGCTACTTCCTCCGCTTCTTCCTGCTCCTTAGGAAGCTCCCCTGCTTGGAGAAATCCGACGGTATGCTGTGCCCATGTCGGAGCCTGGGGCTCGAAGGTAAGGACTAAAGGCATCTCCTATGCTATAGGGGCAGTTGTCTCCACGACCAGGACTTGATGCCCTGCCGGACTCTGTTGCCCTACGGCGGGCTTAGCGTCCCCGGCAACATTTTTGCCGGTGGCCCCTGGGAGCTCGGTGGGAAAGTGCTTGCCAGGGCCACATTTCTTTCACTTGTTCTTCTCTGTCGATGGTTCAACAGATGGTTGTGTTAATCGAAGCACAAAACTACCTGGTTCCATAGGTAGTTTGAGGGCGGCACGCTTTGACAAGTAGTCGGCAATGTCATTCTCCACTCGGGGAACATGCTCTGCTTGTATACTGTCAAAATGCTCCTCCAGCTTCCTCACTTCATCTACGTAGGCCCCCATCAACGGGCTCTGGTAATCCTTGTTAACTTGCTTGACAATAAACTGCGAATCACCCCTGACGATGAGCTTATTGATTCCGAGGTCTGCCGTGATCCTGAGACCGGCAAGTAGTCCCTCGTACTCGGCAGTGTTGTTCCTTGACATCTCCCTGGTGAAGTGCATGTGGACCACATACTTGAGGTGCTCTCCGGTGGGCGCAACGAGCAGCACACCAGCATTGGCGCCTTGCAGCGAGAAAGCTCCGTCAAAGTACATAATCTAGTCGTGACATGTTTCCTTGCCGAGGAGAGTGGTCTCCTAGATTTCTTCATCGAGCGTTGAGGTCCCTTCTGCTAAGAACTCCGCCAAGACTTTACTCTGAGTCGTCGAAGTGCTTTCAAACTTCAACCCAAAGCTTGAGAGTTCCAAGGCCCATTCCACAATCCTCCCGGTTGTGTCTGGGTTATGCAATATCCGCTGCAACGGGAGGCGGGTGATGACGGTAATTTCATGTGCTTGGAAGTAATGACGCAGCTTCCTCGAGTCCATAAGGAGGCCGAAGAGCAATTTCTGCACGCTGGAGTACATTGACCTAGCCCCCTGCAAGAGGGAGCTGATAAAGTAAACCGGGTGCTACATCATCTTCTTTTTTTGCACTACTTCATTCGGTTGCGTCGCTTCAGCCCCAGTGGCGTCAAGTTCCGTCATTGGTATTACTTCCGCATTAACCTCTCTCTTGGCTATTAGCGCAGCACCGACCACTTGATTCGTCGCCGCTAGATATAGCAGCAACGGATCTTAGGGTTTAGGCGCGACCAGTATTGGCATAGAGGAGAGGTATTCTTCAAATTTTGTAGTGCTGCTTTGGCTTCTGGGGTCCACTCCATTGGGCCCGCCTTTTTCAAGATTTTGAAAAAGGGAAGGGCGCGCTCTGCAGATTTGGAAATGAATCTGCTCATGGCGGCAATGCAGCCATCAAGCCGACGCACATCCTTGATCCGTCTAGGTGCCTCAATTCGCTCGATAGCCTTGATCTTGCCAGGATTCACCTCGATCCCACGCTATGACACGAAGAAACCGAGAAGCTTGTCGTATAGAACACCGAAGACAGACTTCTCAGGGTTCATCTTGAGGTCGATCTTGTGCAAATTCACAAACGTCTCTTCTAAATCCTTTATTACCGTTGCCTTGTCCTTGGTTTTGACCACAATATCATCCATATAGGCTTCCATATTTCTATGTAGCTAATGCTCAAAAACAATTTGGACTGCTCTTGCGAATGTTGAGCCAGCACTCTTCAACCCGAATGGCATTCGTATGAAACAATACGTACCCACACGGGGTGATGAATGATGTCTTCTCTTCATCCTCTCTCGTCATGAAGATTTAATAGTATCCTGAGTAAGCATCAAGGAATGATAACAGGTCACACCCGGCCGTGGAGTCTACAATCTGGTCAATGCGCGGCAACGGGAAAGGGTCCTTTGGACAGGCCTTATTGATGTCTGTGTAATCAATACACAGTCTCCACTTCCCATTTTCCTTGCGCACCACCACCGGATTGGCCAACCACGTTGGACGGAGTACTCCTCTCACCAAGCCTGCCGCCTCCAACTTCCTGATTTCCTCTGTGATGAACTCTTGTCATTCCAGAGCTTGCTTCCTGACCTTCTGCTTGACGGGCCCCGTGTGAGGGCAGACACCACGATGGTGCTCAATCATCTCCCTGGGGACGCAGGGGATGTCGGGTGCTTGCCACGTAAACACGTCGACATTTGCCCATAGGATGGTGACGAGCATGCCTTCCTATTTGCTATCGAGGGTGGAGCTTATGGTGAAAGCCCCTCCCGTGCCATCCTCCTTGACGGACACCTTCTTAGTTTCTGGTGGTCCAGCTCTAGATTTCTTGGTCTTGCCGGTGGAGCTCTCTGGCACGTCCTCGACGGGAGCACTGCACTCCAAAGAGGTGCGCTTGCCAGAGTGGGCGTGAGAGGTCTTACTACCGGTCTTCCTCCTTCCCGGGGATTTAGCGGCAGGAGCAAGTGCCTTGGCGGCAGTCACTGCAACTGCCTCCCCGGTAAAGTTGATCAGCGCAGATCAGTGCATCCTTCTTGTCGGAGTGGACGGTGATGACGGTTATCGACCCAGGCATCTTATGTGTGTTGTAGGCATAATGTGACGTTGCCATGAACTTGGCTAACGATGGGCGGCCGAGGATCATGTTGTAAGGCAAGGGGATCTCGACAACATCAAAAACAACCCTCTCCGTCCTATAGTTCAGCTCGCCTCTGAATGTCATGGGAAGCGTGAGTTTACCCTTCGGCTGACTCCTTCCTGGGTTGACCCCTTGAAACGTGCCCGTCTCTTCAAGGTCTCCATCAGGAATTTGCAGCCTTCTCATCACAACGGGTGATATCAAGTTCAGACCGGCCCCGCCATCAACCAGCATTTTCGTCACCTTGAGGTTGCGTATTATTGATGAAACCAACAATGG
>LR738713.1:311910051-311922491 GCA_902687465.1 Secale cereale | reverse complement strand
TTGTCGGAGTGGACGGTGATGACGGTTATCGACCCAGGCATCTTATGTGTGTTGTAGGCATAATGTGACGTTGCCATGAACTTGGCTAACGATGGGCGGCCGAGGATCATGTTGTAAGGCAAGGGGATCTCGACAACATCAAAAACAACCCTCTCCGTCCTATAGTTCAGCTCGCCTCTGAATGTCATGGGCAGCGTGAGTTTACCCTTCGGCTGACTCCTTCCTGGGTTGACCCCTTGAAACGTGCCCGTCTCTTCAAGGTCTCCATCAGGAATTTGCAGCCTTCTCATCACAACGGGTGATATCAAGTTCAGACCGGCCCCGCCATCAACCAGCATTTTCGTCACCTTGAGGTTGCGTATTATTGATGAAACCAACAATGGAAAACACCCGACTGCAGTTGTGCAATCAGGGTGATCCTCGGTGTCAAAAATGATAGGTGTGTTGGACTACTTCAGCGTCTTCTAGGTACCTAACGATGGTTCTGCTGGTGTGATCTCACGCGCCCACTGCTTGAGATGGCGGTGAGAGGTGTGCAGAGAGGCACCACCGTTGGCGCACTTGGCCACCGTAGCTTCATGAAACTCTTGCTCGCAGGACTCGTCGTCCTCATCATGATCATCCTCTTCTTGCTTCTTATCGCGGCCTCGGGCGAGCCTTTCTTGTTGGTTATCCCTGCCGCGGTGGCCAGGCTAGCCGCCATGTTTCTTTCCGGATCCCTCAGCACCATCTTGGCCCTTCTACTTGTCCCGACTTTCATATTCGGCTTTCTGCTTCTCTACGAGCTATTCAACTTGCCGGCAGTTTTGGAGGTCATGGCCCTTGGTGCGATGGATCTTGCAGTACTACTTGTCGGAGCCTCCTGGCTTGTCGGCAGCCGCCAAGGCCCGGCAGGAGACACACCCGGCAACTTCCTTGCCGGGGTCATCTGCCATGGTTTTCTTGGCGGCGCCGGCATCGTCGGATCTCTCGACGGCAAGCATGGCCTTTCCCTTGCGTTTCTTGTTGCGGTGTTGGCCCTTCTTCGCTGGGGCGACGGCGTCTTCATCTAAGGAATCAGTTTCCACACCGGCGTCTTTGCCGGGGTACGTCCTTACCTCTTCGGCCCGAGCACATCTGTCAGCCAAAACATAGAGTTCGGCCACATCCTTGACCTTATTCATCGCCAGCTCTTCCCGCATCTTGCGGTTACGTACATTCTGATGGAATGTGCTGATGACGGCGGTGAGATGAACATCTGGGATGTTGTGTTGCACCCGGCTGAATCTCTGTATGTACTTGTGTAGGTTTTCACCTTCTTTCTAGGGGATGACATGCAAATCGCTTGCCTGCCATGATCCTTGTGGCATCCGTAAAGGCGCCAACAAACTCATGGCATAGATCTGACCAGGAAGAAATAGAATCTACTGGCAAGTGCATCAACCATGACATGACATTGGGTTTAAGCGCCAACGGGAAGTAATTGGCAATCACCTTGTCGTCCCGTGCTCTGGCGGCCTGCATCGGGATGGTGTAGATGCTGAGGAACTCTAACGGGTGACTCTTGCCATTGTACTTCTCGTCGACGTCAGGCTTGAATGTGAGGTGAGTGGGCCACTGGAACCGCCGTAGCTCGCGGGTAAAGGCTGGACAACTTACCTCGTAAGGTAAGCCTCCGGGGCCTCCCGGTGCTGGGTGGTCCGTAGTGGGCTCTGCCCACCTATCTGACTGATGACGTGCTTCGCGCCGGCGCTCGATTGTAGTTCGAGCGTCTTCATGGGCTGGCTCCCGAAGAACTTAGCGCTGATCGCAATGGGGCCGCGGGTCTGACGACGCTATGGAAATGTTATCACAAGTGTCGTCCCGATGGACCGGTTCCCGTGGTAACCGGCGAGGAGGAGGAGAATGCACCGTGGCTTCAGCGCCTCCAGTCCTTCCACCACCAGCGTGCGGTGGCTCGACAGAGCGTCGGGCTGAGGGCCCCGCTGGCTATGGCTCGTCTTTGTTGGCGATGACGACGAGGCTCCGGATGGTGGCTCTCCACTCATCGAGCTTCTCCGTAGCAGGAGGGAAGTCGAGGAGCAACTGCGCGCGCTAAGGCCTCCGCCGGTGTGGGTGGCGGCGAAAGCTGTGTGGACTGTGATGCGCTCGAACTTCTAACCACGTTAGAAGGAGCTCTATCATGGCCCTGCGGCTCGGCGAGCATGTTGGTCTTCTACGTCCCTCGAATGATGCACAGGGCTCTTTCCACGGCGGCGCCTGGGGTCACCAGTGTGGCGACGCTGCTCATCGAGCACGACCTGGGAGGAGCGTGTTGTGGGCGACGGCGTGGGCGTCTTAGAAGTCGCCGCACTGCAAGTATGTGGCACGATGCCGCTCTTGGAGGGCCCCGAGCCGCCTGCGCGTGGCCCGGCTCCGCCTTTGGACTTGGCGGCGTGCGGCTCGTTGTCTTGTGTTCGTACGACGCCGCTTGCCAAGCTTCGGCTGCTGGTGCGACACGGGTGTTCATGGGTCGCGCCTTGGCCTCCATCTGCGACCAGTGCATCCCCCGCCCGCGCCGGCACGGGCCATTCGGCTCCAGATGAACCGATCGCCGTGATCGTCTTCTTCTTGGGAGCCATGGCGATGAAGAACTACTAAACTAACTGCTAGACCGGATTTTCAGAACTGTACTCCCCTACCTGGCGCACCAAAGATGTCGGGGATCGACACCTATGGGATCACTGGAATCCCTTCTATGGTTGACGGGCGCGTAATTGTGCAAAGAGCAGGTCTAGGAGTTAGCACAAGGATCATTTACCCAGGTTCGGGCTGCGTGGATGCGTAATACCCTAGTCCTGCTTTGATGTGTATTTGAGTGTTCTTGAGCTCTTGAACAAGATATGGTGCGTGCCTCATCCAAAAGATCGAATCCTTCTCCAGTATGCCTCGGGCCTCCTTTTATAGTCAAAAGGGGCTACCACGGCGGCACACATGAGGTGGAAAGGCCCGTCCCATCCGCCGCCGTTCCGTCTAGCAGCGACGCGCGTCCAGGCCAATGAGGCATGCATCGCCATGTAGGTTAGCAGGCAGCTGAGATGGCGTGGTGGTAGGGTCTTCACGAAGATCTGCATGCCACCACGCAGATGCTTGACTAGCTGGATCAGGAACCACGTACTGCCACGTGGGTACTTGCCTGGGCTAGTGGGTCGGCCGCCGAGCTGGGGCGATGATGGGGAGGCAAGGGCTGGCCACGGTCTTTCGTCTGTTCCCGGCAAGGGTCTTGCCGGGGCCTTTGTGAGCGCCCTCGGCAAGAGGCTTGCCGGGGCTTCGGGGGTATCTTCGGCAAGGAGCCTTGTCGGGGCATCGTGGGCATCGTCGGCAAGGAGTCTTGTGGTCGTCTCGTCTTCTGGTTCTCATCTAGGATTCGTGGACCCTTTGTCTTCACAAAGATCTGCATGCCATCACGCATGCGGTTCCCGAGACTTGGCTCCAATGTTGTTGATGGTGTCGGAGCTCCTAGGCTCAAGGGTGGCTGCAATGAAGGCGTTGGGTGAGTCGCCCCGGCAAGGGTTCTTGCCGGGGTCGTGCAGGCCGCCCCGGCAAGGGTCTTGTCGGGGTAAGCCTATCTTATTGCTTGGCCTTCTTGCGCCACTGTCTTGGCGCTGCTCCGGTAGTCTTGTGCTTCGGTTTCCCTCCTCTGCCCTGTTAGGCGTGGCCGCAGGTGTAGCTTTGACTGCCCGTACACAAGTAAGGGGTACAAAGGAGAGCCCCTACTTTCATACACCGACACTGCTAGTACGACAAAAAGCACCTACACAGAACATAGTAGTGTAGATAAAAGGGGAAAGCCCTAAGCATCAAGAGTAAAATTAGGAAAGTGGAACTAGCTGGACCATATGGGCTTGTATTGCCAGTACGACAAGAAAGGGTTCAGAAAGGCTTCGACCCCAAAAGGGGCGGCTCTATTCAACTGAAGGCATAATATTGTTACTATCAATCTAGACTATCAAAGACGAAATAGCTCCCAGCATTTCCTTGATATTATGGCAGACCATCTAGAATCGTTGAAAGCATCCATTTAAAGCGACCCAATAGACCTGTCGACTGCAAATGTCCCTACTCCACTTCCCGACAAGGAACATACTATACTACTCCTCCTGTTCTTAAATATAAATCTCTTAGAGATTCGAATGCAGACTACATACGGAGCGAAATGAGTGGATGCATAATGTAAAATATGTTTATATACATCTGTATGTAGTTCTTATTGGAATATATAAAAAGACTTATGTTTTACATATGTAGTTCTTATTGGAATATCTAAAAAGACTTATGTTTTACTGAAAAAGGCTTTCGCCCCACTTTATAAATAAAGAAACAATGAACAACACCCGATACACACGCACCCAAGGCAGTTTAGGAACGGAGGAAGTAATATACTTATTAATAAGAACAGAAGAGGAACATGATAAGAAAGAGCAAGCAGATTTTAGATAATACAATGTGTGTTTCCCACCCATTATGAATCAGAGCGCACAGAGAAATGCAATCACATGTTGTCTCTCTAAATGTGGCGCACATGCTTTTCGAAACGAATATAAAAACATTAGTTGACCAATTAAACGTTCTTTGTTTTAGTAATATGAGCATCATATCAGATTCGTATTTGAACAACTAAGCTTTGGAATTATGAGTGGCATGTTATTTCTATCAAGTTTCTGAATATGTATTATCCTAATTATGACCCATTGCAACGCACATGCACATTGCTAGTATTCCCATAGTTTTGAGTTTTCCATCAAGATATTAGTCACATAGGAACTATGTAACTAGGCGTGCTTATTGGCTTCCAAAGCTTAACTTTCACTCCTACTTATAGTATGTAGAGTATTTAACAAAATACTACCACTTTCAACCAACCCTAGGAAGAAACTATTGTACAAAAAATAGAAAAACATACCCAAAATTTCTTAATCCGTGTCAAAAAATTACTACCTAGTGCCGATTAGGCTCGCTTAAACCCGTTTGTGACAGGGTTGTCCCACACGTCCGTGTTGATGAGGCACCTTAAACCAACACTGATTGTTTGACCGTTGACACGAGGGACCCACATCTAACCTTCTATCCTCTTCTTCCTCCTCCAATCAATATTATTCTTGAACATTACTTCAAACGGTTCTTGTGCGTGTTCGTCGGTGCCGCCAGTGATGAGCGAGCATGCCGCAGCTCCATGGGACGGGCCGGACGCCACGCTGGCCTCCACACGGGTTGGTTGGCTGGCCCGAGCGTGGATCACACGCAAGCAAGCCACCGCGCTGGCCTTCGCTCGAGCCAGATGGATGGCCTTAGTGCAGTACGCGAGCAAGCCGCCGCACCACCGTGCCAACCTAGCTAGCTAACCTTGCAGACAAGCAGCTGGATGCATCCAGTAGGGTGTCTAGCTTGACTAGCTAGCGGCCGCGAGCATCGCACGGATCTGGCATCCGGGCTGCCGCAATATGAGCTCCGCGCCGCTGGCGCTTTTGACATCGCCTTCAGCCGACGGCGGTAGCTGCATCCCATGGCGGAGGATGACTAGGTGGACGGGCAGGAGGTAGGAGGTCACTCGGGCATTTTTTCCTAGACTGGCATGTAGGTCCCACAAGTCATAACGCCTAACTTGCCGGTCAAATAGACGGCATTAACTTAAGGGGCGACATGGGTTGAAACGTTCCTATAACGGGCACTTGGTAGATTATTGCGACGGATTAAGAAAATTTCGTTATGTTTATGCTAATTTTAGTAGAGTAGTGGTTTCTTGGTAGGGCTAGTTGGAAAGTGGTAGTTTCTTGGTAGTGGTTTCGTGTAAGGAAAAATGTACTAGTGACAAAAGGCGATGCTAGCTAGGTTGCGTTATACTACTGGTGGTCGCGGGAGTGTTTAGCTCGTTTTGTGGGTTTGATCCCGGCCGAACGCACGACGGCCTTTTTTTAAATATTCACTGGTACGCGCTGGTGCTATACAAACAGTTTTTAAACCCTTTCCGCGATGGAATTTGGAACCGTCGCCAAATGAGTGTGGGCGATAGGGGGTTCCTTCCAATACGACCCAAAAACCATCGGGGATAGGGAGCCTTGATGCATACAGTTGTCCCCATATAACTGTTTCCGATATCTCAAATATCGCAAACGCTTCATCCTTGATACTCGTTTGTGCTCGCATTGCCATTGCAGTCGGAGTTTTGTGGTTTTACCAAAATCCAGGCAGAATCCAGGCACGTACGAAACTGGCTCTACGTTTACGATGCCTGGCACATCACAAACAGTTCATGATTATAAACCGTGTATGATAGATAGACAATCACACATATTTAGTTTCCCCGCACCGCATGTGATAGTGTATGACATCACACAAGCTTTGCAAACGGCAACTGTGTGCATTGTTACACACGTTTCCTCTCCGTGAACCGTGTCTGATTATGATGTATATCGCACACATTGTGCTTTATTAACCGTGTGCACCGTAATGCCCCGCACACCGTAATTTCGCCCTAATTTAATTGCTGCTATTTAAAATTGTACCTAATTTAAACTTGAAAGTAGGCTATAGTTTTATTCATATCCATCAGGTTGAAACAAGTAATGCATTATTCGATTCACAGGTACATATGTTTAAGAATTACATAAGCTACAAATAAGGAATGATGAACCAAGGTTCTATACTTGTACTATTACAGATGGTAAAGAAAGAGGCGATAGGCATTCTGGTTGCTGAACAAGGTGAAGCGGAATGTCCCTATTGTGCTCTCTTGGATGCAGAAGGCACGGACGACTCTAGTCCAACCCCTTGTGATGGCTGGTCCCCAATCATGTAGTTTGCGAGGTAATCTTTAGTAAACTGCTTCAGTATCCACTGCAAAGGAAAAAATATTCATACATTGTCATCTAACACAACTCATTACTGGCAGTAAAAAGAAGGCTACATGGTTCATACTTACCATCCTGTAGTTCACTGTTGTCTTGCATAAAGTGTAAACAAATTGTTCGATTGACATCTTTTGACCCATTTTAATAACAATCTTTATCAGTTTCCCCACTTGATGCTGGTTCATGAATATCTCATTGCCCCATACGCAGAAAGGGTTGAAGTGTGGATCTATGGCAATGACATATGTACCCAAAAGCACCAAGTTAATATTAGAAGCTAACCAACAATTCCAAAATGATGTAGTACAACACTCCCTCGATCCCATTATATAAGATTTTATTACATGTATATCTAGACATCATCAGAACATTAATACTCTTCATTGTTGCTATGTAGCCTTGGATTGCATATTTAGTCATTCAGTACAATGCATGTTGCAATGTAGCTTCAGTGCGCAGGCTTAAGAACGCTAGTTAAGCAAAACGAGAAGTGATAAGGTGTGTTAACTACATCAGGCATAACATTTAAAAATAAGCAAATAGTCATTCAAAATGGTATTGTGCAGGTCTAAAGTACACTAGTTATTGTTAAAAAAAATTAAAAGCCATGTAAACTGCAATATCCTTAACAGCAACCAAATATCGTAATTCATAGTGGTATTGTTGAAACTGTTATTGATTAAATTGAACTGCACGACAAATAGTTGCACATATAGAGCATCACATTGTGAAGAACTGAAATAAACGAGTCATAAGGCCATCTTTAGCCGATCCTTTAAAAGTTAAATGTAAAACCCTTAGTGTGTGTGTGTGTGTGTGTGTGTATACACATAAACACTATTCTGATCATGGGATCGGAATATTATTCTAATCACAACACATACTTCCTGGGATACGCGCATGAACTTCCCTCTATAGGAACCCGACCTTCGGGCTATCTTCGCAACCGTGGCTCTCCCCACGAATTTTTCTGGTTAGTCGTGTTCTATGTGATGGAAGTGTAATCTGCTAACGGTTTCTAGCAACTAAATACTCTTTTTAAATAGAAAGCTCGCTCAAGGGAGGATTTTGCTCTCGGGTCATGATGAACTCGTGTTTTTTGCAATTTTACTGCATGAGTTGCACGCTTGAACTTCCCTCTGAACTAGGTTGAACTTCAGCCAACTTTGCCCAAACGGGGCTTGCGATATACCGTTGGAAATCTATGGACACTAGTATCACGACCCAACTTAAAGTTTTGTCAAAATGTGAGCAGTTTAAGAGCAGTTTCGAAAACCGTTTTTCTTCACACAAAAAACGTAATCGTATTTTCGATCTCATTTCTAAGCCGTTTATCGAAATGCAGCATATAATATTTCGTTGGAAAGCTGCTGCAAAACCGCTCCTTTCACACGTTGAAAGTTTTCTCTAATTCCGCACAGTTAAAACATTATTTGGAAAAACGTAAAATTCCGCAAACCGAACAGCCGAGTTCGTATTTTTGCTGTAAATTCTAAACTGCTAATACAATTAGGGCATATTATATGGCGTTGGAAATCTTATGACAATGCACTACTTTTTCATGTTGAAAGTTTTTTCTAATTTTGAACGGTTTAAGAGTAATCTAGAAAACGGTACAAGTCCTACCGAGTTCGTTTTTTCGAGTTAATTTTTTAACCGTGCGTCCGAATGCATAAAATGATATGGCGTTGGAAAGCTTGGACAAATGCGAAACTTTTTGGTATGTATTGTTTCTCACAATTCATTACGGTTTTATGTCAGTTTTGAAAATGGCGAAAAACGTATTTTCTTGGTAATTTCTACAAACTTTATCGGAATGAGGCAAATAATATAACGTTGAAAAGCTAAGGAAAATGCGAAACTTTTTCATGTTGACGGTTTTCTCAGATTCCCAGATAATGTCAAGTAATTGCGAAAATGGCGAGATCGTTTTTCTGCCTTTATCGGGAAACGGATTCTTCGAAAATGCACCGCGTGAAGAACCTGAACTTCTGGGCACATGTAGTTGAACTTCACTCTGTTTTTCACGGGATTTTTTTGCTCGCAACTCTCCATCCACTGGTCGTGTCTCTCTATCCACTGACCGGAATTGAGCAAGTGATATACCGATCGAAAGCTGCTGTAAATACGCAACTTTTCCGTGTTGATCATATTTTCATACTCGTGACGGTTTTAAAAGTTTTTCATCTGAAATTCATTCAGCATAGTAGTTCAACTTCCTGCTCTTTTCAGGTTGAACTTCTGAGACGTATTTTCGTTTGAAATTTTCTTATCCATTCGTTAGTGTTACACAAATGATACCGCGTCATCATTAGAAATTGGACTTCCCCTTTTCTTTTTGTTTTCTTTCAACATTGTTTAGCATGTCGAACAACGTCATCTGTAGAAATTGAACTTCTTCTTTTCTTTTTGTTTTCTTTCAACATTGTTTAGCACGTCGAACCACTTTATATTTAGAAAATGAACTTCTACTTTTTTTAAACATTGGTTTGCACGTTGAACCGCTCAATCTTTAGAAATTGAACTTCTCCCTTTCTTTCTGTTTTCGTTCAATATTGGTTTACACGTAAAACCGCGTCATCTTTAGAAATTGAACTTCTCCCTTTCTTTTTATTTTCTTGAATGTTTGAATTTATTTTGTATTGCTGAGATAACACACTTGACCTTCTCGAACACAACATTTTGACCTTCGCAAAACATAAATTAAAGCCAAAATTTTGACATAAGAGCATGCACAATTTTCTATACTTTTTCAAGAATAAACACTGAATCGCCCCATTAGTTTGACATGAAATTTTGCTGCACACTGAACTTCTACTGCTGCATCTCCCGTCTGCTCGAGCCACCTCCGCGCGACCTCTCGTTAAGTTCTGTGCAGTTCAATCAGTCGAGACGGTTAGGTTCAGTTAACAAAACTACAAAAAGAAGAGAAGAAATGCATCAGTATTGTTCATAAGAAACACGAAATCAATAGATAAACAAAATTGTGATGACACACAATCAATAGAATTTGCTGCAGCACCGGCATGGGTGAAAGCAACTTTTTCCCACATGATTCCTTTCACTGTGAGATTCATTGAACTGCTCCAAATCTTCAGCCAACTCTGTTTTGTTCTTCACAACACAAACAAAACAGGTGGCAGTCTTCCACGGCCATGGGGAACGACGGCAACAGGTGGAGGCGATTTGGGAGTAGCGGGAGCAGGAGGAAGGCAGGGTGCAGTGGCAGGGTGGGATGAAGTGGTGCTCATGGTGGAAAGAGGCAACGACCTCGGCGTTTGTTGACGCGACACTGGAGCCTGTCAAGGATCCAGGCGAGGGGATGGCGCAGGGATGCGTGGAGCCGGGAAAGGGAGCTCTCGCGTCGCCAGGGCGGAGGACGTCGCCGGGATCCGGTCAGATTCGACCAGAAGTTCAGGGCGCGGCTCTCCAAGGGCCGGGGGCACGGTGCACAAGAGGAGCTAGGTGGCAAGGGGCGGCGACGAGCGGGAGGATCGAGCAGAGCTCACCGAAGGAAGAGAAGGAGAAGTGGAAGGCAGAGGTCAGGAGGAGTCTGGCCGGAGGGTAGGGTGGAACGAGGAGAGTGGTGCGGGGGTCTGGAACGGCAAGGCCTAGGCGGCGCGCGGGCGCAGGAGATCGCCGATGTATGGATCGCGATGTGGCGGCTGCTTTGCGTGGAGGCCCGGGACGGCGTCGAGGAAGAAGGCAGGGGAAGAGGAGGAGGTGCGGTGAGGGATAGGGGCGGGCCATGGGGATGGCGCGCGGCGGCGGGGTTGCCCGGGACGGCGCGCGGCGGGGAGATATGTGGAGTGCGCGCGGCGGCGGTTGCGGGGGGTTGACCCGTGATGAGTGGGGAGGTTGGGGATGAGCCTGGGCTAGGGTGTGTTTTTATTTTTATGGGGTGCTCGCTCCGGGTTCCGCAGTTCGGGAACAACCCGATGGCCACCTATATAGGGCCGACCATGATACGAATAACTATTCTGATCCTGGGATCAAAATAGTGCTATATATATACACCAGCAATTTTTGGCCATTTCTAGTCGATCCCCTAAACTTAACGTTGTAAACTTCATTTTGATCAAGTTCAAAGCCGGTTCAACCGAAAGTAGCATGCATGCAAACATAAACATAAATAGTTTTGCATAACCCAACATAAAACATAAATTTAAACTACTTTCAGTCGAAGTAGAGGTCGAGCCAATCCTTCCTCGTCATGTACGGTGTGCCGCGAGCCGGGTCCGGGCCGATGCCTTCATCGAGTTTGTTGGGGAAGGCACTCCTCCTATTATCGAAGTCGATCTCCTCATCCTCGGGGCTCACCTCGACATCCTCTGTGCCGCTATCCTCGTCCCCTTCGACCTCGTCATCGGAGGAGAGCGCGATAACCTCGCCGCCCTCCGTGTCGCCGTCCTCGCCACCGTCGACCTCATCATTGGAGGAGAGTGCGATAACCTCGCCACCCTCTTCACATGCAAATATCGCCTGCTCCACCTCCATGAGCTCTGGGTGCTGTCGGCGGAGCTCTTGCATGTAGGCCTTGTCAGCGGGCTCGGCATCGAGGCACTCCCACGCCTCGTGGTCCTCCCGCACCATAGCCGAGCTAACCACCCCTGGCTCCATCAGAACGAGGTCGACCGGACGTGTCCTTAAGGGGAAATTGAGCCTAGCCACCGCATCGTGGTAGCGGACCTGCCAGGGGTTGTACTCCATGGCCGCGAGCTCGGCCGTGTGGAAGCTACCGAACGACCGGCGGGTGTGGGTCTCCCGATCTGTAATCTCGGCAACCCATGTCCCCCACCGCCACTGCCAGACCCCAAGGTAGGACCTCGTCGGCTGCTAGGTCCGAGGGAGGATGGGGAAGTCCTTGAAGCGGCATAGGTACGCGGAGGCGGACGGATCGTGGGACCGGCAACGACGGATCGAGCCCACAGAGGACGACGGGGATATCTCGGTGGCCACCTCGCCGGCGTCGGGCAAAAAGGCCGCGATAAACCTCTTTTTGGCCATTGGCTCCTTGAGCTCCCCGGCACACAGGCAGAGGTTGAGGATGGATGCGGCTGCGATGGCGGCGACCTACCAATGGTTTTAGGGGTGGTGTGTGTCTGTGTGAGAGGAGGTTTTAGGGAGTGTGTGGTGTGTGTGGAGGGAGGGCAAGGTGGTGTTTGAGGAAATACTGTGGCAATAGAAAATTTTACTAGGCGGGAGTAACAAGGCCGGGCTACTGAAAAATTGGATCAGGGGCGAGCAGATATTTTTGAGATTACGAGGGATGTAGAGGCTGGAGTAAAATGCGGGGGCTACAAAAAATTTGAATCAAGGGACTGAAGCAGAACGGGGGTAACGGACATCGCACATGGTCCGCACATACTAATCGTGTTCTAACAAACATTAAAATCTTTCAGACAGTAGATATTTTTGAGAGTACGAGGAAGTAGATATTTTCGAGATTGCGAGGGATGCAGAGGCGGGAGTATTTGGGGAGCGAGCTAGTGTGCTTGACCTGCCGGCTATTAACTGTAGCTGACACACCTTCTCGCGTAAGCCATAGGCGTACTATACACCGACGGTGCTCCA
>LR738713.1:311892612-311904378 GCA_902687465.1 Secale cereale | reverse complement strand
CATGCATAAATGTCGAGCGGGAGTGTGCCCGTGCACACAACTCAGCTTTTGGTACTTCTCTGTGAAATGAATATGAACTATTTTTTGTTATTATTATTATATCATAGAGGTAGCACACTCAGTTGATCTCACTACAGTATGTGTCAACAAAAATATGCAATCTGGTTTGAGAACAGCACACGTCTCGTTGATGAAAGCCGTGTGCCAACCAAACCCCGCCACCCCGCCCATGATCTGAGTTGTGCTTTCTGATTGGCCAGAACCCAAACCCCACGGATCGTACGTCTGCACCGTTGGATGCTCCCAGATCGAACGGTGATCCTCATCCCTTTCGACAGCACATGCAGTTCCGGTTGTAATTTTATTTTTACGTACAAAATGCACGTTAATCTAAAAAATGTCTTCAATATAGCTAACGATACTTGAAATGCGCCAGAAAATCAAACCCGTGGTATAATGGTGGTTGCGCACCGTGGAAATTTTTATGAGGCCAAACGATGAAGTCACCGGCCACGGGAGTTTGAATTGACACGTCTCCCTTTGGAAACCATGAGCCTTCATGTGAGATGCTCTGGTTTGGAAGGAGCGGTCATCAAAACTTGTGCCAAACTTTACCATTTTTTCCACGGGGTCGTGAGAGCACGCTAGAGGCACACATCAATTTTGATGATGTCCGAACTCCATCTGAATTTCCTATAATTAAAATACCAACAAGGGCTACGCTAGTGGCCGCACCTCACAGCCGAAATGTTTGAAACTTCTCCCCGCTTCTCGAACAAAAGGATGCAAACTCACAAAGCGACTCACAAATGATCTGTACACCTTCTTTTCTAGGCTGATAGTAAGGGGGTATCATAGCTAGTATCATGCATGCCAACTAGGCAATTTTGATGAGTTGTCATAGAATTGAATGAAGAAAGAGAGGGTTAAGTATCATATCATGAAACCGTATCATAATAAATGCTATGCTACTATGTGTCATGCATGGCAATATAAAGAAAGTACTACATATGATACTAGCTACTCTATGATACTATGCATTGGACTAGCCACAGTGGGTATAACTTCAGCAGTAACATCGAGTCCAACTCAACAAATTTGCTTATGTGGCAATCAGTTAATGAGGAGAGAGGTAGTTTGAGTAACTTAGCTAGTTACTGTAACATCACATGTCGTAATGCAATATGAGTCTATAACCTAATAAATGAGGCTTTTGCATGTTACCATACTTATGTACTACCCACTATGAAAGGTACTAACATAGTCTATGGATATGTGTATGTTACTAGTGTATGTTACTCTCCATTGTGGCTAGTCTTAGAGCAAGTACAGTAGAGTGACATAAGCAGGCTATAAGGAATATAATAATATATATGTGCTTATTAGTTGGAGGAAAGAGAAGAGGAGAGAGAAGAGAAGCGGGCTCTTGGTTAGTAGAGCCAGCTGCAACACGAGACCCAAGACACTATGTGAGGATGTAAGGTGGGCCAACTATTGATAAAGTAGTACGTATTTAAAACTTATTATTGTACATGCCCCCTAAGAGGTTGGCTGTATATGACATGGCAACTTCTTATAGCCGACCGTTGGTTGTATTATTAACCATGCTCTTAGCGAGGTAGCTAATATATCATAGACTAGCTAGTATCATACTCCCTCCTCTCCGATTTAGGTTGGTTGTGATGGTAGTATCATAAGTCGTATCATGCATGCCAACTAGACTTTCTGGATGATGTGGCACACAATTAAATGAGGAAAGAGAGGATGTGGTAACATATCATGATGCCTTATCATATTAAATGGTGTACTACTTTGTGTGATGCATGACAATTAATAAGGTAACCTAAGATACCAACTTATGATACTATGCATTACTGAAGTAGTATCGGACACTAGTATATATCATATGCATGATACTAGTATATGATACTCCCCATTACAACCAGCCTTATAGGGCTCAATTCAGAAATCTCACCAACCAAGGTAGATGGTGAGTAGTGGAATACTTTTTGTTGTTTGCAAAAACACCAAATTAATGCTTTTGTTTTCCTCAAAAAATTTTGTGTTACATTGTATTAATTGCAATACATGCATGCATAAAGTACATGCATTGGTCAACTTTCTCTTAATACTTGCATGCAATGATTTAATGCACCTTGGAATCTGAACATGTGATGCGGAACATCCAAATTGAGCCTTATAAAATGGAAAAACTAAAATTTTGAGATAAGCCTATAAACCAGAAAAGAGGGAGTATATATGCATGATACTAGTATGTGATCGGTAATACATCCGTAATGCGTGCATGCATAGTATCATAAGTTAGTATCTTAGGCTAGTCATAGTGGGAGTAACTTAGCGCACTCCAAGAAATTTTTGCTTATGTGGCAAGTAGTTAATTAGAGGTGATAACATAACATGTTACTGTAAAATAACACTTCCCAAGATAGGATGAGTCTACAAGCTAATAAATGAAACCATATATAACACTACCACTATGTTACTTTACACTATGAAGGTAGTAACTTAGACTAGTGTCATACGCATGACACTAGTCTAAGTTATACTACAAACTATGACCAGCATTAGGTTGCCTTGTTAATTGTCATGCATGACATAAAGTAGTACACCATTTAATATGATACGGTATCATAATATGATACCACACCCTCTCTTTCTTCATTTAACTGTGTGCCACATCATCCAAAAAGTCTAGTTGGCATGCATGATACCTCTTGATACTCCCATATTACGACCAGCCTTAGGATGGCCATAGTGGGGGTATCATAGCCAGTATCATGCACTCGGGAATCGCAAATATGATGATGTGGCAAAGAAGCAGTAACATATGTAGATACCGCAACATATATATATATATATATATATATATATATATATATATATATATATATATATATAATGATATACTACTTTCTATCATGCATGGCAATACATACGGTCATCAATGATATATACTACTCTATGATATTATATATGCACTATGAAGGTACGTATGTAGTATCGTACACTAGTATCATATGCATGATACTATATATAGTATATGATACTCCTCATTGTATAAGACTGGCCATAGTGGTGGTATCATAGCCGACGATGTCGCGCACTCAGAAATAGTTGTTTGAAGTTTTTTCCCGTTTCTCGCACAATGAATGGAAAATCGCAAAGCGACACACAAATGATCTTGCTAACACGCATGTATAGTTGTGACTATATATATGTATACATACAAACTATATCTTTTTTTGCATATTCATAGTTTGAGATTCCTAGTGAGGCTTGCCGCTTGGTAAAATGTACCAGAAAATCAAACCATAGGGTACAATCGTGATTTCTATACAGTGGAAAAACATTGGAGGAAAAACGAAGAAACTCATGTTTTCATTCGAACAAAAATATGATGTTAGGTAATGTAAATGTTTTCAAAGAGCACACGGTTCACTCACGAAAGCCGTGTGTCCACTAAACTATGGCCAATACCCCCCTCCGCCACGCGCGTGTTCAGAGTCCTACGTTCTGATTGGCCAGAACCCAAACCCCATGGATCGTACGTCTGCAACATTGGATTCTCCTTGATCGGACATCGATCCTCATCCCATTCGACAGCACATGTAAATGTTTTCAAATAGCCCATCCCAGAAAAATGTTTCAAATAGCACACGGTTGACACACAAAAGCCGTGTGCCTACCAAACCGTGGCCAATGCCCACCCTTTGCCGCGCGCACGATCTGAGTCGTGCATTCTGATTGGCCAGAACCCAAACCCCTCGGATCGTACATCAGCACCGTTGGATGCTCCCAGATCGAATGACAATCCTCATCCCTTTCGACAGGAAATGCAGTCCGGCTAGGAATTGATTTATATGCTAAAATGCATGGTAAATGCCAAAAAATGTCTTACATATAGCACACGAGACCTGAAATGCGCCAACAAATCAAACCCGTGGTATAATTGTGGTTGCTTTACGTGGGAAACATTTAGAGGCGAAACGATGAACTCACGTCTTCATTTGAAAATTAGTGTGTCTTCATTTCAAACGAAATTATTTTGTTTGTTCACACGAGCACTTAGAAGCAACCGTTTGCATAAGCCTTTCCGTGCGCGCGGCGACCGGGGATATTTTTCACCCTTTTCACCTAGGCTGCCAACACCCGGAGTTCTCAACACCCCCACCATTTGCCCGCGTTTCACTCAACTAATCAACCCAATCTCCATCGCCAGCTCCGCCCTCCCACAGATCCATAGCAGAACCCTCTCTGCCGTCGTCGTGCTCGCCCCGGCCGTGTGCCCGCTCTTCGGCGTCAAGCCTACCTCCACTGTTGTTCCCAACACACGGCGGCCCGCGCCTCGCCGTCTTTGTTTGCTCGCCAGCCACCCTTGAGCATATCGATGCAGTAACCATCGCCTCTCCCGTGGCCCGGCCGGTTTTGCATTAAGAAGCATGTTAGTTACTGCTCTCCATCGCGGTGAGGCATATTTCCTCGCAATCCCTCTTCCAATTTCGTTCCGTATGTTCCCACATTGGCTATAAAATAACGAAGAGCATATGTATGTTAATTATCTACCTTCCTTACAACATATAAGTTGTATTTGTTCCAATAAGTTCCTGCCTATTTATAGATCGTGTGCGCCCGAGTCACAAAAACTTAACAAATTAGCCATACATTTTCTAAATTATTGCATGGCATGTTTAGAAAGCTTGATAGCAAGTTGTTAGTTTTATGCTTATCCTCCTTTCCTGAGTTTCGCATGTGTTCTCTGTAGATGCCGAGTAGCAGCGACAGCACTCATGCTTCAGGCGATGTATCTTCATCTGATTTGGATAACCCTAGGTCTTTAGAAGATTGTGAGGTATCAAGTAATCTTGAACGGGATATAGCTGCAACAATTACCCTTTCGGTCAAGACACGGAGGAACGCTCCAAGGAAGCCCACACACCAGCCTAAAGGTGTATATGAACCGAGAATGATTTAAAGTCTTGGGCTCCAACTAAACCAGATAAAGCATGCACGAGGTTTAGGAGTGTGTGTGGATTTGTTAGCAGGGCAAGGCTCAACATTAATTTGCCGGGGTTTCGGAAGGCTGACACAGAAACACTGCGAAGGATAGTCCGGGAGATCATGGATCACTTCAACGTTCCAGAGCAATGGAGAATGCAGGTGGAACACGCTGCACTACAGAAGGCTAGGGATGCTCGGAGAAACTCGAAGCACATGCTATACAAGAAGTACTTGAGTGAAGGCAATGACCCAATCCCCCCATACCCCCAAATTACAAAGGTAGACTAAGTAGAATTCAAAAGGGTCAAGGCAACTAAAGAGTTTGTTGAGTAGAGTTTCAAGCAATCAGAACTTCAGAAGAAGAACATACACCCCCACCGTATTGGTGTGGCAGGATACTACGGCATGAAACCGAAATGGGAACAGGAGGACCAAGAAGTGATACGTCTCAAACGTATCTACTTTTCCAAACACTTTTGATATTGTTTTGACCTCATTCTTGCATGATTTGGACTAAACTAACCCGGACTGACTCTGTTTTCAGCAGAGCTGCCTGTATGGTTTATTTGTGTGCAGGAAAACGGATTTTTAAGCATCTCAGAAAAATCCACGAAAAATCACAAAAAATCCACGCACCCGAGGAAACCAAATGCCAGAAGTGGGGCCAGAGGGGGGCCGGGGGTGCCCAGGCGCCCTGTGGGCACGCCCCCCCTGGGCCGCGCCGGGGGGGCGCCTGGGTGGGGCCCACACCCCCTGGTGCCCTACTTTAGCCCGTATTTTTCCTCCCGACGCAGAAATCCCAGATCGGAAGTTCTTTCGCTGTTTTTCGTCGCGGAGCCGCCGCCACCCTCTGTTCTTCTTCGGGAGGGCTAATCTGGAGGCTGATTTGGCCTCCGGAGAGGGGAGATCGTCGCCATCGTCATCATCATCACCACTCCATCATCCCTCCATGACTTCCCCCTTCATGTGTGAGTAATTCCCTTGCTGTAGGCGAAGGGGATGGTAGGGATTGGATGAGTTAGATCATGTAATAGTTCGTCAGATTGTTGGGGGCATGTTGCCTATCATCTAGTATGGTGTTTATCATCTTTGCTACAACTTGTTATTCTTAATGCTTGACACTTAGGGCCCGAGTGCCATGATTTCAGATCTGAACCATATGTGTTTGCATGAATATATTTGTGTTCTTGATCCTATCTATGAGTTGTATGCACCTGTTACGGTTCGGAACCGGCGATCCCAAAAGTGACAGCTTGGGACACCAAAGGGGATGGTCCGTAGTTTGAGGATTACATGTATCCATTGAGTTCATTGCTTTGTTCCGGTGCTCTTTGACAGGAGCACCTTAATATCCGTTAGTTCCTTTTGGCCCCGTTCGTAGCGGGATGGTATGACAAAAGATGTTGTGCAAGTTCTTATTGCAAGCACGTACAACTACATACGGGATACATGCCTACTGTTTGATATTTGCCTAGATGATCATTACTTTTCCGTGTGCCGTGCCCCAAGTTAGAATCTATCTCATCCATGCAGCGCCCAACCATCCATCTCCCTAGCCTACAATATTTTAAACCTTGCTTGTCATTAGTTGCTACTTCTGCCATTTACTACTGCTATTTACTTTTGCTGTTTACTTTTACTATTACTATCACCACTATCATACCACCGTTACCACTTATCTTTTGTTGCAAGTTAGTATATTTCAGGTGCGGTTGAATTGACAACTCAACTGTTAAAGCTTATAAATACTCTTTGGCTCCCCGTGTGTCGAATCAATAAATTGGGTTATTCTTACCCGCGAAGACTATCTCGATCCCTTACGGTTGAGGGTTATCAAGTACCGTTTTCTGGCGCCGTTGCCGGGGAGCATAGCAATATTTACAAGTCTACTTGAGGTATCCTACCTGCTGCACTTTATTCACTATGGGTAAGAAAGGTGACCCCAAGGTTCCGATCTTACTATCCACTACAAGAAGAGGTACTGCTCTGAGCACTAGTGCTACTCTTGATTCACCTTCTTTTATGAGTAAGTTTGCCTCACCACCACCACATGATGGTCCTACTGAATCTGTTACTATGTCTGATACTCTTGATGATGCTTCTACTACTTTTGATGATGATATTAGTTCGCCTGGTTATGCTCTTGAGAAACAAATTACTGCTGCTCCTGAAAAATATGGAATTGAACTTCCTGTTACTCGCTACCCTATTGGTGAAACTTATGATTATCCTTATTTGAGTAAACTCCAGGAGAGGCTCCTTGATGATGATTACTATATACTTGATGAAGATTTATGCAGGGAACTGACAGAGTTTACCGGCTCTGACCCTGAAGTTATTAAGAAAATATTTGAAAAACACTCTTTGAAAAACAAAACCATTCCTAATCCTGAGTTTGCTACATCTCCTATATGCATTGATGATCCTGATTTTGATTTCTATGTTGATCTTTCACTTATACCTATGGTTGAAGCTGACCCCTTTTATGGCAGAGAAAATGATGATGCCATTGCACACCTAACTAAACTTGGTGAGCTAGGTAGCCTGTTTACCATAGATGAGAAGATATGCTACTTTTATGTGACCAAGCTTCTTCCTTTCTCCTTGAAGGAAGGTGCTAAAGCATGGTATGATTCACTCCCATGCGGTTCTATTAAGAGTCCTCAGGACTTAGCTCACTCTTTTGTTGATAAGTACTTTCCTGCTCACATGCAACATGCTGCTTTACAAAGAATTTACAACTTTAAACAGTTGCAGGATGAGTCCCTCCCTAAAGCTTGGGGGAGGTACTGCGGTTTGATTCGGGCTAGACCAGGACATGAAATTCCTAAGAATGAATTAATTGATATATTCTATGCTGGTCTAACTGATGAATCTAGGTCCTATTTGGACAGTTGTGCTGGTTGTGTTTTCAGGAAAAGAACACCGGACGATGCGGAAGATCTAATGGGCAGGATTGCCAAAAACCATGAAGATTGGTCCGTCCCTGAACCACCTCCACCAACAAAGAAGAGGGGCATGTTTGTTCTAAGCCCCGAGGATATGCGAGAAGCAAAGAAGTCTATTAAAGAGAAAGGTATTAAAGCTAAAGACGTGAAGAATCTACCCCCTATTGAGAAGCTGTGTGAGCCTACTACTCACCCTCCTATGGTAGAGGTACACTCTCTTTTAGATTTCAACGCAAGTGACATCCCTCATGGTAAGCCTCCTGATCAATTTTTAGATGAGTTTGATAATTTTATTATGAAACAAAATCATTTTAATGAGAGGATAGAAAGTCAGTTGCATGATAATTCCCTTGCTATCAAAAAGTTGCTTGGTGTTTCAGATAGAACAGTTAATGATGTTCAATGTCTTGTGAAGCATTTTCATATGGTTCAAACTCAGCTTGATCAAATTTCTAATGTGCAAAGAGATTTGCTTGCTAACAATGCCAAACAAGATAAATTGCAGGCATTTGGGATTAAGACCCGAGGAGGAACTAGTACTCAAGATCCTCTTTATCCATAGGGACATCCGAAGAGAATCGAGCAAGATTCTCAAATGCAGGAAAAAGAAATTGTTGTCTCTCCAAATAAGAAGAAGAAACATAAAGAGACTGACAATTCTAATGATCCTATTGCAAATGAAGAGCCAGCTATTGATCCCAACAGTGTATCTATCTCCAATGCTGAGACTGAAGACGGTGCTGAACCTGAAGGTAATGATAATGAGAAGAATGATCCGCCTGAAGTTCGAGAAGAAGAAGCACCTGACAAACGTAAGAGGTACACTAAAGAGGACTTCATCGGAAGAAAACATGGGAAGGAGAAAGAACCATGGGTACAGAAACCCATGCCCTTTCCAGGTAAGTCCATCAAATCTAAAGAAGAAGAGCATTACAATAAGTTTTGTGAATGGATTAAACCTCTTTTTCTTCAAATTCCTTTGACTGATGCTATTAAGTTACTTCCTTATTCAAAATATATGAAAGATATTGTCACTAACAAAAGAAAAGTTCCTAATGATGCAATATCTACTATGCTTGCTAACTATTCTTTCAGTGGAAAGATTCCTGAGAAGCTCGGTGATCCAGGTATACCCACCATCCCTTGCTCCATAAAGAATAATTATGTCAAAACTGCTTTATGTGATCTTGGAGCGGGAGTGAGTGTTATGCCTCTCTCTCTCTTTACGAGAGGCTTTGTTTAGAGAAACTAATTCCTACAGATATCTCCCTTCAGATGGCTGACAAGTCAACCGCTGTTCCGATAGGTATTTGTGAGGATGTTCCAGTTGAAGTTGCTAATTGTTTAATTCTTACTGATTTTGTTGTGCTTGACATGCCCGAGGATGGGAGCATGTCCATTATTCTTGGTAGACCTTTCCTTAACACCGCAGGTGCTATTATTGATTGTAACAAAGGGAAGGTTACCTTTCATGTGAATGATAAAGAACACACGGTATATTTTCCGAAGAAGACCGACAGGAGGCATGCCCTCAACTCTATAGAGAATATCGAGACCGTGAAAATTGGAGAATGGGACTGTCCACTACATGTGCCTCACAAATACAAAACTATCATGGTAGGGACAATGTCCATCAAGGTAAAAGTTCAGTGATTACTTCGTAGGAGGTGAGACTTTTTGCTCTATATATCGCTTGTTTGTTGGTAAGACTTGATCAACCTTACTAGCGAACGTGTTTTATATGGATAAAAAGTTGAGCTTGCTATGTTTTCCTTTGTTTTTAGTATTGTCCTACTTGCTGTACCAAGTATCTATGTTTTTGAAGCTTCACAATACTACTAACTGCTTCAAGTTTTCACAGAGTTTCGCAGCTTTTTGAACTTCGAAAAAATTTCAACAGTGAAGTTTTCAGAAAAATTCCAGAAAAATTATATTAAAAATTTCCACAACGGGAGAGACCCGGAAAGTCCTGGGGCTAGCCAGGGGGGGCCACCAGTGGCCGAGGCGGCCAGCTGGCGCGGCCCAGCCCCTGGCCGCGCCCACAGGGCGCCTGGGGCCCACGGGACCCCCTCCAGGTACTTCTTCTTCCCCTCTCTCTCTCTTTTTCCAGAAACCCGAGTTCTGGTCCTGTTCTTGCTGTTCTTGCTGTTCTTGGGGGCGATTCTTCGATCTCTCTCTACAGCCCATCATTTGAGTTGAAATTTTGAGCAAATACTCCCTGGTATGTGACTCCTCCACCCCTCCAATTAGATTTTTGATTGGTGGCCTCATTTGTGAGTATTTAGTAGTTCTTGGTGCTGTAGAGATGAGCTTGCATGCATGTGTAGAAAGTTGTTTTCCAAGTTTTGATGCAAGTTTATGCCCTGGGCAAGTGAGTTGAGTAGTTTGCCTTAGCTCACTTTGTTTTAGTCCTCGTTTTTGTAAATTGTAAAAAAATTCAGAAATGAGTTTGTTAGGAAGGGCAAAAGGATGGCTTGAGAAGAGGAGGCCCGCACACTCCGATCGAGTCAGTAGAGCTGCAGCTTCACCATCGACTGCTAGGGTGAGCTATAATGAAGATCATGTGCCCCTGGAGTTGTTGGAAGACACAAGTCCAGCACGTGCGATGACATTTCCATGTGATGAATTCGTGGAAGCTGCGGGAATCAAGGATGAGTTTTATAATCTTTGTGCTAATGCAGGTTTGACACGACTCGTCACGAGCCGTGTTACTCAGTATCAGAAACTCACCTCCGGTTTCATTAACAGTTTTAGATGTAATCCTGATTCAGGTGCTATTGAGTTTAAAATTTATAATGATCTTATCACCATGACTCTGGGAAATTTTTGTGAAGTAATAGGTGTGCCGAACGTTGGGAGGACGGCAAGGATGGCCACTCAGCCCTCCGAGCTGAAAACCGTCATCAACTCTCTCTCTGCAGCATGGGTACGAGGGATATTCATCGGTCGAAGATCTCCAGTATCTTGTTTCCTCACCTCAGGTATTTTGCATATTATATTGCTAGAGGGGTGTTAGCTCGTGACAACACGAGCAGCATTTCTACTCCGGATATTGCTATCCTGGCAGCAGCCCTCTCAGGGAGGTCTGATTATAATATTGGTACCTTAATTGCTCGACGCCTTGCTATGAACGGTAACAAGGGGGACTTATATGGTGGCATTTATGCCACACTTATCTTAGAGCATCTTGGAGGCACCCCACACCCTGATGATACTCCTTTTACTTATTTAAGCTTTGATCTTGCTGCTATGAAAAGGCATAAGTTTGTTACCATGGGTTCTGAGCTTGATAACCTTGTTTATATCTTGCGTTTCGGAACTACGCGGAACGCGAGATCCGTCTACCTACACCTCTTTTGTTTGATTTTTCTCGCAGGAACGGATGGTCCTTTGATGTTGTGCAGTTCGATGAGTTCATGGTCCAGCATCAGTTCCATAACCCCATGGAGGGGGTTGTGCCCGACGAGGAGAGGCACGGTGAGATACCACATTTTCAGGATGAGACCGCCACCGAGTTTGGTGAAGGGTCTTCCTCTATTTGGCGCTCGGAACCTTCCTCGTGGGAGACTCCGAGGAGTTCGGTGTACGCACCATCATCCTTCTACGACCCTTGGTCTCACCACCATACCCCTGGAGCAGGAGGCTCCTGGGGGCAGTAGCTGCTACCAACTTAGGCAAAAAGCCTAAGCTTGGGGGAGTACGTGCCCTTCTCACTTTTTCATTGTATTATCCGTTTTATTCGCTTTGATCTTTTCGAAGTTTTTGCCCATTCTTCTTTATTCCTCTATTTGCAAAAAAA
>LR738713.1:311824171-311887432 GCA_902687465.1 Secale cereale | reverse complement strand
TGTGCAGAAACCCGACATACCTTCAACGCATGGTCAGGAGTCCGATGACTCTGCTCCTATAACCCAGCAGTCCGTCACAACAGCACCGCTAGCTCAGCGGTCCGACATAGATAAACAATCTCCTAAGCAGTCCGTCCAAGCTTCACCATCTGCTCAGAAGTCTACCTTGCAGGAAACCAGACGTTCTGCTAGAAATGCTTCAAGTACCAAGAAGGAAGTGGCAAAAAAGGCTACACCCACGACCATGAGGAAGCGCGGCGGGAAAATGAAGAGGAAAGATAATGATTGCCTCTTACTTAAAGCACTCATCTCCCAGAACCAAATTAACAGCATCTTGTACGAATCGGGGAGTAATATAATTTCTGACGCCATGGATGATGAAGAAGTACGTTCGTTGCTTGCTAAAAGTAAAGCAGACGTACTTCAAGCACGCTATTACATCCATGGCCATCAATTTCATGTTGGCGAATACTTTGATGAGTGCAGCTCCAGTTGCCGCGAGTTACATGAATATTGCATGGATCTAATGTTTGCAGGTCATCATGGTTTGCTAGTCCACTAGAACAGAGATCATTTCCGGCACGACGATGGTTCCATCGTTGTGAGTTTCGAGGACTTACATGTCTTCTTCAACTTTAACGTGCTTGATGCAACTCTTGTTAGATGCCTGATTTTTAAGTACTTAGCAAACTCTGATCAACTTCTCCATACAAGGTTGTAAATGATAAACAGTTAACTACATTTTCTTCCTCTCAGGGGATTGAATACACAGAGAGGAAAAAGGGAGAGTGTGTATTTCATAGATCCTGAATTAGCAAATGGCACAACAATACATGGTAAGGACGTACGCGACTGGGTCGTTAACACGATCGTCCGTCTCTTCAAAAACACGTCCCATGTAGAATGATTTCTCTGGCCATATCATGAACGGTAAGTCAAGTAAACAACCACGCATACACTTATTGTCTTTCAGTTTTCGACATAATTTGTAAGTTCATGGCTTTCTTAATATGTAGCAATCACTGGATATGTGTATTCATTGTTCCAAACAAGAACACAGTTTACTACATCGATTCTCTCAGAGAGTCAACAAACGCTCAGGATGTGACGCATCTTCAACAATGCATGGATAGGTATAGAATTCTATTATGTTGAAATTAATTTGCATTCTTATCTGGTTCAATATTGATGTTGTCAAAGTTCACCATCATTTGTAGTGTGCTCGCATTGTGGAAAACTAAACCAGGGAACCTGTTAAAGAGGGAACAACCTCTGCAGCACGAGATCATTTCTCCGGTAACACATCGAAATCCGTTATTTTTGGAAAATTTATCCAACAGTCTGCAAATACCTTTCCTTACGCTAGTCAAATGTTCAAGCTTCTAAATAAACCTCTTTCTATTTTGTCCAAAGAAATAATAATACATCTAACACAGGTTAGGTTGTTCCTAACAGGACAAATACATGACTAATTCTATACAAAAAAAAAATTAGTGTCGTCAGCAGGAAGCAGGGACCAACCTTTGTGGATACTATGATTGCAGACGCATGATCTCCATCTGCAATTCTGCTCATAGTTGTGACAATCCTCACAAATTAGTACCAGTAAGTCTATCTTAATTACTATATTCTACTCCACTCATATGGCACATTCTGATCTTGAAAATACTGCAGCTCATCTTTAAACCGAGGACCCCTGAACCGCTCCCAGCTGATGAATTGCTGATGGTTCAGAGATTTATCAGTGACTTCTTCCTGGATCACTACATCAATCCCACTGGTGATAATGAAGATTTCAGCATGCCTTCTCCTGAAACATTGAGTAAGAGTTAGCTGCTAAACATATAACGCATGGATCCATTGTTTTCCATCTGATGAGGTCTTCGTATTTCGTACACTATGATTAATTATGCAATGCATATATGTGTGGACAAATCATTGGACTTTAGCTACCATATGTTCAATTGCAATTGTTGCAAAATCTGATGAATGTTCTTCCTGTGGACACTATTTGTTCAATTGAATATTGTGGCGAATTTGCTTTTTGCGTGCCGATTCAAAATGGGATATTTTTGTTTATTTTTTCAATTGACTATTGTTGCAAATTTCCATTTTGCATGACGATTCAAAATGTGATATTTTTGTTTATTTGTTCGATTGAATATTGTGGCGAATTTTATTTTTCCATGCTGATTCAAAATGGGATATTTTTGTTTTAACATGGCAATTGCTCTGCACACGGTTCAACTAAATGAGTGTGTGCGATCCATATCGAAAAGCATACGTCAATCGTAGCGGAACCGTCGGTGATACACAGCAGATAACAAACGATTTGCAGCGATACTACGTGTGCGTAGGGTATTCGGAACCGTTTGTGATATGGCGTTATCGCACACGAGCACATGGAGTAAACCATGCCCAATGTAAAATACAATCTCAGTCGTAATTTTTTCAGGAAACATGTGGGATCCTAAACGAAAAGCACACGTCACTCTTGCGGCAACCGTTGGTGATACCCAACAAATCACAAATGGTCCGCAGCACTTGTATGTGTGCGAAGGGGCTCCTGAACCGATTGGGATAGAAAATTATTGCAGACGGTAATTCTTGGCAAACGTGTGCGCTGGAGTCATGCATGGCAGATGGGTTACGCAGAAAACTCGTGTGCGATGGGGCACAAATCGCACACAGTTCATATGTTGGTTCGTGTGCCTTACATTCAGTTTGCCAAACGGTTCATTACGACAAACCGTATGGTTTCACTACGTCATTAGAAACGCTTAATCACCGATACCACACATGCCAAAGAATTTAGTGTGTGCTGCATCCCACACGATTACATTTTGGAAGGCTTTTGGATCACTCCTCCATATCCCCGATGGTTTCTGGGTCGTGTGGGAAGGACACCCTATTGCACACACTCACTTGGCGACGGTCTCAAATGCGCTACTAGTGTTACTTGTAGTTGATCAACAAGGTCCAACAAGAATCAATGTCATTTCTGCGCCGAAATTGATAGTGGTGGGCTACTCATCTATCACATACTACTTTCAGGTACAACGGTCGCCTTATACCTCTCCTTGTTGATATCAACATTATTTCTAGTTTTGAAGATGTATGTTCGTCTGTCATACAACAAAGCTTCACCCTAATTCTGGGCAAAGTGAAGGTCTTGGCATTAGAATATGTCGGCCCCAACCTGGACCAAGTTATCAGTTGCCTGAGATGCTTTTTGTGCCTGAAGAAGCTGTATATCGAGGTGATGTTCCTTTCCTGTTAAATGTTAACCATAAGGGAGTTCAATTTTTTGCACCTTATCCCAAGTTTACAATGACAATGTACTACGATTTCTGAATGAATTTTGGAGGATTTCAGGACATACACCCCCACCCCATATTGGTTGCTTGATTCATATGGTTACAATCCATAAACATCTCACCTTTGGATTCATCTGTACTAGTTTTCTTTGGGAATTTTTCATCCAATCCAACCTCTTGTGAAGAAGGCTACATTTTTATAGATTGTAATCTAATGCCCATGTTAATCATGCCACATCGAAGATAGCACGTGGGTGCATTTTACAAATCCTGCAAACCAAGTAGGCATGTAGTAGTGTTCAAAACTGCATGTAGGCACTAACACGTTCTCTTATTTTGCAGATAATAATAGGCCAGGAGGTGGATAATGTTTATAATGACAATCACATCAAATGCCTGGATGTGCATCTCTCAAATATTACTTTGAACTCCTACCGAGGGACCTTATCGGAGATTACACTCGCCAGGTTCTTTCTTGCCAGAGGAAGGGTGTTGAGGGTACAAAGGTTGAACATGCATTTAATTAGGAAAGATGAATGGTATGTTGATAAGAGCCGGTAGATACTACAGAATGGAATAGGCTCCAAAAAGCTAAAGTTCGTATTGGAAGAGCATATGACAGAGTAATTGGAAGTCATTGTGTCAAACCCATACATGACTTGTCATTGGCTGGTCCCTTTGCAGAAATGACGAGATTTCCAATGTTTGAATTTGGGCATTGTAACCTTTGCATTCGAACCTTGCAATATTTATGCTATTTGTTATATAACGTAATTAGATGTTCAATTTCATATTGCAATCATGTCATGTTACAAGTATATATATGTTGTTCTTCTGTACACAGAGCATAGATGTTCTGCAGACACAACATATCACATCGCACATGGACCGCACTAGGTAACCCGTCAGCGATGAGTTCATCAATCGCAAACGGTTATATACCAACAAGCGTTTGCCCACACCAACACACACGACTTATTCCATCACAACCATTCGCACTCGCAACTCTAAGCTGATTCGTGCTTGATGTCTCCGACATCGCTCGCACAGTCCTTCTTATTTGGCATGTATCACTATGCCGGCCTCTTCTCACATCCCTCGTCAAGCTCTGCTCACCATTATGTGCCGCAGTGCGCTGCACTCGCCGTTAAGCACCGTGGCGCGCTCTGCTCGTGTCTGTCGGCGCGCTCGGCTTGTGGACAACTTTTTCTTGCGTGTTCAACTGCTATATGCATATATATATGGTTGCTCGCCATTAAGGCGATCGCGGAGCATTCTGCTCACGTCCCTTCGCGCGTGCTCTGCCAGCGGTTGGGCCTGCGCACGATCACGTTAGGGGCCCCATATGCATGTGGTTGCACCGTGCGCGTTCCCATGCGACGCAATTACGTGCGGCACGATGGAGTTACGTGCTGCAAATTAGAATTGCCATCAGGGCGTGCCGATATTCCAGGCCGTCCAGCTTCCCCTTTAATTCCCGCGGCCATTGTAACCTTAGTCTCTTCAACCTTTCGATCTTGACCCACAACACAACAAGCACACCCACGACGACACATAGAGAGGGGATGTCTAGTGGCGCTCCAATGTAGTTCGGTGAGCATAAAGTGGAGACCCCATGCGAGGGAGACGGATCTCTTGGTGGTGTACACCATCAACCCGGCCGTGGTGGATGACTACATCAACACCGTTGAGCAGTTGCTTGCTGGAGACAAGTACAAGGTGGTCGGGATCGACCTCCAGTACACCGCATGTCTTCCCGGCAAAGATCAGAAGGTTGCCATCGCCCAGTTGTGCGTGCGCCATCATGTCCTCATCTACCACTACTGCATGGCCACAGAGCCTTGCGTCCGTTTCGCCAGGTTTGTCAACAGCACCGACTACAAGTTCACTACGGTGGAAACCACCGACAATGTAAAAGCGCTCAGGGTTACGAACTTGGCCTACAAGAACCTTGTCGAAATCCGTGAGCACTACAGGGTCTGGAGCAGCACGAAGAAGGACTCCCAAATTGAACTCGCCTCGGCCATCATCGACCCCTACTACGAAAATATGAAGCGAGATGCCCAGAGAACAAGTCCCGTACCCTGGCACAGGGCCTGGATGCGGCAACTGGATGAACCTCACCTCAGGTTGGCGGCCAAGAGCCTGTACACATGCTACAAGATGCACAGGCGGATTGTTCACATGAGGAAGTGCCTCTTTACCCAAATCGACAATCCCGGATAAAGCCACAAGTAGATGATGATCAGATGATCGTTTATCCTAGTTCATCATGCATGTAATTAATATATATTTACTTTGGTGTGTGGAAATCTCATGTGTGTAGTAGCCACCTATGTAATTATGCATGTAATAGTTTATTTTGGTGTGTGCAAATGCCATGGTTGTACTAGCCTTATAGCAGCAATCGTATGTGTCATGATCGGTCTTCGCACGAATTTCTGATTACAGACCTTTTTGTCGCGTATCACACACATCTTGTTATATTGAACCGTGTATGTTCTCTTGTCTCAACGCAAACAGTTCATCCGAGTGAACCGCATGCCGTATATCGCACACATCTTGATCTAGCTGACCATTTATTTTGTGTTGCATAATCACAAACAGTTCATCGGAGTCAATCGTATGATGCATATCGCACACACCTTCATCTGTCTGCCTGTTTCTTTTGTTCCTCCTCATCGCAAACAGTTAAATGAATTGAACCATATCCCTGCATCGCACACGCAACTAAAATCTGAACCGTGTTTGATGCATCTGTCATTGCAAATGTTTTACACCCTTTTTGATGGTTTTCTACACCACAGTTTGCGATTATTGCATCGCACACAGTTTCGTCGATGGGTCTCTGATCGTAGGGTCGCATTAGGAGCATCCTACAGTAGTGATTAACCTCGCTGCGAACCAATGGTGTACACTGGTAGTTTGACATTTGAAGTGGAACAGACGTATCACACCACAATGTGGGTGCACTGAATAGCCCAAGCACGTGAACGGGTTTTCCCTCCCATCATCTCGTGGCTCGCGTACTAGAGTAGTACTAGTACTACTTCGTAAAGTAGTAGCACTCCTGTATATAATTCACACTGTGCAACGTTTCTCGCATGTGTGCTCACCCTAGCCACACCTTGCTTGCTGCTTCCTCATCAGCTACCATCTTTAAACTAGCGCGTCCCAATTAATCCCGACGAGCTGGAAAAGCTTGGCGCAGCATTGGAGACTGTGTAATATGGATATGTACATAAAGTGCTACTACTCTGTGGCTTGTGGCGTTGCACTCATGGACTTCGCTCCATTATCAGCTCTAAACTCCATAAACAAAAATCCTCTTGACGTGATTTTTTTGTTTTTAAACGAAGTCAAAAGCTTTGCCTCATCTCATTCATAAAGAAGGAAGGACCAACAAACAAAGTTCAATGAGATCCATTACACATCCATAAATGGAAGCAAAAAGCATAGTCTCGTTGTATCAAATAACTCAAATGTTCTGCCCATGCAGTAACCACTCACTGATAAACAGGTTGCTAGTGTGTTCATGAGAAGAGTGGCTGAGTAGGCCAGCTATGCGCTAGAATAGAGCACGGAGAGTACGCACTACGTAGGTGTAATTTCCATGCATTGATAACACAGCGATGGTTCTAGAGAACATTAGTACCCTCCACTTGCATCTGTAGCTCCTTGGCCTTGAGATTCAAGAGTTCAAAACTGGTGCACTATAGAAGTACAGTACATCTCACTACTAGTTGAGAAAGTACTATGGCTACAGTACTACGTAAGTAAATAATAGCCACACCATCGCACTACCACTATGCGTGCCCGCATAACTTCCTTAACGAAAGGACGAGGCCCTGTGGTTACGCTCTTATCTCCTCCTCGCCAGTTCCCCTTCTCCAAAGAGACCAAGGTAGTTCGCCGTTGCTACTATGATTTCGCCAGGCGGCTCTCCTCCTTGTCGGGGCTGGGAGACCTTGGACGATGATCGTCTGGGATAAATCACACGCCGCTCTGATGTGATCACTGCCGCAAGACTCGGTGCTTCCTGTGTCAACTATTTTAAGATGGTGCGTAAACATGCTTGGGAAAAGGCCATGCTTGTTTGTCTTCCATGCGTTCTCGAGCAGAAGGTTATTCTATGGGACAATCCTTCAAGCAATCCACTGCTACCTGATCGTGGATGCACGTTGACTGTGCTAGAGTTGCCGACGTTGAGAGGCAGTCGGATTTTGTCCGATGAGTAGGTCAGTCACGGATTTTGATCATGTAGTGTATATTCTAAATATAGGAGTACATAGTTATTCCATCCTGTAATTTCTCCGCTGCCCACCGTCTGATATATAGGTCTGGGTTGGTGCCAACAGAGATTGGCTTGCATACCTCCAGCCAGATACCACCATCATTTTGCACAACATCCATAATAGTACGACCGTTCTCATGGACCCCTTCTCCACCATTGGAATCGTCCTTCTGGAGTGCCTGAGCTTGAATACATATGATGATGCCTACATGAGATTGAAGAACATAGCAATTACGGACCCGCCGACAAAGCGATGCGGCTACAATGATTACTATCTCATCACGGTGTTCAACATAAGGATTGCCATCAATACAAATGGCCGTAATGGCTGAGGCTGGCACATGTTGGCCACGGTAGATTTGTACCCCTACACGTTCGAAGACGCCGTGTGCTATGTAGGCCGCATCTTCGTGGTGACAAGCTAGGGGACTTGTTTCATCTGGTTGTCATCCTATATGGTACGGGAGATTACAAACGGAATGCACATACCATCATTTGCATCCCTAACAGTACTCCATTATTTTGCAGGGACCAGTCATCCCCCGATCAATATAAGATCGTCGATCCTAGATGTGCACTTTCATCCGCGATTCGGTCTAACCTGGAACCTTGTAGCTAACTATAGCACATTGGGATCAACTATCTTAGCAGTCGTTACCCATGGTACCACTGATGTGCAACATGCTCACACGATATATCACGATTGCACCGTCGCCATCTACCCAGGTATTCCATTTTCTCATTGTTGTGTGTTAGAGTAATAGTACCTGTTAGTTCTTTTATTTTCTTGACTTGGACATGTTTACTGGTACTACTACTACAATTTGGTATTATTATTTTTAACACTCTCGCCTTCTCTTTCATTGTAGTAGTAGTACCAGTTGTAAGGAGTAGTTACTAGTACTAGTACATTTTACCTTCGAGGACGCGTATAGCTAGCACTACAAAAAAAAGACACTTCCATCACATTTTGGCCTGAACGAAATTTTTTCTGTCATGCTTGTAACACTTCTATGACGATAATTGTGACAAAAACACGTATCATAATAGATGTGGTGGGCTCCTACTTCTGTGACAAGAAATCATGACAGAAAATGGGCTTTTCGTCCTGGGCAGGTCGGGGACGCACCTGCATGACATTCTTTGGGCCATCCATGACGGAGAAAATCGTAGTAGAAGGGAGGGTGAGGAAAATTTTGGGGAGTTCCCAGTTACGGTGGGTGGTCAGGGTGGAGCGATGCACGGAGGTTTGAGTGTTTCTCTCGTACACGTCGCATGTGTGCGAGGCGTTGGGCTCTAACTAAACCCGAGCGATCGCGCTGCTAGCAATGTTACTGAACCCGAGCGATCGATCCCTTGGCTGCTGACTAAACTCGAGCACTTCATTCGCTCCTGCTACTAACTAAACCGAGCGATCAATCACTTCTGCTACTTACTGAAGCCGATCCAGCCCCCGTGCGAGACGTAGCCAGCCGGTATTGGGTTGCCTATCGATTAATAGTGATTGTTGCTACATGCGTGTGGTACGTATGACGAGTCAAGATGTGGTGAGTCGGGCCGGTTGGTTGGCTGTGGATAAACAAATCTTGGTGGGGGTGGATGAACATGACCCCGTGGTAGTAGGAAGTTTCCGCTGGATGAATAGGAGCCCGAGGAGGCCGCCACATCCCAGCTGGTTGGGGGTAGATGAACAGGACCAAGTGGAGGCTCTATGCACAGTAGCTGGTGGAGGCTGGATGAACAGTAGCTAGTGGAGGCTAAACGAGCTCGACGGTGGATGAACAGTAGCCCATGGAGGCTGGAGCGAGGCAGTAGACGGTGGAAGGACATGACCTCGTTTCATCGTAGGCGCTCCAACACAAGTCCGTTTCCTTCGTTTTGCGGTACGCCACACCCCTGTCGATCAACAGGACCCCATTTCGACCATAGGCACTCCAACACAAGTATGTTTCCTCCATTTTGTGGTACGCTAGACCCTTCCCAATGAACATGACCACATTTCGACCGTAGGCACTCAGACATAAGTACATTTCCCCCGTTCTGCGGTATACCAGACCTCGTTTCGGTTGTTCCGTCCAAGCCGGTTTGGTCCCAATGAACACGATGTATTCCGACCCACTCAGTTGCATCCCGATGAACACAACGATGTTTCCTCCATTCTGACCCAGCCGGTCGGCTGCCTATGAACAGGACGACGTCGATGTACGCCTTGAGACCATGTCTGTATGTACGTACATAGCCGTATTTACTTTCTTGCAGCATGGTTATACGTATGTGTACACATTATGGACGACACTGTGTGACATGCTACGTCCGTGGCTCTACTACAACACGTGTCACTCCTTACTCGGCCACAGTTCATCGCTGCAGGGGGACCGATCGACCAGTATATATGTACACGATCGCGACCAGACAGACAACGCTATGTAGGCTACACCCGGGTGGGTCCTAGCTGTTCCTTGTGTGCGAAGATAAAGCATGTGGTTCCAGCTATCAGGGGGAAGAATCTTTTTTTCGTAGTATGGACACACTTCCTTGCGTACGAAGATGTAGCTGGTGGGTCCCAACTGTCAGGGGGAAATGTTTTTTCACAAAATACAGAGTCCCTTCTGATGGGTCCCTCCTGCCGGCGCGAGGCCCCTCGACGTGAGCAACCCCACAGAGCCCACGCCCGCGACGAGGAGAGCTGTCAGGTGATTCCGCACCCTCATGCAGGGGCTTGTGGGCCCCCTGGCCCATAGCTCCAAGACCGCGCGCCACAGGAGGTAGTGGCGCCAGCACCTCAGGAACCAGCATTGCAAGCACAGGGGGCGCCTGTGATCGTGAGCGTGGCTGGATGTCGCGCCCTAGCCCCCGAGCTACGGAGCCTCGTCAGGCCCGGCAAGTTCAAGCCGGACCTGCCTCCACGCTATGACGACACCACCAACCTCACGGAGTTCATCCAACTCTACGAGCTGAGCATCGAGGCGTCGAACAACACCGAGCAGGTCATGGCAAACTGGTTCCCCATGGCTCTGAAGAACGGCGCGTGCTCCTGGCTCCTGAACCTCCCCGTGGGATCCATCTCCTCCTGAGAAGAGCTTCGCGAGTGTTTCGTCACTAAATTCCAAGGCACCCGCGACCGAGCCCCGGCAGCTGCTGATCTGCATCGCGTGAGGCAGCAGCCGGAAGAAACCCTGCAAAAGTACATCCAACGCTTCAACACCATGATCCTCCGTATCCCCATGGTCTCGGACGAGGCCATCATCTCCGTGTTGTCCGATGGCGTCCGCGACGTCAGGATGAGGGAAGAGCTCGCCATTCACGAAGACCTGTGCATAGCCCTCGAGATGTTCAAGCTTGCGGCAAAGTGTGCCAGAGCGGAGGAAGGCCGCCTCTCACTTCAGGAGCTGCCTGAGGCGGAGGCGGAAGAAAAGAAAACCAAGGCCAAGGAGTCGAAGCGCAAGGGACCCGCCGTGCTGGCTGCGGAGCCAGAAGCGAAGCGTGGTTGCGGCTACGATGACCTCCCTAGAGACAACCGACCATACTGCGTCTTCCACAACGTCCAGAGCCACAACACCAACGATTGCCAGGAGCTTAGGGCGATGCGCGGCGGGCGCGTCGGGCAGCACCCTGAGCGCGAAAACCGCGGCTACGGCCGTGGAGGAGGCCGAGGAGGAGGACGCTGGGACGGCAGGAACTCGCGCCAAGGGTGGCGTGAGCAGCCTTGTGAAGACCACTCGCAGGAGTAGCCTCGTGCCGCCCCCTGGCGCGACCAGCCTCGTGAGGGTCGCCCTCAGGGCAACGGAGGCCTGCCTCCGCTGCCACCACCGCCAAGGAGGAACGACGATGACCGCCAGGGAGACGGGGCAGGGGCTTCCAGGAACCACGTGTAGTGGCATGCATTCTGGGAGAAGCCCATGCCCCGGCTTCTCACCGCATCTTCAAGTAGTTCGCCCGTGAGGTGAATGCGGCGCTTCCCAGGCATGACGCCACGCGCAACCTCAGGTGGACCAAGAAAGTCGTCGCTTTCGACCCCAAAGACCAGCTCAAGTGCACTGCGGCCCCAGGCGCCCACCCAATGCTCTGCACCCCGACCATCAGCAACGTCCTCGTGACCAAGACCCTCATTGACGGCGGAGCAGGGCTCAACGTCCTCTCCGTCCTGAGCTTTGAGACACTCAAGGTTCCCTATGATCAGCTCCACCCCACCAAGCCATTCTACGGAGTCACGGATGGCTCAACACTTCCGATTGGGGCAGGTCCGCCTCCCCATCACCTTTGGCGACCGTGACAACTACCACACGGAGCTCATCGACTTCGACGTCCCCAACATCCACCTCCCGTACAACGCCATCCTGGGGTATCCTGCCCTCACCATGTTCATGGTGGCGACCCATCATGGCTACAACGTCCTCAAGATGCCTGGGAGCGGCGGAGTCATCACGATCGCCTCCGACTAGAAGGAAGCGGTGCGTTCCTTGGAGCGTGCCTACCAGACCACGGCGGTCGATTGCTCCGATGAGGATGGAGCCGTCCTCGCCCTGCAGACCGCACCCAAGAAGAAGAAGAACCTACCCGTCGACGGACCTCAGGACTCACGCCTGCTGACAAGGCGCCCTCCACCCTCGCATAGGGAGGCGCGCTCGACGCCCCTCTCGTGACGGGCTCGGGGGCTCTCCTCTGGAGTGTCCCCGAACTAACCCGTGCCTCGAGGGAGGTGTTAGAGCACCACCTGCAAGCGTATCTTGATGCGTGTTTTTGTGAGCCCAACGTGAGCCGTTCGGCGCTGGAGGCTCAGGACTTCATCGACCAAGTTATAGAGGAACTTCAGTACGCAAGACTCATCCGTGGTGGGCGTAACCGCACAACCCCAAGTTCACCTGCTCGCAGCCCAAGCGACAGCTTCCGCGTCTGCATCGACATCGCCTGTCTCAACCGAGCCGCTTCTCAGGAGCACTTCTGGCCGACGGCGATCGGCCGGAGGAGGGCCCTCCCCTGCATCAATGTCCGCACACTCTTCGACTTCCGCAACGCAGCTGCCACGTTCCAACACCTCGCGCAGCAGGCCTTGGGGGCTCGGGAGGCTCAATGGCAGGAGGTACGGACGGAGTGGGAGCTGGGCCCGCGCGACCACTGAGAGCCTCCGGAGCCCCTGGGCCTCAGGAGCCCGATGATCCTCGGGAGCGACCCGCACAGCTCGCGTCTTCTGCTACCCCAACTCTCCTTCAGCAAGTATCAGGTGACACTTCAGGTATCAAAACGAGGGTGCCTCTTGGGCTGCATTATCCTCGGGCCGCTGGGGGCTGATCCCCCGCGGTTATCTCCCTTTTTGCTTGATCAAGGCCAGATATTTCTTTCCATTCGCACTATTTATATGCTCGGTGTCCTCACCGCCACTAATGTCATGAGCCCTTGTGAGCCCACTCGCGACCGCCCCATGATTACGGACTGGCACGACGTCTGTGCTCGGGTTTGTCCCTGTAGTGTTGATAAACCCAAGGGCTGAGCTCTGTCTAGCGAGCCATTCCCGTGATGGCACCTCCCATTGTCGTTGGTGCCTTGTTCTCACATGGGCTAATCGCGGATGGGTAAGTAGGGGCCCATGGCAGGTGCCTCGCTCACGCGGGAACCGCGCACCGACTGTTTTTCTTTTGGATCGTGGCATGAGAAGAATGGGCACGACGTCTGTGCTCGGGTCCGTCCCTGCAGCATCGACAAAACCAGTGGCTGAGCTCTGTCTCGCGAGTTATCCCCGTGACGTCAACTCCTGGGGTCGCTGGTGCTGCGGCCTTCTCATGCAATATCCCCTGGAGATGCACTTGGCGCAGGTCGGCACAACACCTCTCTTTTCACATTTTGCAGAAGAAGACTCGGGCGCAACCCGCCTCAGGGTAGGGTCTCGTAGGTGATGTGTAAGCTCACAAGGACTTCCTCAGAGTCATTCAGCTCGTCCTGAGGAGGGCCCATATACACCTTGGTTGTCCTACCATGCAAGCCATGTGTCAGGACGGGGATGTACACGCCCCGGAGTCTCTCCTGGTGGGAGGCTCCCTCCCACAGTCCATAGGAAGTACCAAGCTCCGCGCTCGCAGATCCAACCGAGGAGCGGTTATGCCCACGAACCAGTGGAAGGACCAAGCTCCGCGCTGGCCGATACGACCGAGGCACGGTTATGCCCACACTCCGCGCAAGTGTGGTAGCTCTATGCTCAGCGCTAGTTATAAACAACTGAGGGTGGCCCCCGGTGGTTGCACCAACCTTAGGGAGCTTTTCAGCTCACGACGCTCACAGCTTCTCCTTGGATGGGTGTCGCGAGGGGGGCTAGGCACGAGGGCTATGCTCAGGTCATGCATGGTAGACACCACCCTACCAGGTGCCCAGACACCTGGCCTTCTCGTGCCCCCATCCCAGGCGAAGGCTCGTGGGCATGGTATGGTGCTCGTTCTCCTTCATGAGAGTCGTTCGTACGTCAAGGGGGACACCCGGGCATCACGATCCAGGGGCCTAACTGGCCACGTAGCCCCTCATCCCTTGAGTCTAGTTATGATGATAACCCCCGTCCTCCGGAGGGCTCAATGGTGATCGAGGTAAGTGCGGGGTTGGGCCCTGCCGACGCAGAACGAAAACAGGATCGCTTGAACATCAAGGGGGACCCTTGGGCATCGCGACCCAAGGGCCTCACTGGCCACGTAGGCCCTCATCCCTTGAGCCTAGTTACTACGATAACCCTGGTCATCCGGAGGGCTCAATGGCGAGTCTAGTTACTACGATAACCTCGGTCATCCAGAGGGCTCAACGGCGGTCGAGGTATGTGCGGTGTTGGACCCTGCCGACGCACAGCACCTAAGCAAACATGAAAGGAAGCAAGCATGGAAATCATCTAGGTATCACAATAATGTCAAGTTTTTTCAAATTCAACCAAAGTTCTCACGCCTCCCCGAGGCACTCGCGCTTCTCTCATTAAGCAGGAACAGACTAGGCATGTTCGGGCGCAGCACTACCGGTCGTCTCTTCTTTGGCTGCGGTAGCAGTAGCCTGGAGGAATGCCTCCACCAGCGACGCGACCTTCACCCTCAGGGCCTCGGCAGCCGTGCTCTCCATGACCTCAGTCACGGGCCCAGACAACGAGGCCAGGTCAAGGGTGGGGTCACGAAGACTTAGGTGGTTGCACACCTGCGTTAGGACCAAGGTAAGCAGCGTACGGCTCTCGACATCGGCTAACTGGCCAATCGCGGCCGTAACACCGTGCAGGGATTCCACGAGCGCAGCAAGGAGCCCGGCGGGGCCTCCCTCCGAGGCGGCCAGCGGCTGCGTGAACCCTTCCCCATAGGAGGCATGCAGCGCCTTGCGGGCCTCAAGGTCAACGGTGGCAAGGGCCTCGGGACTAACCGTCGCCGAGGCCGCAAGGGCTTCCTCCTGAACGCGAGCGGCTTGGGCCGCCCTGGCCTGCTCAAGTTCAACCTTCAGCTTCTCCAGGGCTGCGCGGTCAGCAAGCTGCTCCTGTTGTAGCCGGGACGTCGCGGTCTTCTACGACTCGAGCTCCTTCTCCAACCTCTTGAGCTCCAGGGCGCGCCTAGTGTCTTCCTCGCGGAGGGCCCCCAGCTATCTCTCTGCCTTCAGGCAGCGCTTCTCGAAGGATGCAGCGTTAGCTCGCGCGGCGTCACGAGCGAGCGTGGCCGCCGCAGCTTCCCCTCAACCCTTGGCAGCAGCAGCCGAGGCCTGATCCCGGGAGGCCCGTGTTGACTCGCCTGCCAGGAGCCACACGTGGATCGGCCCCAGGCGCCCTTCTATCACGTGGCCGTCACTATTTTGCAGATCAGCGCGAAGACAACCCAACGCAGTGGAGGCAGCGTCCAAAGCCTCAAAACCAGGCTGCACCGGCTGGCGCACGGGCACCAACAAGACCGGCTGCTAGACTAGGGGCTCGGGGGCTCCGGCCTCCCTCGCCAGAGCAGCCGAAGCAGAAGCCAACTCCGCAACCTCGCCGGAGACTGGGATGTCTTCGGGCGACACCATCACCACACGCACGGTGGCCTGGCCGACCGGGGCACCCAGCACCGCGGAATCCTTCCCCGAGGTTGCACCAGCAGCCGGAGGAGCAGGGCACCGCAGTGTGACCTCCCCCTTCACCTTCTTCATCACACCCTCCAGGCTGCTGCATCAGGGAGAGCGCATCAGGGGCACGGCAAATAAGGATGAGTGAGAAATTTCACACTTACTCGTCGGAGGTGAGGCGCACCCTTCTCTTCACTAGCAGGTCAACAACAGCTCCTGGCGCACTGCGCGTGCCGATAGCCCGGGCCTAGGCGAGGTGTGAGGCCACGGTCCTAAGCGCAGTGGCGGTCGCCAGGTTCGCTGGCATTGCTCCGTCGAACACCTCGAAGGAGTCCCCTTCGTCGTCTATGGTATCCTCCGAGCCCCCCTCATCGCTCTCGTCGTCATCACCAGAAGACACGTCGAACATGGGTGGAGTGCCCACAGGCGCACCAAGGTCCGGCATGGCCATCAACAGCTCGGCCTTGTCGGGGCGGCTGTACAGCGGCAGGTAGGCCCCAGGAAGATCATCCGGAACCATCCCCAGGAGAGCTCTCGAGGTGAAGTCTAGATCTTTTTCGGCCAGCATCCCTGGGTGCAGCCGGAGCACGTCGTCGTCGCCCATCAGCTCCCACATGGTGCGTGAGTGAGCCTGCAGCGGAGCCAGACGCTGACTCAAGAACTCCTTCACGATCTGCCCCCCCTTCAAACCTCGAGCTCAGGTCGGCCTCAATCTTCGACAAGACGGGCCCGGCAAGAGGGCCGGTGAGCTTCGCGTGGCGCCAGCCGGCAAGCTTCTCCGGACGGGCAGTAGGCAGCGCCAGCAGAGGATGGGTGCGCTGGGCGTCCAGATAGACCCACCTCTTCCAGTGGGACTCTATCTTCTTCCCGGCCGTCATCAGGCGACAACCCTGGCGCTGGAAGATGAAGGGAACACAGCCCGAGCATGGGCCATCGTCGTACTAACGCATGGAGAAGAAGTGGCGGAAGAGGGCGATGGTCGGCCTCACCCCCACGAACGCCTCACAGTAGAAGGCGAAGAGCTACAAGACGAAGATGGAGCGAGGTTGGATATGGAGAGCGTGCACCTAGTAATGTTCTAGGATGGCATAGAAGAACTCGGATAAGGGGGGCACGAGCCCCACGGAGATGCTGTGGAGGAAGAAGGGGTAGCATGACTTTGATAAGGTTTGCGCCATGGTGGATCCAGCCCAGATCCGCGTCGGGCCGTGCTCGTTGTGGGAGCTCGACAGAAACGGCTGGACATCTGAGTAGTCCTCCTCCCTGATAATGGAGGACTCCTCAAGCGCCGCTTTAAGAGAAGAAGCAGATCCAGACGCCGGCGCAGTACCCTTGTTCTTCTTCCTCATGGTCAAAGGAGCCGAAGGATGAAGTGAGGTAGGAGGCGTAAAGGGAAGAAATCCGAGCAGGAAGGAAAGAGGGCAATAACTCCCCAGCAAAGAAGGCCCCTTTTTGTCAAGACACACGGTTACCGAGACAGCGTGGGGAGCGGGGTCGCTCGCGTCCCATCCAACCGTCACGCGCCAGCCTGGCCTGCAGCCTTTTTGCGGCCTGCCGCGCTTCGTCCTCGACTAAGGCTTCGCCTTGAAGCCAACTCCGCGCGCGCCTTGGGCCCGGGGGCTACTGTCGGCGTCGTGGGAACCAGGGTACCCAGACTTGCATGTCTGTGTGCCACGACGCGCTCCAAGAAGCGGCCTGGTACGGCCCAGCTGATCGACCAGCTGCTCACGACACTCGCGAGGGGGGCAAGCTGTTAGGACCCTGATCCTAAGTCACACAGGTCTATCCTGTAACACATCATATCACCTTGCGGCCTCACGCACAGTATCCCCACGGGTACCACCTTACCTGGCCCAGGACCGTTTGCGCATTTTGGCACACGTATATGATAGTGTCGCAAGCATCCATATGATAGAGAACCCAGGCCGACATGACTAGTTATAAACCAAAAGTGGCACTAAATTACAGAGACATGCATACATGACCCAGCAACGAACGTGTCGGTCATCAACGTATGAACCCAAGTCGTAGCAAGCTACAAGGACTTAAAGGAACAACGCGTGACATTTCCCCTAAGGGACAGACACATGAACGAAGAAGGACACATGCCGGCCAGCCTAAGTGTTCCGGAGCAGTAACAAGCTACCAAGGCTCAGTGGAAGCACTAGGAGACATTTCCCTGTAAGATAGGCTACCAAGGGTAAACAACTAGGTGTCGGATCCCACACATAGCAATACACATTACACGTACGCATAACATGCAAGTATGTGCTGTACAATATGGCATCACAACATAACTCAACAACTCATATAGATAAAGGCCCAGAAGAGCCATAATAACATTTATTACAAACAGAGGTCACATGACCCGACATACAGAGCATACAGGCAACAGAAGCATAACATGTCTGAGTATAGACAACTACAAATGAAAAGGGCTGAGAAGCCTGACTATTCTACAAGACTCTCCCAAGGGTACAAGATCGTAGCTGAGGTAACAAGCTAAACGTCGAAGTTCACGCTGAACCACTACTGAGACTGAAGTCTCTCTGCAAAAACATAAATTATGGAAACGTGAGTACAAAGGTACTCAGCAAGACTTACATCAGAACTAGCTACATATGCATCAGTATCAACAAAGGGGTGGTGGAGTTTGACTGCAGCAAGCTAGCTTTGACTTGGTGGCTATCCTGAACTACGACTGCAAGTAACTCTTTTGACGTGGCGCACACGAGTCCACATATTCACCAATCAATACACCACTATGGGTCCGCTCCCGTCTCCCTACGAGAAGGCCATCCATAGCACTCACGCTTATCTTGCGTGTTTTAGAGTATCCAATTTCACTTGTCTATGAACTGTAAAGGTAACCCAGAAGTCCATTTCCGCTGACACGGCTATTCGAATAGATCATATATAACCCTGGAGGGGTGTACTTCTTCACACACGCTCTCACCACTTATCGTCATTTACACGACATGTACTCGGCAACCTTCAAGCAGAAGCCTAGCGAGGGTGTCGGCCACGACCTAACTAACCACACAAGTCCCTAGTCCAGGTTTATCGCCTATTTGGGTTCCTTCCGTGGGGAGATCCGGCCGGGGTGTCGCTCATGGCCCCAAACGATGTGTACAGGGTTCCCGAGTCACCAAACGGGCGACTGGTACACCGTGCCACGTACCTGCCACGTCACAGCCCACCCCGAGGGTCAGCGCTGCGCACGACCTCCAGTAAACTACAAACACCAGAAACTAGTTGCAACTCCTGGACAGAGGACAAGGGCAGTTAATAAGTCAAGAGGGTCCATTGGTTTCGGGCCCAATGTATGATAGTAACTGGTCATGGATCACAAACACAAAACTCAGTTCCTGAGGACGGCTAGAATGAGACAGCCCACCATGTACTCCTACATGGCCTCTCGTCGCTACCTTTACCAAATCGTGTTCACACACAGTAGGACATGTTAATCACCATTCCAATTCATCCCCGATGAATCAGACCTGACATAACTCTAGGCAATAGTAGGCATAACCAGAAAGCATGAATGAGTAGGCACAGCATGGCTCAAACAACTCCTACTCATACTAGTGGGTTTCAACTATTTACTGTGGCAATGACAGGTCATGCAGAGGAAAGGGGTTCAACTACCGCAGCAGGTAACAGTTGAAGCGTTGTTGTCCTAATGTAGTAAAGAGAGCAAGAGCAAGAGAGTGGGATTGTACCGAAATGCTCAATGGGGTTTTGCTTGCCTGTTACTTCTGAAGATGGTACTGTGTCTTCATCAGTGTCATCGATCACATTGTCGGAACAACGTCTACTAAGAGGGGACAAACACCGGCAAACAAGAGTGAGCACAATCAATGCAATGTGACAATATGATGCATGATCATGACATGGCAATATGTTGTTGATTGAGCTAATGAAACTAGCAACCATATTAAATGAAGTTGGTTTGAACCAAAGGTTCAAATTCAAACTTCATATGTGATTATTCAAATGCCATTTAATTGATTTGACCTGATCAGCAGGTTTAACTTGTTCAAACATGCATGAAAATGCCATAAATAGATTCCTTTAATATTTCTGATCATTTTTCATATATAAATTATTTTCATTGGAGTTATAGATTATTTTCTGTGATTTTTAGAAGTTTTGGCTATTTTCTGAAATTAATAAATCATTTAAGATTTATTTTAAATTCCAGAAAACATTACTGCATCAGCATGACGTCACTGTGATGTCAGCAGTCAACAAGGCCAGTCCAGGTCAAACCTGACCTGTGGGTCCCACAGGTCAGTGTCATAGGTACTAAACCCGGTCAAAACCTGCGCTGACTGGGGTTTGACCAGGGCTAGGGCCCACTGTCAGTGGCTGTGAGGTGGACAACTAAGGGGGGGTTAGTGCTAATTACGGTGCCACATCGGCGGTCGCAGGAGTTCGGCCGGCGGCGACCAAAACCGCGGCGGCAACTCGCCGGACTGGAGCTACAGGTGGTGGCTGGACTCGCGGGGACCACCAGAAGGTAGCCCGCGCTCGTCCGCATCTGGCAGAGCGATCGAGAGGCCTTGGGGTCGCCGGAATTGACCGCACCGACGAGCGGGGCGGCGCCGAAGTTCGGACGTCAACGGATTCGACGCCGCATGGCACGGCAGGAGCAACAGTTGGTTGCTACGGCCCCGTGGTGACACGCTGAGCGCGGTGATGCACTCGGACGCGGGTGGCAGCAGCTCTGGCCGTGGCTGCGCCATGGCCGGCGGCAGGAGCTCACGGGTGCGACGGGGAGGTCAGCTAGGGCTCGGGGGCGAGGAGGTAAACAGGGGGAAAACAGAGAGGGGCTCACGTCGATTCAGACGAGCAGGCCGGCGAGGTCGGGGAAGCACGGACGGCAACGAATCGATGGTGAGGTTGTCGGCGACCGGAGGTTGAAGATGAGGTCGGGGAAGACGCCATGAGGCTCCCGAGCTAGCGTGCGTGGGCGTGTAGATCCACGGGTTCGTGGTGGAGCTCGTAGACACATCGAGGGGACGAGGCGGAGGCGGTGGTTGCGGCTACGGGTTCGTGGCGAGCTCGGAGAAGGGAGCTAGAGGAGGGGAGGGGAGGAGTGGACGGGCCAGAGCGGCCGGGGGGGTGCGTGGCGTCGTTTGGGACATCAACGGCGATGAGGGTGCAGGCAGGCAGGTTGGAGGTGGCCGTGCGCGTGCCGGCGCGCGGCGACCACGCGCCCCTGTCCTTCTGTCCAGGGAGGAAGACGACAGGGGAGGAGGAGGTGGACTGGTCCGGTGCAGCTGGGCCAGCTACAGGTAAGTGGGCCGCCAGGTAAACTCTCTCTCTCTGCTTTCTGTTTTTCTTTTTCTAGTTATTTATGCTCTGTTCTGAATTAGTAAAAATACTAATTCATTTGGTAAAATCTTGAAAATAATTGTGGGCACTTTTGAAAATATTTCAACAGCCCTCAAATTGCTTTCAGAATTATTTGGACATTTAAAAATATTTATAGCATTTTAAATGTCCAAATGCAAATAGTTATGACTTAATTCAAGATCCAAAATGGTTCCCAAAATTGTGAAACCATTTTTGGCAGGGGTTTTAGCCAAGACCAAAAATGATGAACATTTTGTGAAGGCATTTTGGGTACATTGAAAAGTATTTTAAATTTGAACCTAGTTGAGTTCACTTGGTGCTAGGGTTTGAACACCCATTTCAAGTTTCAAAAGAAAATAGACATGATGCATCAACCAAGACTAGTCCACAAGCAGAGCTAGTACTAGGGCTGTGACAACTCACCCCCACTGAACAAGAATCTCGTCCCGAGATTCAAAATGTGAGATAAGAAATCAGAGGGGACACTAACTAACACAATCTTCATGATCCAAGTGTCCTTCATATAAGTGTTGATTGCTTGCCTCATGTTGATCCTAGCATCCTTGCTTTCGAGATCTTTGTCCAAAATAGTGACGTTGAAAGAAACTCTACAAAATTGATCTCCAAAAAGATCGAGCAACTCAAGATCAACTCATGGGGTGAGACGTTGAAACATCTCTAGAGCTGAGACACGGGACACACATCCAAAGGGATGGAGTGAAACAAACGATGAAGGTTCACCTAGTGGCAATAATTCCACACCTAAGAAGATGGTGATCGGTGACACCAGACGAGGCACCTTAGAGAAAGTGACTCATAGAATTATTCCCTTAAGTGGCAAACAGAGTTACTTTTGATATGGATATCATTGAACCTCTCTATACCAGCCTGAGGCAAATCACAATCGATCGTTTGACGGAGTTTGAGGGAACGACATACTCCGATTAAAAGGGATGATGTGGACTGCCTTGTTAAAGACAACGCCAAGGTTGATTTTTCTTATCACCGGAAATGGATGGGACCCATGGTAAAATGGCACATTGGCGGTTTAAGCTGGGAACAAAATGTAAATGCTGGGAATGATTCTGGTAACTGGGAAGAAACACAACAATAGAGAGTGAATCTACTCTTTGAGAGGTTATAGCCTAACCAAGAACACTGGGAGCAATCCCGGTTAGTGCCAGTGATAACACCTAGTGCTTGTGCGTGCTCTCAAGAACTTGAGCATTTCCATCATCATCAAGGTTTTACCATTAACCGTGCCAAGGGTGCTGACAACACAACATACGACCATGATGAATAGCGATGGACGATGCAGATACAAAGGAAGATAACAGTTTTCTCAGATTTCACCTTAGCGGAGTCAAGGGGCAAAATCTGAATGATTGACCAAGAGACATTTAGCACTCCGCTTCTAATGTTCTCCTTGATGTGCTAGCGCAACCCATTTATTAAAATGGTTTGGTACCTAGAACGTCCAGTAAGAGGTCGGACTTCAGGAGCACAAAAATCCATAAGGAACAACTAGGGAGTAAATCCTGCGAAATCCTTATGAGGAGGTTGCCAACTTCTTCAATCAAGATACTACAACAATAGGTCTTCCGGCTGGGTGTGTTGGCCACGACATCCACTTTACCGGTTATCGAGAGACCAATATTATAGTTCTTGGGAAATGCTCCAACCATCATATCTGCCTGAGATTCAGTTCTGGTTGGTGTCAGGACATTCCAGACTCATCAAGTGTAGAAAGAAAATGAAAGTCTGCAACACAAATCGACGGGACGGCATTGCGAGATTCTAGGGGAGTGAACTACGATAGCAAGCTCCAAAACATGAGCTAGTTCTGCTACGTACCTGTGAACACGTTGTCCCAGACAAGCATGACCACATAGTAGTCTTATGATAAAATACTACCGAGTTCAGATTGGAACCATCATCGCGGATAAGGACGTCCATGCATAAGGCATGCTCTTAAGAAGGAGCTCCTTCTCCTTAAACAAATCAACCAGTGGCTTGGTGTGCTAGGGATACATATAGAGTGAAGGTTGCAAGTCTCCAAACCACAGAATACTTTGCACGTATGCATGACTGACTTGGGATGATTCCACATGAAGCAAAACAACTTTCTCGAACTCATGATGGCAACTTACATCAATTACACATGAATTAGGGAAAGTCTCTTCTCCCATCCAACATATACCTCATGAACGGGACATGAAGATAATGCTTACAAAGTTTCCAACACTAGCTTTAATGTTCAACATGAATCATGGAGGGAATAAACATGTTGCCGATGGGCTCGACAACAATTCATCGAGGCTTCCATAAAATGCAATTCCATAACTATGTGAACAAGGTGATGGCATTGGTCAGACCAATAGATGTAACGGTGTATGCTCGAGGGATCAACCACGAGTAAGACAACATTAAGAACATCGTTGTTTCTGATTTGATTTGAGGATAGCCCACACTCAAATCAAAGTTTTTGCAAGACAATAGGTCCAACAACTGGTCACGAGGATCAATCAATGAAGATATCATCTTTTCTCAACACACATACAAGATATCCCTTAAGATGAACTAAATCGGACAAGCTTCCATCTTCCAACTCTCCAATGTGTTGTTTAGCTTGACCAACCAGCTCATGGTTATGCGACACAGATTCTTGGAGAAGGGGTGGTTTATATGTAAACCAACTTGATCACGAGCTCAACATAACGGTCAGGTATCAACCTGGTAATACTTCCGAGAAGATATTTGAAAAATCACGAACCATCGATATGTTAGGAAGCTCGAGATCAATCTTGCTTTTCGGGGCAAGACGATATGATCAAAAGAGCGAGAGATTGACACAATCCTAACTCATTGATCGAAGAGTGTACCAGAATTAAGGACTAGGTAGGACGAACAATCTTAGAATGATGATTCAGTAACCAGCACACTAAGAATGAGATTATCGTCCTTTAACCACCAAGCAACAGAGTTGCTAGGAGTATTGATTACACACATCACGATTCACTTGTCAGTATTCCGGTTACAACAACACGGAGACCGAGGAATGAACGATGATGGTGAGAAGTATCACTGTATGAAGAGTTCATAGGAGGTGGTGAAATTCCCATGACATTCTTGACATAAGGATGGTAATACTCCAGGATAGAACAAATTAGAAGCTGGATTAGCATTCGTCACCTGCGAAGTACAACTTCTTTGACCCAATCCTGGATATGGATAAGGTACTGGAGTTTGTTTCTCCTAGTCATTCCAGAATAGAATGGCTTGGCGGACCACAAGAGTAAAAGGCATCGATGAACACGAGTGCACAACTACTCCTGACTATCAACTGATAGACGAGGGTCATAATACAACTAAAAAGGGACAACTCAAAGGAACATATAACTTTCTGAGTTATGGGTGCATAGATTAGTATGTCGAACTAGTTCAACATATTTCTTCCGGATAACCCATGCAGAAAGGTAAGACTGGCAGAGTCACAATATGAATGGAGTACTACTCAAGAGCACTCTGGTTGTGATCTTTTGGTTCAGACGAACTTCTACCATGATGGTTCATGGTATTGGAAGAATGATAACCACGGACCTCGAGGACTATCACAAGGTCACTAATATCCTAAAGGAACGAGCAAACACTATCAACATGAAGTAAGTAGGGTGAATCTCGGGTTTAAGAACCCAGGAGTAGAATGCCTACTAACTAAATGGCATCACGGGATGCTTTCGAGAATGACGGCTAGAATCATCACACTATGAATATAAAGCATTGCTAGATTACTGGGTGATCTTCCAAGACACCTAGGGTCATAGTAATAACTCCAACATATATTTCGAGGCAACGGAGTACCTCAACACACCGACTAGTGTGGTTAATCTGGACTAAAAGGACATTAAGAATAAGTAGGAATGATTTGCAAATGCATCAGATTGTTTAGAGACCTGGGATTACTCGGACAACATAACGACTGTAAATGCTCAAAAGATTTGAGAGATCCTGCAAAGTGGTGGCATAACCACTCAACATCATAATGTCATGGTTCTGAGACCAACTATCAACACACGGAGGTTGGAGAAACTGAACCGAGGGTTGAATCCACCATTAACGTGATCCTGATAAATATAATGAGAATCCTAGTTCTTAATCCTCGCAGAAAGAAGAGGGTGACTCAGATCAGAAGGTCATAAGGTAAAGGAGTAAAAAGAGCCTTACGTTCCCTTCCACAATCAATTCCCTTATAAAACTAAAGAATTTATAGACACGACTTTGACCAGTTTAGCTTGCTAATCCTACAGGCAGTCAGGCTCTGATACCAAAGCTGTCAGGACCCCGATCCTAAGTCACACATGTCTAGCCTGTAACACATCATATCACGTTGCGGCCTCACACACGGTATCCCCACGGGTGCCACCTTACATGGCCCAGGACCGTTTGCACATTTTGGCACACGTATATGATAATGTCGCTAGCATCCATATGACAGAGAACCCAGGCCGACATGACTAGTTATAAACCAGAAGTGGCACTAAATTACAGAGACAGGCATACATGACCCAGCAACAAACGTGTCGGTCATCAACGTATGAACCCAAGTCGTAGCAAGCTACAAGGACTTAAAGGAACAACGCCTGACATTTCCCCTAAGGGACAGACACAGGAACGAAGAAGGACACATGCCAGCCAGCCTAAGTGTTCCGGAGCAGTAACAAGCTACCAAGGCTCAGTGGAAGCACTAGGAGACATTTCCCTGTAAGATAGGCTACCAAGGGTAAACAACTAGGTGTCAGATCCCACACATAGCAATACACATTACACGTACGCATAACATGCAAGTATTTGTTGTACAACATGGCATCACAACATAACTCAACAACTCATATAGATAAAGGCCCAGAAGAGCCATCATAACATTTATTACAAACAGAGGTCACATGACCCAACATACAGAGCATACATGCAACGGAAGCATAACATATCTGAGTACAGACAACTACAAATGAAAAGGGCTGAGAAGCCTGACTATTCTACAAGACTCTCCCAAGGGTACAAGATCATAGCTGAGGTAGCAAGCTAAACGTCAAAGTCCACGCGGAACCACTAGTGAGACTGAAGTCTCTCTGCAAAAACATAGATTAAGCAAACGTGAGTACAACAAAACTTACATCAGAACTAGCTACATATGCATCAGTATCAACAAAGGGGTGGTGGAGTTTGACTGCAGCAAGCCAGCTTTGACTCGGTGGCTATCCTGAACTACGACTGCAAGTAACTCTTTTGAGGTGACGCAGACGAGTCCACATATTCGCCAATCAATACACCACTATGGGTCTGCTCCCGTCTCCCTACGAGAAGGCCATCCATAGCACTCACGCTTATCTTGCGTGTTTTAGAGTATCCACTTTCACTTGTCTATGAACTGTAAAGGTAACCCAGAAGTCCATTTCCACGGACACGGCTATTCGAATAGATCATATATAACCCTGCAGGGGTGTACTTCTTCACACACGCTCTCACCACTTACCGCCGTTTACACGACATGTACTCGGCAACCTTCAAGCGGAAGCCCAGCGAGGGTGTCGGCCACGACCTGACTAACCACACAAGTCCCTAGTCCAGGTTTATCACCTATTTGGGTTCCATCCGTGGGGAGATCCGGCCGGGGTGTCGCTCACGGCCCCAAACGATGTGTACAAGGTTCCCGAGTCACCAAACGGGCGACCGGTGCAACGTGCCACGTACCTGCCGCGTCACAGCTCACCCCGAGGGTCAGCGCTGCGCACGACCTCTAGTAGACTACAAACACCAGAAACTAGTTGCAACTCCTGGATAGAAGACAAGGGCAGTTAATAAGTCGAGAGGGTCCATTGGTTTCGGGCCCAATGTATGGTAGTAACTGGTCATGGATCACAAACACAGAACTCAGTTCCTGAGGACGGCTGCAATGAGACAACCCACCATGTACTCCTACACGGCCTCTCATCGCTACCTTTACCAAATCGTGTTCACACACTTAGCTCACACACAGTAGGACATGTTCATCACCATTCCAATTCATCCCCGATGAATCAGACCTGACACAACTCTAAGCAATAGTAGGCATAACCAGAAAGCATGAATGAGTAGGCACAGCATGGCTCAAACAACTCCTACTCATACTAGTGGGTTGCAACTATTTACTGTGGCAATGACAGGTCATGCAGAGGAAAGGGGTTCAACTACCATAGCAGGTAACAGTTGAAGTGTTGTTGTCCTAATGCAGTAAAGAGAGCAAGAGCGAGAGAGTGGGATTGTATCGGAATGCTCAATGGGGCTTTGCTTGCCTGGCACTTCTGAAGATGATACTATGTCTTCATCAGTGTCATCGATCACATCGTTGGAACAACGTCTATTGAGAGGGGACAAACACCGGCAAACAAGAGAGAACACAATCAATGCAATGCGACAATATGATGCATGATCATGACATGGCAATATGCTGTTGACTAAGCTAATGCAACTAGCAACCATATTAAATGAAGTTGGTTTGAACCAAAGGTTCAAATTCAAACTTCATATGTGATTATTCAAATGCCATTTAATTGATTTGACCTGATCAGCATGTTTAACTTGTTCAGACATGCATGAAAATGCCATAAACAGATTCCTTGAATTTTTATGATCATTTTTCATATATAAATTATTTTCATTGGAGTTATAGATTATTTTCGGTGATTTTTAGAAGTTTTGGCTATTTTCTGAAATAAACAAATCATTTAAGATTTATTTAAATTTCAGAAAACATTACTGCGTCAGCATGACGTCACTGTGATGTCAGCAGTCAACAGGGCCGGTCCAGGTCAAACATGACCTGTGGGTCCCACAAGTCAGTGTCACAGGTACTAAACCCGGTAAAAACCTACGCTGACTAGGGTTTGACCAGGGCTAGGGCCCACTGTCAGTGGCTATGAGGTGGACAACTAAGGGGGGGTTAGTGCTAATTACAGTGCCACGTCGGCGGTCGCCGGAGTTCGGCCAGCGGCGACCAAAACCGCGGCGGCAACTCTCCGAACTTGAGCTACAGGCGGCGGCTGGACTCGCGGGGACCACCAGAAGGTAGCCCGCGCTCGTCCGCATCTAGAAGAGCGGCCGGGAGGCCTTGGGGTCGCCAGAATTGACCGCACCGACGAGCGGGGCGGCGCCGGAGTTCGGACGTCGACGGATTCGACGCCGCAGGGCACGGCAGGAGCAACGGTTGGTTGCTACGGCCCCGTGGTGATGCGCTGAGCACGGAGATGCACTCGGACGCGGGTGGCAGCAGCTGTGGCCGCGGCAGGAGCTCACGGGTGCGACGGGGAGGTCAGCTAGGGCTCGGGGCGAGGAGGTAAATAGGGGGGAAAACAGAGAGGGGCTCACAGAGATTCAGACAAGCAGGCCGGCGAGGTTGTCGGCGGCAGGAGGTTGAAGATGTGGTCGGGGAAGACGCCATGAGGCTCCCGAGCTCGCGTGCGTGGGCGTGTAGACACATGAAGGGGACGAGGGGGATGCGGTGGGTGTGGCTACGGCCGTCGGTGCGCTCCGGCTCTCGCGGGCGAGCTCGGAGAAGGGAGCTAGAGGAGGGGAGGGGAGGAGTGGACGGGCCAGAGCGGCCGGGGGGGTGCGTGGCGTCGTTTGGGACATCCAGGGCGACGAGGGGGCAGGCAGGCAAGCTGGAGGTGGCCGTGCGCGTGCCGGCGCGCGGTGACCACACACCCCTGTCCTTCTGTCCAGGGAGGAAGACGACAGGGGAGGAGGAGGTGGGCTGGGCCGGTGCAGCTGGGCCAGCTACAGGTAAGTGGACCGCCAGGTGAACTCTCTCTCTGCTTTCTATTTTTCTTTTTCTAATTATTTCTGCTCTGTTCTGAATTAGTAAAAATACTAATTCATTTGGTAAAATCCTAAAAATAATTGTGGGCACTTTTGAAAATATTTCAACAGCCCTGAAATTGCTTTCAGAATTATTTGGACATTTAAAAATATTTATAGCATTTTAAATGTCCAAATGCAAATAGTTATGACTTAATTCAAGATCCAAAATGGTTCCCAAAATTATGAAACCATTTTTGGTAGGGGTTTTAGCCAAGACCAAAAATGATGAACATTTTGTGAAAGCATTTTGGGTACATTGAAAAGTATTTTAAATTTGTACCTAGTTGAGTTCACTTGATGCTAGGGTTTGAACAAACCCCATTTCAAGTTTCAAAAGAATATAGACATGATGCAACAACCAAGACTAGTCCACAAGCAGAGCTAGAACTAGGGCTGTGACACAAGCCTCGCGAGGAGAACAACGTCAAGACCTCCTCGGGAGCGGCCTCAGCAAGGCGTTCCGGAGGGGTGGAGAATACAAGGCCGGGCCTGCCTCAGGAGGATGCAGTGATGTTAGCAATGACGCATTGCGCCAGCGGGTGCTCGCGCCGCCAGTGGCGCAGTTGCCATTTCGGTGCAAAGAAGACAGCGCAGCCGTTGGTTCCCAAGGAGCGGGGTAAAGGTTTCCTCTTTGGTGCAACAAGACCGAGGACCGCAAGGACGATAAGGAGGACGTCACCGTCGAGCCCACTACCGTGTCACCGCCTAATCCTTTTGCAGGCGAAGACCGCTTTTGTCAGGATAAGAACGTCTTTGTGTTCCCGCTCAAAAATTGCCATTTTGGGATCTCTTCAGGCCTAAACATTTCGGGGGAAGAGGATCGTGGCCTCCTATATAAGTAGCTAGGACTCCCACTGCAAAGGGGAGAGACAAACATACTTGGCCACTGCATAAGGAGCAAGAACACTAGCCTCTTGACCCTCCTGAGCTCGCCTCCTGAGCCCAGGAACCGTTGTACTAGCTCATATTCCAGCTCGCCCGGAGCCAATCCACCAAAGCAGGAAGTAGGGTCTTACACCACACTGTGGCCCGAACCTGGATAAACTCTTGTGTGTTTGTTCGTTGTTTGCTTGAATCCTTCCACCAAGACGAGAGCGAGGCGCTAGGTAGACGTGAGTGGGAGAGATCTTTGTTCACACCCCTGTGTTTGAACTTAACTGGTTTTGCGGAGCCCTGAATCTAACAGATATAGCACTATAGGTGGAATAGAGTGGTGATTGTGGAGAAGACAAAAAGGAGGAAGATAGTCTCACATCAACTAGGCGTATCAATGGGCTATGGAGATGCCCATCAATAGATATCAATGTGAGTGAGTAGGGATTGCCATGCAACGGATGCACTAGAGCTATAAGTGTATGAAAGCTCATCAAAAGAAACTAAGTGGGTGTGCATCCAACTTGCTTGCTCATGAAGACCTAGAGCATTTGAGGAACCCCATCGTTGGAATATACCAGCCAAGTTCTATAATGAAAATTCCCACTAGTATATGAAAGTGACAAAATGGGAAACTCTCTATCATGAAGATCATGGTGCTACTTTGAAGCACAAGTGTGGAAAAGGATAGTAGCATTGTTACTTCTCTCTTTTCTCTCATTTTTTTGGAGGGACTTTCTTTTTTTAGCCCCTCTCTATATTTTTTTGGGCCATTTCTTGTTTTTGTTTGGCCTTTCCTCACATGGGACAATGCTCTAATAGTGAAGATCATCACACTGTTATTGACTTACAACTCGAAGCTAGAACAAAATATGACTCTATGTGAATGATGATGAAGCATGTCATATGAACGGAACGGTGGAAACTTCCATGGCAATATATCTCGGAATGGCAATGGAAATGCCATGATAGGTAGGTATGGTGGCTGTTTTGAGGATGGTATATGGTGAGTGTATGGTACCGGCGAAAGTTGCGCTGTACAAGAGAGGCTAGCAATGGTGCAAGGGTGCGAGTGCGTATAATCCATGGACTCAACATTAGTCATAAAGAACTCATATACTTATTGCAAAAATCTATGAGTCATCAAAACAAAGTATTCAACGCATGTTCCTAGGGCAAGGGTTGTTAGGAGTTAACCATCGCGCGATCCCGACCTCCACACAAAGGATGACACTCAATAAATACCTCATGCTCTAACTTCGTCACATAGCGGTTCACCATACATGCACGCTACGGGAATCACAAACTTTAACACAAGTATTTCTCAAATTCAAAATTAATCCACTAGCATGACTCTAGTATCACCATCCTCATATCTCAAAACAATCATCAAGTATCAAACTTCTCATCATATTCAATGCACTTTATATGAATTTTTTACTATACTCATCTTGGATGCCTATCATATTAGGACTAGTTTTATAACCAAAGCACATTACCATGTTGTTCTAAAAGACTCTCAAAAGGATATAAGTGAATCATGAGAGATCAACAATTTCTACAAAATAAAACCACCACCGTGCTCTAAAAGTTATAAGTGAAGCACTAGAGCAAAGCTATCTAGCTCAAAAGATATAAGTGAAGCACATAGAGTATTTTAATAAATTCTAAATCATATTTTATCTCTCTCAAAATGTGTGTCCAGCAAGGATTATTGTGGAAAACTAAAAAGCAAAGACTCAAATCATACATGACGCTCCAAGCAAAACACATATCATGTGGTGAATAAAAATATAGTCCCGAGTATAGTTACTGATAGATGAAGACGAAAGAGGGGATGCCTTCCCGGGGCATCCCCAAGCTTAGGCTTTTGGTTGTCCTTGAATTTTACCTTGGGGTGCCTTGGGCATCCCCAAGCTTAGGCTCTTGCCACTCCTTGTTCCATAGTCCATCAAACCATACTCAAAACTTGAAAACTTCACAACACAAACTTAGCCAAAAATCTCGTGAGCTCCGTTAGTATAAGAAAACAAACCACCACTCAAAGGTACTGTAATGAACTCATTCTTTGTTTATATTGGTGTTAAACCTACTGTATTCCAACTTCTCCATGATTCATACCCCCCGATACTACTCATAGATTCATCAAAATAAGCAAACAACACACGAAAAACAGAATCTTTCAAAAACAGAACAGGGTGTAGTAATCTGTAACTTTCAAATACTTCTGTAACTCCAAAAAATTGAAATAAATTGGTAAACGAGAGGAATTTGCCTATTAATCATCTGGAAATAGAATCAACTAAATAACACTCTCCAGTAAAAATTTACAGCCAAACTCGTGAGCGCTAAAGTTTCTGTTTTTTACAGCATGATCATATAAACTTCACAGAAGTCTTCCCAAAGGTTCTACTTGGCAAAAACACTAATTAAAACACAAAACCACATCTAAACAGAAGCTAGATGCAATATTTATTACTAATCAGGAACAAAAAGCAAGGAATAAAAATAAAATTGGGTTGCCTCCCGACAAGCCCTTTCTTATATCGATTAAGATAGGCTGGAAATTCAATGATGCTCACATGAAAGATAAGAATTGCAGTACAAAGAGAGCATCATATAGCATGTGAAAATCACATCTAAGCCTAACATACTCCCTATGCATAGGCATTTTATGGGAAAACAAATTAGCAAGAAAAGCAAGATCTAGCATACGCAAGGAAGAAGACAGAAACAATAGCAATCTGAACATAACGAGAGGTAATTTAGTAACATGAAAATTTCTACAACCATATATTCCTCTCTCATAATAAATGCATGTAGGATGATAAGCAAATTCAACATTATAGCTATCACATAACATATTCTCAAAACGATGCACGTGCATGCGAAGTTGACACTCTTCCAAAATAGTGGGATTAACATTAACTAAAGTCATGACCTCTCCAAACCCACTTTTATCAAAAATTTCATAAGATTGAACATTCTCCAAATATGTGCGATCAAAAGTTGACACTCTTCCAAACCCACTTTCAATATTATTGCAAACATTATTATCAATCTCATATATATCATGGGGCTTAAATAAATTTTCAAGATCGTAAGAAACATCACCCCAAACATGATCATTGCAACAAATAATAGTCATAGCAAAACTAGCATCCCCAAGCTTGAGGTTTTGCATATCGTTAACACAATTGACATTAAGAGAATTTATAATAACACCATTGCAATCATGTTTTTCATTCAAAGAGCTATCGTGAATCACTTCATAAATTTCTTCATTTAGCACTTCGTCACAATTTCTTGATTCAGGAATTTCAAGCAAAACCTCATAAAGATAATCTAGTCCACTTAAATCACTAGCAATTGGTTCAACATAATTGGATCACTTAAAAAGATTAGCAAGTGGATGAGGATCCATAATTTAGCAAGCGAAGATGCAAGCTAATAGAGGGCACATGGTAACACAAGCAAACAGAAAGGAGAACGGAAAAGAGGCGAATAAAACGGCAAAGGTGAAGTGGGGGAGAGGAAAACGAGAGGCAAATGGCAAATAATGTAATGCGAGGGATAAGGCTTTGTGATACGTATTTGGTATATGACTTTTGCGTAGATCTCCCCGGAAACGGCGCCAAAAATTCTTCTTCCTACTTCTCGAGCTTGCGTTATATTCCCTCGAAGAGGAAAGGGTGATGTAGCAAAGTAGCATAAGTATTTCCCTCAGTATTTGAGAACCAAGGTATCAATCCAGTAGGAGACCACGCGCGAGTCCCTCACACATGCACAAACAAATAAGAACTTCGTAGACAACGCGATAAGGGGTTGTCAATCCCTTCACAGTCACTTACGAAAGTGAGATATGATAGATAGGATAGTATAATATTTTTGGTATTTTTGGTATAAGAACAGAAAGTAAATAAAACAAATAAGCAAGGGCAGAATAAATTGAAGGAAAGTAATATGATAAAGATAGACCCGGGGCCATAGGTTTCACTAGTGGCTTCTCTCATGAAAGCAGAATTCTATGGTGGGTGAACAAATTACTGTCGAGCAATTGATAGAAAAGCGCATAGTTATGAGAATATCTAGGCATGATCATTATATATAGGCATCGCGTCCGTGACAAGTAGACCGAAACAATTCTGCATCTACTACTATTACTCCACACATCAACCGCTATCCAGCATGCATCTAGAGTATTAAGTTCATAAGAATAGAGTAATGCTTTAAGCAATATGACATGATGTAGAGGGATAAACTCAAGAAATATGATATAAACCCCATCTTTTTATCCTCGATGGCAACAATGCAATATGTGCCTTGCTGCCCCTGCTGTCAGTGGGAATGGACACCGCAAGATTGAACCCAAAGCCAAGCACTTCTCCCATTGCAACAACTATAGATCTAGTAGGCCAAACCAAACCAATAATTCGAAAAGACTTACAAGGATATTATAATCATACATAAAATATTTCAGAAAAGAATCAAATATTGTTCATAGATAATCTTGATCATAAACCCATAATTCATCGGATCTCGACAAAAACACCGCAAAAATATTACATCGAATAGATCTCCTCGAAGATCGAGGAGAACTTTGTATTGAGATCCAAAACGAGAGAAGAATCCATCTAGCTCATAACTATGGACCCGAAGGTCTGTGGTAAACTACTAACATCACATTGGTGAGGCTATGGTGTTGATGTAGAAGGACTCTATGGTAGATCCCTGTCGGTGTACTAAGATAGGGGTACCTTAGTACCCCAACTTGTGCACGGGCAGTAGCAGCTTCCCGCGGCAGGGTTTACCGCGTGCTCGCCGGAGACCTTTTCTGTTCCTTATGAAGCCATTCAAAAACAAAGTATACAAGTCAGAAGATCAAGACCCCGGCAAGTGGAGCTTGCCGGGAAGGCCGCACCAGGCTCAAGATTATCACCTAAACGCAAGACCCTAGCAAGAGGAGCTTGCCAGGAAAGCCAAGAAATACGTATCTCAAAAAGATGCCTCAGCGCACCCTGCGCCCCGGCAGGACCCGGGGTGCGACAAGCTTCCGGGCCCGACAAGATCGAGACCCCGGCAAGGTGCTTGCCGGGGGAAGCATGCGCTGTGTGCCCGCGCTCCAGCTCATCGGCCCACGCGTCGCCCTGGGGCCCTTCCAGGGACGCGTGGCGGATGGCTGTGCAGCCTGGGGGACACGGTGGCACGCCACGGTGACGAGGCTACCGCCGTGGCGAGCGGAGAAGCATGGACGGGCGCTTTTGGGGTCAACGGCGACGGGCATTTAATGCCCTTGTCCCCCACTGTCAAGGTTAGGTGAAGACCACTGTTCATGCACTGTTCCCGCACTATTACAACTACCACCAAAGTTATATTTTTACCCTCCTCTACGTTGACACCTGTCGGTGACCCCTTGAGCTATAAAAGGAGGCCCATGCACAACGTAGAAAGGGTTTGGAACCTAGACAGCTCTTCCGCTCGGTGTAAATAGCTCTTCAAGCTCCCGAGCTCAAGAACTCAATACAATCCAAGCAGGAGTAGGTTTTTACGCGTCCGCGCGGCCCGAACCTGGGTAAAACTGCCTGCGTGTGCTCCTCGATCTGCTCTCCGTGCTCCCTCCGCTCCCTTACCGCAACGTACAAGGGGCTCCGGTCCCATAGGTGTTCGTGGCGGACAGTTTCCCCCGACATCTTTGGCGCGCTAGGTAGGGGGCATCGAGGTTGTGCGAACCTGATCCGGCGCTCACGCGGGCGCATTCTTCATCAACCTCTCCAGCTTCATCAACTTCACCAGCTGCAACAACATGGCCCCGAAGAAGAAGGCTTCGGAGGTCGCATGCCCGTCTGCGTCGATCCCACCACCACCAGAACCAACGGTTGGTGGAGGAGATGCCGGCGGAAGGGTGGTCGCCGGCGAGGAAACTCATGGCGCCACCAAGTCCAGGGACAAGGCGGACGACCGGGCAAATTCCAAAGCCTCGGTGTCCGTGGATGCACCGCGTCTCTCTCAGATGACGCCAGGCCAGCAGCGCCGTGGTACGGGAGGTACCATTCGCTTGCTGGGGCAAGGACAAGCCGGAGGCTCGCGGGATGCTCAAGGCCATCGTCCTGGCACGAGCAAGGCGCGGTCGCCAGGGCGAGAAACTGCTCCTTCTAACCCCGTTAGAGGTCCGAGCATATCTCGCTCTTCGCACCGCTCGCCGCCGCTCCCCTCCTCTCCAGCAGAAGCTCTAGCAAGAGCACAACTGCTCCTCGATTTCCCTCCAGTGGCAGATAAAGCCGAGGACTGGAGGGCAATGATCCAAAGCCTCATCGCCTTCGCCAACAACGACACGCCGCAGCAGCCTGCGACATCGCGGCCACGGCAAATCGACCAGACGAAGGCCGATGGCGACAAGACCGCCCGGGGTGCAACCACCGTGCACTCCCCGCCGCGAAAGCAGAAGACGCCTCAAAGCCGGATCAACGTCGACGACGACTCCACGGCGTCGTCGGATCCGCGGGCTCGTCGGGACCAGCGCCAAGTCCTCGACGATCGGCGGCAAGAAGACGCTCGAACGCGCATCGAGCGCCGACGAGAAGCCCGGCGACAATCGGATCAGCGCGCTGGGACCGCTGTCGACACGTACGCGCTCGGTGAACCAGGCGACTTGCCGTACGCGGCAGGTTGCCCTGCGGTCACCCGTGAGCTGCGGCGAGTCCAGTGGCCCAGCATGAAAAACTTCAAACCCGACGTACCCGAGAAGTACGACGGCAAGACGCACCCCTCGGAGTTCCTCAGCATCTACACCATCGCGGTGCAGGCTGCCGGGGGACGCGACGAGAAGATACTGGCTAACTACTTCCCGCTGGTGCTTAAGCCAAACGTCCGCTCTTGGCTTATGCACTTGCCGGAAGGCTCCATTTCTTCATGGGCAGATCTGTGCCACCAATTTGTTGGCGCCTTCACGGGCGGCCACAAACCCCACGGCCAGGAGAGTGATCTCCACATCATGGCCCAGAAGGAAGGAGAATCCCTGCGCAAGTACATCCAGAGATTCAGCCGCGTGCAACACAACATTCCCGACGTCCACCCCGCCGCGGTTATCAGCGCGTTCCACCAGAACGTGCGTAACCGCTGCATGAGGGAAGAGATGGCCATGACCAAGATTCGGGATGTCAGCGAGCTCTACGCTCTTGCTGACAAGTGCGCGCACGCCGAAGAGGGGAGGAGGCTCCCCGGAGAGGATACTGGCGCAGGAGGAAGCGACAGTGAGGACGCCGCCCCGGCAAAGAAGAGCCGGCGGCGAAACAACAGAAGAAAGAAGAGCAAGGAAGTGCTGGTCGTCGAGCAGTCCGGCAAGGAGGCTCCCGCCAAGACGGCACAGGCTGGCGGTTCCGGCAAGGAACCTGCGCCTGTAGCGGCAGCCGACAAGCAGGACAGCTCCGACAAGCAATACTGCAAGATCCACCGCACCAAGGGCCACGATCTTCAGAACTGCAAGCGAGTCGAGTACCTCGTAGAGCAGCAGAAGGCCGAATACGAGCGTCGCGACAAGGAGAAGGCCCAAGGTGGCGGAGGAGAGCCAAGCAAGAAGCGGCCATTCAATGGCCGGGGAGGACGCCGCGGCAAGGCCAAGCAGCGGCAAGGTGATCGACCTCCCCGGGGCCGCGACAAGGATGAGGAAGAAGACGACGACGACGACATGGAGGAAGGAGATAACAGCGAGCAGGAGTTCCAGAAGGCCACAGAAGTTCTATGTGTCGACGGAGGCGCCTCTCTGCATACTTCCCACCGCCAACTCAAGCAGTGGGTGCGGGAAGTAAACGCAGCTGAGCCGCCCGTCGAGTCACGGAGGCTGCTGAAATGGTCCAGCACGCCCATCATTTTTGATCTTGAGGATCACCCTGACCGCACAACGGCGGTCGGGTGCTTGCCGATGTTGGTCTCACCAACCATCCGCAACCTCAAGGTCACCAAAATGTTGGTTGACGGCGGGGCCGGCCTGAACTTGATCTCCTCGGCTGTGATCAAGAAACTCCAGATCCCAGACGGCGAGCTCGAAGAAACCGGGTCGTTCCAAGGAATACACCCGGGGAGGAGCAAGCCGAAGGGGAAGATTACCCTGCCAGTGACCTTTGGCGGGGAGCTCAACTTCAGGACGGAGAGGATAACCTTCGACGTGGCCGATATCCCATTGCCATACAATGGGATACTTGGACGTCCTGCCCTCGCCAAGTTCATGGCAGCTTCCCACTATGCCTACAACGTACTCAAGATGCCGGGGCCGATAAGCGTCATCTCTGTCCCTGGCGACAAGAAGGACGCGCTTGTCTGCGCCGACAAGATACACCGGGATGCAGCAGCCGCAGCAGAAAGCAACACACTTGCCGCTGAAGCTCCCGGGGGGAAGACCAAGACCAAGTCCGGCAAGAGCTCTGGGGCCCACCCCGGCAAACGCACCTCTTCGGAGTGCTGCGCTGCCATCGAGGACGTTCCGTCGAGCTCCACCGGCAAGTGCAAGAAGGGGATGGCCGCTCCACCGGCAACCAAGAAGGTGTCCGCCAAGGAGGACGGCACTGGTGGTACCTTCACCATCAGTGCTACACTTGACAACAAATAGGAAAGCGCGCTCGTTGCCTTCCTGCAGGCGAATGTCGATGTGTTTGCATGGCAACCATCTGACATCCCCGGCGTTCCCAGGAAGGTAATTGAGCACAAGCTTGCTGTTTGTCCTCATGCGCGGCCCGTCAAGCAGAAGGTCAGGAAGCAAGCCGTGGAGCGCCAAGAATTCATCGCCGAAGAGATAAAGAAGCTAGAAGCAGCAGGCCTAGTTAGAGGCATGATCCATCCCACGTGGTTGGCCAATCCAGTTGTCGTACGCAAGGCCAATGGGAAGTGGAGACTCTGTATAGACTTCACTGATGTGAATAAAGCATGTCCCAAGGATCCATTTCCCTTGCCGCGCATTGACCAGATTGTTGACTCCACCGCTGGATGTGAGCTGCTTTCCTTCCTTGATGCGTACTCAGGTTACCACCAGATTTTCATGGCCAAGGAAGACGAAGAGAAGACTGCATTCATTACTCCATGCGGCACATATTGCTTCATACGCATGCCCTTTGTATTGAAGAATGCAGGATCAACGTTTGCAAGGGTGGTGCACACTGCTTTTGAGCCACAGATCCACAGAAATGTAGAAGCTTACATGGATGACATAGTGGTCAAGAGCAAGAGCAAAGATACCCTGATCCAAGACTTGGAAGAAACATTTGCAAATCTGCGCAAGATCCAGCTCAAGTTGAACCCCGAGAAGTGCGTCTTCGGAGTCCCCTCCGGCAAGCTTCTCGGGTTCTTTGTGTCCCAGAGGGGGATTGAAGCCAATCCCGACAAGATAAAAGCCATCGAGCAGATTGAAGCCCCGAAGCGCGTCAAGGACGTAAGGAGACTTGCTGGTTGTGTGGCTGCCCTCAGCAGGTTCATTTCAAAATCCGCAGAACGCGCCTTGCCATTCTTTAAAATTTTGAAGAAGGCAGGTCCTATGAAATGGACTCCGGAAGCGGAGGCAGCGCTGTAGGATTTGAAAGGATACCTGTCCTCCACTCCAATACTTGTCGCACCTAGGCCACAAGAGAAGTTGCTGCTGTACTTAGCGGCAACCAATCAAGTGGTTAGTGCTGCGTTGGTAGCGGAAAGGGAGGCAGAGGAAGAGCCCACACCTCCGGCAAGCGAATCCGGCGACAAGCAGGGGGCTCCACCGGCAAGCTCTGGCCCCGACAAGGACAACTCTGCGCAGGAGCAAGGAGAAGTGCGAAGGAAGATGGTGCAGCGCCCGGTGTATTTTGTAAGTTCCCTCTTGCAGGGGGCTAGATCAAGATACTCTGGGGTGCAGAAGTTGCTTTTCGGCCTCCTCATGGCCTCGAGAAAGCTGCGCCATTACTTCCAAGCACATGAGATAACAGTGGTCACTCGCTTTCCGTTGAAAAGGATATTGCAAAATCCCGAAGCAACAGGTAGGATCGTCGAGTGGGCACTGGAACTGTCAAGCTTTGGTCTCAAGTTGGAGAGTACTTCAACTATACAGAGCAGAGCTTTGGCAGAATTCATAGCTGAATGGACCCCAACACGAGATGAAGAAGTCCAAGAGACAAGCGTCCCCGTACAAGAAGCGACCAGCGAATGGGTAATGTACTTTGATGGTGCTTTCTCGCTGCAAGGCGCCGGTGCCGGCGTGGTACTCTTAGCGCCCACCGGAGAGCACCTCAAGTATGTTGTCCAGATGCACTTTCCCAAGGAACAAGCGACAAACAATACTGCTGAGTATGAAGGCTTGCTTGCCGGCCTCAGGATTGCGGCCGAGCTTGGGATCAAGAAGTTGATTGTGCGGGGAGATTCACAGTTGGTGGTCTGGCAAGTAAACAAGAGTTACCAAAGCCCTTTGATGGAAGCTTATGTTGATGAAGTGAGGAAGCTTGAAGAGCACTTTGAAGGTCTGCAAATGGAGCACGTCCCGAGAGCTCAGAACGATATTGCGGATGGCCTTTCAAAGTGCGCTGCAATGAAGTTACCTGTGGAACCAGGGACCTTCCTGCTCAAGCTAGCTCAACCATCCGTTACACCATCAGTTGGGCAGAACAAGAAGAGGAAGTTGGTCTCCGGCGACTACTTGCCGGTGGACCTTCCAGAAACCGCCGCCAAGGTCCCCAAGATCAACAACCAAAATGCTGAGGAACAGTTTGCTCCTGCAGACCCAAGGGTCTGTACAGTTGAAGCAAGCGTTCCCGACAAGCCTTGCCCCGGCAGGCTTGCCGGGGGACCATCAGCTCCGGCAGAACCGGAGGTTCTGGCCGTAGAAGTTGGGGTTCCCGCAGCAGCCCTCATGCCTTTAGTCCTTGCCGTTGAGCCTCGGGCTCCGGCATGGGCACAGCAGATCGTCTGTTTTCTGCAAACTGGAGAACTTCCCGACGACCCAGAAGAGATAGAGAAAATAACCAGGCAGTCAAGTATGTACCAGTTCGTGGACAATGAACTGTACAGAAGAAGACTCAATGGTGTCAGGTTGAAGTGCATTCCCAGAGAAGATGGACAGAAGCTGTTGGCAGAGATACATGGAGGCATATGTGGCCATCACATTGGCGCAAGGGCACTTGCCGGGAAGGCATTCCGGCAAGGGTTCTTCTGGCAAGAAGCCCTCCAAGATGCAACTGCACAAGTAACCAAGTGTGAAGCGTGCCAGTTCCATGCCAAGCAAATTCACCAGCCAGCTCAAGCTCTCCAGACGATTCCTTTGTCCTGGCCCTTCTCGGTCTGGGGGCTCGATATCCTCGGCCCCTTTCCCCGCGCTGTCGGGGGCTTTGAGTACTTGTACATAGCAATCGACAAGTTCACAAAGTGGCCAGAAGTGGAACCAGTGAGAAAGGTGACAGCACAGTCAGCAGTCAGGTTCTTCAGGTCAATTGTTTGCCGCTTCGGAATCCCTAACAGGATCATCACCGACAACGGCACACAGTTCACAAGTCGCACCTTCATGCAGTACGTCCAAGACCTTGGCGCCAAGGTCTGCTTCGCTTCTGTTGCTCACCCGAGGAGCAATGGTCAAGCGGAGAGGGCCAATGCTGAAGTGCTGCGCGGGCTCAAGACAAGAACCTTCGACAGGCTGCGCAAGTGCGGAAGAAACTGGATAGAGGAGTTACCGGCGGCTCTTTGGTCAATCAGGACGACACCAAGTCGAGCCACCGGACAGACACCCTTTGCTCTTGTCTATGGAGCAGAGGCAGTTCTCCCCACGGAACTCGTATACGGATCTCCTCGAGTGCTCGCTTATGATGAGCTCGAGCAAGAGCAACTGCGGCAAGATGATGCACTGCTCCTCGAGGAGGAACGTCTCCAGGCTGCTGTACGAGCTGCTCGATACCAGCAAGCCTTGCGACGCTATCATAGCCGCAAGGTTAAGGCCAGAAGTCTCGAGGAAGGCGACCTTGTTCTTCAGCGTGTTCAGTCCGCCAAGAATTCCAACAAGTTGACGCCGAAGTGGGAAGGCCCTTATCAGGTGAGACAAGTCACAAGGCCCGGCGTTGTCCGCCTTGAAACCGAAGAAGGCTTACCGGTGAGCAATTCCTGGAACATAGAGCATCTTCGCAAGTTTCACCCGTAAGGCGCGGTTGCCGTGATCCGCTCCGGCAACCACCTTTTGTACGAGTCTTGCCGCTGTTGCATGTAAACCTTTGTACAAAGCCGGGCGCAGATCCCGTGCATCAGTAAAGCTTTTGTGTTTCGCACTATTTGCCATTCTCATGCTTTTCTTTGTTATTTGCATGCATTGTTTGGCACCTTGTGCAACAAACATCCCCGGTAAGCATTAGCAGGCCAAGAGGCCCTATACTTGTTTTCCCTCCTCTTTTTCTTTCCCTCTTAAGCAGAAGGAATGTTCCTCGCGCACAAGTTTGCCGGGGGGGAAGGAGGTGGAGGGCGAACCAAGTGTTGTTCAAGAAAGAGAAGCCTTGTCGGGGGACAAGCAATTTATGAAAGCTAAGTTATCAAAGTTTGAATAGTTCAAATTATTAAATTCTAGTTGTCTTCCTTGAACAACCACACTTTGTATGGAAAACCTGTGCGCGGAGGAACCTACCCGTGGCTAGCCGTGCCCTTACTCTGTTTCGAGCACACTCAACGGCTTAAGTGAGCTGCGACAAGTGTCGCGCCCTTACTTCGTTCTTGAGTTCGCTCAGCAGTCTAAGTGCGCTGCGACTAGCTGCGGCAAGGTTGCTTGCCGACAAGGTCTTTTGCCAGCAGGCTGCTCAGAGTCCAGCACTCAGCGCTCGCGGCAAGGGCCCCTTGCCGGCAAGTTCCCTAAAAGCGTAGGGTAAAAAGCATACAAAGTAAAGGACCAAAGCAAGGGAGATAACACTGCATTGATTGATCAAAATAAGATTGTATATTACAAAGATAGCTTGCCGTGATACTAGTTGATTCATGTCCATAACATACTTTGCAGCGGCAAAGGAAACAGAAAGAAAGAAGCCTAATCTACGCGGTCGCCTTCATGCCTCGTGACTTTGTTCACCTTGGCAACGATGTGGGCGACCTGCGCCTTCAACGCCTCCTGATCTGCGTCGTCCGGCAAGGAGCGGAGAACGTTGACAAGGTTGATGCCGGGGTTGCGGTAGACGATCTTCGTCAAGACGAGCTCCAAGGTGCCCGCGCAGAGCCGACGCGACTCGTCGGCCAACTGCGCGGGGAGCTTCTCCCGCAGCCGTGCAAGCCCCGGCGCGATTCCCGTGAAGAAGAGACTTAACTTGGCGCTTTGGGGGAGGTCCTCGTCGGGAGAGTACACGAGGTGCTCCGCCCTCAGCGCCATCATCTCCTTGTCAATGTTGGGAGCGGAGGTAACCAAATCGTCAGTCCACCGCTCCACTGCCCGGCTGAACTGGTTCGCCGAGACGGCGGCGCTCTCCACCAGGCCTCGTTCGTTGCGGAGCTCGTCCTTCAGCTTCGTCTCGCGATCTCGGGCAACGTCGAGCGAATCAGTCAGAGTGGAGACCTTCAATTCCAAGTCAGCAATAGAGTCTTTGGCGGCAGTGAGCTCGTCGCCTTTCTTGGAGAGGCGTACCTGCAGGTCAGAGTTGGTATGGGCATTTTTTTCCCGCTCCACATTGAGCGCGGTGATTCTGTCCGCACTCGCCTTCAGGTACCGCTCCAGCTGCTCCACCTTGGCCTCAAGATCCTTCTTGGCGGTCTCCGCGGTGGCTGCGGCGGCCTTCGCCTCCTTCAGGGCTCCGCCAATGGCCCGCTCTCGGGCGGTGAGGTCGTCCTCGTGGGCGTCGAGGTCGACCTTCCGTTGGTTGAGCGCTCCTTCTCGCCGGGACAGCTCTTCACCAACCAATCGCTGCTGCTCCTCGGCCTCAGCCTTCTCAAGGAGGAACGCTTGCTGCTCCTCGGCAAGCTTTTCGCGCTCCTCCGCCAAGTTGCGGAGGGCCGCCTGGTTGGCGGCGCGGAGCTCCGCAGCGTGCTTCTCCAAATCAGCTCCAGCCTTGGCGGTGAGAGCTTCTCGGGACTCCAGTATCGCCTGCCTGGCCCGGTACAGGGCCAGGAGCTGGCGAAGAAGCTTCTCCTCTTCGGGCTCGTCACTCCCGCCAAGCGCTTCAACGACCTTCAACCCCGCGGAGGCGAGGACCTCTCCATCGTAGGTCTCTCCCTCCACGGGGGCTCGCGACGAGGACGCCCACGGGACTTGTATAAAGATCCCGTTGGGAGCTTCAAGATAGACGCCCGACCGCTCCGTGGACGCGGAGGGGTCGGCGACCGGCGCAGCGCTTGACGCTCCTGCTGCCTCCGGGCCAGCAGTGCGGTCGCCGGTCCCTTCTCCGCCCGCGGCGTCTGTGGTCGGGGCGGTCTCCTCAGCGGCAGGCTCGTCGGCTCCAGCCATGCCCTCAATGGCAGTGGCGTCGCCGCCGTCGCTGCGCACCTCCTCCTCAACGGTGGCCTCCGTCTCCATCCGCTCTGGGGCGGGAGGATCTAGCAGAAGAAAAAGAAAAGAAAAGATCAAGCAAATATCCAAAAAGACAAGTCCAAGAAGAAGAAGCTACAAGACTTACCTTCGAGGACTTCTTCGACGACAGGCTCCCTCGCCGGGGAATCCACCCTTGGCGGCGGAGTGGTGGCCCCTGCTGACGGAGGGCCACCCGCGCCCTCCCTTGGCGGGGTGCTCACCCTTGTCGGGCTGCTCACCCTTGGCGGGGTGCCCGCCCTTGGCGGGGTGCCCGTCCTTGGCGGAGCGTTCTCCCTCGCCGGGGAATTCGCCCTTGGCGGGGAGGGTGGAACAGGCAGCTCCTCGGGGGTGACCTCCGGTTGCTCCTGCGGCTGCGGCTCCACTTCTGCACAAGACAAACAAAACAACAAGATATCAATATAAGCAACAACCTCAAGCGCGCCCGAAGAATGGAAAGTTAAAGACCAGACTTACGCTGGGGGCTGCGCTGGGGGCTGCTCCTCGGAGCAGCGGGTTGATCCGGCAAGTTCGCTGCTGGCGCGTCCCCAGTCGCCGCGACGGGCGAGTCGTCTTCAACCTCAACCACAGGGATCTTGGCCCTCTTCGCCATCCGCTGGGTCAGGGTCCTGAAAGCAAAGCAAAAACAAGATCAGAATCAACAAGGAAAATCAAGACAGAATCAAAGAAATTACAAGCTGCAAGTACTTACTCCTCTTCCTCGTCGTCGGAGCGGAGGGCGGAGAAGTCGAACTCCACCTGAGATGCTCCCGCGCGAGGAGCAGGAGGAGAAGGCTCCCTCGGGCGCTTGGCGGTCTCCGGGGCTGTGGGCTGCAAAGACCCAGCCTCTGTTGTCGCCGAGGGCCGAGGAGCGGAAGTAGCAGCCGTTCCACTCCGAGAGGATCCTCCTCCGCTTGGCGCTGGTGTGCGGGGCGCCTCCTTCGCGACTTGGCTCGCCTTGGTAGCGCGCGTCGCCCGGCGCACAGGCTGCTGTCGAGGCGCCTGTGGCCTCGTCCCCGTAGCCACCTTCCGGAGGCGTTTCCTTGGTTGCTGCGTGGGACTTGCCGGAGGCGGGGAGTTCTCTGACGACGAGGAGGCATCGTCGTCAAGGCCCAGAGATCCACCAGTATCTTCATCAGCCTCGACGTCCTCCTCCTCCTCCCCGGCGGCCCCGCTCCCTCCGGCGACCTCACTCCCTCCGGCGGCCTCGCTCACCCCGGCAACCCCGGGTATCCCGGAAAGCCTCAAGGAAGGAACCCCGGCAAACTCTTCGGGCGGAAGCTTGAGCAGCCTGAGGATTTCCGCCTCCTCTGCCTGGCACGACTCGTCCGCGGCCTGTGCCTCGTCCACGGTGTATCCAAAGTCGCCCGCGGCTGCCGCGGCGGCGGCCTCCTCCATCCTGGAGGCGATGTAGGCTATATCCCTTGCCGTAGTGGCTCGGGTGAGGCCCTTGTTCTCCTCGGCGTTCTTGGGCGTCTCGACCAAGTTGTCGAAAAAGCTCAGCACGGCGTCCGGCGGAGGCTCGATCCAGGTGGGGTTGACGCCGTGGGAGTCGCACGCAGGCATCATCGCATGCAAGGAATCCCGGGCAGTGCTGTTGCACAGCGGCACCACTCCCAGGGCAGGTCTGAACCATTCCGGGTGGGCCGGGTCATGCTTGAAAAGTTCCCGGACCATCCCTTTCAACTCCAAGGCAGTGAAATTGAAGTTCAATCCAGGGCGCAGCCTCATGATATCCGCCGCGTTGCCAAATTCCCATGCTGGCCTTTTCCTTTCTTGTAAAGGGGCAATGCGGCGGCGGAGGAAATCTGCCCCTGCCTCTCCGATGGTTAGTTTGGCTACCCGGAGACGAATAATCCTAATAAGGGCAATGCTGAGCTTGTTGTCCTCCGGGGCCAATTCTCTCCAGTCTTTGCCACGCACTATGGCAGTTGTGCGCGGCGCGGTGAAGGGCTCCGGCTTGTCCTCCACTATCCAGCACCAATCTGCACGCCACTCCTCCCACTTGCCGCGGAGCTCTCCCTTCAGGTATGAATCCTTCTTGTTCAGCCGGAAGATCCAGGAGATGCCGCCGGAGAGGGGAGCGCCCGATTCTACTCTAGGCATGAAAAAGTGGCGGAAAAGGGCGACATTGGGATGAATCCCAACATAGTTTTCGCACAGATGTGCGAAAATGGCCATCGTAAGGATGGCGTTGGGAGTGAAATCTAGGAGGTGGAGGTTGTATGTGTTCATGATATCGCAAAAGAACTCCGAGTACGGAGGGCACAACCCACAGTGGAAAAAAGCAGCGAAGAAGAAGTACCCGCCGGGGAACAGATCTTTGGCGACGGCGGGGAAGGCTCTGGTGCGGGGATGAGCCTTGGTCTCCCCTGACCAGAACAGATAGGACTTGTTCCGCAGCTCCTTCGCGCCAAGCCTCGGCGCGAAGACCACGCTCTTCTTCCGCAGGGCGGCCAGCTTCGCCGCCTGCTCGGACTTCTCCTTCTTGGCCTTGTCGCTCTTCGCCTTATCGCTCTTCGGAGCCATGGAGGGGGCGGCGAGGGAAGAGGCGAGGAGCTCGACGGCGCCGCGGATGCGGAAGACGGCGAAGGAGGGGCGGAGGCAAGGAGCAGCAGAAGTTTTCTGGAGAATGAAGGCGCAATGAAGACGAAGGAGGGAAACTGCCCCTGCTTCCTCTGCTTTTAAGGGGGAAGTGGGGGACGCTTCGCATTTCCCATTAAAGAACGAGGCCACGATCTCCCCCACGGCGCCGCAAACGACGCGCGCCGTTGGGGGGCGATGCGGCGGATACGGAAGGAGATTCGGCGTGCCGTGGGCCGCGTGTGCCCGTGCACTGTTTTGGGCCTGGCCCAACAGCGCTCGGCACCGTGTGTGGCCCAGGCCCGGGGGCTCCTGTCGGTGTACTAAGATAGGGGTACCGTAGTACCCCAACTTGTGCACGGGCAGTAGCAGCTTCCCGCGGCAGGGTTTACCGCGTGCTCGCCGGAGACCTTTTCTGTTCCTTATGAAGCCATTCAAAAACAAAGTATACAAGTCAGAAGATCAAGACCCCGGCAAGTGGAGCTTGCCGGGAAGGCCGCACCAGGCTCAAGATTATCACCTAAACGCAAGACCCTGGCAAGAGGAGCTTGCCAGGAAAGCCAAGAAATACGTATCTCAAAAAGATGCCTCAGCGCACCCTGCGCCCCGGCAGGACCCGGGGAGCGACAAGCTTCCGGGCCCGACAAGATCGAGACCCCGGCAAGGTGCTTGCCGGGGGAAGCCTGCGCTGTGTGCCCGCGCTCCAGCTCATCGGCCCACGTGTCGCCCTGGGGCCCTTCCAGGGATGCGTGGCGGATGGCTGTGCAGCCTGGGGGACACGGTGGCACGCCACGGTGACGAGGCTACCGTCGTGGCGAGCGGAGAAGCATGGACGGGCGCTTTTGGGGTCGACGGCGACGGGCATTTAATGCCCTTGTCCCCCACTGTCAAGGTTAGGTGAAGACCACTGTTCATGCACTGTTCCCGCACTATTACAACTACCACCAAAGTTACATTTTTACCCTCCTCTACGTTGACACCTGTCATTGACCCCTTGAGCTATAAAAGGAGGCCCATGCACAACGTAGAAAGGGTTCGGAACCTAGACAGCTCTTCCGCTCAGTGTAACTAGCTCTTCAAGCTCCCGAGCTCAAGAACTCAATACAATCCAAGCAGGAGTAGGGTTTTACGCGTCCGCGCGGCCCGAACCTGGGTAAAACTGCCCGCGTGTGCTCCTCGATCTTCTCTCCGTGCTCCCTCCGCTCCCTTACCGCAACGTACAAGGGGCTCCGGTCCCATAGGTGTTCGTGGCGGACAGTTTCCCCCGACAATCCCCCCTCCGGCGGAGCTCCAGAACAGGCCCCAAGATGGGATCTCACGGGAACAGAAGGTTGCAGCGGTGGAATTAGGGTTTTCTCTGTTGCTTCGATGTTTTCAGGGTACGGGGATATATATATAGGAGGAAGGAGGGCATCGGGGGAGCCAGAGGGGGCCCACGAGGGTGGGGGGAGCCGCCCAGGGGGAGGGGGCGCGCCCTGGACCCTCGTCGCCACCTCTCTTGTTCCCTCGCATGTACTCCATTCTTCTGGGTACATACAGTTCCGAAAATAACTCTCCCGATGGTTTCATTCCATTTGGACTCCATTTGATATCCCTTTTCTGCGAAACACTGAAATAGGCAAAAAAACACCAATTTGCACTAGGCCTTGGGTTAGTAGGTTAGTCCCAAAAATATTACAAAAGTGTATAATAAAGCTCATTAAACATCCAAAACAGAATATATAATTGCATGGAACAATCAAAAATTATAGATACGTTGGAGACGTATCAATCAGTAACTTGTAAACACTGAGAGAATAGAAATAAGGAACTTCTAGTAACTTGTAAACACTGAGCACACAGAAATAAGGATCATGTTGTGCACACTAAAAGAGCCGACCTGTTCGAAATGTTAATGCGAGACTCACATGCCTGGCTTTGTATTACGTTCCCATTAATAGCCCAAATTCACAACCAACTAGTACCATTCCCCTCCATAAGATCAACATGTTAATGCATCTCAATGATTCGTAGATCATATACGATATGTAGCTCCTAAAGCAAAGATCAAGAAAAAACATTTCTTCTTGCTACTAACATGGATGCTTTTCTTGGCCAACATTTAGTACAAAGTGAAACACAAATATGATCGTGAAGTTGACATTTCCACTTGCAAACGTAAGTGGTTTCACCAACGGATGTAACCATAAGAGTGAACCACACATGATGGAGGAACATCCACTAAAATATGAGTTGGTCATCTGTCGATCACATGGCGAGACTATTTTCGAACTACAACTTTAACATTGGCAAAATGATGCCCATTGGACAACAGAACAAAGCAATGAAGCACCTAGTGTTGGCCAATAAATATTACAGTACTACATTCGTGCAGTCCATGAAGTGACTATCCAATCTTTCGGTGTCTGTTTTCAAATGGCACTGCATGCAGTGACTGTACTATTCTCTTGTACAGTTACAAAAAATTTGATGTCACTTTGCTTGTTCGCCAAATAGCAACGGGCAGACATTTGTTTGCACAAATATCAACCAGCTAGTTAACATATACCCAACCTTGTATTTTTGGTTTAAATATGCCTCTGCTAGTCGTTTCCGCTTATCATCTGTCATGTTTTGCACTGGACAATTTGATATTGTCATGTTTTGCCCTAGAAAATTTCATACTAAATTGATTTGCTGGTACAGAGCAGAAATATAGCGCATATTCTTCATCAGACCAAGGATATCCATGTTCGTAGTGATGGAAGAGGTGAAATCGATACAACCGAAACTGAGCATCCAATCATTGAGTCATGTCCTACACCTCCAATGTAGGTTCACCCTGCCATTAAATTCACATGCAAACCACTAATGTTGAACCATTTGGATTTTTTGTGTAGTTCCACTAAAATCGAGCATCCCTATTTGCACAGATATTGAAAGTGTGATTACTATAAAAGTGGCACTAGTTGAATCATAGACTCACAAATATAAGCATTCCAATTTCTTAGTGGGAAAAGGTTGCAAGACTATTTCTAACCACTTGTCTGATCGAATAAATAAGGTAACTGCGGCTAATGTCAGGAAGGCATACATAGTATTTTGTGAAAAATTGAACTATTCCTGACCTTTCCTCTTCTTTCAAGCATATTTTGTGCGGTTCAACTAAAATAAAATGACATCACCGCCTTGACAATTCAGTGACACTGTACAAAAAGAAATGACTTACCATTGCGTCATGATGTCAGGTATGTAATCGACAAGCATTAAAGACAAACATCCAGACCTCCTCCGATAGCATAATGAACATTAATTTTAACAAAGGTGTGACTAGATTTACTGGCAGTATTTGAGTGAACTATACACCCTGAGTTCAATAAAAAGTTTTCTTGAGCACATATCTAGGAAAGATGGTCACACTTGGGAAAGCTTGCCACACCTTATATATGTCCATACGCTAATGCAACACCATTTGAATAGTACAAATATACACTAATCCCGTGACTCGTGGAACAGTGGAGTGATTTTTTTTATTACGGGGTATAGTATAATGGTTTTACTGAAGTGATTTCCATAAGCTAGCACTCGAAGATTTCTATAAGCATTAACAATACAAAATGTAAAGGTAACAAGTTTCAGGATTGGTATACTAGGTGTGCCACAGCATTAAACCAATTACAAAACTCTGAAGGTAACTAGCATTATGAACTAATGATAGTATAATTTTTTTGCAAACCATGTACCTTGAAGGTAAATATCATTTCGAACTCGAGAGGACCTGAAAATTGCTATACAAATCTTGATAGTCGATCAAACATAAAACTTGATCAACCAAATCAAAGAAAACAGTCGTAGGAGGAGGTTCCCACTCTTGACCATTCCTCTTCGCTTCATATTTTGTTGTGCTGTTTAACCAAAATAAAATAACAACAATGCCTTGGCATTCTGGTGACATTGTACAAAAAAATTGACTTATCTCACGAAAGTGAGGTATGTAATCTATATGCATTAACATTGCAAAAACCTGAAGGTAGTAACAAGTTTCATCGTTGGTATACTAGTTGTGCAACATCATTAGAATGACTTAGCTGAAAAGTCTTTAATACATCCACAATCAACAGCTAACCCTGAAATAATCCGACGACATTAAATGGCATTGCTTAAATTTATCGATGGCATTAGACTCAGTGCGGCATTATTAAATGTGGCATCACTTTAGCAGTAGCATTGCTTGACTTTACAGGTGGCATTATACTAACAGCCAAAAAGTGGCAATAAGAGCATGGGAGTCCCATTCGGACAGTGGGTGCACCAGTATGTACCTCCACGGATGCATAGAGTGGTGAGGGAGGGATGCTTGCCCAAAGCAACAAATATCCAGGCAGCATATGTGGATTACGTCCCATTTTTGTTCTCTTAAGCCACCTTTTTCCTATGTGAGGAAAACAAACTGATCGACCTGGTCATTCTCCATTGTGTTTTCATGCCTTTCTACCCTTTTTCAACCAAGAAACACGACCATGTCAAAAAAACAAGAGACACGAGACTTGTTCCTTAGCTACTGATTTCCCCCTTTTCAACCTAGATGCGGGTTCGATACCTAGTCTCTTCGATAGTACTTTCTCCCTTCCTTTCCTTATTCAACCTAGACATGGATTAGTATGCATGAAGTAGGGTTTCCTATAATCGCGCAAATTAAGGTTTTAGTCTGCGTGACCAGCAGAGCAAAGGATAGCAAATCGGGGAGATATTGGAGTGGAAAAATATCCACATGCAGCGACGTGGCAGATGGGGCAATAGAACAAGGGTATGGTTCGAAAAGAGGTAGCATACTTGAGGGTCGGCGGGAAGTGTCTTCGCTCATGGTCGTCGTCCTCCGCACACACTACGGCAGCGAGCTTGGGGACGGAGGCCATCCCGCGCGTGCGCTAGGTCTGAGAGGACGGCCTTGTCTTTAGTGTGTGACTACGCTCGCCGACGTCGAGTGCGTCAGCGCTGCACGTCATTTTCTTCCCTGGCGGACGGGGTCCTGGAGGATCTGTTACCACCGGTGAGGAGGGAGAGAGATGGACCACCGCCGTCCTTTTTAGATCTGGAGAGAGGGCGATAGTGTGAGAAGCAAGTGGGCAGCCCTTAGCAAGCAAGCACTTAAGCTCTAGCCTATATATCTTTTTTGATACTAGTACGAGGTGGAGTAGTGGTACTGTGGTAGAGTAGTTTAATATTTTCTCTACATACAGTACCAATTATTGGTCCTTCAAAACTGAATGAACCGCCATTAAAAAAATAAAGTGAAGAAATAATGTGGCACCTCGGGCCAACACACCAGATCGCATTTTGCACGAGAAATGACACACCATGTTTCGTTGACATGTGGTCTCATGCCAACATGTCAATGAGACAACGTCGACTCCTTTTGTACAATATCCGAATGGACATCTATATAGGACGGGGCACCTCTTCCTGTACCATGGCAACTGTCCACCACTTATTCGCCTTTCGCTCTATATTTGGAACTGCTGTTGCACGCTCTTCCTCCCTCAATTTGCCTGCACCCTTCCTTTTTCCATTGTTCAATCATCTTCTCCATGTAGGGAACAAGACTGAAACGACTCCGTTATTCCTGCCCCGATCTGAAAGATGACGTGATGGAGGAACTCATTGATCGGTGCGACATCATCACCTCAGTTAGCATGGCAGCTTTATTCAAGACCATTATCGACTCAACAAATAGGACCATTACAAAGAACCCAAGGGTTCAAGAGCGGTTTGATCTCCCCTATCTTCTTCGGCATGACCCTGCTCGCTGGCACGGGGACGATGGAAGCCTCGCCTTGTTTAAGTTGATGCCGCTTGATAATGATACGTGTGATGTTAAGATGCCATCGTTTAAGGGTAAGGCATGGGCAGGCGCAAATGGAGATTGGGTTGTTTATATTGGGTACAACTGCGAGTGGGAACTTGTGAATTGTACACTCGTCACTGGGTTCCACTTCCAAAAATCTCAGACTACCCTGAGGTTGAGCACACAGATGATCTACGTACGTTCAAATACGATCATGGTAACTATCGTCTACGGAAGATAGTAATTTGTCGAGTTCCCAACCGCTCTTGGGATTACACGAACTATGATGTTGTTGCTATCTTCGACAAGCTTGTTGCCATCCTTACTTCCACAGCTCGATGGATATTGCTCAAAAATCAATTTCTGTACACGGATGAGTACTGTGATGCAATTCAATACGAGCGTCTTACGTTTGCTGCCACCACTCATGGCACTGTTTTTGCATGGAATCCTTATGGTTTCGGTACGTTTGTCTTCCACGGTAATTAGAATTGTTTCATCCACATGCATGCTAGTTAGTATCCTCGTACTAGTTAACCTTCTTGTGTTTCCAAGGTCCTGTGAACATTCCACCACCTATACTTGAAAAAAATTATAACCAAGGGGGAGATGACGATGGTGATGATCACGAGCATGAGAAAGAGCTGGACCTACATACTCAGTGGTGCCTGGAAACTTATTCTGATTGATCACCTCTTCCTGTGTGTATACAGGGCACTACTGATGTTACTAAGGAAGCAGGTGTTGTATCCCATGGTCGCACTCTCCGGGCCTATTCCAACATCTGTTGTAGGGAATTCGGGGTGGATACTAGTGTGCTAGCGCCAACACATTCTGGTTGGTTCCGTATTGATATTCTTGGAGAAAACTCACTCTTGCTTGGACAAAACTATCCAATAATGGTGAAAGGCGATTCAGATGTTGTTGCCACAACGTTACTACCATTTATGAGAAGCAACTGTATCTATACCTATACCTCAGACATTTCTATGGTTCCCTACCCTGGCTATGTCAATATCCGTCCTCCTACAGGCCGCTTCAACCTAGATAATGAGTCCTGCATTGGTCTAGATATTGACAATAGCTGGCCCTTCGTAGAGGCTTACCTATGGTTCAAAGCAAGTGTTTCCAACGCCTATGATCGGTTGAGCTGAAGTTCATTTCATTGCTTGTTATTTGTTGTGTGATAAAAATTATAGTATTTACTACTAGAACTTTTTGTTGGAAATAATATATAATTCAACATGTATCCTTGTTGTCGTTGTGTTTTGATGACTTGTTGTATGTAATGAATGGTACATTTGCATAAGAATGTGATAAACTTAATTTATGAATGGTTTGCGAGTCACTTCTTGGAGTGCGAGTACCGTAGTAGTAAAGCCAACATCCGGTTATATGAAGTTGCCACATCACATAGAGCCAATAGTAGTATGCTAGTACAATAGTTAGTCCTAGTAGTAGTAGTATACCATCAACTAGAGCTAGGTGTCGCACGGAGGCCGAAAAATATGGTGATAGCATGAGCTGCGCTTGTACAATACGTACGTATGATGTAGGCACAGGGCTTGCCGTTGTCACTGTTCTGGGAACCAAGGTACCCAGACTTGCCTGCCAGACCCATGACGTGGGTCCTTCACCGTCCTAGTACATCCCATCTTCAGCATCGACACTCAAGACCTTCGCGAGGGGCCAAGCCTTGCAAGGTGGACGACACCAAGACCCCCGGAAGGAGCAGTCTCACTAGGCTGGCTCCCGAGGAGCAGAGATCTCTATGCAAGCCCCCACCTCGTGTGGTTCGGATGACGGAAGCCATGACGACGAAGGCCAGGCGGGCGACGGCGGGCGCATGACAGCAGGTTTCCTCTTTGGTACTAAAGAGGCAAACGCACGCGTGGAGTCCCAAGGAATCAGCCAAAGGTTTCCATTTCCGTGCAACAAGACCAGGATCACCAGGACGACATGATGGAGGTCTTCACCGAGCCTACCATGGCGTCAGGATCATAAGCTTTGCAGGTGAAGACCGCCTTTCATTAGGATAAGATGTACTAGTTGTCTCGCTTAAATTTGGCCGTTGCGGGATCCCTTCACGCCTACATTTTGGGGGAAGAGGACCAAGGCCTCTATAAATATAGCTTAGCCACCACCATAGAAGGAGATCCGGATCCAGATCGATCAGATCAACTAGCACGCACACACCCAAGAACACACCTCCTGTGGTTGTTCTACCGTTGTACTAGTTCTTCCTCAGCCCACCTCGAGGCAATCCACCACATTGCAGGAGTAGGGCCACTCACCGCTAGGTGTCCTGAACCTGGGTAAACTTCCATGTGTCATTTTCCTTCTTGTTCATCGAGTTACTTCATAGAGACAGTGAGTAGGCAGAGAGGGGAAGTTGAGTTCTTCACACACACCCAAGTGTTCGAACTTAACAAGGGTTTTGCGGAGCCCTGAATCCGACATTTGGCGCGCCAGGTGGGGGTGCGTATAAAGGAACCACCTTCCCTATCGTCATGCTCTATCCTCGCCGCCCAGCCTCTGGCCATGGCATGCGTCGCACCACTCCGCGGGCCGCGGGCTGCGCTTGGAGGTGGCGCGGTCCCCCGGGCCCGCTCCCCTGCTCTGCTAGAAGTGCGGTGGCCGCCAAGGTTCAGGCCAGCACTGCCATTGCGGTACAACGTCTTGGCCGACCCCGTGGCGTTCCTCCAGGCTTACACAGAGGCCGTCTGGCCAGCTGGCGGCAACTGCATGGTGATGGCGAACTGGCTCCCCATGGCTGTCGTGGTGGAGCCGCGTGCCTGGTTTTTCAACTTGCCGGATTCTTCGGTAGCCTCTTGGGAGGGTCTGGGCGACTTGTTCGTCACGTGCTTCGCGGCACCGGTGCCCAACGCGGTCACGGCACTCCTCGGTGGTTCGCGGGCGCCGGCATTTGGGCGCCACATTAAGCAATTCATCCGATAGGCGGGGGTCGCACAGTCGCCCCCGGGCTAGGCGGCTCCCGAGTCCGACCTCACCTTCGACTCAAGTGACCACCCTACGTCCACGGCGGGTGTGGGTGCACTCCCTATGCTCCGCACCCCCACCATATGCAACCTGTCCGTCACTAAGACGCTCATCGATGGTGGCGCCGGCCTGAACGTCCTCTCCGTTTAGGCGTTTGACCTCCTCCATGTGCCCTACGGTCGGCTCCTCCCTACCAAGCCCTTCTTCGGGGTAGTCGATGGCTCCACCTATCCCCTGGGGCAGATCCGCCTCCGCGTCACCATCGGCACGCGCTACAACTGCCGCACCGAGCTCGTCAATGTCGATATTGCCCGCATCAACTTGCCGTACAATGCCATCCTCGGCTACCCGGCACTGGTCAAGTTCATGGCGGTGACTCATCCTGCCTATAACCTCATCAAGATGCCGGGGAGCAGCAGTGTTAGGTCCGCGGCTGTCGTGCAACCGAGCAAGGAAGGAGCTCCGGAGGCCCCAGGGGCCGCACCAACAAAGAAAAAGCAGTTGTTCTCTCAAGATTAGGTAGAAATGAAGCAGCTGCCGGTGGTTGAAGACGGAAGTTCAGGCCCCACCTTCACCACAGGTGTCGGCCTCCCCCTAGACCAAGGAGAGGCTTTGTTCTGTTTCCTGCGCGCGAACAAGGAGGTGTTCGCATGGGAAGCGTCATACCTGGTTTGAGTCCTGCAAGGAGTGATCGAGCATCACTTGATGGTGTGCCCCGAATGCGCGCCCAGTAAAGCAGACAGCACGATGGCAAGCCCCAGGGAAGCAGCCGTTCATCACCCAAGAGACCCGCAGGTTGCTGGAGGCAGGCGTCATTCGAGATGTGCAGCTCCCGGAATGGCTCACGAACCCGGTCATTGTCCCAAAGAAAGGCGGTAAAGAGGGAATGTGCGTCAACTTCACCAACCTCAACAAGGCTTTCCCTCAGGACCCATTTCCTCTCCTGCGCATCGACCAGATCGTCGACTCCACCGCGAGTGTGATCTGCTGTGTTTCCTGGACGCCTTCTCGGGCTATCATCAAATCAAGATGGTGGTACAAGATGTTGAGAAGACGGCTTTCCTAACCCCTTGTGGGGTATCCTGCTACACTTGTATGCCTTTTGGGCCGCACAACGTAGGAGCAACTTTCTAGCGGTTGATGCACATCGCCCTGGGAGAGCAGCTCGGGAGGAACGCAGAAGCATACGTCGATGGCACAGTGGTGAAGTCTCAGGAGGCGAGAACTCTCATTGATGACTTGGAGGAGACCTTCGCCAGCCTGCACAAAGTAGACCTATGGCTCAACCCAGAGAAATGTGTGTTCGGTCCCATCGGGCAAGCTGTTGGGTTTCCTGGTGTCACATGGAGGGATCGAAGCAAATCCCTAGAAGGTCAAGGCCATAGAAAAGATGAGTCCCCCGAAGACCCACAAGGAGATGCGAAAGCTATCAGGCTGCGTGACGTCGCTCGGGTGTTTCATCTCCAAGCTAGTGGAGCGCGCCCTCCCCTTCTTCAAGCTGATGAAAAGGAAAGGCCCGTTCAAGTGGACTCCAGAGGCTAACACAGCTTTTGAAGACCTCAAGGCATACCTCACCAGCCCTCCGGTGATGGTAGCGCCGCGCCTCCGCGAACCCTTGGTGCTCTATCTGGCCGCCACGCCGCACTCTGCTAGCGCGGCCCTGGTGGCGGACCGAGAGGAGCGCCCGGCCAAGGGCCCGCAGAAAACGAGGTACCTCGCGCCCGACCGAGGCACCACAAGCTCAGGATGGTGCTACTGAGGCCATGACCCCTCACCAACCAACGGCGCTCCTGGGGCCCTGGCTGACCTTCAAGATAGCAAGGCTCTCGAGGGTGGTGCTCCTGAGGCCTCGGCCGCCTTGGCGGGCGACAAGGTTCCGAAGGACCCTCTGCCTCAGGAAATGCAGGACCCCGTCAATGCCGCCACCTGATGTCTACTACGCAACCTTCTTCTTGTAGACGTTGGTGGGACAGTAGCAAATTTCCCTCAAGTGAATGACCTAAGGTTTATCAATCCGTGGGAGGCGTAGGATGAAGATGGTCTCTCTCAAACAACCCTGCAACCAAATAACAAAGAGTCTCTTGTGTCCCCAACACACCCAATACAATGGTAAATTGTATAGGTGCACTAGTTCGGCGAAGAGATGGTGATACAAGTGCAATATGGATAGTAGATATAGGTTTTTATAATCTGGAAGTATAAAAACAGAAAGGTAGCAAGTGGTAAAAGTAGGTCATAAACGGTAGTGCAATGCTTTCAAACAAAGCCTAGGGTTCATACTTTCACTAGTGCAAGTTATCTCAACAATAATAACATAACTGGATCGTATAACTATCTCTCAACATGCAAGAAAGAGTCACTCCAACGTCACTAATAGCAAAGAACAAACGAAGATATTATGGTAAGGTACGAAACCACCTCAAAGTTATTCTTTCTGATCGATCTATTCAAGAGTCCGTATTAAAATAACATGAAGCTATTCTTTCTGTTGGATCTATCATAGAGTTCGTACTAGAATAACACCTTAAGACACAAATCAACCAAAACCCTAATGTCACCTAGATACTCCATTGTCACCTCAAGTATCCATGGGCATGATTATACGATATACATCACACAATCTCAGATTCATCTACTCAACCAACACAAAGTACTTCAAAGAGTGCCCCAAACTTTCTACCAGATAGTCAAGACGAAAACGTGTGCCAACCCCTATGCATAGATTCCCATGGTCACGGAGCCCACAAGTTGATCACCAAAACATACATCAAGTAGATCACGTGATATCCCATTGTGACCATAGATAAGCACATGCAAGACATACATCAAGTGTTCTCAAATCCTTAAAGACTCAATCCGATAAGATAAATTTAAAGGGAAAACTCAATCCATTACAAGAGAGTAGAGGGGGAGAAACATCATAAGATCCAACTATAGTAGCAAAGATCGCGAAACATCAAGATCGTGCCATCTCAAGAACACGAGAGACAAAGATCAAACACATAGCTACTGGTACATACCCCCAGCCCCGAGGGTGGACTACTCCCTCCTCGTCATGGAGAGCGCCTGGATGGTGAAGATGGCCACCGGAGAGGGATTCCCCCTCCGGCAGGATGCCATAAATGGTCTAGATTGGTTTTCGGTGGCAACAGAGGCTTTCGGTAGTGGAACTCCCGATCTAGGTTATTTTCTGGAGGTTTCTGTATTTATAGGATTTTTTGGCATAGGGCACAAGTCAGGGGGGGTCTCCGGGCTGTCCACGAGATAGGGGGGCGCGCCCAGGGGGGTGGGCGCGCCCGCCACCCTCGTGGGCAGCCCGTGACTCTCCTGGACCAATTGTTTTACTCCGGGGGCTTCTTTTGGTCCATAAAAAATTATCAAAAATTGGCACGTCAATTGGACTCCGTTTGATATTCCTTTTCTGTAAAACTCAAAAACAAGGAAAAATATAAACTGGCACTCGGCTCTGGGTTAATAGGTTACTCCCAAAAATCATATAAAAGTGTATATAAAATCCCATAAAACATCCTAGAAGGATAATATAATAGCATGGAACAATCAAAAATTATAGATACGTTGGAGACGTATCAAGCAATCCCAAGCTTAATTCCTGCTCGTCCTCGAGTAGGTAAATGATAAAAACAGATTTTTTGATGTGGAATGCTACCCAACATAATTCTCAATGTAATTCTCTTTATTGTGGCATGAATGTTCAGATCCGAAATATTGACATAAGAATAATAATACTTCAAGCATACTAAGAAAGCAATCGTGTCTTCACAAACTAACATGGCCAAAGAAAGTTATCCCTACAAAATCATATAGTCTGGCTATGCTCCCTCTTCATCACACAAAATATTCATATCATGCACAACCCGGGTTTCAGCCAAGCAACTATCTCATACTCAAAAAATTTCAAACTTCTCAACTTTCACGCAATATATGAGTGTGAGCCATGGATATAGCACTATGTGGAATAGAGTGGTGGTTGTGGAGAAGACAGAAGAAGAAGTTAGTATCACATCAACTAGGCGTATCAATGGGCTATGGAGATGCCCATCAATAGATATTAATGTGAGTGAGTAGGGATTGCAATGCTACAGATGCACTAGAGCTATAGGTGTATGAAAGCTCGACAAAAGAAACTAAGTGGGTGTGCATCCAACTTGCTTGCTCATGAAGACCTAGGGCATTTTGAGGAAGCCCATTGTTGGAATATACAAGCCAAGTTCTAAAATGAAAATTCCCACTAGTATATGAAATTGACAGAACAAGAGACTCTCTATCATGAAGATTATGGTGCTACTTTGAAGCACAAGTGTGGAAAAGGATAGTAGCATTGTCCCTTCTCTTTTTTTGGAGGGGCTTTTTTTAGACCCCCTTTCTCCTTTTTTTGGGCCATCTCCTTTTTTTATTTGGCCTTTCTCTCTTTTGTTTTTGTTTTTTTTTGTTTCCTCACACGTGACAATGCTCTAATAATGAAGATCATCACACTTTTATTTACTTACAACTCAAAGATTACAACTCGAAGCTAGAACAAAATATGACTCTATGTGAATGCCTCTGGCGGTGTATCGGGATGTGCAATGAATCAAGAGTGACATGTATGAGTGAATTGTGAATGGTGGCTTTGCCACAAATACGATGTCAACTACATGATCATGCATGGCAATATGAAAATACGAAGCGTGCCCTAATAATGGAATGGTGGAAAGTTGCATGGTAATATGTCTCGGAATGGCTATGGAAATGCCATGATAGGTAGGAATGGTGGCTGTTTTGAGGAAGGTATATGGTGGGTGTATGGTACCGGCGAGAGTTGTGCGGTACAAGAGAGGCTAGCAATGGTGGAAGGGTGAGAGTGCGTATAATCCATGGACTCAACATTGGTCATAAAGAACTCATATACTTATTGCAAAAATCAAAGAGTCATCAAAACATAGTGTTCAACGCATGCTCCTAGGGGAAGGGTTGGTAGGAGTTAACCATCGCGCGATCCCGACCTCCAGACAAAGGATGACAATCAATAAATACAACATGCTCTAACTTTGTCACATAGCGGTTCACCATACATGCATGTTACGGGAATCACAAACTTTAACACAAGTATTTCTGGAATTCATAATTACCCCGCTAGCATGACTTTAATATCACCATCCTCATATCTCTAAACAATCATCAAGTATCAAACTTCTCCGGTCATTCAATGCACTTTATGTCAATTATTTTACTATACCCATCTTGGATGCCTATCATATTAGGACTAATTTTATAGCCAAAGCACATTACCATGCTGTTCTAAAAGACTCTCAAAATAATATAAGTGAAGCATGAGAGTTCATCTATTTCTTCAAAATAAAACCACCGTCGTGCTCTAAAAAGATATACGTGAAGCACTAGAGCAACCAACAAACTACTCCAAAAGATAAAACTAAAGATCAATGAGTAATCGAATAGTTATGTAACTATGTGAAGACTCTCTAAAATTTAAGAATTTCAGAACAGAACAGTCTGTAAAGAACACATAGAAAATAGAATCTGTAGAAAACAGAACAGTCTGTAGGAATCTGTAACTTTTGAATACTTATGTAACTCTAAAAATTCTGATATAAATTGGGGGACGTGGGGAATTTGTCTATTAATCATCTGCAAAAAGAATCAACTAAAAAGCTCTCTCTAGTAAAAAATTGTAGCCAATCTCGTGAGCGCTAAAGTTTCTTTTTTTACAGCATGATCACATAAACTTCACACAAGTCTTCCCAAAGGTTCTACTTGGCACAAACAGTAATTAAAATACAAAACCACATCTAAACAGAAGCTATATGCAATATTTATTCCTAAACAGAAGCAAAAGCAAAGAAAATAAAATTTGGTTGCCTCCCAACAAGTGCTATCGTTTAACGCCCCTAGCTAGGCATGATGATTTCAATGATGCTCGCATAAAAGATAAGAATTGAAACATAAAGGGAGCATCTTGAAGAATATGACTAGCACATTTAAGTCTAACCCACTTCCTATGCATAGGGATTTTGTGAGCAAACAACTTATGGGAACAATAATCAACAAGCTTAGGAAAGCAAAACAAGCATAGCTTCAAAACATCAAGCACATAGAGAGGAAACTTGATATTATTGGAATTCCTACAAGCATATGATCCTCCCTCATAATAATTTTCAGTAGCATCATGAATGAATTCAACAATATAACCAGCACATAAAGCATTATTTTCATGATCTACTTGCATAGTAATTTTACTACTCTCCACATAAGAAAATTTATTCTCATTCATAGTAGTGGGAGCAAACTCACCAAAAAATCTATCATGTGAAGAATAATCCAATTGAAAATTAAAATCATGATGACAAGTTTCATGGTTATCATTATTCTTTATAGAATATATGTCATCACAATAATCATCATAAATAGGAGGCATGCTTTCATCATATAAATTTGCTCATCAAAACTTGGGGGACAAAAACTATAATCTTCATCAAACAGAGCATCCCCAAGCTTGTGGCTTTGCATATCATTAGCATCATGGGTATTCAAAGAATTCATACAAACAACATTGCAATCATGCTCATCATTCACATATTTAATGCCAAGCATTCTATGTAATTCTTCCTCTAGTACTTGAGCACAATTTTCATTCCCATCATTTTCACGAAAGATATTAAAAATATGAAGCAGATGAGGTAACCTTAATTCCATTTTTTAGTTTTCTTTTATAAACTAAACTAGTGAAAAAACAAGAAACTAAAAGATTCAATTGCAAGATCTAAAGATATACCTTCAAGCACTCACCTCCCCTGGAACGGCGCCAGAAAAGAGCTTGATGTCTAATATGCAACCTTCTTCTTGTAGACGTTGTTGGGCCTCCAAGTGGAGAGGTTTGTAGGATAGTAGCAAATTTCCCTCAAGTGGATAACCTAAGGTTTATCAATCCGTGGGAGGCATTGGATGCAGATGGTATCTCTCAAACAACCCTGCAACCAAATAACAAAGAGTCTCTTGTGTCCCCAACACACCCAATACAATGCTAAATTGTATAGGTGCACTAGTTCGGCGAAGAGATGGTGATACAAGTGTAATATGGATAGTAGATATAGGTTTTTGTAAACTGAAAATATAGAAACAACAAGGTAGCAAGTGGTAAAAGTGGGCATAAACGGTAGTGCAATGCTTCGAAACAAGGCCTAGGGTTCATACTTTCACTACTGCGAGTTCTCTCAACAATAATAACATAACTGGATCATATAACTATCCCTCAACATGCAAGAAAGAGTCACTCCAAAGTCACTAATAGCGAAGAACAAACGAAGAGATTATGGTAGGGTACGAAACCACCTCAAAGTTATTCTTTCTGATCGATCTACTCCCTCCGTTCCGAAATAACTGTCGCAGGGGACATAATTTTTGAACTAAGCACAATTTTGCAGTTACAACCTTTATATTTCAAACATGTAGCGATCTAGTACAGCAGTGTCCTACCCCTCCGTGATCCCCTTTCCCGTGCCTTGATCCCAGCTCCGACCGCGATCCCAGCTCGCCGTGATCTCCGCACCTGCCCGCGGCCCCAGCTCCCCGTGATCTCGGCACCTGCCCACGATCT
>LR738713.1:311773405-311822154 GCA_902687465.1 Secale cereale | reverse complement strand
TGTTGTGCATGATGCATTTAGTAGAATCTGATGGTACATGATGCATTTAACTCCAACTTGCTAATAGGCAGCATGATGCATGATGCAATTTACACTTATAACTAGAGCATTTGACTCCATGATACATGATGCATTTTACATAGACCTTGCTATGAAAAACAATAACAAATGGTGCATAGTGTGCTTATGATAATGATCTACCTCAATTCAGGAAGCTACTCATGAGTACATTCATCACCATGGAGATGGCAGATCTGAACTTGACTCCCCCACAAGAGGAGGATGGAGTACCTGAAAATCACCAGGAAGAGGTACATCATCAGGAAGAGGATGATGCAGCAGGTAAATTTACTGTAATTTACTGTAAACATGCGATAAGTGTTAACTGAATTTTTAGTCACTGTTTTAGTTAGTGTTAACTGAATTTTCAGTCAGTGTTAACTGAATGTGTCTATGGTTTTCCTGCAATAGCTAGTTCACTTGCCTCTTGCTCCTTTTCATGAGGAGAGGAAATGTTCCCGGATCTCAACTTCAGTCCTCCAAGAGAGCAGCAACAAGCAATTCATGAAGAGGACGATATTCATGAGGAGGAAGATATTCACGAGGAGGAAGAAATTGATCAAGGGGAAGCAAACAAAAAAAGAACTGCAGTAAACCTAAGAAATGAGCAAAGGTTTGGTGTATATTTTGCTCTGAGAGTAATCCAGAGCAGAGATGGAGATATTTGCCCCGATGACAAGCTACTCATTGCAACCTTGTTGAATACAACCGTACGAACAGTAGAAAGAATATGGTCTGATGCAAATAAACAAATTGCAGAAGGCCTAGAAGTGGATGTCTCAAATAAAAAGAAGAGAAGAAGTGGCAGAAAGAGGAAATATCTTGATCTGTCGAGGACATCGACAATTCCATTGAACAAAAGAAGGACGATTCGAGCCCTAGCAAGGTATCTAAATGTTCCCCGCTAGACCCTACATAGGAGGTTTCAGATGGATGAGCTAATGCGCGTTACCAACACCGTGAAGCCTACCCTCAAACCAGAAAATAAGATTGGAAGATTGAAGTTCTGTATATCCATGCTCGATGCACTTTGGATCTCAACTCCCGGACCTGTTTTCAAGCCAATGACAGACATGATTCATATAGACGAGAAGTGGTATGATATGACAAGAGTGAAAAATACATATTATCTACCGCCAGGAGAACCTCCACCCTTGCGCAAAGTGCCTAATACAAACAACATTGGAAAGGTCATGTTCCTCACTGCAGTGGCTAAGCCAAGATATAATGATGATGGGGAAGTGACAATTGATGGAAAAAATTGTACTTGGGCCTTTATCGAAGAGACTGAGGCAGTTAGAACAAGTCAAAACAGAGCAAGGGGGACGAAAGAGCTTAAACCCGTGAAAGTGACCAGAAATGTGAGCAGACATTATCTCATCAATAAAGTGATGCCTGCAATTCAGGACAAGTGGCCTGACGAAGATGTGAGAGCAACCATCTTTATCCAACAAGATAATGGTAAACCCCATGTCCTTCCTAATGATGCTGCTTTTCATGAAGCTGTGGAACAAACCGATCTTGACATTCGATTGGTACAACAACCACCAAACAGCCCTGACATTAATTTCTTAGACCTCTTCTTTCTCCCTTCAATCTCTGACTGATTGCAGATCACCTAAAAATATCCGGGAATTGGTAGAAGGTGTGGAGGAAGAGTTCAAGAATTATGAGGTCGACAAGTTGTTTAGAAGCTTTGTGACACGACAACCAGTTATGGTTGAGGTCATGAAAAACAAAGGGGGAAATGACTACAAGCTTCCGCACTTGCACAAGGATCAACGTCCGAATGAGGAAATGCCAATAATCTTTCTATCTCGCGATGCACATCTAGGTGCTGAGACCAGGGCCATTATAGAAGAAGTGCAATAAAGGGGATGTTTTGTGAAAGGACGGGAAAGGAAAAAGAAAGGAAAGGAAAGGAAAAGAAAGGAAAGTGAAGATCTATGTGTATGTCAATTGGAGTACGGGTATGTGTGTGTGAACTCGAGTATGTGTATGTGTATGTGTATGTCAACTCGAGTATGTGTGTATGTAGTCTTGTGAAAGGGAAGGAAAGGAAATTGGATTATGTTGAATTTGTTGGAATTTACATGATTTTTTTCATATTTTATTGAATTTGTTGGAATTAATATGATTTTTTTTGAATTTGTTGGAATTTATTTGCATGTTTAATTTGGAGTATTTGGATTAATCCACCACACTACTAATGGTCACTACACTACATGATTAGATTTTAGAAGAGAGGGTACTTTGGCTAGATAAGATATTGTGCATAGCAATAGAAAGAAATAGGCATCTGTCCATAGCAATACTCCAAATACTCCAACTCCTACTCCTAGTACTCAGTAGCTATAAACAGGAACATGAGCAACACAAACACTAGCAACAATTTAAAATAGGAGTAATTTACCGCAGCAGTAAACAGGAACAAATCATGATCTTTTACATAATGTTGGACAAGTAATTATAAACAGTGGAGAGACATGATCTATCTATGGCACATAGAAAAGCATCTCAACACCTAAAGTGCTGAAATCACAAGTCATAAAAAATCTTAGCAAAGCATCTCAGAAAAACATTGACAATTGATAAGAGATGTAGCAAAACATTGACATTGGATAAGGGGATCGTCGCCACCGGCCCTTCCTCGCCAGTGACAAAGAAGAAGCTGGAGCACCGAGGAAGAAACTAAACAAATTAAGATAAAATTCAATAAAAACTGCGTTGGTTCGGTAACAATTTTTTCTGAACTTGAACAAATGGTTGTCACTGAACTTGTTAGCAATCTAGGATAAGCTAAGCAGATCAGGCAGGTGGGTTGGGTTGGGGTGGCTGACCGGCCTCGCCGCCCGACGGTGAGGGCATTGGCCCCGCTCATAGCCGGAGTTGCTGGTCCAATAGCTCATAGCCGCAGTTGAGGTGGCTGACTTCCAGACGGGGGCGCCGGAGTTGTTGGTCCAGTAGCCGAAGTTGGCCTCGCTCGTCGACCGGTGCTGCAAACATCAAAATCGAGCAGTCAAATCGCGAGATCGAGTGGACAGCCAAATCTTTTTTCCGAGTAGCCGAATCAATGATCAGTGGGAGAGGGGAGTTACCTTGTAGGGATCCATGGCCAGGGTGGCGATTCGGACGCTTGTGTGTCCGGAAGTGGGAGGGTGGGGGTGGTAGAACAGACATGAGGGTGGTGGCCACCAGATCCAACCTCGTCGGCGCCGGATCAGGTGATTCATCATTGTTTGGACCGAAAGGTCGAGCCTTCCTTGCAAGGTGGGGGGAGGTAAGGTGGAGGGGAGCGCGGCGGCGAGGTAAGGTTGAGGGGAGCGCGGCAGCGAGGGAAAGTGGATGGGAGGGAAGGTGGAGGGCGGTGCGGCGGCGACGCGAGGGGACCGCGGCGGCGGCGAGGGGAGGCACCAAAGAAGATTGTGCGGCGGTGAGGCGCTCTGAGGCAGAGAGTGGAGAGAGTGCGGATGTGAGTGGAGAGGTAGACAACACTGCGGGTTCAATACAAAAACTGTTGAGGACTTTTTTGCAAAATTGCCGCTACGACAGATATTTTGGGACGGAGGAAGTATTCAAGAGTCCGTAGTAAAATAACACGAAGCTATTCTTTCCGTTCGATCTATCATAGAGTTTGTACTAGAAGCTATTCTTTCTAATCGATCTATTCAAGAGTCCGTAGTAAAATAACACGAAGCTATTCTTTCCGTTCGATCTATCATAGAGTTCTCAGATTCATCTACTCAACCCCCACAAAGTACTTCAACGAGTGCCCCGAAGATTCTACCTGGGAGTCAAGACGAAAACGTGTGCCAACCCCTATGCATAGATTCCGATGGTCACGGAACACGCAAATTGATCACAAAAACATACATCAAGTAGATCACGTGATATCCCATTGTCACCACAGATAAGCACATGCAAGGTATACATCAAGTGTTCTCCAATCCTTAAAGACTCAATCCGATAAGATAACTTCAAAGGGAAACTCAATCCATTACAAGAGAGTAGGGCGAGAAACATCATAAGATCCAACTATAGTAGCAAAGCTCTTGATACATCAAGATCGTGCCATCTCAAGAACACGAGAGAGAGAGAGAGAGAGAGAGAGATAGGGAGAGAGATCAAACACATAGCTACTGGTGCATAGCCTCAGCCCTGAGGGTGGACTACTCCCTCCTCGTCATGGAGAGCGCCGGGATGATGAAGATGGCCACCGGAGAGGGTTTCCCCCTCCGGCAGGGTGCCAGAACGGGTCTAGATTGGTTTTCGGTGGTAACAGAGGCTTTCGGCGGCGGAACTCCCGATCTAGGTTATTTTCTGGAGGTTTCTGTATTTATAGGATTTTTGGCGTTGGGCACAAGTCAGGGGCGTCTCCGGGCTGTCCACGAGATAGGGGGGTGCGCCTAGGGGGTGGGCTCCCCGCCCACCCTCGTGGGCAGCCAGTGAGTCTCCTAGCCCAACTGTTTTACTCCGAGGGCTTCTTTTGGTCCATAAAAAATCATAAAAAATTGGCACGTCAATTGGACTCCGTTTGAAATTCCTTTTCTATAAAACTCAAAAACAAGGAAAAAACAGAAACTGGCACTGGGCTCTGGGTTAATAGGTTAGTCCCAAAAATCATATAAACGTGTATATAAAAGCCCATAAAACATCCTAGAAGGATAATATAATAGCATGGAACAATGAAAAATTATAGATACGTTGGAGACGTATCACCACCCTCGTCGAGCACCCGATGTACTTCATCAGCACAGTGATGCGTGATGCACGAGCACGTTACCCCATGCCACCGAAGCTCCTATTAGCGCTCCTTGTCGCCTCTCGGAAGTTGCGCTACTTCCAAGGTCACCCAATCAATGTCGTATCGGCTTACCCTTTGGAAAGGGTACTCCGGAGCCCCAATGCAGTGGAAAGAGTTGCCGAATGGAACATTGAGCTACAAGCGTTTGAGTTGGAGTTCCGCACGATCCGGATTATCAAGGGAGCGGCCCCCGAGCAAGAAGAGGGCGAGGATCGCCCTCTTGCGCCTAGAAATGAAGCACCGGACGACTGGGTCATGTACTTCGATGGTGCCTTCGTGAGTCTGGCCGCGGGGGCTGGAGTAGTGCTCATTTCGCCCACCAAGGACAAGCTCTACTATGATGGGCAACTATGCTTCCAGAATGGAGAAAATGTCTCCAACAACATCGCAGAGTACGAGGGCCTGATTGCTGGCCTCAAGGCCACAGCAGCACTAGGGGTGAGGCGCCTTACTATCAAGTGCGACTCTCAGCTCCTTGTAAATTTCTCTAACAAGGCGTAAACACCGAAGGACAAGCACATGGAGGCATACCTTGAGGAGGTATGTAAAATCGAGAAATAGTTCTTGGGCCTGGAATTTCAGCATGTACCGCGTGGCACGAACAAGGAGGCGGATGAATGAAATATGCCCTAGAGGCAATAATAAAGTTATTATTTATTTCCTTATATCATAATAAATGTTTATTATTCATGCTAGAATTGTATTAAACGGAAACTTAGTACTTGTGTGAATACATAGACAAAACAGAGTGTCCGTAGTATGCCTCTACTAGACTAGCTCATTGATCAAAGATGGTTATGTTTCCTAGCCAAAGACATGAGTTTCCATTTGATCAATGGGGTCACATCATTAGGTGAATGATGTGATGGACAAGACCCATCCGTTATATTAGCACTATGATCGTTTAGTTTTACTGCTATTGCTTTCTTCATGACTTATACATGTTCCTATGACTATGAGATTATGCAACTCCCGAATACCGTAGGAAAACCTTGTGTGCTATCAAACGTCACAATGTAACTGGGTATTTATAAGGATGCTCTACAGGTGTCTCCGAAATTGTTCGTGGCGTTGGCACAGATCAAGAATAGGATTTGTCACTCTGAATGTCGGAGAGGTATCTCTGGGCCTTCTTGGTAATACACATCATAATAAGCCTTGCAAGCAAATGACTAATGAGTTAGTCACGAGATGATGTATTACGGAACGAGTAAAGAGACTTGCCGGTGACTAGATTGAACAAGGTATTGAGATATCGACGATCGAATCTCGGGCAAGTAACATACCGATGACAAAGGGAAAAACGTATGTTGTTATGCGGTTTGACCGATAAAGATCTTCGTAGAATATGTAGGAGTCAATATGAGCATCCAGGTTCCGCTATTGGTTATTGACCGCAGATGAGTCTTGGTCATGTCTACATAGTTCTCGAACTCGTAGGGTCCGCACGCTTAACGTTTGATGACAATCGGTATTATGAGTTTATGTGTTTTGATGTACCGAAGGTAGTTCGGAGTCCCGGATGAGACCGGGGACATGTCGAGGAGTCTCGAAATGGTTGAGACATAATGATCGATATATTAGACGACTATATTCGGACATCGGAAAGGTTGCGAGTGATTCGGGTATTTTTTTGGAGTACCGGAGAGTTACGGGAATTCACCAGGGAGTATATGGGCCTTATTGGGCTTTAGGGGAAAGAGAGAAAGGAGGCTGCCCCCCCAAGGCTTAGTCCGAATTGGACTAGGGGGAGGGGCTGCGCCCCCTCCTTCCTTCTCTTCTCTTTTCGCTTTCCTTCTCTCCTACTCCTGCTACTTGGAAGGGCTCCTAGTTCTACTAGGAAAAGGGGAATCCTACTCCTGGTGGCAGTAGGACTCCCCTAGGGCGCGCCATAGAGAGGGCCGGCCCTCCCTCTTCTCCACTCCTTTATATACAAGGGTTGAGGCACACCATAGACACACAAGTTGATCAAGTTGATCTCTCCCAACCGTGTGCGGTGCCCCCCTCCATAGAAACACACCTCGATCATATCGTTGCAGTGCTTAGGAGAAGCCCTGCGCCGGTAGCTTCATAATCTGCGTCACCACGCCATCGGGCTGAAGAAACTCTCCCACGAAGTTCTTCTGGATCAAGAGCTCGTGGGACGTGATCAAGCTAAACGTGTGCTGAACGCGGAGGCTCCGTACGTTCGGTGCTTGATCAGTTGGATCGCGAAGATAGTTCAACTGCATCAACCGCGTAACTAGACGCTTCCGCTTTCGGTCTACAAGGGTACGTAGACACACTCGCCCCTCTCGTTGCTATGCATCTAGTAGATAGATCTTGCGTGATCGTAGGAATTTTTTTTAAATACTATGTTTCCCAGCAGCGGACGACATCGCCAAGAGAGGGTCTCAGCTCTTGCCTCAATAGCCTGGCGTCTTTGAAGAGCGACTTTTTAAGCCATCGGTAGCCCCCCTAGTTGTCGAGCTGGTGTCGCCTTAGGAGGAGCTTCCCCCTGCACCAGCGTCAGGCGCCCTAGCTTGCGGCCTGACCTCAGGGCCCCGCCTACTTCTCGCGCTGCACGACTGTAGGATGTTGCTAACGCGACAATACCATCAGAGACCCTTCAACGAAACTGTGTGTGATGCCATAATCGCAAACAGTGGTGTAAAAAAACTGTCAAAAAAGGTGCAAAACGTTTGCGATGGAGGATGCATCAAACACGGTTTAGATAGTTGCGTGTGTGATGGAGGGCATATGGTTCAGGACAATTAACTATGTGCGATGAGGCAACACAAAAGAAACGGGAAGCCAGATGAAGGTGTGTGCGATATAAAGCATACGGTTCACTCGGAAGAACTGTTTGTGATTAGGCAACACAAAAGAGAAACACAAAAGAAACGGTCATCCATATCAAGGTGTGTGCGATATATCGCATGCGATTCACTCGGATGAACTGTTTGCGTTGAGACTTGAGAACAAAAACGGTTAAACATAACAAGATGTGTGTGATACCCGGTAAACAGGTCTGTAATCGGAAATGTGTGCGAAGACCGATAACAACACAAACGATCACTACTAACAAGCCGTCTGTGTTGTGAGCAAACGATTGCTGGTATACAATTATGAGTTATTGCTGAAAACATCGCCGATGGGTTCCATTGTTTAGTTTGTGTGCGATGTTATTTTGTTTGTCCGCACAACATCTATGCTCTATCTATAGAGCATCAACATATATACTTAAAAAGACAGCATTGCATAACAAAATTAAGCATACAATTACACAAGTGACTACACATATACCATTTCCACACACCAAAGTAAGCAATTACATGCATACTAAAGTAGGACAAACGAGGATCTAATCATCTACTTATTGTTGCGACAACGCTTGCCAATGATCTGCTTCCGACTGGATCCCTGGCAGTTTTGGGGAAGGAGGCACTTCCTCGTGTCAACGATCCGCCTGTACATGTCATAGCTCGTGTACGCCTCCTTGGCCGCGTACACCACGTGAGCTTCGTCGAGTTTCTCCATCCAGGCCGAGTGCCACGCACGCTTGTCCTTGTTGCACGAATATTTCATCTCTCTATAGTAGGGGTCGATGATTGCCTCGGCGAGGTGAGCCAGTGAGTCCCTCTCATGCTCCTTGCTTCCCCAGATCTTGTATTGGCCTTGGATGTCGATAAGATTCTGGCAGGCGATGCCTGAATTCTCGAGCGCCTTTACATCGTTGGTGATGTCCACCGTAGCGAACATGTAGTGGGGGCTGTTGACAAACCTAGGAAAACGCTCGCAAGGCCTTGTGTCCAGGCAGTAGTGTTAGACGAGGACGTGGTGGCGCACGCACATCTGGGGGACGGCGACGTTGGGATGAGACCCGGCACGAGCACGGGTGTACTCGAGGTCGAACCCGATCACCATGTACTTCTCCTCGACAAGCAACATCTCCATGTTGTGGATGGAGTGCTCCACCCAGATCGGGTCGTTGGTGTACACCACTGAGAGGTCCATGAACCTTCTATGGGTGCCCAACATAGCACGCATGGTGAACAGCTGCTTGTTGTCGGTAGCCGCTTAGAGCGCCATTGGAGCCGCGTAGGATACCCCTCTAAGAATTTCTCGTGGTGAGTGTGCTTCTTGCAGTGGTGGGGCGCGATCGAAAGGTTGGCCGCCATAATAAATGGGGGTCAGCCGTCCTTTAATCATCATATCTTGTCACGACGTTCATAGCGGAGGATTGCAGTGCACGCTTGACAACATCGCACCGCATGCGTGGGCTCGAAGAGGCGCCAAATGTATCGTCGGTGAGCCTGTTCCTGCGCTACCGCGCAAGGTTCCCCCCCGGCTAGTTTTGCCACGCGTCGGCTAGAAGAGGGACAAATCGTGGGCGTTTATTGGCAAAAAGCTTTGTAAAAACGAAGTGTGTGGAATGACTTCGGTCATAAGTTTACCCATGGGTGATAAGGTCAAAGTTACACAGAAGGGTGATGATGGACAATCGATTGCAGTAATGTCCACACTCTACAGGCCACACGATGGAAGAAACTAACTGTGTGCAATAATGTCGAAGATCGCAGTCGAGTTAGCTATACAGATCGTCTGATGTGCGATCGACGAGGTAAACAGATTCGAGAATGGTTAATAATATCTAAGACCATTGCATATTAAGGTCAGAATATTGCTACCAATATACGAGTCTCATATGATGCCATTTCAACGATTGTACCACAAAAGCTCAAAATATTACATGGTTGAAATTCCAAAGTTATATGGCTCAAATTCAAAAATTACAAGGTTTAAACTGATATTAGAAATGAAATTCAGCTGATCGGCTTCAAACGCTCACGCTGATCCGCTGAACATGGATATCAGAGAGGATCGAACTAATATTACCACTACTTAGTCTGGTTTCGAAACCTCACAATTTTTGCATAGGGGTCAGCCACTGAGAAGTCATGTCTGGGGTTCACACGATGACTTTTGATTACTCTGTCATCTGAAGTTCAAAATGAAATTCGGCATTTTTGGAGCCTATTCCGTTCTGCCGCAGGCGCCGGCGTTGATCAACAAACCATTCATTTTTACGATATAAATGTAGGGCAAACCTCATTTCCTTCAACACCCTTTCTCCGAGAACAAAGAACATGGCGAATACTATCTCCAATAAGGTCCCTCGGTAGGAGTTCAAAGTAATTTCTGAGAGATGCATATCTAGGCACTCGACGTGATTGTTATATTGTATCACATTATCCACCACTGGGCCTAATCTTATCTCCAAAAGAAGAAAACGTGTTAGTGCCTACATACAGTTTTGAACATTACTACATGCCTATTTGGTTTGCAGGATCTGTAAAATGCACTAACATGCCATCTTCGGTCTGACATGATTAACATGGGCATTTTATTACATTCTAGAAAAATGTAGCCTTCTTCACAAGAGGTTGGAGTGGATGAACAGTTCCCTAAGAAAACTAGTACATATGAATCCAAAGGAGAAATGCTTATTGATTGTAAAGATATGGATCAAGCAACCAATATGGCGAACATGTATGTACTGAAATCCTCCAAAAGAATCCTTCAGAAATCGTAGTACATTGTCATTGTAAACTTGGAAAAAGGTATCACAAATTGAACTCCCTTATGGTTAACATTTAAAAGGAAAGGAACATCACCTCGATATATAGCTTCTCCAGGCACAGAAAGTATCTCAGGAAACTGTCAACTTACTCCAGGTTGGGGTCGATAGATTGTAGAGCCAAGACCTTCACTGTGCGCAGTTTTTGGTCAGGCTTGTCGGAATCATTTTCTGAATGACAAACGAACAAACATCTTCAGAATTACAAATAATGTTAATTTGTAGAAGGAGAGGTAGAAGGCGGCTGTTGTACCTGAACGGGTGTGGATCCAATAACAAGTTCGGAGTATTTGTCAGACGAGTAGCCCACCATTGTCAATTTCGGCGCAGGAATGACATTGATTCTTGTTGGACCTTCTTGATCACTACAAGTAATCTCTCTAGTGCAGGTGTGTCCTCAATGACCATACATTGGTACACATCTTGTGATGTCTCCCTGCCGTACCAGAAACACACATAAATAGTCCAGAGAGTCATGGAGGTGATGTGGAAGGTACTCAACCCATTCATCTCCTAAAGACGAAGGTACTCCAGTGTAGTACAGCCAAGGTCCAGGCGCTTAGTGTCACCATTTGAGAGGCAGACGGCGATGAGCTCGAGGTGCTTCAGTCGTGTTAGAATAAGAGCGGGTGTGTCATTAAGGGGGGGAAATGGCAGTTCCTGAACTTGGCGACGCGCAGCGTGAGCGTGAGGCGGAGTGCGGACGTTGGCAGCAACCGCATATGCCCATCATCAAATGTAAGCTCCTCGAGCTGATCTATGGTGGGGGATTGGAACCAGTCATCAAACTTGGCTTGGTCTTTGCTGTTGCAACGAAACTTGCCCATTCTAAGGCCTCTAGTTGGGCCAAGGTGACTGTCGAGGATCTTGGAGAAGCCATCCAAGCTTTTGCGATAGCCATGGCAGAGCTCATGGGTGTCGATGAGGTCGAGAGGGCTGGAGTTCCATAGGGGGCGGCACCGCTGGGAAAGGACGGTCGTCCGCGCCCCATATTTGATTGGGAGGAGTGAGATGATGGTTGTCAACATATCATTAGGGAGGCTCCCGATGAAGTCTAGGCCTGATGGAGTCGCTTGCAGTTCTAACTCGCCCCACCTCCGCTTGTTGGCAGCCCCGTTCTCCACCTCTGGAGTCTCCTTTTCAGCAGCGGTTTTTGATAGAAATGGGAGTACATGGAATATTTTGTTAAAACAGGGCAAAAGAGAAGTAAATTGGTAATTACTCCCTCTGTCCCATAATATAAGAATGTTTTTGGCACATCACTAGTGTCAAAAACGTTCTTATATTATGGGACGGAGGGAGTACAAGTTATTAGGTAGGAACATAGCAAGAAAATGGAATAACAATTGGTTGCTTAAATACTACAAAATTCATTTGATATTGCTGGGTAAGTCAACATGCAGATACTTGAAAAGAAAACTTACTTCGAACAAAGTCTAGACGGATGATATAGTCGGGGAAGTTAGCATATATCTCATGACCAGGCTCTTTTATGTGAAGTGCAATTTTAGTGCCAGCTTTCAGTACATAAAACTTAGAAATTTCTTTCCAAAAGCCAGTGTCAAAATAGGAGTCACCACATTCATCAAGTCTTACAGTAGCAACGATTGTAAATCCATGGTTTGTGTGAAGTATGAAATCCGTGCAGTCTTGATCTATGTAAAGGGAAAGATTTTGCACTACATAATTTGTTGCATAGCAAGGGATGCGCTGCAGAAAATGGTAGGATTGTTAAAGAAAATATGGTAAAATGCAAATATGAGCCCAAATTGAAAGAACTGTAGAACAGTTGAAATCGAAGGACAAAAATCTATAATTAAGCAGATAGGATAAACATGGTATCATGGAAACATGAGAGTAATCGAAAGAACAATACATCATTAATTTGCCTAATATAGAAAGAAGAGGGGGGAAATCCCCTTTGACGTATATGCACGGTGCATGTGGCACCTTTTATCCAAATGTAGCAATATTTAGGATATTTTCAGGAAAGTAGGCCATGCCAACCGATTTAGGGTGAGATTGAACATATTGCACGCGTCCTCAAGTGATCTGGTACGGTGAGATGGAATCTCTGGCGGATGTTGCGAAATCATGATGTGTCGGCGCACTTTACATTCTATGAATGAAAGAAAACCCTCAAATCAGCTTGAATAAAAATGAATTCACAGCGATTTCCGTCGGGTGATTAAAGGAGGCAGATGAACTGGGATAAGAGATGATATAATATGTCATTAAATTCTTTACCTTGTCATCCATGAGAAAGAACCCTCGGTACGGCAGATTCCCCAACCGAGCGGAGGTGGGTCGACCGCGAGCAGCGTTGAGAAAGACGATGGCGATAGGCGGCGGCAAGCGGAAGTGGCAAAATGCGGCAGGCTTTGCCAATACCCTGGCGGCTGTGGCATGTGTCAAGCTAAGTGTTTACCGCCGCGATAGGCGGTGCCATGGCATAGACGTGGAGGAGCTTGTATAGGTGTGAATGGGGACCGGAGGGGGTGGCGGGCGGGGTGAGGGTTTTTGTGACGTGGGGATGGTGAGGGTTTTCTTTTTTCTTTTTTGAATTGGGTGGTGAGGGTCTTCTGTCCCATAAAGAATTTTGGAGGAGACCATTTTCTAGAGCGAATCGTGTGTGATTGACGCAAGAGGCAAAATGAAAGTCATTGCACACGGTTCCAATTTTGGGAACCGTGTGTGATTGAGTACTACTGTCACATCCCTAGCTAACACTTGCATTAGGACCTGACTAGAGTGTGCATCATGTTTACTTTCAAAGAAACTTGAAATGGGATTAACAGAAACCCCAGCACCCCTTCCCTAACAACTAGGGTTTGATAAAATATTTTCCAATGTACCCAAAGTGCCCTCCAAAATGTTCATCATTTCTGCCATGGTCTTAAACCTCTGCCAAAAATGGTGCACATTTTTTAGGACAATCTAGGGTTTTGGATTAAATCTTATGGTATTTGAATTTGGGCATTTAAATGCTATAAAATATTTTAAATGCTCAAATAATCATAAACTATAATGTTTCCATCTGTTCATATTATATACAACAGGTATGACAAGTGTTATGAGTTATAAAAATGTTTGAGCATTTTTATTAAATAAACAAAGTTGCAAAAGAAATGAAACAGAAAAGAAAATAGAAAAAACGGGAGAGAGAGAACTTACCTGGCGCCCACACGGCCCACCTGCCGGCCCAGCCCAGCTGCCGCTCCAGCGAGCTGCTTGGCTCGGCCAGGCAGGCAGGCAGGTGCTCGACGGCGACCGCGCCGCGCGCCACGCAGCTGCCCGCCGCCTTGCTTCACCCCCTCGCCGTCCTGGAGGGATGGATCGAACCTCCACGTCCTCCTCGACCCCCCAGACACCTCCGCCTCCCCCCAGTTCCTCTCCTCCGCTCTCCCCGCGCCATGGCTGACGCCGCCGTGATCGCACCGTCGTAGAAGCCGCGTCCACCGTCGTCCCCGAGCTCCGCCGTGTTGTCCCTCGTCTCCGCCGTCCTCGACTGCTTCGGACAGGCCGAGCCCCGAGCGCTCGCCCGCCCTGGAGACGCCCCCGACCTCTTCTTCCCCAACTCCGGCCGCGGAGATCCCCCTCGCCGTTCTGCTCAGCTCCGACTACCCCCGAGCTCGCTTCGGTGCTTGCTGCAACCGCTGTGAGCCTAGCTACCTCCTCCCCCTCTCCGTTGGCTCCCTTTTGCCCTGTAACACACTGCACGAAGCTCGCCCGCACGCACCGCCGCCGTGCTCGTCGCCGGTGATGCTCCGGTGACCATTTGGTCACCGGCACCCGTCCAACGTACTCACCACAGCACGTAGATGCGAACGGTGCTACGCGCGCATCGCCTAGGCCCTTGCAGCCACCTCTCCACACACGCCCGACGCCGGTCGCCGCCGTCGAGCTTGTTGCCATCGTCTCCGGCCACCCCAGGTCCGGCGACCACCTCCATCCGATGCGCAAGAGCAAGAGCTCTCCAACGCACCCAGCCGTGCACCGTAGGCGTTTTTCGAAGCACGCCGTCGCGTTTGGCCTCGCCGGCGGCTAAACGCCGGCGAGTTGGACCTATTTTGACCACGGGTTTGACCCCTGGGTCAATGACATGTGGGCCCTGCCCGCAAGTCAAACCTAGTTTAGGTGTTAATTTAATTTAATTAGTTAATTAGTTTAGTCACTGACATGTGGGCCCTGGCCCCACTGACAGCTAATTAGTTTTAGTTTAATTCTAATTAACTCAGTTAATTAGCTGTGACACTGACATGAGGGACCCACTGGTCAGGTTTGACCTGGTCTGGTCCTGTTGACTGGCTGACGTCAGCATGATGTCATGCTGACGCAGTAAAGGTTTTTCTGGGATTTTTAGATTTAAAATAATTCAGGAAATTCCAGAAAATACCTAAAATTTCTAAAAATCATATAAAATCAACCATAGCTCAGATGGAAAAGATTTATATATGAAAAATGATCAGAAAAATCCAATCTTTCTAATGGCACTGGTTTCATGCATGTTTGAACAAGTTAACTTGCTGTATACATCAAAAACATGATAATTCACTTATTTAAATAATAGTTTGAACTTCAATTTGAATCCTTGATTCAAATAGGTTCAAACCCTTCTGGTTTTAGTTGCATTAGCCAACACACATGCATCTTGCCATGTCATAAACATGCATCATATTGTTGCATTTGTTTGTTAATGATTGTATCGTCGGTATTCCCTGTGTTAGGTCCTGCTCCCAAGGATACTGCTGCGTATCCAGTTGAAGAGCAGTACCCGACAACTACCTTACCAGGCAAGCAATCATTGATCATTCCGATACAACCCAATCTTCTCGCTCCTGCTCTATTTTACTGCATTAAGGCAACAGCGCGTGAACTGCTACTTGCTGCGGTAGTTGAACCCTATTCCCTTGCATGACCTGTCATTGCCACAGTAAATAGTTGAAACCCACTAGCATGTGTAGGAGTTGATTGAGCCATGTGATGTGTGATCCACCATGCTATTTGTTTATGTTGCCTGCTATGCTTAGAGTTGTGTCTGGTCTGATTCATCTGGGTGATGGATCAGAGTGAAATGATCTTACCGATAAAGAGAAGGAAGTGTGGAATACGCTTGGTAAAGGTATCGATGAAAGGCCATGTAGGAGTACATGGTGGGTTGTTTCATTGGAATCGTCCATAGGACCCGAGATCTGTATGTGTGGTTCAAGTTACAGCTACTACCACGCATTGGGATCCTTAATTGACCCTCTCGGCTTATTAATTACCCTTGATCTCTGTCCAGGAGTTGCAACTAGTTTCTGGTGTTTATAGCTTACTGGAGGTCGTGCACAACGCTGACCCTCGGGGTGGGTTGTGATGCGGCAGGTACGTGGCACGGTGTACCGGTTGCCCGTTTGGTGACTCGGGAACCCTGTACACATCGTTTGGGGCCGTGAGCGACACCCCGGCCGGATCTCCCCACGGATGGAACCCAAATAGGCGATAAACCTGGACGAGAGACTTGAGTGGTTGGTTAGGTCGTGGTCTACACCCACGTCGGCTTTCGCTTGAAGTCTGCCGAGCACATGTCGTGTGCAGACGCTAAGTGGTGAAAACATGTGTGAAGAAGTACACCCCTGCAGGGTTATCAAACTATTCGAATAGCCGTTGTTCGCGGTACGAACTACTTGGATACTCTTACAGTTCATAGACAAGTTGATGGATACTACTAAAAGCCTCAAGATAAGCGTGAGTGTCGTGGATGGCCCTTCCGTAGGATGACGGAAGAGGATCCTCGGTAGTGTATTGATGTGGTGAGTAGAGGACTCGTGTTCGTAATAACATCTTGCAATCCGTTGAGAGTTGTAGTATAGGTTAGCCAAGGTCAAAGCTGGCATTCTGCTATAAACTCCACTATCCCCCTTTGATAATGTTGCATGTATGATAGGTTCTGTGGTAAGACTTGCTGAGTACCTTTGTACTCATGTTTGCTTAATAACTGTTGCAGAGGAGAACCCTGCCCCTGCTGATGGGTTCTACATAGACGTTGACGTCGACGAGTAGCTTGACACCCAGACGGTGATCTGGAGCTTGTGAAGGGCCTTGTAGATAGTCAGGCTACACCAAGCCTATTTTATTTTCTAAGTTGTCTGTACTCAGACATGCAGCTTCCGCTTGTGCTTGTATGACTGTATGACTTGAGTGATGGGTCATGTGACCCCTACCTGTATGACTATGTTATGTATGGCTCTTGGAGCCTTTTAAATAAAGTACTTTGAGTCATAGAGTTATGTTGTGATGCAATGTTGTATTTGCACATATTGAGCATATTGCGTGTATGATTGAAATGCTTGGTATGTGTGGGATCCGACACCTAGTTGTTTTCCTTTGGTAGCCTATCTTACAGGGAAATGCCTCCTAGTGATTCCAATGAGCCTTGGTAGCTTGCTACTGCTCGGAACACGTAGGCTGGCCGGCATGTGTCCTTCTTCGTTCCTGTGTCTGTCCCTTAGGGGAAATGTCACGCGTTGTTCCTTTAAGTCCATGTAGCTTGCTACGACTTGGGTTCATACGTTGATGACCGACACGTTCGTTGCTGGGTAATGGATGCCTGTCTCTGTAATTTAGTGCCACTTTTGGTTTATAACTAGCCATGTCGGCCCGGGTTCTCTGTCATATGGATGCTAGCGACACTGTCATATACGTGTGCCAAAATGCGCAAACGGTCCCGGGCCAGGTAAGGTGGCACCCGTGGGGTTACCGTGCGTGAGGCCGCAAAGTGATATGACGTGTTACAGCTAGATCGGTGTGGCTTAGGATCGGGGTCCTGACAGCGTTGGCATCAGAGCTGGACTGCCTGTAGGTTTCTCAAGCCAAACTGGTCGATGTTGAGTCTAGATAAATTCTTAGTTATATGTAGGGGAATTGATTGTGGAAGGGAACGTAAGGCTCTTTTTACTCCTTTACCTTATGCCCTTCTGACCTGAGTCAGTCTATTCTTTCTACGGGGATTTAGGACTAGGCCTCTTATCCTTACTAGGTTCACGTGTTACTAATCCGTAGACTCTTAGGATTGTTGGTTTCAAGCCTCAGTTCAGTTTCTATCCTTTTGGTATGATGATTGTTGAACCGGAACCTTGATATGGAATTGTTGAGTGGCTATGCTATCATTTGTATGATGTCTCAAATCTTTGTTTGAGCATTTACAGTTGTTATGCTGCCCGATTTCTTCCAGAAACACTAATGCCTTTGCATTATTTCGTGTTTCAGATGTCTGGCCGTATTCCTCACCAAGTGGTTCGTTTGACTCGGTGCATTAATGTGCCCGGTCACACGGCCATGCTAGTCCATGTGATGACTGAGAACGGTTATCGCTGGTATCCTGAATACACTGTGGAGGAACAGTATCGGGATTTCAATCAAAGTCAGTATTTCTGCACAGTACGGATATACCCCTCATATCCCGGAGCAAATGATCCCATCCATTGGTCTTATGGACTCGGGATTACCATCGAGATGGCAGTACAGGATGCCGCTTATTCGATGATGACCATTCTCCGTGCTAGGCATGCCCTGTTGCTGAACACTGAGTTCTGTTACATGCCAGCTTCACTCCCCGGAGAAGAAGGCTACTACACTGGTCTTTATACTGATGCTGCTCATGAAGAGCCACTGCTTCAGACTACCGTTCAGATGTTGGAGGATAGGGACCGTGAGGTCCGTGCCCTCCGAATGGAGATGTATAACACCCGAGCCGCTCACTGGACTACTTTGACACGGCTTGCACCTGCTGTGCACGCCGGATATCTGGACATGCGGGATTTGTATCCTGTGCGGACTCGTCTGCCTGATCGCATGGATTGGCGTGACGTTGGGGGTATTACACCGCCACGTGGGCGTCGGTTACCACCAGCATCGGGACCGAGACCACACCCATGCCCCTATGGTCCACAGCCTTCGAGTGCTCGCGAGTTCCAAGATCCGTCTGTACCACTTCCAGGCTACGGTGGTAATCTTTACGAGAATTACTACGCGAATGTATGAGCTAGTCCGTGGTAGTAGTTGTATTTCCACAGTCCTGCGCGTCTTGTGGAATATGACTTAGTGTGTACTGAGTTCCGGAGGTGTAGTTAAATAATGTATAGGAGCTTGGAATGCCTCTGATGGGATGTATCGTCTTTCACCGCAGTTGTACTTTAGCCTTGGCTTGTACTAAACTTTGTATGGTGTGTATGACCACTGGTGTATATATAGCAGTTCCTATATTACCATGTCGTACGGATGAACATCTTTGCATTCTGTGTCATCCATTACATTCTGCACTTCTATGTCAAATTTTTGCCATCCTTGTCTAAACCGTTGTTTTGTTTTCCTAGGATGGTCAACATTCGCAACACTCCTGCTGCTCAGGAGCAGGGTGAGGCTAGTGGGGCTAGAGATGGAAATCTGCCCCAGCCACCCTCTTTGGCGGAAGTTATGCTTGAAGCAGAACGGAACAAGAGAGAGACCAACCGTCTGCTGGAACGCATAGAGCAAAACACTGGGTTCCGTCAGAGGAATGACGTGGTGTCAATCCACGATTTTATCAAGATGTGTCCACCAAAGTTCCATCACTCCACTGAACCTCTGGATGCTGATGACTGGCTACGTAGTATCACCCACAAGCTACACTCTGCCCGTGTGGCCGAAGCTGACAAGGTTATCTACGCCGCCTACCATCTTGAGGGCCCTGCCAGTCTTTGGTGGGAAAACTTTGAAGCTATGCGTCCTGCTGGCCAAGTTACTACCTGGGTTGAGTTCAGTGAGGCATTCCGTGAACATCACATTCCGGAAGGTCTCATGGATCGCAAGCGGGAGGAATTCTGCAATTTCACCCAGGGTCGTTTAACTGTGGACGGCTATAGTCGTGAGTTTGGTAATCTGGCACGCTATGCACCTGAGGAAGTATCCACCGATGCCAAGAAACAGGCGAGGTTCCACAAGGGACTCAGCCCTGAACTTCGTAGAGATCTACGTCTGCACGAGTGCACCTCCTTCCAGAAGTTGGTTAACAAGGCTATCAGTGCTGAGACAGGCCAGACCGACTTCGAGGCTACCCGCAAGCATACTCGAGACTTTGGTTCCTCATCCGGCTCTGGCTCTCACAAGCGCCGTGTGTGGGTTCCTAACACTGCTCTGCCACCCAAGTATACACTGAGGCCATCCTATGAGGCGCCTCGCCCAACTCAACAGTTTGCACCTGCTAAGACCTATGGAGGTCCACCCTCCAACTTTGCTCCACGCACCACCACTGTGACATGTTTCAAGTGTGGAGAACCGGGACACTACATGCGTGATTGTCCCCAGAATCAGTCAGGAAAACCCGTTGGCCGTGGTAAGCCAACCGGCAAGGTGAACTATGTCAAGCCAATCCCCACTGCACGTGGTCATGTCAACTATGTCTCTGCCGAAGAAGCTTATGAGGATCCTAACGTCGTCCTTGGTACGCTTCTCGTAAACTGTCATCCAGCATCTGTTCTTTTCAATATTGGAGCATCCCATTCGTTCATATCTGAGAGCTATGCTCGATTGCACAACATGACTTTTTGTGACATGCCTACTTCCATGGTTATTCAAACTCCTGGTTCAAAGTGGCAAACCTCTAGGGTAAGCCATGGAAATGAAATCCTTGTCGATAGACCTGTTTTCCTTGCATCTTTAATCGCTCTCTAGTCCTCGGATATAAATATCATTTTGGGTATGGATTGGATGACAACCCATTACGCCAAAATTGATTGCTTTACTAGGACCGTTCAACTTACACATCCATCCGGCAAGATAGTCAATGTCTTGACTCGAATGGCTGAACGTCAGCTCTACTCTCTTAATGCCAGCCCACTACCAGAACTCGAAGATATCCCGGTAGTCTGTGACTTCCCGGATGTTTTTACGAAGAACTGCCAGGAGTTCCACCTGAAAGAGATGTCGAGTTTGTGATAGATCTTATCCCTGGAACTGTCCCAATCTCTAGGAGACCTTATAAGATGGCACCACTAGAATTAGCTGAGCTAAAGAAACAACTCGATGAGTCCTTGCAGAAAGGTTTCATCCGTCCTAGTTCTTCCCCTTGGGCTTGCCCCGTCCTCTTCGTTAAGAAGAAGGATGGAACGGAGCGGATGGTTGTAGATTACCGACCTGTCAATCTGGTCACCATAAATAATAAGTATCCGCTCCCCAGGATCAACGACCTGTATGATCAGCTCGCTGGATCCTCAGTCTTCTCTAAGATGGATTTGAGGTTGGGCTACCATCAAATCAAAATCAAGAACGGGGACATTCCTAAAATGGCTTTCGTTACTCGTTATGGCCAATATGAGTACACCGTCATGTCCTTCGGATTAACCAATGCCCCAGCTACCTTTTCTCGGTTAATGAATTCTATATTCATGGAGTATTTGGATAAATTCGTCGTGGTATACCTCGATGATATACTCATTTTCTCCAAGAACAAGGAAGATCATGCCGAGCATTTAAGGCTGGTATTGACGAAGCTTCGAGAGCACCGCCTTTATGCCAAATTCTCTAAATGTGAATTTTAGTTGCCAGAAGTAACCTATCTAGGTCATGTGATCTCTGGCAAGGGTATTGCTGTCAATCCCGAGCGAGTTCAAGCCGTACTTGATTGGACTCCCCCTGAATCGGTCAAGCAAGTTAGGAGTTTTCTTGGCTTAGCGAGCTATTGCCGACGTTTCGTCGAGAACTTCTCTAAGGTTGCTAAACCTCTAACCGAACTCCTCAAGAAAGATAACAAGTTTGAGTGGACCCCACAGTGCGAGTCCAGTTTTCAGGAACTGAAAAGACGCCTGACATCTGCACCTGTACTTGTACCACGATTTTTTCCAAGGATTATATAATCTATTGCGATGCCTCGCGACAAGGACTGGGTTGCATTCTCATGCAAGATCGTCAAGTGATTGCATACGCATCCCGACAGTTGCGTCCACATGAGGATAACTATCCTACTCATGATTTAGAGCTTGCAGCTGTAGTCCATGCACTCAAAACATGGCGACATTACCTCCTTGGTAATCGCTATGAAATCTTCACTGATCACCAAAGTTTGAAGTATATCTTCACCCAACCGGATCTAAATCTCAGGCAAAGACGTTGGGTTGAGTTGCTCCACCGACTACGACTTAGGAATCACTTACACTCCTGGAAAGGCCAATGTCATGGCTGATGCACTAAGTCGTAAGTCATATTGTAACAATTTAATGTTACAACAAAGTCAACCACTTCTCCACGAGGAATTTCGTAAGCTTAACCTTCACATTGTTCCTCGAGGATTCCTTTCCACCTTGGTGGCGAAACCTACCCTTATGGATCAAATCATAGTTGCCCAGCGGTATGATAAAGGCATATCTCGGATCAAGGAGAACATTGCTAGCGGAGTTGCTAGAAGCTTCTCTATGGATGATCGAGGTGTAGTGTATTTCGAGAACCGCTTGGTGGTGCCCAAGAAACCACAACTACGACAAATGATTCTTAAGGAGGCTCATGAATCTCCTCTCACGATTCATCCCGGTAGTACCAAAATGTATCAAGACCTACGTCAAAGATACTGGTGGACTAGGATGAAGAGAGAAATCGCTCAATTCATTGCTAACTGCGACGTTTGTCGTCGAGTTAAAGCAGAGCATCAACGGCCTGCTGGCACCCTTCAACCTTTAGCTATTCCTGAATGGAAATGGGACAATGTCGGTATGGATTTCATTACCGGGTTTCCCAGGTCCAGGAAAGGGAATAATGCTATCTTCGTCGTTATCGACCGCCTCTCTAAAGTAGCTCATTTCCTGCCTGTTCGGGAGAGTATTACCGCTAGCCAGCTAGCAGACTTATATATCTCTCGAATAGTATCACTTCATGGTGTACCGTTGGAGATTAAATCAGACCGTGGAAGTCTTTTCACTTCACGATTTTGGGAAAGTTTCCAGAATGCTATGGGAACTTATCTCTCTTTCAGTACTGCCTTCCATCCGCAATCAAGTGGTCAAGTGGAATGAGTCAATCAAATTCTGGAAGACATGCTTCGAGCCTCTGTCATTTCTTTCGGTATGGAATGGGAAAAATGTCTTCCATTTGCTGAATTCGCTTATAACAATAGTTATCAAGCCAGCCTGGGTAAAGCTCCCTTCGAAGTTCTATATGGACGAAGGTGTTGAACACCTCTTAACTGGTCAGAGACCGGGGAAAGACAATTCTTTGGCCCGGATATGATTCAGGAAGCAGAAGAACAAGTTCGCATCGTTCGTGAGAGATTGAAAACAGCCCAGTCTCGCCAAAAGAGCCAATATGATAGTCATCATAAGGCTGTGACTTTTGAAGTCGGCGATAAAGCTTACCTTCGGGTTACTCCTCTTAAGGGAACCCATCTCTTCGGTATCAAAGGCAAATTGGCCCCTCGTTATATCGGTCCTTTTCGCATTCTTGCCAAACGAGGAGAAGTTGCCTACCAATTGGAACTACCTCCGCACCTCTCCAGAGTTCATGATGTTTTCCACGTTTCTCAACTCAGGCGTTGCTTCTCGAATCCTATCCGCGGAGTGGACAACGAAACGCTTGATCTCCAAGACAATCTCACATATCGAGAATACCCCGTTCGTATTCTTGATCAAACTGAGCGCTCCACTCGACGCCACAATATCAAGTTTCTCAAGGTTCAATGGTCACATCATTCCGAAAGTGAAACTACTTGGGAAAGGGAGGATCGTCTTCGACTTGAGTACCCCACCCTCTTTCCGGAGGAACCCGAATCTCGGGACGCGATTCTTTTAAGTGGGGGTGAGTTGTCACATCCCTAGCTAACACTTGCATTAGGACCTGACTAGAGTGTGCATCATGTTTACTTTCAAAGAAACTTGAAATGGGATTAACAGAAACCCCAGCACCCCTTCCCTAACAACTAGGGTTTGATAAAATATTTTCCAATGTACCCAAAGTGCCCTCCAAAATGTTCATCATTTCTGCCATGGTCTTAAACCTCTGCCAAAAATGGTGCACATTTTTCTAGGACAATCTAGGGTTTTGGAATAAATCTTATGGTATTTGAATTTGGGCATTTAAATGCTATAAAATATTTTAAATGCTCAAATAATCATAAACTATAATGTTTCCTACTGTTCATATTATATACAGCAGGTATGACAAGTGTTATGAGTTATAAAAATGTTTGAGCATTTTTATTATATGAACAAAGTTGCAAAAGAAATGAAACAGAAAAGAAAATAGAAAAAAAGGGAGAGAGAGAACTTACCTGGCGCCCACCCGGCCAACCTGCCGGCCCAGCCCAGCTGTCGCTCCAGCGAGCTGCTTGGCTCGGCCAGGCAGGCAGGCAGGTGCTCTACGGCGACCGCGCCGCGCGCCACGCAGCTGCCCGCCGCCTTGCTTCACCCCCTCGCCGTCCTGGAGGGATGGATCGAACCTCCACGTCCTCCTCGACCCCCCAGACACCTCCGCCTCCCCCCCAGTTCCTCTCCTCCGCTCTCCCCGCGCCATGGCCGACGCCGCCGTGATCGCACCGTCGTCGAAGCCGTGTCCACCGTCGTCCCCGAGCTCCGCCGTGTTGTCCCTCGTCTCTGCCGTCCTCGACTGCTTCGGACAGGCCGAGCCCCGAGCGCTCGCCCGCCCTAGAGACGCCCCCGACCTCTTCTTCCCCAACTCCGGCCGCGGAGATCCCCCTCGCCGTTCTGCTCAGCTCCGACTACCCCCGAGCTCGCTTCGGTGCTTGCTGCAACCGCTGTGAGCCTAGCTACCTCCTCCCCCTCTCCGTTGGCTCCCTTTTGCCCTGTAACACACTGCACGAAGCTCGCCCGCACGCACCGCCGCTGTGCTCGTCGCCGGTGATGCTCCGGTGACCATTTGGTCACCGGCACCCGTCCAACGTACTCACCACAGCACGTAGATGCGAACGGTGCTACGCACGCATCGCCTAGGCCCTTGCAGCCACCTCTCCACACACGCCCGACGCCGGTCGCCGCCGTCGAGCTTGTTGCCGTCGTCTCCGGCCACCCCAGGTCCGGCGACCACCTCCATCCGATGCGCAAGAGCAAGAGCTCTCCAACGCACCCAGCCGCAGCTCGAGCCGTGCACCGTAGGCGTTTTCCGAAGCACGCCGCCGCGTTTGGCCTCGCCGGCGGCTAAACGCCGGCGAGTTGGACCTATTTTGACCACGGGTTTGACCCCCTGGGTCAATGACATGTGGGCCCTGCCCGCAAGTCAAACCTAGTTTAGGTGTTAATTTAATTTAATTAGTTAATTAGTTTAGTCACTGACATGTGGGCCCTGGCCCCACTGACAGCTAATTAGTTTTAGTTTAACTCTAATTAACTCAGTTAATTAGCTGTGACACTGACATGAGGGACCCACTGGTCAGGTTTGACCTGGTCTGGTCCTGTTGACTGGCTGACGTTAGCATGATGTCATGCTGACGCAGTAAAGGTTTTTCTGGGATTTTTAGATTTAAAATAATTCAGGAAATTCCAGAAAATATGTAAAACTTCTAAAAATCATATATAATCAACCATAGCTCAGATGGAAAAGATTTATATATGAAAAATGATCAGAAAAATCCAATCTTTCTAATGGCACTGGTTTCATGCATGTTTGAACAAGTTAACTTGCTGTATACATCAAAAACATGATAATGCACTTATTTAAATAATAGTTTGAACTTCAATTTGAATCCTTGATTCAAATAGGTTCAAACCCTTCTGGTTTTAGTTGCATTAGCCAACACACATGCATCTTGCCATGTCATAAACATGCATCATATTGTTGCATTTGTTTGTTAAGGATTGTATCGTCGGTATTCCCTGTGTTAGGTCCTGCTCCCGAGGATACTGCTGCGTATCCAGTTGAAGAGCAGTACCCGACAACTACCTTACGAGGCAAGCAATCATTGATCATTCCGATACAACCCAATCTTCTCGCTCCTGCTCTCTTTTACTGCATTAAGGCAACAGCGCGTGAACTGCTACTTGCTGCGGTAGTTGAACCCTATTCCCTTGCATGACCTATCATTGCCACAGTAAATAGTTGAAACCCACTAGCATGTGTAGGAGTTGATTGAGCCATGTGATGTGTGATCCACCATGCTATTTGTTTATGTTGCCTGCTATGCTTAGAGTTGTGTCTGGTCTGATTCATCTGGGTGATGGATCAGAGTGAAATGATCTTACCGATAAAGAGAAGGAAGTGTGGAATACGCTTGGTAAAGGTATCGATGAAAGGCCATGTAGGAGTACATGGTGGGTTGTTTCATTGGAATCGTCCATAGGACCCGAGATCTGTATGTGTGGTTCAAGTTACAGCTACTACCACGCATTGGGATCCTTAATTAACCCTCTCAGCTTATTAATTACCCTTGATCTCTGTCCAGGAGTTGCAACTAGTTTCTTGTGTTTATAGCTTACTGGAGGTGGTGCACAACGCTGACCCTCGGGGTGGGTTGTGATGCGACAGGTACGTGGCACGGTGTACCAGTTGCCCGTTTGGTGACTTGGGAACCCTGTACACATCGTTTGGGGCCGTGAGCGACACCCCGGCCGGATCTCCCCACGGATGGAACCCAAATAGGCGATAAACCTGGACGAGAGACTTGAGTGGTTGGTTAGGTCGTGGTATACACCCACGTCGGCTTTCGCTTGAAGTCTGCCGATCACATGTCGTGTGCAGACGCTAAGTGGTGAAAACATGTGTGAAGAATTACACCCCTGCAGGGTTATCAAACTATTCGAATAGCCGTTGTTCGCGGTACGAACTACTTGGTTACTCTTACAGTTCATAGACAAGTTGATGGATACTACTAAAAGCCTCAAGATAAGCGTGAGTGCCGTGGATGGCCCTTCCGTAGGATGACGAAAGAGGATCCTCGGTAGTGTATTGATGTGGTGCGTAGAGGACTCGTGTTCGTAATAACATCTTGCAATCCGTTGAGAGTTGTAGTATAGGTTAGCCAAGGTCAAAGCTGGCATTCTGCTATAAACTCCACTATCCCCCTTTGATAATGTTGCATGTATGATAGGTTCTGTGGTAAGACTTGCTGAGTACCTTTGTACTCATGTTTGCTTAATAACTGTTGCAGAGGAGAACCCTGCCCCTGCTGATGGGTTCTACATCGACGTTGACGTCGACGAGTAGCTTGACACCCAGACGGTGATCTGGAGCTTGTGAAGGGCCTTGTAGATAGTCAGGCTACACCAAGCCTGTTTTATTTTCTAAGTTGTCTGTACTCAGACATGTAGCTTCCGCTTGTGCTTGTATGACTGTATGACTTGAGTGATGGGTCATGTGACCCCTACCTGTATGACTATGTTATGTATGGCTCTTGGAGCCTTTTAAATAAAGTACTTTGAGTCATAGAGTTCTGTTGTGATGCAATGTTGTATTTGCACATATTGAGCATATTGCGTGTATGATTGAAATGCTTGGTATGTGTGGGATCCGACACCTAGTTGTTTTCCTTTGGTAGCCTATCTTACAGGGAAATGCCTCCTAGTGATTCCAATGAGCCTTGGTAGCTTGCTACTGCTCGGAACACGTAGGCTGGCCGGCATGTGTCCTTCTTCGTTCCTGTGTCTGTCCCTTAGGGGAAATGTCACGCATTGTTCCTTTAAGTCCATGTAGCTTGCTACGACTTGGGTTCATACGTTGATGACCGACACGTTCGTTGCTGGGTCATGGATGCCTGTCTCTGTAATTTAGTGCCACTTTTGTTTATAACTAGCCATGTCGGCCCGGGTTCTCTGTCATATGGATGCTAGCGACACTGTCATATACGTGTGCCAAAATGCGCAAACGGTCCCGGGCCAGGTAAGGTGGCACCCGTGGGGTTACCGTGCGTGAGGCCGCAAAGTGATATGACGTGTTACAGCTAGATCGGTGTGGCTTAGGATCGGGGTCCTGACAACTACCTCCCTCCTGGTTTATTGGTCCCCCATTATAATTTGTACCAAATTCTGAATAAATATTTAACTAAGAAATTCTTATGCATGTCACCAAAAATTATATCATTGAACAGTATGCTCAAATACCCATCCAACGATATAATTTTTGCTGGCCTATACTAACATTTTGTCAGTTAAACCTTTGGTCAAAATTTAACACAAATTACAAAGGGGACCAATAAACCAAGACGAAGGTAGATTCCATCAACCGAACTGGTTGCATCCATATCCCAAGGTTATACATAAGTAAACAAAGATTAAACATACTCAGAGATAGATAATAAGCGTACACGTACATAAGCATAGTTCAACCATAAGTACATAGTTCAACCGTCTTTAGACATTGCTCAAGCGTGCATAGTTCGATCCCACATCTCATCTCACATGCCGGCAAGATCCTGAAGCTTCTCCAGGTACTCAGCGTACGTGTCGAGCTCCACCCTGCGAGAATACTTCTTCTTGAAGGAGCCAATGACCCATCCTCTTGCATGCGCCAGAACACTTTAATACGCGTCATGAAGCTTGTGGTAGCAAATTGGGCATCGATAGCCGTCGTTCCAGGTCCTAATACGCCTGTTATGCATTCCCGCATAGAGCTCTCGCAGGATTTGCATCTTGTACCTCCTCTGTCCATCTTCATCCTTGTTGTCCACATCGTCAGACAGCACCTATACAAAAATTAAAAAAAATTGGCATCAAATCAATGATTACATGCCGTGAAGTAGGATTAGGAATATATGGCTATTTATTTATACGTATCCATAGATTATGCCTTAATTTTTAGGCACAGTCGTATATGTACAGACCAATCTTGAAGAAAATAATGTTGTAAGTTGTGGTGGATTGCAATGACTAGGTGCCACCTCATCAGTTTTGCCTATGTGTCATGTTCATGTGTCAATTTTTGCTCTAGGTTGTGAAAAAACTTATATTTCTGTTATTCCCAAAATTCCGAAAAAATTATCATAAATTATTTGGATCATATATCTTCCTCAAATATGTCAAAAATCTTCCTCGCCTAGTTCAAATATAATTCAACAATATTCATTTTCCTATTCTATTCAAAACAACAGTTTGTGAAGGAAGTGCTATTTATATATTCTTGGTTTCCCTCAAAAAAATTGGGCACTCTTTCATATCCAAATCATTGCCTCATGACAAAATTCAGCTCCATTTTCCTAGTAAATGTTCCTCGGCAAATTTCCGAAGTATTTGTTCAGCTAGAAGCTTTGTGAAGGAAGTACTAGCTATGCATAACCTACTTAGTTGAATTTTTTCCACATCTTCTATATGCCCATATCATAGCTCTCCACAAAATTTTAGCTCCAGCTAATAATCCATGAGAGCTCACCATCCAATCTTTCTTTCTAGTAATATTTTCAATTTGTGAAGAAACTGAATTTTATATTGCTTTATAATTGCTGAAAATTTACCAGGACATTACCATGACCATAGAAACTCCCTACACCAAATTTAAGCACAATCCAATCATCTATGTAAGCCCAGCTTCAATTTCTATTTTTTGTACAGATTGGCACATTGCAAAGCAAGTGCTATCTAGACACCTCCTATTGTCCTAAAATGTTTTGTGACATCTTACATATCTAAATCATTGCCACATTCCAATATTCAGCTCCATTTGCCTATTAAATCTTCCTCATCAAATTTCCAAAGTTTCTATCAAGAGAGAAACTTTGTGAAGGAAGTACAAGCTAGGATTATCCAAATGGTATAAAAAATTGCAGTGCTTTCCTATGCCCAAATGACCATACTCCACAAAATATCATTTCAATCCATTTATTCATTTGAGCCTAGCTTCAACATCCAGATTTCTCCCTGATGTGGTACTTTGCAAAGCAAGTGTCATCTCGGCTGCTCCATTTGAGCTAAAAATTTGCCAAGCCAGTCTTCCTAGTAGATTATCATCGTGCGCCAAAATTCAAGACCATTGGCCATGTGCATTTCTCGTGTCGCCAATCAAACACATGGCTGCTAACTCATGTTTGAGCATAGTTTGGTCTCCTCGTGAGAGTCTTATGTTGTCATTTTCTTCCTAGCACTTACCTGGGGAGTGCCAAACCCACTAGACATGCCTAGGCCACCTAGAACGCATGGCAACGCCATGGTAACGCGGTGACCATGCGGCGGGCATGCGAGTTTACGCGCTTTGGAGCTGTGGCCCTCGGCCACCGTCCAAACTTTGATGTATCGCCACCAAACCATGTAATTCTTCTTAAATAGATACTTATGTAACTATAAATGAGTTTTTCAAAAAATAAAGCGCAAACTATAAGGCAACTGCAGTTCAAATTTGACCTGTTTCCATCTGAATCGGCGGAAATTTATCCTTTTCACGAGAGGTGGATAAAAGCTTTGGACACCCAACCATTTTGTCAATTGTGCATTAAATATGTCCTAGCATTTTATTAAACTAATTTGGTACAATTTTGCAACAAATATATGGTAGGTCCTTCACACAAAAAAACCTCATTTTGGGCACTCGGAAAATGGAAAATGTATTTTTCGTCCAAAGAAAATCAAAACTTCCTTAGGCAACATTGTTTGCCATTCCAATATGCACCCTTGTGCATGATATGAGATCATTTGGACAAACTATACCATGAATGCTACCATACGATTGATCATTTTGCTTGAAAGCCATGAATCTCCACACATGATAGCTCATTTCTGAGAACATTTTTTTTAAATAATTATTGTATTACAAGTTTATTATTTTTTATGGTAACTTAGTCCCATATAATGACAACATGCGAAGGTTTTCCATTTTTTTCATTTAAAAATTCATGCCCATTTCAAAATGCGGTCAAAACGGCAGGCATGGCCGTTCCTAGCTAGTGGTTGAATATTGGACAACTTTTGGTGTTTCGCTGATGAAAATAAATACTTTTGTACCTAGAAATGATTTTTGCGAAAAATAAAGAGCAAACTTTCAGGCAGGTGCAGTTCAAATTTGACCCGCTTCCAGCTGAATCGGCATAAATTTGTCTTTTACACGAGATGTGGATCAATGCTTTTTACACCCCAACCATTTAGTCAATTGTGCATTAAATATGGCCTAGTATTTTACAAAATTGATTTGGTCCAATTTTGCAACAATTATTTGGTAGGTTCTTCACAAAAAAACCTCATTTTGGGCACTCGAAAAATGGAAAATTGAGTTTTTGTCCAAAGAAAATGAAAACTTCCTTAGGCAACATTGTTTGGCATTCCAAGATGCACCCTTGTGCATGATATGCGATCATTTGAACAAACTACGCCATGAATGTGGCCATAAGATTGATCGTTTGTCTGGAAAGCCATGAATCTTCACATAATTTCTGAGAACATGTTTTTAAAATAATTACCGTATTACAAGTTTATTATTATTTTTGGTAACTTAGTCACATATAATGACACCATGCGAAGGTTTTCCATTTAAAAAAAATCATGCGCGGGCCAAAATGCGATCAAAAAAATGGCGGGCATGGCTGTTCCTAGCTACTGGTTGAATATTGGAAAACTTTTGGTGTTTCTCTGATGAAATAGATACTTTTGTACCTAGAAAATATTTTTGGGAAAAATAAAGAGCAAACTATGATGCAACTGCAGTTCAAATTTGACCCGCTTCCACCTGAATCGGCAGAAATTTGTCTATTTCACGAGAGGTGGATCAAAGATTTTTAGACCCAACTATTTAGTTAATTGTGCACTAAATATGGTCTAGTATTTTACAAAATTGATTATGTCAAATTTTGCAACAATTATTTGGTAGGTTCCTCACAAAAAAAACTTATTTTGGGCACTCAAAAAATGGAAAATTGAGTTTTCGCCCAAAGAAAATTAAAACTTCCTTAAGCAACATTGTCTTAGCATTCCAAGATGCATCCTTGTGCATGATATGAGACCATTTGAACAAACTATGTCATGAGTGTGGCCATAAGATTGATCGGTTGGCTTGAAAGCCATGAATCTTCACACATGATAGCTCATTTCTGAGAACACTTTTTTTTAAAATAATTCAATTTGGGCACTCAAAAAAAACAATTTGAACACCCAACCTCATTTTGGGCACTCAAAAAATGGAAAATTGAGTTTCGTCCAAAGAAAATGAAAACTTCCTTAGGCAAAATTGTATGGCATTCCAAGATGAACTCTTGTGCACAATATGAGATCATTTTTTGGTTTTTTCATGTGAAAATGTAGAAGAAAAACAAAAGAAAAAACACAATTATATGTGCTCTATTCTCATTGGTGGAATTCGTTGTCACACGGATCGATGACATGGCGGCCATGCATCCATCCATCTCTCCATACCACATCCATCCATCCATTTATGTATAAAAAAATGAAAAAGAAAACCTCACCTGGCGGCCACCTACCCAAACCCTACTCATATCCCATCGATCCCCTCCTCCCATCACACCCCTCCTCCCCCCTTCTCCTTGCCGCCGCCATCGACGGCACCGTTATCGAGCTCTGAAACCCACACACACACACACCGCGGTCACCCCTCCCCCCTCACTGCCGTCATCGAGCTCTGAACCCTCTCCCCCTCCTCGCTCTCACCGTGGTCAAATGGCACCCGCCGCCATCAGGCAGGACCACTTCTCCAGCTCCTGCCCATCGGTCGGCCGGTGGCCCCATGGGAGGGCGGATCACGTCTCACTGGCTCCCCCGACGGCCACGCCACCGCGCGTTTCATGGGGTACGTGCTCTGGGCCCGAGCGTCCCACTTCCTAGCCGTGTGCTCAGATCAATGCAGTCCCGAGGCTCCCGTGGCTGCGAGTAGCCATATTCAGATATTCCTACCCATTGTTTCGATTCTCTATCCTGGTATTGATTTGGTTTGGAACTGGGGTTAAATTTTATTCGATGGTTCTTGTTTCCAAGCAGAGCAGGGATCTGGGGTCCCCATAAGGGGGCGATTCTGGTGAAAGCCAGTGGTTCGTTCGAGCAAGATCGCATTGCGTTGGACTCTCCTTTGTTAGATTACGGGCTCCACAAACCAAGAAGTTCGAACATAGGGGCGTGAACGAAGATCTCTCCCACTCACGTCTACCTAGCGTCTCGCCCTCGTCCGATGAAGAGATTCAAGTGAACAACAAGTAAAGCACACAAGAGTTTACCCAGGTTCAGGCCACCTTGCGATGTAATACCCTACTTTCTGCTTTCGTGGATTGGCCTCGGGAGGGCTTCAATATGGATGAGTACAATGGTTCCTGAGCTCAGGAGGAGAACTTAGGAGGGTCAGGAGGCAAGGGTTCTTGCTTCTTTGTGCGAGGGCAGAGTTTCTGGATCTGATCCCACTCCATTGTGGAGATCCTAGCTACTTATATAGGCGGCGAGGGTCCTCTTCCCCTGAAATGTTTAGGCGGGAAGGGATCCCACAACGGCCATTTTGAGTGGGAACACAAGGACGTTCCTACCCTGACAAAAGCAGTCTTCGCCTGTGATGACGCAGTGGTGGGCTCGGTGGTTACACCCTCCCAGTCGTCCTTGCGGTCTTCGGTCTTGTTGCACCGAAGGGGAAACCTTTGTCCCGCTCCTCGGGAACCTGCGCCTGCGTTGTCTCCCTTGCACCAAAATGGCAACTGCGCCACTAGCGCCCGCTCGCGCGGTGCGTCACTTCTTGTGTCACTGCCTCCTCTAGAGGCACGCTTGGCCTTGGATTCTCCTCACCTCCGGAGCAACCTAGCCGAGGCCGCTCCCGAGGGGGTCTTGACGTTCTTCTCTTCGCGAGGTCTATCCCCCTCGCGAGGGTCTTGAGCAGCTGGTCGATCAGCTGGGCCGTACCAGGCCGTGGCAGGAGCGCGATGCGGCCTACAGACAAGCAAGTCTAGGTACCCTGGTTCCCAGGACGTCGACAGTAGCCCCCGGGCCCAAGGCGTGAGCAGAGTTGGCATCGATGTGAAGCCTTAGTCGAGGACAAAGCGTCGCGGGCCCCAAAAGGCCGCGGGCCAGGCTGGCGCGCGATGGTTGGATGGGACGTGGGCGACTCCGCTTCCCACACAGTCTTGGTAACAGTGTGACTTGATAACTCCCCGGCGCGGACGACGGGGTTGTTATGGCCGTGACACCAGCGACTAGCGGTTAGGCTCCTCCGCCCTATAAATGGGACTAGGGGGGAGCCCCCAAGCCATCTTCAAGCCAGTGTCGTCTGCCTCCTTGTTTGCTCTCCGCTCTCCTTCTTGCCGTGAGGTCTCCATGGCGTCGCCGAGGAAGCCGTCCGCCGCGGAGAAGGCGAAGGCCCCGAAGGATTTGGTTTTGCCGCCGTCAAAGAGGGGCCGCGGCCGTCCCTGCAAGCATGCCGCTGCGCCCACAGCGACTCCTCGAGGGAGCGAGCGCGGCCTTCCGTGTCGCGTCGCGGTCGCCGGTGAGAGGCGCGGTGCCTCTTCCCACGGCGAAGGTGGTCGCGGCCATGGTGGGAGAGGATGTGCGAGGCGGCGTTTGGCGGTGGTGCATCCTCCGCGCCCGTAGCTCCACTCCTTCGACGTGTCGTCGGAGTTTGTGGTGTGGGCGGAGAAGCCTGGCGGCTTGTGGCTCCGGCTTCCCCGCTCATTCGGCAATGTGCTACTAGGCGGAGGCCCCAGTGGCATCTGGCTGCAGACCAACGGTTGCTGTAGTGGTGCGTCCTGGGTGGAGGTTGATGTGGCTCCCTCGGGCAACGTGTTCCTGGAGCGCGGCTGGCAATCATTTGCGAGCATGCGTCGGCTACAGGGGAGGTGTACGCTCCACTTCAGGTATGATGGCGCCTCAACACTGTTCGTCAGGGTCTTCTCGGAGGAAGGGAGGCGCCTTGGGTGCTGTCCAGAAGCTGATGACAAAGAGGACGGTGGGGACAGCGTCCGGAGTTGCAGCTCCTCCTCCGGAGACGATCCTGGTCTTGGGAGGCGATGTGAGTCCCCCCCTCTGTGGCAGCAGCAGCTCTTCCAGCAGCGGCGGCTACAGCGAGCCACCGCGCCGCCGAGCTCGGCTCGGCGAGGGGAGGGGGTCGTTGCGCCGATGTGGCTCGGTGAAGCGGGAGGAGTTGGGAGACTCCGACTGAGTGGGACCGGCCTCTGCTTCTTCTTTTTTTTTCACTTTCTTCTTGTGTCAAAATTTTAAGTTGCCTCGAGAAGGCGTGTAATGGACTATGACATATGTATGAAGCAAGAACTTGCTATCATCTTTTTGGTCTGGGTGAGATTACTTAGCTTATGTGCTGCGATGTCTTGAGGCGAAGTGGTCCTGACTCATTGGCGTCATGTGCCCCCGTCGGGCCATGAGGACGGCTGAGTTCGGAGAACCTGCGCAGCCCCCGAGTATGGGTGAGCCGGTGAGAGCTGCTGAGAGTGCCGAGCGTGGATTAAAGCACCAAGGCCTGAGGCAGAGCTTGAGCAGGCTTGGCCAGGCGAGGTCACGGGACCATGGCATACGAGAGCCGGGACCTGCGGTGTCTCAGCCCCCACGCGCGAGGCACACGAAGGAGGGCAAGCGGCGCCACCCCTCCTTAACAAGCTGAACTTAAAACCGGTGAGAAAAAATCCCAAGCAAGACTTCCAACCAAATGCAAGAAACACGAGAACTTCATAGCATGGGGTAGAGGAAGGGCTGATAGCCAAGGAAGTAGAAAAGGCTGATAGCCAAACACCAAGCCAAAAAAGGAAAAAAGGTCACGTCCGACCCCTACACTATGTCTTCTTCCCAGCGCGGAGCTAAGGACTACCACTGGGACGTGGGTGGGAGCCCCGTCTGATGGCCCGTAGGCAACGCTCAAGAGACTCTAAGGCGTGTACAGCCCCAACTCATTATTACATGAGAGTGTCACGAGCGGCGACCTTCACGCGCACTAGGCCTTGATTGCAGATAGAACCTCCTGAGGTGCTCAATGTTCCAGGAATTCTGGATAGGTATCCCATCCCGCGTCTCCAGGCGCACATCACCAGGTCTAGAGACACAGGCGATTCTGAACGGGCCCTCCCACATGGGCGAGAGCTTGGGTAACCCCTCCCTGGAGAGGACCCGCCTTAGTAACTAGTCACCAACTTCAAGTGTTCTTGCGCGAACGCTGCGACAGTGGTACTGCCGCAGCACCTGTTGATATCGCGCCGCCCTGAGGGCAGCTCGGCTGCGGCCCTCCTCGCCGAGCACGAGGTCCATCCGCTAGGCGGCGTCCTGGAATTCCTCATTGAAAGCCAAGACCCGTGGGGAGCGATGCTTGACATCGTGAGGGAGGACCGCGTCCAACCCATAGATGAGAAAGAAAGGAGTTTCTCTCATGGGTATGGTAGCAGTGGTTCGGATCGACCACAGCATGGACTGGAGCTCGTCGACCCAGCCCCTGCCGCAAGCCTCAAGCTTCTTCTTAAAGTTGCGCGTCTTGAGGCCACGCAAGACTACCGCGTTGGCGCATTCGGCCTGACCGTTGCTCCTGGGGAGAACCACCGAGGCGTAGCAGATCTATGTTCCAAGGTTAGCACAATATGAACTGAAGAGATTGCTTGTGAACTGTGAACCGTTTTCCGTGATGATGCGGTTGGGGACCTTGAATTGCCTCACGAGGCCCTGGATGAACTTGACGGCTGACCCGACTGGGATCACGCGAACAGGCTCCACCTCTGCCCACTTGGTGAATTTGTCTATGGTGACGTACAGGAAGCGGTAGCCCCCCGCTGCCCAGGGAAATGGACACAGGATGTCCAATCCCCAGACCGCGAAGGGCCATGAGAGCGTGATCGTCTGGAGGCCCTGCGCTGGCTGGTGGATGTGCTTGGCGTGAAACTGGCACGCCTCGCAAGCCTGCACAAGGTCTGTGGTGTCGTTGAGCGCCGTGGGGCAGTAGAAGCCATTGCGGAAGGCCTTGCCCACAAGGGTGCGGGACGACGAGTGGTGATCGCAGTCCCCATCGTGGATGTCAGCCAACAGCTCGCGCCCTTCTTTCCTCGAGATGCATTTTAGTGAGACGTCGTTGGGGCGCCTCCTGTAGTGTTCGTCGTCTTGGATGCAGTAAGCCGAGGCATGTCGGACCACGTGCTCTACGTCTTCCTCCTTGTATGGCAGGGTGTCGTGCTGCAGGTACATCTTGAGCTCTTGGGTCCAGCAACCCTCTTCAGGCTCCACGGCGAGTACCATGCGGGCTCCGGAGGCCGGTCCGCAGGGCGGGGCTCCGTCCGCAGGCGCCGCAGGTAGCCCCTGCTGAGGGGACGCCGACTCAGGAATGGGTGGTGTTGCCGACGGTTTGAGCAGCCGCTCCTTGAAGACGCTCGACCTCTAAGGCTCCCGCCTGGAGGCTCGTTTGGTGATGCCATCCGCTTCCTTGTTTGTGCCTTGGCACGTGCTGCACCTCCAGCCCTCGGAATTGCTTTTCCATCTTGCGCACCTCCTCCAGATATGCCTCCATGTGCTCGTCCTTGGGCTTGTATTTCTTGTTGGAGAAGTTGACGAGCAGCTGTGAATCACCTATGATGGTGAGACGCTTGACCCCCAGTACACCGGCGGCCTTGAGCCCACCAATTTCGCCCTCATACTCTGCGATGTTGTTGGAGACCTTCTCGCCTTGCTAGAAGCAAAGCTGCACAGCGTAGTACAACTTGTCCTGAGTGGGAGATACTAACATGGTGCCAGCCCCCGCGCCAAGGCGCGAAAAGGCGCCGTCGAAGTAAACCACCCATCCGTCCGGGGCTTCATCACCAGGGCCAGCGAGCGATCCTTGCCAGCCCCCTGCTCCGGCGCATCGGTCCATTCTGCCACAAAGTCTACCAGAGCCGCTCCCTTGATCGCTCGCGTGGTGCTAAACTCCAACTGGAACGTCTAGAGCTCGATGTTCCACTCGGTGACCCTCCCGACGACATTCGGGCCCCGAAGTCGAGAGGGTATGACGAGACAACCTTGATAGGGTGGCCCTGGAAGTAATGGCAAAGCTTCCTGGAGGCGACAAGGAGCGCTAGGATCAGCTTCTGTGGCATCGGGTAGCGCGAGCGCGCGTCGTGCAGTACGGTGCTGACGCAGTAGACTGGGTGCTCCACGAGGGTCAACGCTGCAGGATCCTCAGGCGCTTCAGGAATCTTGCGTGCCTCTTGCTGGATGGCGGGGCTGCCAGTAACTGTGGTTGAATCTACCTCTGGAACTGTGTCATGGGGCGATGGGGGTCCTGATGATGCTGAATTGCCTGGTGGCCTCACGCTTCGGGGCCTCTCCTCGCGCTCCACCACTAGCGCTAGACTGGCGGAGTGAGGCGTCGCGGCGAGGTAGAGAGTCATGGGTTCCAGGGCTTGCGGCGCTACCATAACCGGCGGGCTGGTGAGGTATTCCTTGAGATCCCAGAAGGTGGCATTGGCCTCCGGAGTCCACACAAAGGGCCCCTTCTTCTTCATGAGCATGAAGAATGGCAGGGCGCATTCACCAAGCTTAGAAATGAAGCGTCCCAGGGACATTACACATCCCGCAAGCTTATGCATCTCCTTCAGGTTTGTGGGCGGCTTCATTCTTTCAATGGCCTTGATCATCTCCGGATTAGATTCAATGCCCCAGTGCGAAACCAAGAACCCTAGCACCTTGCCGGAGGGTACACCAAACACGCACTTCTCCGGGTTGAGGCACAGCTTCACCTTGCACAGGTTGGCGAACATTTCTTCTAGGTCCTGGACGAGAGTCCTGACCTCTCTGGTCTTGACCACGATGTCATCGACATAGGCCTCCACGTTCCTCCCGAGTTGAGGGCCGAGGGTGATGTGCATCAGGCGCTGGAAGGTGGCGCCCGTGTTTCTCAGCCCGAAAGGCATGCAGGTGCAGTAGTAGACCCCGCATGGGGTCAGGAATGCCGTTTTCTCCACATCCTCCACCGCCATCTTGATTTGGTGGTAACCCAAGAAGGCGTCGAGGAAGCAGAGCAGGTTGCACTCAGCCGTCGAATCCACGATTTGGTCAATGTGCGGGAGAGGGAATGGGTCCTCAGGGCATAACTTGTTGAGGCTCGTGAAGTCGACGCACATGCGCTCCTTGCCTCCTTTCTTCAGAACTATGACGGGGTTGGCCAGCCACTCCGGGTGCCGTACCTCCCGTACGACGCATGCTTCCTCTAGCTTCAGAACCTCCTGAACGATGAAGGCCTGCTTCTCCGGGGCTTGTCTGCGTGCTTTTTGCTTGATAGGGCGCGCGTTGGGGCACACCGCGAGGTGATGCTCGATGGCGTGCCTAGGCACCCGGACCAAGTCAGCTGCTTTCGAAGCGAACACATCCTTGTTAGCCCTGAGGAAGCTAACCAGCGCTGCCTCTTACTCAAGGTCCATGCCCGTGCCGACGGTAAAGGTGGCTCCTGAGCTCTCCTCGTCAGTGGGCACCTGCTTCGTCTCGGCTGGGTCCTGAGAGAAGAGCTGCTTCTTCTTGGCAGGCGCAGCTTCCGGTGTCTCCGGAGCCCCTTTCGCACCTGGATGAGCTGCGACAGCAGCCCTGTAAGCGTGCCCGAGGACCTGAAAGGCGGCTTTGGGGTCCCCTTTGATGGTGATGAGCCATTGCTCCCGGGCATCTTGACGGTGTTGTAGCCCAGGTGAGTTGCCGCCATGAATTTCGCCAAGGCTGGGAAGCCGAGGACGGCTTGTAGGGCAGGTGGATGGGCGCAACATCGAAGTCGATGAGCTCAGTCCGGTAGTTAGAGGGTGTGCCGAAGGTGACCGGGAGGCGAATCTGGCCGAGCGGGACGGCCGAGCCCGCAACCCCTGAGAAGGGCTTGGTGGGGAGGAGCTGCCTGTAAGACACGGGCAGATGACCGAAGGCCTCGGGGGAGAGCATGTTGAGCCCGGCGCCGCCGTCGATGGGGGTCCTTGTGACGGCCACCCCACAGATGGTGGGCGTGCATACCGCGGGGAGGACGCTCGTGCCAGCTGCTTCTGTAGCGCGGTTGCTAGGGCCGAAGGTGATGACGTGCCCCTGCGCGCTCTGTGCCCGCGAGGCCTCCTGCAGCTAGGCGGCGGTCCCGACCTGCCGAAAGTGCGACTTGACGTGGCGGGCCAACGTTGGCGCTTGAAATCCTCCGAGGATGCAGGCGACCCCGCGGCAGGGCAGCTCCCCGCCGGCAGCGCTCCGTAGCCCGCCGACGCGGGTCGTTCGAGCGCCGAGCTCCCCCATGGGTGGCCAGTGCCGGGGCAGCCGTCGTGCCACCAAGAGCGCCGTCGGCGAGGCCACACGGAGCGGGAGTGGCAGAGCAGGCCGCTCTCCGGGGCCCGGCCGGCGAGAACGTCGTCGGGGAAGGAGGCGGAGCGCCCATGGGTGACGCGGTCCGTCGATGCCGCTTGGACGACGGGGAAAGCGCCAGCCTCTTCGCGGATGTGGCGGGCCGCGATCATCGTGGCGGCGTGGAGCAGGAGAGGGGAGGCGAGGTCGTCGGAGAGGCGAGATTTCGACACGCCCCCTACTTGGCGCGCCAAATGTCGGATTACGGGCTCCGCAAACCCAAGAAGTTCGAACACAGGGGCGTGAACGAAGATCTCTCCCACTCACGTCTACCTAGCGTCTCGCCCTCGTCCGATGAAGAGATTCAAGTGAACAACAAGTAAAGAACACAAGAGTTTACCCAGGTTCAGGCCACCTTGCGGTGTAAAACCCTACTTCCTGCTTTGGTGGATTGGCCTCAGGAGGCCTTGGTTATGGATGAGTACAGTGGTTCCTGAGCTCAGGAGGAGAGCTCAGGAGGGTCCGGAGGCAAGGGTTCTTGCTTCTTTGTGCGAGGGCAGAGTTTTTGGATCTGATCCCACTCAATAGTTGAGATCCTAGCTACTTATATAGGCGGCCATGGTCCTCTTCCCTCAAAATGTTTAGGCGTGAAGGGATCCCACAACGGCCATTTTGAGCGGGAACGCAAGGATGTTCCTACCCTGAGAAAAGCAGTCTTCGCTTGCAAATGGATCCGGTGATGACGCGATGGTGGGCTCGGTGGTGACACCCTCCCTGTCGTCCTTGCGGTCTTCGGTCTTGTTGCACCGAAGGGGAAACCTTTGTCCTGCTCCTCGAGAACCTGTGCCTGCGCTGTCTCCCATGCACCAAAACGGCAACTGCGCCGCTAGCACGCGCTGGCGCCCGCTGGAGTGGTGCGTCACTGCTTGTGTCACTGCCTCCTCCTGAGGCAGGCTTGGCCTTGTATTCTCCGCCCCTCCGGAGCAACCTGGCCGAGGCCACTCCCGAGGGGGTCATGGCGTTGTTCTCCTCGTGAGGTCTAGCCCCCACGCGAGGGTCTTGAGCAGCTGGTCGATCAGCTAGGCCGTACCAGGCCGTGGCAGGAGAGCGCTGCGGCCCGCAGACAGGCAAGTCTGGGTACCCTGGTTCCCAGGACGCTGACAGCCTTCTCCTCCTCAGGTATCCTTTTGATGCAGTACTTGGCGAGTGTAATATAACTATATTTTTTTTGTAGCAGAATAAGACAATTGGTTGTTACCTTTTGTGGCCACCTGCTTCATGCTTCAGACTTGTATCTTGTAGGACGTGCAGGAGTGCATAGTTGATTTTATCAAGATTCTGAAGAGTGCCAACTCCGTTATCCCCCATGTGGTGCTGGGGAGCACCGTTCTTTCCCTGTTGTACCCACCTTCATTTACATGGTTCACAACCAGGTTGTCTTGCCAGGCTTCCGATGTTTGCTCTGATTTAGCTCTGGCTGCTTTCTCCCAAAGACTAGCTCAATTACGCTTTTCACACTAGTTTGAATATACTGGATACAGTTCAGTTGACTCAATTAAGTTAGAGAGATGGTACCTATTAAGTTTAATTGACTCAATTAAGTTCTGACACTCTTGGTTTTATAGGCCCATTACGATCCCGTCGTGTCGGTACAACTCGCCGCAGTCGTCGAGTGTGTCAACGAGCGCGGAGTACCAGAGCAGCTTCACGTGCTTGACGACTGCGTACCTGCCATGCCGCTACTACTATGGCAATGGCGACGACTGGACGAACCACAACAGCAGCAGCAGCGCGGCATCGTTGGCGGTCAGCAACAACAGCGGGCAGCGAGGAGATCCTGAACCCATCGTTGCCCATGGCGCTTAGGCTCTCCGGGATCTTGATGGGTGAGATGTCCGGGTTATCTCGCTCCTATCCTTCCCGTCCTTACATTTTTCCTTTTATCTTTATAGCTGCATTCACCACAAGACAAATATTTTTAAAGCTGAATCTGACTTGTACTTTATACCATTTTATAAACCTTAAAATCATATGAAGTTAACTCTTCGTGCTAGGGGATCTCAAGTGTTTCACTCAACTGAGTTTAGTCTGAGATAGTGAACAGGATGTAAATTGCATGTCATATCGAGGAATAATGTTTTGTTACCTATAGCATGTAGGATTAGGTAAATCATTTAGTTTAAGTGTCAGTTCAGTGAAATCAGATCTAGACATTAGTACATTAGGTCATTGAATCACTTTTTAGTTCACTATTCAAACTTGCATGCTGTTATAGTTCAGTATTTATATGCAGTAACAGCTATATCCAGTATTGTTGCCTACATGTTTCTGGCGACTGATGCTTTTAATTTTGCTCAGTTTCTGTTGCTTCGGATCACTTCCTCCTTGACACCCCAATCGGACAGCGGCAACAGCAATGGCATCGACACTCGAGCGTGCCTACCTCTCCATCTATAACTGGCCAGTCTTCTTTGGACAGTTAGCTGCTTCCTCCCCACTTTGAAATCTTGAACCCATTTCTTGTTGATGGACTTGTTGAATGATTCATATGTGCGTGGATGCAGGGTGCAGGTGCTCTACAACGTGGTACTCCGGACGGGTCACCTGGACGTGTATGTTGGCAGTTGAGAGGCCGCTCCAGCTCGCGCAGACCGTCGTCTGGCTATACCATGGATTAGTACTCTATATAACTTGATGACCTATTTTCTAGGTTGCTTGTTTTGTATTTTTCCTATTAATGCATGAGTCATTCTCGCTGGAATACCATGATTTAGCTTTTAGTTCTTCTAGCCAAACATTTGTTTTAGCTTTTTGCCTTTGCTTATCAATAGATGGTCTGCTTGTTTTTGAGCTACTGCCACTTTTTTAGCTACTGCCACTTATCAACAAATGCACTTGGTCCTTCATATCTGACTATGTAACATAGAAGCTCTACTTTATCCTAATAGCAGCATGTAGCATTGTGCTACTATCTGTGTGATGCTAAACAATATGCTCTTAATCTTCTGCTTTATTCTCAAGTGTTGTTTACCATTTACTTTATTTTTACAGTTGCTATATTCACAAATAGTATTGTCTGGTCTAGATAAGCAAACAAGTAGTAGTGTCTGGTCTAGATAAGCAAACAAGTAGTAGATCTATGCAGTTGTTTATTTGAATTCTTCGTTTATGGGCGGTGTAGGATCAGCTACAGTGAGAGAACCTGGAGCAGAAGAACGTCGAGGACAAGATCTAGTAGAACCAGGAGAAGATCACCGATTACCTCATCCTCGTCGGCATGGTTGACAACTTTGGCTGATCCTTCTTTGGCTCCGACCAAATTAATTTTGTCGCTGGCTAGCATCATTTCCAGGTACAGTTGTGTCATGCTCTCTTGCCCATTATTTAGTTTTTGTTGGAGTGTGCATGGTGGCATCCTGAGTTCGCACTGTAAAATATGCTTTGCCTTATTCCTGAGCTGGCACTGTAAATTTTGCTTTGTCTTGTTCATAATGCCATATGTCTTATGCAATCAGATTACATTTCTGTCTGTTATGGTAATATATAAAATATTGGTATTGTCGTATTTTTCATGGTGTGTGCCTTTCATTTCTTTATTTTGATTGTTTCCCTTGTATTCTATATGCTTCTAATGGTTGATCCTTCCTATGTCAGGTGTGTTGTGAGTTTTGGAAGATGGAAGAGGAAGAAATATTGCTTTTGTTGAACTAAATTTGTTGTATTCTGTTTTGTTGTACGTATGATTTGAAAGTTTTGTACAGGAACAAGTGATACTATTTTGTAGGGCTTTATGGCCTGTGATGTACACATATTTAGTGTTGAATTATGAAATTATTTGCAAAATTTATCTGAAAGGAGAATCATTTGTATATGTGAATGGGATGAAGGGAGTGATGGACCAACTCCAAGATTGAATTATTATCTGACTATATAAAAATGCTGAATGTAAACCAGAATTGGGCTTCACAAAATAGTATCTATATTCTTGGAGGGCCAAATGTGCCTCAAAATTAATGGCTGGACAGTTGGACTTGGCCCATGTAGCTTGATAGAAAAAAATACAAAGGGCCATTTAATGGGCTATAATGTAAAGCTAGGGCCATGTAGCCAACAAAAATTAACAGAAAAATAATATATAAAATGGGCTGAATTAACAGGCACGACCCATATAGACACTGAACTGAACTGGGCTGATTCTTATCGATGACCTTTTCATTGGTCGCAATTTTACCACGTCGGATCCGACGTGGCCTGGGCAGACAACTAGCGACCAAAAAAAAGGTCAATGAACCAACGACGTTTTCTTTTGGTCGTAAACGTCTACGACCATTCCAAGGAAAAGGTCGTTAATTTCAGTTTAAGACGGTCAGATTTTGACCATCTGTTTTTTGGTCACAAGTGGAAAACAATGACCAATTAGTGACCAATAGTGATGGTCGCAAGTTGACGTATTTCTTGTAGTGAGTGTATGTGTGCGATATGACATAATCGAGCGATATGATGGAAATTATGTTTGTGTGGCATGAGTTGCCGCCGAATTGTGCTTGTGAGTTCCTTATGTTTTGCTGAAATGTCGACTTATTTCTGTTTCGGCGAATTCCGAGCAAACTCTATATGTCTTATTTTTACGGAAGGTCTTGCAAATTTTTTGTATAACTTTGATGCATGCATGCATTTTTATAATCAATTTGTTTATTATTATCATGCAGGCGTTCATGATGGTCAGTGGAACGATGGTGGACAAGTGGTGCAGGACATGAAAGAAAATAACCTAACAAAGATTTTATGTCCATGTCAAAGATGCAAAGGACGAGTTTGGCTCGACCCCTATGACGATGGTCGTGTGATGGCGCACCTGCTCATGACTGGTTTCATGGATGGCTATACTCAGTGGATGATTGAAGATGAGGATGATGATGTTGAGGACGCTGACGGGGCAGGCAATGACAACACGGGGCAAGACGATGAGATGATCGATAATGGACACAGAGAAGGGGCCGCACATGGCGGCGGGGAAGAGGCCGGACATGGCGGCGGAGAAGGGGCCAGACATGGCGGCGGACAAAACATGGACTCAATGCCACAAACTTCGTCGGTACTAAGTTCAATCGTGCGGAACCATCATGTTCAAGCACTGCTTCGCAAGGAGATGAGTACTGATAGAACTGCTTCTAGAGAGGAGGCCAAGCTGCAGCAACTGGTGGTAGACTCAAACACTCCAATGTATCATGGTTGCGATCCCAAGGTGACCCGCTTGAGTTTCATGCTCGAACTCCTGAAGATGAAGGCTAAAAACAAATGAACGACACTAGCCCTGATGACCTTCTCAAGTACTTAAAGGATGTTCTTCCCGCGGGGAATCTATGTCCTACTAGTATGGATGAGGCCAAGAAGAATGTGTGCCCTCTTGATGTGTCGCACGTTACATACCATGCATGCATGAACGATTGTATAATTTATCGGAAGGAGCACGCGGAAAAACCAGCTGTCCGGTGTGCAATGCTTCTCAATACATGAAGGCCGGGAAGAAATCTCCCCAGAAAGTTGTATGGTACTTACCGATCACTCCGCGTTTGCAACGTTATTTTGTATGTGATGCAAGGAACATCGTGCTCGGCGTGTGTACCGATGGCATGAACCCGTTTGGCAACCAGAACACCAACCATAGCACATGGGCTATGTTTGTATGGATGTACAACCTCCCCCCTTGTTGAGCATGAAGTCGAAGTACATACACATGAGCATGCTGATTGAAGAGCTGAAACAACCGGGAAATAATATTAATCTGTATCTGGGGATACTTCAAGAGGAGCTAGACACGTTATGGAAAACACCGACCAAGACGTGGGACGTCAGCAAAGGCGAGTATTTCTATATTAGAGCCGCATTGATCACGATGGTGTACGACTATTTCGGTTACGGATATGTCGCAGGCCAGGTGTGCCATGGATATAGCGGATCCATGCGGTGCATGGATGATATGACGTCTCAGCAGCTAATGTCAAGGAAAGATGGATGATCTGGGAAAATCGTGTACATGGGGCATCGAAGATGGCTCGGGAAGGACGACCCGTGGAGAAACCATGGAGAGCTATTCAATGGTGAGGCTGAGCATCAAGGACCTCGACGTAAGCTGAGCGGCGCTGAAATCGATTTGATGTTGAAAAACTAGGAACAATGCCCCGTGCCAGGAAAGACAATGAAAAAGGCGCTGGAGCCGCTGCTAAAGGTATGGAAGACAAGGTCTATTTTCTGGGACTTGGTGTATTGGCACAAACTCGACACGCCGCATTGCCTTGCTCAAATGCATATCTGTAAGAATGTCCGGGAGAGCTTGCTTGCAACACTGATGAAGATGCCGGATAAGACCAAGGTTGGGCCGAAGGCAAGAAAAGACTGCAAGATTTAAATATTAGGGATGATTTAAACATGCCGCCCTATAAAAAATTAGAGGAGACAGAGACCGAGACAGAGGCAAAGTAAAGGAATAGGATTATTGTCCCCCCTTCTTACTTCACCTTAAGTCCGGCTGAGATCGGTCAATTCTTAAAGTGCCTTACAGGAATCAAAGTTAGTTCCTGTTACTTTGGGAAGATAAGAAGATTTCCATCTGTGATGTCGAGGGGCCGAAGACGACCGAAAGCGTGGAGATGAGACTCAAAGCTATGGTGCAGCAAGTTTTCAAGTGCCAAGGGATGGTGGAACGTGGACTCAACGCCAATCGCATGATGATCGCGGAGTACACCAACAAGCACAAGCTAGATACCAAGAGCATTGAGGAGGCCATCTTCAAGCTTAATGAGATAATCGAGCATCTCCAAGCCCAGATCTATGACCTGCAAAACCAAAACTGTGAGTATGAATATAGATTCAAGAGGATGAGTTTGGCTGCATATTCGAGAATCCCGGGACTCGTGCATCTTTCTATCATGGTGAGCCTATGCCTTGGAAGATGGAGGGCATGTCTACATCAACAACTCCATCATCATCGCCTCCGACGAAAGAGACATAAATACATGGGTATGCACACTCCCCTTGGCAACTGCCAAGCTAGGGGGAGGTGCCACGGTATCGTATCACCATCACATCTTTATCTTTATCGTTTTTCTTAGTTCAGTTCTTTTGATTATATCTTGATCTAGTAGAATAAAGTTTTTAGTATGATCTAGCTTTGAGTTTTGTTTTGATCTCTATCTATGAAATCGAGTCCTCGAGTTATATATATAGAGTAGTTTTGAGTTGACGGCTTTGCTACGTTGCTACGATCTTGAGGGATTAAATTAAAAGACATAATAAAAAGAAATAAAAATATCATATATTGATCTTATTGAGAGTAATGACTTCACATATAAAATGTATGAGGAATAAAGGTCGTTGAGAGTTGACAAACATAGTGTTGGTCATTGTTGCAATTAATAGGAAGTAATAAAGAAAGAGAGGCTTCACATATAAATATACTATCTTGGACATCTTTCGTAATTGTGCGCACTCATCAAAATATGACATGCTAAAAAGTTGATGTTGGACAAGGAAGACAACATAATGGGTTATGTTTTCTTATATCCAAATAGAAGTTATATTGTCATGGATCATCCAACATGTTGAGCTTGCCTTTCCCTCTCACGTTAGCAAAATTCTTTGCACCAAGTAGAGATACTACTTGTGCTTCCAAACATCCCTTAAACCAGTTTTTCCATGAGAGTCCACCATACCTACCTATGGATTGAGTAAGATCCTTCAAGTAAGTTGCCATCGATGCAAGCAATAAAAGTTGGTCTCTAAATATGTATGATCTATTAGTGTGAAGAAATTAATCTTTATACGAACTTGTGATATGGAAGAAATAAAAGCGACGGACTACATAATAAAGGTCCTTATCACAAGCGGCAATATAAAGTGACGTTCTTTTGCATTAGGATTTTGTGCATCCAACCATAAAAGGGGATGACAACCTCTGCTTCCCTCTGTGAAGGGCCTATCTTTTACTTTTATCTCCTACCCTTATACAAGAGTCATGGTGATCATCACCCTTCCTTTTTACACTTTTTAATTTGGCGAGCTCTTTGTGTTTGAGAGATCCAGGTATATATATCCACTCAGATGTAGGTTATCATAAAGTATTGTTGTTGACATTACCCTTGAGTTAAAAGGTTGGGAGGCGAAACTATAAGCTCCTATCTTTTTTGGTGCCCGATTGAAACTTTGTACCCATAAGTATAATGTGAGTGTTAGCCATTGTGAAAGATTAAATGATAGTTGAGTATGGAGACTTGCTGAAAGGCTCTTATATTGAATCTTTCCGTTGTTATGATAAATTGCAATTGCTTCAATGACTGAAATCATAGTTTGTTAGTTTTCAATGAAGTTTCCGATTCATGCTTTACCTTCTGAACGAATTGTTAATTTAGCATAAGAAATTTATATGACAATATATATTGCTATTCCAAAGATGATCTTGATGCCCTCATATCCGTATTTTATTTTATATACACCTCTATCTCTAAACATGTGGACATATTTTGATATAGGCTTTCGCTTGAGGACAAGCGAACTCTAAGCTTGGGGGAGTTGATATGTCTGTTTTGCATCATGCTTCTATATTGATATTTATTGCATTATGGGATGTTATTACACATTATATCACAATACTTATGCATTTCCTCTCTTATTTTGTAAGGTTTACATGAAGAGGGAGAATGCCAGCAGCTGGAATTCCTGACTGGAAAAGGAGCAAATATTAGAGACCTATTCTGCACAACTTCAAAAGTCCTAAAACTTCACGGAGAATATTTTTAGAATATATAAAATATACTGGGCAAAGAAAGCACTAGAGGGTGATACTTCCATTTTGCATCATGCTTTTATATTGATATTTATTGCATTATGGGCTGTTATTACACATTATATCACAATACTTATGCCTTTTCTCTCTTATTTTATAAGGTTTACATGAAGAGGGAGAATGCTGGCAGCTGGAATTCTGGAATGGAAAAGGAGCAAATATTAGAGATCTATTCTGCACAACTCTAAAAGTCCAGAAACTTCACGAAGAATATTTTTGGAATATATAAAAAATATTAGGCAAAGAAAGCACCAGAGTTGGGCCACCAGCCAACCACAAGGGTGAAGGGTGCGCCCTAGCCCCCTAGGCGCC
>LR738713.1:311687617-311773326 GCA_902687465.1 Secale cereale | reverse complement strand
CCCCCCCCGTCCTTGTGGGCCCCCTGGCAGGCCCCCGGAGTCCATCTTCTTCTATATCAATGTGTTTTGACCTTGAAAAAACAATAAGGAGGCTTTCGGGACGAAGTGCCGCTGTCTCAAGGCGGAACATGGGCAAAACCAATCTAGAGCTCCGGCGGGGCTGTTCTGCTAGGGATACTTCCCTCGGGGAGGGGAAATCAAATCCATCGTCGTCACCAACGATCCTCTCATCGAGAGGGGGTCAATCTCCATCAACATCTTCATTAGCACCATCTCCTTTCAAACCCTAATTCATCTCTTGTACCCAATCTTTGTCTCAAAACCTCAGATTGGTACCTGCGGGTTGCTAGTAGTGTTGATTACTCCTTGTAGTTGATGCAAGTTGGTCTTTTTGGTGGAAGATCATATGCTCATATCCTTAATGCTATTCAATACCCCTATGATATGGACATGAATATGCTTTGTGAGTAGTTACATTTTTTCCTGACGACATGGGAGAAGTCTTGTTATAAGTAATCATGTGAATTTGGTATTCGTTCGATATTTTGATGAGCTGTATGCTGTCTTTCCTCTAGTGGTGTTATGTGAACATCGACATGAAACTTCACCGTTATTTGGGCCTAGGGGAAGGCATTGGGAAGTAATAAGTAGATGATGGGTTGATAGAGTAATAGAAGCTTAAACTCTAGTCTATGTGTTGCTTCGTAAGGGGCTGATTTTGATCCATGTGTTTCATGCTATGGTTAGATTTATCTTAATTCTTCTTTCATAGTTGCGGATGCTTGTGAGAGGGGTTAATCGTAAGTGGGAGGCTTGTCCATGGAAGGACAGCACCCAAACACTGGTCCACCCACATATCAAATTATCAAAGTAACAAACGTGAATCATATGAGCATGATGAAAATTAACTTCACAACAATTCCCATGTGTCCTCGGGAGCACTTTGCTTTATATAAGAGTTCGTCCAGGCTTGTCTTTTCGATACAAAAAGGATTGGGCCACCTTGCTACACCCATGTTACTTTTGTTACTTGTTACCAATTATGAATTATCTTATCACAAAACTATCTGTTACCGATAATTCCAGTGCTTGCAGCGAATACCTTGTTGAAAACCGCTTGTCATTTTCTTCCGCTCCTTGTTGGGTTCAACACTTTTACTTATCGAAAGGACTACAATTTATCCCCTATACTTGTGGGTCATCAAGCGGGGCCACCAGCCAGCCACAAGGGTGGAGGGCACGCTCTACCCCCTGGGCGCGCCCCCCGTCCTTGTGGGCCCCCGTGTAGGCCTCCGACGCCCATCCTCTGCTATATGGTGTGTTTTGATGTGGAAAAACTCGAAAGGAGGCTTTCGGGATGAAGCGCCTTCTTCTCGAGGCGGAACCTGGGCGAAACCAATCTAGGGCTCCGGTAGGGCTGTTCTGCCAGTGACATGATGACCACAAGTATAGGGAATCTATCGTAGTCCTTTCAATAAATATGAGTGTCGAACCCAACGAGGAGCAGAAGGAAATGAAAAGAGGTTTGCACCAAGGTTTTCTCTGCAAGCACTGAAATTATTGGAAACAGATAGTTGTGTGATAGTATAATTCGTAACGGGTAAGAAGCAACAAAAGTAAAAAACATGAAGCAAAGTGGCCCAATCCTTTTGTAGGAAAGGACAAGCCTGGATGTCCTCCTATATAATGAAAAAAGCTAACGAGGACACATGGGAATTATTGTCAAGCTAGTTTTCATCATGCTCATACGATTCGCGTTCGTTACTTTGATAATTTGATATGTGGGTGGACCGGTGCTTGCGTGTTGTCCTTCCTCGGAAAAGCCTCCCACTTATGATTAACCACTCTCGGAAGCATCTGCAACTACGAAAGAAGTATTAAGATAAATCTAACCATAGCATTAAACATAGGGATCCAAATCAGCCCCTTACGAAGTAACGCATAAACTAGGGTTTAAGCTTCTGTCACTCTAGCAACCCATCATCTACTTATTACTTCCCAATGCCTTCCCCTAGGCCCAAATAATGGTGAAGTGTCATATAGTCAACGTTCACATAACACCACTAGAGTAAAGACAGCATACATCTCATAAAAATATCGAACGAATACTTCAAAAGATTACTTATAACAAGACTTCTCCCATGTCCTCGGGAACAAACGTAACTACACACAAAGCATCTTCATATTCATGATCAAAGGTGTATTGAATAGCATTAAGGATCTGAACATATGATCTTCCACCGAATAAACCAACTAGCATCAACTACAAGGACTAATCAATACTACTAGCAAGCCACAGGTACCAATCTTAGGTTTTGAGACAAAGATCGAACATAGGAGATGAACTAGGGTTTGAGAGGAGATGGTTCAAGTGCATATGTTGACGTAGATTGACCCCCTCTCGATGAGTGGATCGTTGGTGATGACCATAGCTTCGATTTCCCTCTCCTGGAGGGAAGTATCCCCGACAGAACTGCCCTATCGGAGCTCTAGATTGGTTTAGCCCAGGTTCCGCCTCGAGACGACGGCGCTTCATCCTCAAAACCTCCTTATTATTTTTTCAGGTCAAAACACATTGATATAGATGAAGATAGACTCCGGGGGCCTGACAAGGGGCCCACAAGATAGGAGGCGCGCCCAGGGGGTAGGGCGCGCCCCCCACCCTTGTGGCTGGCTGGCCAATATTTTTTATATATTCCAAAAATATTCTCCGTGAAGTTTCAGGACTTTTGGAGTTGTGCAGAATAGGTATCTCAGATTTTCTCCTTTTCTAGTCCAGAATTCTAGCTGTCGGCATTCTCCCTCTTCATGTAAACCTTGTAAAATAATAGAGAAAAGGTATAAGTATTGTAACATATTATGTAATAACAGCCCATAATGCAATAAATATCAATATAAAAGCATGATGCTAAGTGGACGTATGAACTCCCCCAAGATTAGACCTCGCTTGTCCTCAAGCGAAAAGTCGATATCAAAAAATATGTCCACATGTTTAGAGATAGAGGTGTCGATAAAAATAAAATACGGACATGAGGGGATCATGATCATCTTTAGGATAGCAACATAACTTGTCATATAAGTTCTTATGATAAAGTAACAATTCATTCACAAGGTAAAGTATGAATCAGAAACTTTATTGATAACCAACAAACTATGATCTTAGTCATTGAAGCAATTGCAATTTATCATACATCAGAAAGAGTCAAATATAAGAGCTTTTCAGCAAGTTCACATACTCAACTATCATTTTGTCTTTCATAATTTCTGACACTCGCGCGATATTAATGAGTTCAAAGTTTCAACCAGACACAGAGAAATATAGGGGCTTATAGTTTCGCCTCCCAATGATTTACCTCAAGGGTAATGTCAACAATAATTGTTCATGGCTCCCTACATCCCCATGGGTATATATATCTAGATCTAGCTCCAACATATTATGCTTGCCAAAGGATGAAAGTGAAAAAGGAAAGGTGATGATCACCATTAATCTTTTATGAGGATAGGAGATAAAAGTAAAAGATAGGCCCTTCGCAGAGGGAAGCAGAGGTTGTCATGCGCTTTTATGGTTAGATGCACAAAATCTTAATGCAAAAGAACGTCACGTCATATTTCCACTTGTGATAATGGACCTTTCTTATGTAGTCTGTCGCTTTTATTTCTTCCAGATCACAAGCTCGTATAAAGCTTATTTTCTTCACATTAATATATCATACATATTTAGAGAGCAATTTTTATTGCTTGCACGGATGACAACTTACTTGAATGATCGTACTCAATCCATAGCTAGGTGTGGTGGACTCTCATGGCAAAACTGGGTTTAAGGGATGTTTGGAAGCACAAATAGTATCTCTACTTGGTGCAAAGAATTTTGGCTATCATGAGTGGGAAAGCAAGCTCAACATGTTGGAGGATGTATAACAATATAAATTCTTTTAGGATGTAAGAAGACATAACCCATTATGTTGTCTTCCTTTTTGAACTTCAACTTCTTAGCATGTGATATTTCAATGAGTGCTCACAATTATAAAAGATGTCCAAGATACTATATTTATATGTGAAACCTCTCTTTCTTTATTATTTCCTATTAATTGCAACAATGACCAAAACTATGTTTGTCAACACTCAACAACTTTTATTAATCATACTCTTTATATGTGAAGTCATTACTTCTCATAAGATCAACATATGATCTTTATTTATTTCTTTTAATTCCTTTTATTCTTTATTCCCTTAAGATCATAGCAACATAGCAAAGCCCTCACTCAAACTATTCTTTATTATATATCTCGAGGACTCGATTACATAGATAGAGATCAAAGAAAAACTCAAAGCTAAATCATACTAAAAACTTTATTCTACTAGATCCAGATATAACCAAAAGGATAGAACTAAGAAATGCGGTAAAGATAAAGGTGTGATGGTAATACGATACCGAGGCACCTCCCCCAAGCTTGGCAGTTGCCAAGGGGAGTGCCATACCTATGTGTTTACATTTGTTTCTTAGGAGGTGGTGTTGATGGAGTTGGCTCGATTATGGTATATTTCAGTTCTTGCAATTCTCGGAGTACACATTGAAGCATAGCTGAGTTCTTCTAGATCTCTTGTAGAAGTTGTTTATTGTTTGCCCCCCATGAGCTTTTTCCTGTATCACTTTCACTTGGACAGGATATGTCCCAACTGGAGGGCATATGTGTACGAGGCGTATTTTCCACTCCATAGTTATGAAAATTGTTCTGATGTAACCTATGTAAGGGCCTCTTGGGAGGAAGTCCTCTAGCTTGATGGGGGTTTGGAACAGTGGAGATGCCAGCTAGAGTTCCTCTCCTTGAGGCTGGAGAGTGGGTTTCGAGTGAATCCCCTTTATCTTCCTCCATCGTGGCCTCTTCGGTCTCCTTCCTCCTGAATTCCATATGCATTAACCAAGAATTGTCGCCCACATTATTGGTCGAAGGAGAAGACATGATGCATGGCCTTGAAAACTTTGGCAGAAAACGGCTCAAAATGAAAACAGAGATTTTGTCGTGGTACCGGAGTCAAAACCTTCGGGAGATTAAATAATGATTTTTTACTGACGGAAAGAGGTATTGTGCAAGAAAATGGAGTCCGGGAGGCACGTGGGGTGGCCACAAGGTAGGGGGTGCGCCCAGGGGGGTAAGGCGCGCTCTACATGTAACACCCCTAGTGTCATGCTACAATAATCCCCTGTTAATGGTGCCATGTCATCACATTACTGTTGCTAATCTTCATTTGATCCAAATCACAATTCAAATTCATATCCAATCTAAAGTCAAAAATTCATATTTGTCACACATGAAATCTGAAATATTCATCTTGTGGCATATAATCCATAACTAATATTGGTGGTCAACCAACATTTTTATAACATGTTTTAATGCCCTAAAATGATTAAAGCAATGACCAAAATAGCCTCGTTAATCCATTGTCATTTTATGTAAAATTCAAATGAATTCAAATGCTCACCGCACCTTTTGTGGCAATTGCAAAAATTACAATGTAATTTATGGACCAAGTTCCATATTTATTAAAAGTCATTTGCTATTTAAAACAGAGGCAAAACAAAACAGAAAAGAAAACAAAGAAAACGAAACATAAATGTTTTTTAATAAAAGAAAAGAAGTTGCTGGGGCACTTAGGCCCAGAGTTCACTGTGCAAGGCCTAACCCACGTAGCTGGCCTTTCCCCTACCTCCTGCTACAGGAGGAGGCCGAGGCGGCATGGCCACAAGAGCTCGGCGTCCTGCACTGCTACGTCGCGGGGGGATAAGAGCAACCCCTGCCCCCTCCTGCTCTCCCCCCGAACCCTAGCACCCACTTCTCCCCCTCCCTCTCACGCGGCTGCCTCCCCGTCCGCCAAAGCCGCCACGATCGTCGTTGTCGCCTCGCTGCCCGCGTGGACACAAGGCTCCCCGCGCCTCCCCAGCTCATCCATGAGTTGCGCAGAGCTCCGCTACTCCCTCTTCGACTACGAGCTTGAGCTCGGCGCCACCTCACTGACCGGATCGACGCCGATTCCTCATCTCCGATCGCCGTCGCCTCCTTCGTCTCCGGCGCCACCTCTGCAGCTCCTAAACCATCACGAGCCTAGTGTGAGCCGCGCGGTGAGCTTCTCCGCCCCTTGCTCCTCTCCATTGACCCCCTCGTGCACCGTAGCTGCCCTGTCACCGTTCCCGTGAGCTCACCACCACTACTCGCTCCTCCGTCGTGGCCACCGTGGTCCTAGCTCGCGTCCGACCTCACAGTTGAGTTCCTGGGCTCTCCAAGAACCCAACAGACCTAGCCCCACCCCCTATCATGCCTCACCTCGCCGTAGCCACCATCGCCCGAACACCACCGCCGCCACGGCTTGTCGCTGGAGCCCCTCCGGTCGTCCCCAGCACCCATGACCACCACCACTAGATGCGCGCGAGCGCCAGCATCCCGGAGACCTCATTCGCGCGCCGATCCGTGGCTCGTAGTCGTTTTCCGGCAAAGTCGGCGAGCCCCGCTGCTGTTTTGGTCGCCGATGGTTCAACCGCCGGGGACTGGCAACGTGGCACACCTGGGGCCACCCCCAGGTCACTGCCAGTGGCCCCAATGGGGCCCATTGACTTGTTTGACCAGTCAACGTGCTGATTGGGCGTCCGTGTGACGCTGATGTGCGGGCCCCACCACTTAATCCTTTTAAACGTTTTAATAATTAAAACTAATTAGTTTAGTTAATTAGTCTGTGACAGGTAGGGCCTACCTACTAAATAACTATGTTTAGTTGGTTTAAAACTATGTTAGATCTCTGTCTATGACATGTGGGTCCCACTGGACCCATAGGTCAGTTTTGACCTGGTCAGCAAGTCTGTTGACTACTGACATCATCCCCACGCAATGCTGATGTCATATTATTTTTGTTAATTCAAATAATTCCAGAAAACTATTAAAACTTTATAAAATCCTAGAAAATAATTCGTAACTCGGATGAAAATATTTTACATATGAAAGTTGCTCAGAAAAACCAACGAATCTGGATGCACGGTCCGTTCATCTCTGACATGCCCCTAGCATGCTGAACATGGAACTTTCCCCTCTCTTTCATCTATCCGGAAAATGCCAAACACCGAAGACCCCTCCGGATGTTTTTCCTCTCCGTCTTCAACATGTAGTACCGTGTTAATTCACTCCCTAGCACCGCGTATTGCCATGTTATGCTTTATGATGCTTTGCCTGCTTTATATTTATTGTTTCTTCACCCTCTTCTCTTCGGTATACCCTGAGACCGATGATGCCCCTGTGATGGACTACGTCACCGACGACCGTTCCTTGCAGCAGAGCTTCTAGGCAGGCCAACCCTCCTTGATCATTCCGATATCGCCCACTCTCTTCTCTCTTATGCTTACATTAGAACTGCTACTACTTTTTGTATGATCCTATTCGGATGCATAGCCTGTTGTTGATACCTGCCTTCATACTTTACATGTTTATACTAAACTGCTTAGTATAGGCTGGTCAGAGATCCAGCAGAGACCCCCCCACTTCGTCCCGATTGCCCCGCTGGATTATCAAAAGACCCGATCAACGGGATCGAAGACCAGGCCTCGACACCGCACATCACTTTCCCCTTAGTTGCTCGACACTACTGGGTTACTAGCGAGTGTCAAGGGTGATACTTCATCAGCACTTCTGATGTTAACCTTGTAGGTTAGATCATCGGTTATGGTCATCGAGGGTGATTCCTCCTTCTCCACTCCTGATAACAACACTATCGTGCAACTCCTCAAGAGTGGACCTCGAGTGTGACTCCTCCCGCGTTCACCTTGACGATAACATCAGGTGGAATTCCATCGAGGGTGATTCCTCACGGTTCCCTTGGGTGTTAGACACAGTTACTATGGTTACTATGACTTTACACTAAACCATGTTACTAAAGATGGGTCGACCCTGATGGGTACCCACGCGAGCTTAATTGTGAGTGATGTGGAGTCGGGTTGACCTAGAAGGTGCCCGCAAGATAATTACGAGGCGTGGCCGAGCATTCTTAGCCCTTGCCGCAAGTCCTTGAGACGGGGCGATGGGGTCACATGATCGTGAGTCTCTGCTCATTACTGCGTGTTCCTAAGACACTAAACGGTTTGGATATTTGATCCGAGGGGCCTCTGGCCTAATAGCGCTAACCATCACGTGTGCATGGTATGTGCATTTTGCGTCGTATGCATTAGCCGAAGCTTAACTGACATCATGCGACTAAGCAGCGCGCACCAGGTTGGACTGGTAAGTTCCCGCCTTTTTAAGGAGGTAGCTAGGTCTGCTCACCGGCCGCGTACGCAACGTGCAGGAGTTCCCGGGGCGATGGCACATGACCCTTGGGGTCATAGGTTTAGTACGGCATGCTGACCTCTCTATTAAGCCTAGGTCGGGTTGCGGCGCATTGTTTGGTCGAGGCCGGTCATGACCTGATGGTTTGTCCGGTCGGAGTTAAGCGAGCGTGGTGGGTAAGTTGGTGCTCCCCTACAGGGAACAGAACATCTATCGATATCCTATCCGATGGTAGCGGACACTTGGAGTTGTATCCCGATCGATACAACTAGAACTAGATGCTGAGGCATGATTTGGATAAGTGGCTCCGGGAGTAGAGAAATGATCCCGGGGCGTTAACAACAACATAAATATGACTTATGTTATACTACTCTACTCCCTCCTCTTGCTGCAAGACGGTGGTTTCTAGAAGATTCTAGTCTTCGTTAGGACTAGCTTCTCCCCCTCTTATTCTGGCATGCTGCAGTTTAGTCCATGGATACTACCCCTTTTCATTGATACTGATGCATATGTAGTGTAAATCCTTGCTTGCATGTACTTTGGATGAGTACTCACGGTTTCTTTGCTCCCTCTTTTCCCCCTTCTGTCTTCTTTCTGGTTGTTGCAACCAGATTGCGGAGTCCAGGAGCTAGATGCCACCTTTGACGACTGCTACTACCCCGAGGGTGCCTACTGCTATGTGACGGCTGAGGGATTCCTGGATCGGGGGGTCAACAGGTGGCCGGATAAACTCCTGGTGGGCCGGACTGGTCGGCCATGAAGATTACTTTAGAAGATCATGTCTCGTATTCGGATGGGACTCCTGGATTCTTGTAATGGCTAGTTTAGGCTCGGTGTAGATTTTCCTTCCTCTGCAAGATGGTATGTACAAACCCTAGGCCCCTCCAGTGTGTATATAAACCAGAGGGTTTAGTCCGTAGAGGCTAGAAAATCATATGATCCTCATAGGCTAAAACTTAGGGTTTTGGCCTTTACGAACTCGAGGTAGATCAACTCTTGTACACATATTCATCCATACTAAAATAGCAGGATGCAGGGTTTTACCTCGATCGAGAGGGTCTGAACCTGGGTAAACATCGTGTCCCGTGCCTCCTGTTAACATCAATCCTTAGACGCATAGTTTGGGACCCCCTACCAGAGATCCGCCGGTTTTGACACCAACATTGGTGCTTTCATTGAGAGTTCCACTATGTTGTCGACGGAAGGATTGATGGATCACGTTGTCAACTGCGGCGACGTCGAGGGGATTTTCCCTCCCGGCCTACTCTTCGTGTTCGGCGGCTTCGTGCTTCGGGCCAACACTGAAGGACACCTTGAGCAGATCGAGAGCTACGCCCCTGGCCACCATGTCCGATTCGGTAGCCTGAACTACGTTGCTTATGCCGATGGAGACTTGATCTTCTCCGGGTTCGAGCCAGCGGCAACCCCTCTCTACCACCATGATGATCATGACTTAACTCTGTCATCGGATCTGGAAATAGCACCTGCAATAGTTCTAGCCCTAGATCCAGAGCGTATTGCGCCACCCGAAGATGAGAAGCTCAACCCCACAACGGGAACAGTGGACTCAACGGCGATGGAGCCACACGCGGACCCAACTAATGGGGTATGTGGTACCGGAACCCCGGACTTAGCTCCGGTATCTGATTCTGAACTACGCGTAACCGCACCCCTCAAATCTAATCAGGTGCCTATCACCGAATTCTGTGCTACAGTTATTTTCCAGCACTCACCACTTGGCGACATGTTAAGGTCATTGAGATCTCTCTTCCTGGATGAGAACACACAGCCGCACTATATCCGGTATGTATTGGAGGCTGATGAACAGCCGCGCTATACCCAGGGGTTGAAGAATTTCGTTCCCCACTCACCACCCACATGGTATCCACGGTTCAAGATCTAACTGATCTACTCGACTATGCCTCAAAAGACTTTGACGGGATGGACCTCGAAGCTGAAGCAGATACAGATCAAAGCAGGCCCATAACAGGGCGGTGGAAAGCCACGTCTTCATACGACGTGTATATGGTGGATACACCCAAAGAGTTGGAAGGCAACGGTGAAAACAATCCCATAGAGGATAAACCCGCCGAAGAACCTCCCAAATGTCAGCGGCCGAAACACCGAGCAAAATCCCGTAAAGGAAAGGACAGCAACACCGCGACTGATGACGGTGATATTCTGGAACAAGCCGAAGACCCCGCAGACCCAGCAATAGAGCAGGAGGAGCAAGAGGACGCGAACAGAGTCCGAAGCCGCGGTCCGATGACTGCAATGCCGAAGACGGTGACTATGAACCGATCTCCAAAGCAGAGGTTACGGTGTTCGGTGGGACAGCGGCCCCGAGGTATTACCCTTGGCCGCCCTGTCTCCTGCCCCGCCCTCATCTCCTTGGGCGGAGAGTACCCGCTGGGACGACACTTCGGTGTCCCCGCCGATTACGGGCGATGAAGCCCGGACTGGCGGGTCACTCTCCATCTCCCCAGGCGCCAGAGAGTTCCCTTCCGATGATGTAACATCAGGGTTTACACCGGGAGGGCTGTAGGTCAACAGGAGAAGAATGTTAAGTAGGTATCATAAATACTGAATACACAAAGGTGAAATAGCCAATCCGGATAAACTTACGATTCGGGCAGGGGTTTCACCCAGGGCTTCACCACGAAGCTGTGTTCGGACGAATCCGAACTATCCTGAGCATCAGCTTCCTCTTCCTCCGGGGCACGGCCATGCCCGCGTCAGCAACGGCCCCCCTCTTCCTTCCCCTGCCTTGCGCAGGGGGCATTTCTTCTTCCTCCTCTTCCTCCTCATCATCTTCCTCCGCCTCGTCGGAGGAGAGAATGTGGAGGTCCTCGGGCTTCTTGCCCGCAGGATGGGGGCTGTCTCCGGCCCCCTTGCCCTTTGTCTTCTTGGGCTTCTTGGTCGGTGCATTGTATGGCGCCGGAACTAGCATTGTCGTCAATACAGGCAATGCCGGGTCTTCTGGCAGAGGTGCCGAACACTTGATCTGGGTTGCCTTCTTCGTCCAACCCTGTATATCATGCAAAAATTCCAACTCCTATTATCATTAAATAAGGGAAAGGTTATGTGTTCGGCAAAGATCATTATTACCTCTATGGCGAAACTTCAGTGCAGAAGCCAGCATCCTCGTTCTCTTCGGGCCATTCCTCCTGGCTCTTGAAGAGGTGCTTCCCGATCTCTTTGTGTGTAGAGCCGAAGAGGTGCTTCAGCGTCTTGTCTCCTGCCGGATTGAACTCCCAAAGGGAGGAATCCTGGCTTTGGCAAGGGATAACAAGTCGGGTCAGCATCACCTGGACCACAGAGGAGAGCAGGTGCCCCTTGGAGATCAGGCCGGACACACGGCTCACAAGAGTCGTCACCTCAGTGTGCGAACCCCAGTACAGACCCTTTTTGGTCCAGGAGATTAGCCTCTCTGGGGGTCCGGATCTGAAAGCAGGCTCCGCCGCCCAGTTGGTGTCGCGGGGTTTGGTGATATAGAACCACTGCTACTGCCAGACCTTGCTCATCTCCACGAACGAGACCTTGGGCCAAGTTGCGTTCGGGAGCTTACTAATCATAGCGCCCCCACACTCTGCGTGTTCTCCATTCACCACCTTCGGCTTCACGTTGAAGGTCTTAAGCCACAGGCCGAAGTGTGGGGCGACGTGGAGAAATGCTTCACACATCACTGTGAATGTGGATATGTGAAGGATTGAGTTCGGGGCTAGAACGTGGAAATCTAGCCCGTAGAAGAACAGAAGACCTCGAACAAATGGGTGGAGTGGAAATCCTAACCCCTAACAAAATGAGAGGTGAAAACTACCCTCTCGCCCACCTTAGGGACGGGAGTCACCTAGCCCTTAGGGGGGACTCGGTGTGTGATGTCGCCGGCAAGATACCCTACGCTCCGTAGATCCTCCACGGTCTTTTCGGTGACCATGGAAGCCTCCCACTTGCCTCTGACACCGGATCCAGCCATTGCTGGGAAGGGGAGTAGTGGTTGAGGAACAAGGAGTTGTGGGCGCAGGAGATGAGAGAATGGGGGCAAGGGAGATTGGAGAGCTCGAGCTTGAGGGAGGCGTGGGGCTGATGAAGGGGATTGGAATCCTTTTATAACGCTGCGAATGCAGAGCGTCCCCCCACCTTAGTCATAAAACTCGTCGGTTCCCAAAGCGGTCGTGCGTAATGCGCGGTGTGGGTGCTCACGTCACAATGATAAGAATCCCACAATAAGCGGGCACAATCTCTATTCTGATGGGACGTGTCAATGAGGATATGCCTCAAAACGCGAAACTAAGACCAAATAAAACGGTTCGGTATGTTAGTGGGTTGGACGTGACACTTCATCCAAAAGTTGTCAGTAGAGACACATTATTCATTTTTCTTTAAGAGCCTCGCCATCGATGCTAACGGTTGTACAAGTCTTGCTGAGCCGAACACAATCCATCAATTTGCAGATGATATATTCGGAGGAGGAACCCGCCTTGCAATGCCGAAGATAATACGGAAGCCGAACTCGTCGTCATCGAAGACGGGTTCAGGGGCTACTGAGGGAGTCCTGGATCGGGGGGTCCACAGGTGGCCGGATAAACTCCTGGTGGGCTGGACTGGTGGGCCATGAAGATTACTTTAGAATATCATCTCACGTGTCCGGATGGGACTCCTGGATTCTTAATGGCTAGTTTAGGCTTGCTGTAGATTTTCCTTCCTTTGCAAGATGGTATGTACAAACCCTAGGCCCCTCCGGTGTGTATATAAACCGGAGGGTTTAGTCCGTAGAGGCTAGAGAATCATACAATCCTCATAGGCTAAAACCCAACTTAGGGTTTTAGCCTTTACGATCTCGAGGTAGATCAACTCTTGTGCACATATTCATCCATACTAATATAGTAGGAAGTAGGTTTTACCTCGATCGAGAGGGCCTGAACCTGGGTAAACATCATGTCCCTTGCCTCCTGTTAACATCAATCCTCAGACGCATAGTTCGGGACCCCCTACCCGAGATCCGCCGGTTTTGACACCGACAACGGCAGCTGACGACCAGGAGTAGTTAGGAGGATCCCAGGCAGGAGGCCTTGCTTTTTCGATCCTGTTGTTTTTGTGATAGCCTTCTTAAGGCAAACTTGTTTAACTTATGTATGTACTCAGATATTGTTGCTTCCGCTGACTCTTGTGTATTCGAGCCCTCGAGCCCCCTGGCTTGTAATATAAGGCTTGTATTATTTTATTTTTGTCTAGAGTTGTGTTGTGATATCTTCCCGTGAGTCCTGATCTTGATCGTTCACATTTGCGTGCATGATTACTTTACGGTCAAATCGGGGGCGTCACAAGTTGGTACCAGAGTCGACTGCCTGTAGGAACGCCCTTTCCAACTCTTTGGCCGAAGTTGAGTCTAGTGTTTGAAAAACTGATTTACTAACATGGTTGTGTGGCTTATGGGCCCACGTCGCCATTGGGAGGTATTAGGATCTTTTATTGCTCGTCTTTACTCTGGGATTCTGGTCTCTCTTCTATTGGGGTTAAATGATTTTGCTAAAATATAACTATAGGTTCTCGAAAATACTTCCTCCCGGAGAACCCCTTCAGTCAAGATGGTCGCCCACTTCATTAGAAGATTCTAGAGATAATATTCGATGTTTTTTCGAGATTCTTGTGGCCTCCGCCTTTTGTAATTCCTTACCACAATTATATTCATAAGGATAACGACTTACACTTGTCATTCATGCAATCAATTCTCCGTTGCTCTTGTTATTACAAGGTACCCGGAAACATCTGCCTATATTCAGTATATTGAGTGTGCCACTGCTTTATAGATCATTGCCACATGAATACCCTTATGGATAATTCCTCGCATTTACCGAGTATCCGCTCATCCCCATTCATGTGTTTCACAAGTCTTGGAAATATCATTCGACCTTCGGAAAATCCTGAGCAACCTATTGCTCTTGAAATTCTTGCTTTCTTACATTATGCTTAACCCCATAACTCTAGTAATCTTATTGATATCCTTTGTCATTATCATTTTGAGTCCGTTGATTCAACATGTTGCGAATGCTCGCAATCCTCGATCCTAGAATTCATCCTTCCGGCTCAGACGTCATGTTGAACATGAGCTAGTTCTCGACCAATCAAATTGTCGTCGATTGCACCAATAATCTTACTCAACTTGTCAATCCGTAATCAGAGTCTTTGCTCCTGATCCCTTGAATTGAACATCATAATTCCTTTGCATTTGAGCTCTGAATTAGTCAGTTGTTTCTATGCTCCAATTCCTTTACATTGTTTCTTCATCAGGTTGTGTGCTGATGCTCACATCAGCTCCATTATGGACTGTTCGATCCTTTGTTGAATTATTATCTGACATTGTCCTTCATATTCCATAACTTTGTGAGTCTTTCCTCAGATACATAATGCCTTTGGTAAATTCTATCCTCTTCTTTGTCAACCAGGCTCTACTATCGAGCTTGTGATAAGTACTCCTAAAAGTTTGTGGTATATGTTCCTAAGATGCCCTGATGGGTTGAACCTATACCCCATAAAACCGTGTGAACCCGAAAGATTTCACGGGTCTTACTGATCTGGTATTTCACCAGGTAAAAGTTTCAACACTAATGCCATTTTCGAAACAAGAAGTGAATGAAAGGTTATACAATCAAGAAGTGGGAGCCAACCTTGAACTTTATGTTCATTCCCATGGACATGGTGTAGATCTTATCATTAAGGCTTCTCTTAGAATTAAATATCCCCTTGATATAAGTTCATCTTATATCAGGGATCTGGCCTTTTGCAATCGTGGTTTCGACCATGCTCTCCTTTAAATACCATTTCTCGGACAAGTTAAACCACTTGCCCTCTGCAGGTCAATGCACCTGTCCAACCTCTATTATGATCTACCTTCGAGTATTACCCCGTGGTAGCTCGATAATGTCACAGAACCATATTACTTCTTATGAGTTCTTCTTCAAGTATTACTTCTCGCCAATTCCAATTTCGCCGGGTTCTAAGTTGTTCGACACTCAAGGACACTGATAAGTGAATCAATTCCGCACTCCGATTCAATAACTCTAAGTAATCTCCATTTCTTATGAGTTTATTAATTCTTCAAGTCATATCTAGCTTGATCGGCTATATCATTATCGTCCATCTTTTAACTGTGCTACCTGGTCCTTCTTCCCGGAGCACAATTTTGGCAATGAGCTAAGCTTACGCCGATCTTGCTCAACATATCATTTCGCCTTGAACAACTAGCTTGAATTATAGTTTGTATTGTACTAGTGGTTTCAATAACCTTTCGCTCCATCATTCATTTGACTTGATGTCATCGTCGATCGATTACATCTTAATGAAATCTCTCGACAAATATGTCATGATCATCATCAACAATGATTTGCCTTCTTCCAGGTTCTCAATCGAATCACAATGAGAAATACCATCCTTACCCCCCTCGATGATTTGATTTATCATCGACAACATTATTACCTCCCCTCCAACACAAACTTGTTCATGCTTCGTGTTATACCTTGAGATACTTGCTATGCAACATTTATTCTTTACCTTGTAGTATTAACATTTATTGTGTCAAGGATGTCATGAGAATTTCACCACCTCTTAACAATTCTTGATACAGGTGATACTTCTTGCCATATACGTTCATTCCTTGGTCCCCGTGTTGTTTCTAACTGGAAATCCAACAATTGAAGTATGAAGTGCGAATTAAAAACTTCTAGCAACCCTATTGCTTTGAAGTGAATGGTCGATAGTCTCATTATCGGTCTTTTGGTTATTGAATCACCATAACATCGATCGTGCTACTTAGCCCATTTTCCAGGTGCACATTCCATTCATTGTTCACTTATGGATGTTCTCCTCTAACATACTACGGTATGTTCAATTTTATCGTCTTGTTCACTTAAGTGAGGAAATGCATGCTTATGGAAATCTTGATGAAATGTTGTTGAGCTCGTGGGCCACATCCTCATCTTTTCCTTGCTGAAAATGTAAGACTTATTCTATAAGTTGTTCCTGATGGATCCTTTGTGTATTCGAAGTCTGATCTTTACCCAATGACCATGTCGGTGCTATCTCGAAGCATGTATGTGGTAGTCCGAAGATCCACAAGAACATTGTAAGCGCAATGCTAAATGTTCTTGATCAACTATCCAACATCGGTGTGTGGGTACATATCATAATTCTTCTTACCCCTTTTATCTATATGGTCATGACTTTGATCCGCTGACACGTATATCATGGCCTGCTTAATCTTGGGGATGATTTACTCCTATTCATTGTGTTTAAACACATTTTTCCTTTCCATTTCTTTGTTTAACCTTTCTTTGATCTACATATAAGCTAAGCAGTAATAATTTTGTACTTATGTAAACACCTTGGTGTACAACCCTGTCAGTAAGACCCAGTTACTATTGTTGATAACATTCTGGTAACCACCGATGGACGAGAACTTTGCCTATTGGTCCGCCTCGTTCAAACGAGAAGTAAAATGGTTCTCTTCGTCCCTCGCCTTGGTACCAACGTTGTTGCCAACATAATTGAGACTCTATGCTCTGACATGCCTTACTACCATCACCCTTCCTACTTTTAACCCACATGGTAGGCCCATAACCCACAGTTCCACAGGATCGAAACCTAACTATCATGTGCACCCATGTTCCCAAAGTTATTCCTCACGCTTGGCTTCGTTTGTTGATCACGAGCCACCTTCCTAGATATGTTCTATTCTGGTTTCAGCCGCAACACTTATTCCGTTGGTCTGAACCCATTTTTCACACTCTGTTCAGGTATCCATCGTTTGTCCATTCGCTTGAAACTTCCTATTGTACCTTCATACTTCGCTCTCGATGTTTTATTAAGTTTCAACTCAAGAGATACTTCTACCTCATTCCCTGATTTGTTCACCAGATAATTAACCCTATAAGGGTCAGTCCTCCTGAAGTTACCCTTACTTCCCCCACTTAAATCTCGGGACGAGATTTCTTGTAGTGGAGAAGATTTGTAACACCCCCAGTGTCATGCTACAGTAAGCCCCTGTTACTGGCGCCATGTCATCACATTACTGTTGCTAATCTTCATTTGAATCAAATCACAATTCAAATTCAAATCCAATCTAAAGTCAAAAATTCATATTTGTCAGACATGAAATCTAAAATGTTCATCTTGTGGCATATAATCCATAACTAATATTGGTGGTGAGCCAAAAAAATTATAACATGTTTTAATGCCCTAAAATGATTAAAGTAGTGACCAAAATAGCCCCGTTAATCCATTGTCATTTTATGTAAAATTCAAATGAATTCAAATGCTCACCGGACCTTTTGTGGCAATGCCAAAAGTTACAATGTGATTTATGGACCCAGTTCCATATTTATTAAAAGTCATTTGCTATTTAAAATAGAGGCAAAACAAAGCAGAAAAGAAAACAAAGAAAAATGAAACATAAATGTTTTTTAATAAAAGAAAAGAAGTTGCTGGGGCACTTAGGCCCAGAGTTCACGATGCAAGGCCCAGCCCACGTGGTTGGCCTTTCCCATACCTCCCGCTACAGGAGGAGGCCGAGGCGCCATGGCCACAAGAGCTCGACGTCCTGCACTGCCATGCCACATGGGGGATAAGAGCAACCTCCTGCCCCCTCTTGCTCTCCCACCGAACCCTAGATCCCACTTCTCCTCCTCCCTCTCATGATGCTCTCCTCGTCCGCCATGGCCGCCATGGTCACCGTTGTCGCCTCGCCACCCGCGTGGCCACAAGGCTCCCCATGCCTAGCCAGCTCGTCCACGAGCTGCGCAGAGCTCCGCTACTCCCTCTCCGACTACGAGCTCGAGCTCGGCGCCACCTCAGCGACCGGATCGATGCCGATTCCCCATCTCCGATCGCCGTCGCCTCCTTCGTCTCCGGTGCCACCACTATAGCTCCTAAACCTTCACGGTCCTATGTGTGAGCCGCACGGTGAGCTTCTCCACCCCTTGCTCCTCTTCGTTGACCCCCTCGCGCACCATAGCTGCCTTGTCGCCGTTCCCATGAGCTCGCCGCCGCTGCTCACCCCTCCGCCGTGGCCACCGTGGTCTGAGATCCCAGTTGAGTTCGTGAGCTCTCCACGAACCCAACGGACCTAGCCCCGGCACCTGCCGTGCCTCACCTCGCTGTAGCTACCATCGCCCGAACACCACCGCCACCACAGCTTGTCATCGGCGCCCCTGCGGTCGTCCCCAGCACCCGCGACCACCACCATTAGATGCGCGCAAGCGCCAGCATCCCGGAGACCTCATTCGTGCGCCAATCCGTGGCCCCTAGCCATTTTCCGGCGAAGACAGGCGAGCCCCGCCACTATTTTGGTCGCCGGCGTTCAGCCGCCGGCCACTGCCAACATGGCACACCTGGGGCCACCCCTGGCCCCCACTGGCACCGTTGACTGGTTTGACTAGTGAACGTGCTAACTAGGCGTCCCATGTGACACTGACGTGCAGGCCCCGCCGCTTAATCCTTTAATTAAACATTTTAATAACTAAAACTAATTAGTTTAGTTAATTAGTCTATGACAGGTGGGGCCTACCTACTAAATAACTCTGTTCAGTTAGTTTAAAACTCGGTTAGCAATCTATCTATGACATGTGTGTCCCATTGGACCCATAGGTCAGGTTTGACCTGGTCAGCAAGTCTGTTGACTGCTGACATCATATTCCTTTTTGTTAATTCAATAATTTCAGAAAACTATTAAAACTTTAGAAAATCCTAGAAAATAATTTGTAACTCGGATGAAAACATTTTATATATGGAAGTTGCTTAGAAAAATCGAACGAATCCGGAAACGCGGTCCGTTCATCTCTGAGATGCCCCTAGCATGCTGAACATGGAACTTTCCCCTCTCTTTCATCTCTCTGGAAAATGCCAAACACCGAAAACCCCTCCGGATGTTTTTCCTCTCCGTCTTCAACATGTAGTACCGTGTTAATTCACCCCCTAGCATGGCGTATTTCCATGTTATGCTTTATGATGCTTTGCTTGCTTTATATTTATTGTTTCTGCCCCCTCTTCTCTTCGATAGACCCCGAGACCGATGCTGCCCCTATGATCGACTACGTCACCGATGACTGTTCCTTGCAGCAGAGCTTCCAGGCAAGCCAACCCCCCTTGATCATTCCGATATCGCCCACCCTCTTCTCTCTTATGCCTGCATTAGAACTGCTACTACTTTTTGTATGATCTTATTATGATGCATTGTGACGCCCCAAGACCGACGCTCCAGAAGACTTCCAGCTATTCCGGGTTTCGCAATGTGTTTCTTTTTGTTTGCTTTATTTATTTTTTGCATTGCATCATGTGCATTGCATTTCCATGTTTCATAAAACTCAGCCCTTCGTATCTGTCGCTTCTCTCTTTGTCTTCGTTGACCTGTTGTCAGGCCACTTGTCCTTGTTGAACTTCTCTCAGACCAACCGAACCACTCTCTTCTTTCTTTCTCGGAGACCAACAAAACCCCTGTGTATTTGTCGACCTCTCTCACACCCACTCGTGCGCGTTCGAAACTTCTCCCGGACCCGAACCAGGCAGTCGTGACTGATAGGTCTGGATCAACCCCAAACATCCCAAAAATATCATCGGTTCTTTGTTGGACTCTCCTAGCCTATTTTTCTCGGACCGTCTGATCTCGATAGAAGGGACCGAATAGCCCCTACCCAAATCCACCTGCTATATAACCAGACCAAACCCTAAAATGTAGGGAGATGTCCCATCCATTCCTCCTCCCCGCCGCCACTTCTCTTCCTCGGGATCCAACCCACAGCGATCCTCTTCTCTCCCTCGTTTTCAACACCAGACCAACCAGTCGCCCGCGCCCCTGATCCAAAAATGCCACGCCTGCCCAATCCACCACCGAAGCAAGCCGCATCAGTAGCTCCGGGAACCCATGGCCTCCACCTCTCCTCCCGTGCGCCCGCAGGCACTAGCATCCCTGCGCCGAGCCTCCTGCCCCAGGCACGTGAGCTACCTCCCGAGCTTGTTCTCCTGTCGATCTGCCTGCCAATCACCGCGCCTCCAGCTCCTCCCAAGAGAGGACCTCGCGCTCCTGGAGCCCCTGCATCCTCTCATTCCAGAAGGAGAGAAGCCTTCCCGAGCTTCTCCTCAAACCCCGCCGGCCGACGAGGCCATGACCGAGGCCACCGGAGTCTGACCTTGTCTCCAGCGCCCCCGCGCTGGAAGTTGCCTCCCGTGCCCCTGCATCGGACCACTAGAGCCGCATGACGCCGGATCTGCGCCAGCCGCCGTCGTCCGATCTGCTTCGCCCTCGGCCAGAACCATCCTCTCCGGCCATCCCGCAAGTCCCACGTTGCCCTGCCTGCTCCTTCAAGCGCTGCCGCCACCTCAAGCTGTCATCGCCGGCCTCCCTTGCTTCTGCACGACTGGAGTCCAGCCTCCCCTGCCTCGTCCTATTCAGGATCGAGGAGGAGGACCCAACTCTCCCGCAACTCGCCAGGCCCAGTGTGCCCCTTTCAGCCTTCTGCTCCATCGATCGGGCCTTGGCCCATGGGTGAGGCCACCCCAAGCACGCCCACCTTTGTTTTTTTTGTTGGGCCGGCCAGCCAGATTTGGCCCGACTCATGTTTTTTTTCCACGGAGCGATTTGTCTAATTGTCCCAGGATTTACAGTTTTGCAGAAAACCCCCTAAACTCATACATTTAATAACTAAATAACCGTGCATCAGAATGAAACATGTTATATATGAAAAATGCTTAGATTTTGTGTAGATTAATAATAACCAACTTTCATGCATGTTTAAAATGTTTAACTTGCTGTTTGCATTTGTTTATGTAAATGACATATTAAAATGGTTTTATTCATAACTAAATAACCGTAGCTCCAAATTTAGTCAACTTTATATGTAAATGGGATAGAAAAATGTGTAGAATAACATGGTGCATTTACTTTTGCTGTTTAATAACTTTAAAAATATGTTTTAGGCAGAACAGTACCAAATTCATATTATGCACATGGGGATTTTCCGGAATCATTGTTTGTCATTCCGGCTTCATTTAAACTTGCCTAAATAGGTAGTTCACATTTTCTTCACCTCTTGCCATGTTGACAAACATTTAATCTTGTCTTGTAAATAAACGAGATTCAACAAAATAAATAGAATGTGGTGTTTCGTCAATATGCAACTCGTTGCATATTGAGCTCCGCTTAAATTGTAGTGTTGTTTGATGCACTTTGCCATGCCATGCATATTTAAACCGGACATGCATCATACTTGTTTGTTCATCATGCCATGATTATGCTTGTGTGTTCACCATGTTGTTTGCTTCCTTCCGGGTTGCTTCTCTCATTAGCTTCGGTTTCATTCCGGAGTTGTGTGGATTTGTTCGACTCCGTCCGTTTGTCTTCTTCATGGACTCATTCTTCTTCCTTGCGGAATCCCAGGCAAGATGACCGTTCCCCGATATCACCTCTATCTTTGCCTTGCTAGTTGTCTCGCTCTATAGTTATACATCGATGCCTATTCTTGTCTGTCAGCCTCCTATGTTGCCATGAAACACTCTAAGCGTCTTCCTAGCAAACTGTTGATTGGCTATGTACGCTTTTCCTCAGCCCCTCTTATAGCGTTGTTAGTTGAAGGTGAAGTTAGAAGATTGCTCCATGTTTGGACTTCTTTATTTGGATAACACAATATATATTTTATTTAATTAATGCACATATATATTGGCAATGGGTGGAAGGCTTGGCCTTCTGCTTGGTGTTTTGTTCCACTCATGCCACCTTAGGACCCGATAAACTGGTGTTATGTTCCTTGATTTTGCGTTCCTAACACGGTTGGGGTTTATGGGCCCCCCTCGATAATTCGCACCACTTAAAGCTTTTCCAGCAAGGCCCAACTTTGGTTTTACCATTTGCCTAACAACTAAAACTTGCCGAGGGAGTAATTAACCCAAGGATTTATTAATCAACCCCCGGGCTAGTGCTCGTCTTGAGTGTTGGTCCAAACCTGTAAACCGCCGTGACTGCCAGGGGTAACTCTGGTAGTTTGGCCTATCGGAAGTTTGGACAATCCGATCGTGGCCTGAGAAAAGATACGCGCGGCACCTATTAGGGTGTCGGCACGTCGAGAGGTCTTGCTGGACTAGTTTTACCTTTGTCGAAATATCTCGAGCACGGGATTCAGAGAACACTCGGGCGGGATTCAGAGAACACTCGGGTCTTCCCAACATGGAGTTGCGACTCCCCCGATCGTGAGCTTGTGATCGGCTAAGTTGGGACACCCCTGCAGGGTTATGAACTTTCAAAAGCCGTGCCCGTAGTTATGTGGCAGATGGGAATTTGTTAATATCCGGTTGTAGATAACTTGACACCTTATCCTTAAGAATACACTACCTGTGTGAGTAACCATGATGGTCTCTTTTCGAAAGGGTTCGAAACGTGAACACGATGGGGTTATGCATGAACGTGAGTAGCTAGGATCACTTATCGATCATCTTTGGCGACCGTTGGCACATATCCTCATCTCGCTCTGAAGTCGTAAGCTAGTTGCTTAGTGCTTGCTGCAGACACTTTATTACCTCTCCCCACCTAAAGGCTTTGTTAGTTTTGATACCCGGGAATGGGATTGCCGAGTCCTTGTGACTCACATATTACAACACACACCAGATGCAGGTACAGCCAAGTACGATGCAGGAGATGGACAAGAACATCACTGAGAGTTCGATGAAGAGCGTGGTCGTATGTATGTGACGTATCCTGACGATCAGTAGTGGTTCCTACTAGGGGCGATCAGGACTTGTGGTTGTGGTATCTTTTTCGTTTGATTTCGTCCGTAGCCGGACCCTATGTTATTTGGATGAATGTATGAATGTTGAATTAATTGTGTGACATAGCGAGTGTAAGCCAACTATGTTACTCTTTCATCCCCGTTCATTACATGAGTTGTGCAAAGATACAACGCTTGTGATCATTCTAGAATGCGCTTATGTCTCTAACTCATGCCTCGACACATAGGAGATATATTCGCATCCTGGGCATTACATGCATAGCCTCTTGTTGATACCTGCTTTCATACCTTACATGTTTATACTAAAATGCTTAGTCTAGGCTGGTTAGAGATCCATCAGAGACCCGCCACTTTGTCCCGACTCCCCCGCTGGATTATCAGAAGACCCGATCAACGGGATCGAAGACCAGGCCCCGGCACCCTACATCACATTCCCCTTAGTTGCTCGACACTACTGGGTTACTAGCGAGTGCCGAGGGGGATACCACATCAGCACTTCTGATGTTAACCTTGTAGGTTATTTCATCGGTTATGGTCATCGAGGGTGATTCCTCCTTCTCCACTCCCGATAATGACACTGTCGTGCAACTCCTCAAGAGTGGACCTCGAGGGTGACTCCTCCTTCGTTCACCTTGACGATAACATCAGGTGGAATTCCATCGAGGGTGATTCCTCAAGGTTCCCTTGGGTGTTAGACACACGGTTAATATGGTTACTATGACTTTACACTGAACCATGTTACTAAAGATGGGTCGGCCCTGAGGGGTACCTGCGCGAGCTTAATTGCGAGTAATGTGGAGTTGGGTTAACCTGGAAGGTGCCCGCAAGATAATTACGAGGCGTGGTCAGGCATTCTTAGCCCTTGCCGCAAGTCCTCGAGACGGGGCAATAGGGACACATGATCGTGAGTCTCTGCTCGTTACCGCGCATTCCCAAGACACTAAATGGTTTGGATATTTGATCTGAGGGGCCTCTGGCCTGATAGCGCTAACCATTACGTGGGCATAGTATGGGCATTCTGCGTCGTATGCATCAGCCGAAGCTTAATTGATGTCATGCGACTGAGCGGCGCATGCCGGGTTGGACTGGTAAGCTCCTACCTTTTTAAGGAGATAGCTAGGTCTGCTCACCTACCGCGTACGCAACGTGCAGGAGTTCCTAGGGCGATAGCCCATGACCCCTGGGGGCATAGGTTTAGTCTGGCGTGCTGACCTCTCTATTAAGCCTAGGTCGGGTTGCGGCGTATGGTTTGGCTGAGGCCGGGCATGGCCTGATGGTGTGTCTGGCCGGAGTTAAGCGAGCGTGGTGGGTAAGTTGGTGCACCCCTGCAGGGAAGAAAATATCTATCGATAGTGTGTCCTACGGTAACGGACACTTGGAGTTGTATCCCGATCGATACAACTAGAACTGAATGCTGAGGCATGATTTGGATATGTGGCTCCTGGAGTCGAGAAATGTTCTTGGGGCATTAACAACAACATAAATATGACCTATGCTATACTACTCTACTCCCTCCTCTTGCTGCAAGACGGTGGTTTTCAGAAGATGCTAGTCTTCGATAGGACTAGCTTCTCCCCCTCTTATTCCAGCATTCTGTAGTTTAGTCCACAGATACTACCCCCTTTCATTGATACCGATGCATATGTAGTGTAGATCCTTCCTTGCGAGTACTTTGGATGAGTACTCATGGTTGCTTTGCTCCCTCTTTTCCCCCTTCTTTCTTCTTTCTGGTTGTTGCAACCAGATGCCGGAGTCCAGGAGCCAGATGCCACCTTTGACGACTGCTACTACCCCGAGGGTGCCTACTACTACGTGACGACCGCCGACGACCAGGAGTAGTTAGGATGATCCCAGGCAGGAGGCCTTGCCTTTTCGATCATGTTGTTTTTGTGCTAGCCTTCTTAAGGCAAACTTGTTTAACTTATGTCTGTACTCAGATATTGTTGCTTCCGCTGACTCTTGTGTATTCGATCTTATGTATTCGAGCCCTCGAGGCCCCTGGCTTGTAATATAAGGCTTGTATTATTTTATTTGTGTCTAGAGTTGTGTTGTGATATCTTCCCGTGAGTCCCTGATCTTGGTCGTACACATTTGCATGCATGATTAGTGTACGGTCAAATCGGGGGCGTCACACTCCACCCTTGTGGCTGCCCTGTGTATCTTCCGAACTAGTTTTAATTTTCCTAATTTTTTAAATATTCCAAAATAGAGAAAATTTGTTGTTTGGAACGTTTTGGAGTCGGTTTACTTATGGTACCACATACCTATTCCTTTCCGGAGTCTGAAACATTCTGGAGAGTGTCCCTTATGTACTCCTCTGGTGTCACGGTGTCAATTATATTGGTTCCAACATTTATGGGAGTACCTGAGATATAGTGTTTGATTCTTTGATCGTTTACCACCTTCGGATTTGTGACTTCGACGTTGTTGATTTTAATGGCATCGGAGCGATAGACCTCCTCGATAATGTGAGGGTCTTCCCATTTAGGGAGAAGTTTTCCTGCAAAAAATCTTAAATGGGAGTTGTATAGCAAGACATGCTAACCTACGTTAAATTCCCGTTTTGTATCCTTTTGTCATGCCATCTTTAACTTTTTCTTTAAATAACTTGGCATTCTTGTAGGCTTGGGTTCTCCATTCATCAAGTGAGCTAATGTCAACGCAAGTTTGAAGTCATAATTGAGTTCTTTAATAGCCCAATATGCCTTATGTTCAAATTCAAGAGGTAAGTGATATGCTTTTCCATAAACAATTTTATACGGAAACATACCCATAGGGTTTTTATAAGCAGTTCTATAAGCCCACAATGCATCATCAAGTTTCTTAGACCAATTATTTCTAGATCTATTAACAGTCTTTTGCAAAATCAATTTAATATATCTATTGCTTAATTCTACTTGACCACTAGACTAAGGATGATATGGAGATGCAATTCTATGGTTAACATCATATTTAGCAAGCATCTTACAGAAAGCACCATGAAAAATATGCGAACCACCATCAGTCATTAAATATCTAGAGACTCCAAACCTCGAAAAATAACTTCTTTAAGCATCATAATAGAAGTGTTATGATCAGCACTACTAGTTGGAATAGCTTCTACCCACTTAGTAACATAATCAACAGCAACTAAAATATGTGTATAGCCATTAGAGGAAGGAAAAGGTCCCATATAATCAAAGCCCAAACATCAAATGGTTCGATAACAAGTGAATAATTCATAGGCGTTTCCTGACGTCTACTAATATTACCAATTCTTTGACATTCATCACAAGAAAAGACAAACTTATGGGCATCTTTGAAGAGAGTAGGCCAATAAAAACCAGATTGTAATACCTTATGTGCAGTTTTATCTCCAGCATGGTGTTCTCCATAGGCCTCGGAGTGACACTTACGTAGGATCTGTTCCTGTTCATGCTCAGGTACACAACGTATAATAACACCATCCACTCCTTTATAAAGGTATGGGTCATCCCAAAAGTAATGTCTTAAATCATAGAAAATCTTTTCCTTTTGCTGGTGTGTGAAGCTAGGTGGTATAAATTTAGCAACAATATAATTATCATAATCAGCATACCATTGAGCATTACAAGAAGCATTTATGACAGCAAATTTTTCATCAGGAAAGCTATCATCAATGGGTAGTGGGTCATCAGGAACATTTTCTAATCTAGACAAGTTATCTGCAACGGGGTTCTCAGCTCCTTTTCTATCAATAATACACAAATCAAATTCTTGTAGCAAGAGAACCCATCTAATAAGTCTAGGTTTAGTATCTTTCTTTTCCATAAGGTACTTAATAGCAGAATGGTTAGTGTGAACAGTTAGTTCGGAATCAATAGTACTCCCTCCGTCCAAGTGCATTGGGCATCTTAGCGATTTTAGAATTTCCAAATGAGTAAGGCGCGAAGGAATTAAATCAGCCTCGTATCACTCCCATGCCTCGTTCGCTTCACCCTCATGCATAAGTTTTCAATCTTATAGGCAATAACTCTGGTTGCATGCGTTTCGTGCTGCATGTTGATTGGTAAGGCAAAGGAATTGCAATTAATTAGCTCAACTTACAAGATTTTTAATGCTAATTATATCTAATATTACGGCCAATCCCATCACACCTAGATCATGGTGCAGCTCCATAGGCGCCCAATACACCTGGACGGAGGGAGTATAATATTTGAACTAATCACAAGCAAAAAAACTGCTAAAAATTCGTTTTCAGTAGTAGCATAATTTCTCTAGGCACTGTCTAGGGTTTTACTAGAATAATGAATAATATTCATTTTTTTATCAACTCTTTGTCCTAAAACAGCACCAACAGCATAATCACTCGCATCACACATAATTTCAAAGGGTGAATTCCAGTCAGGTGGTTGAAAAATAGGTGCAGTAATCAAGGCCTTCTTAAGTATTTCAAATGCTTCTACACAATCATCATCAAAAATAAAAGGAACATCTTTTTGCAAGAGATTAGTGAGAGGCCTCGAAATTTTAGAGAAGTCTTTAGTAAACCTCCTATAGAAACCAGCATGACCAAGAAAACTTTTTATACCTTTGATATCTTTCGGACACGCCATCTTTTCAGTAGCATCTACTTTGGCTTTATCAACTTCAATACCTCTTCCAGAAATCTTATGCCCCAAAACAATGCCTTCATTAAGCATGAAGTGTCACTTCTCCCAATTCAAGACAAGATTAGTTTCTTCGCATCTCTGCAAAACTCGATCAAGGTTGCTTAAGAAATCATCAAAAGAAGTTCCGTAAACGGAGAAATCATCCATGGAAACATCAACAATCTTTTCATGAAATTCAGAGAATATAGTAGTCATACATCTTTGTAAGGTAGCAGGTGCATTGCATAAACCAAAAGACGTACGTCTATCAGCAAAAGTACCGAAAGGGCAAGTAAACGTGGTCTTTTCTTGATCCTCTTTAGACACATGTATTCGAAGGAAACCATAATAACCATCTAGAAAGCAAAAATGTGTATGTTTGGATAGTATTTCTAGCATTTGATCAATAAAATTAGAGGATAAAGATCTTTCTTAGTAGCTTTATTCAATTTTCGAAAAGCAATTACCATTCCATAACCTGTAACAATTCTTTGCGGGATCAATTCATCTTTATCATTAGGGACAACAGTAATATCTCCCTTCTTGGGGACACAATGAACATGACTTATCCACTGACTATCAGCAATAGGATAAATAATACCTGCCTCCAGAAGTTTAAGTATTTCATTTCTTACCACCTCTTTCATCTTCGGATTTAATCATCGTTGGTGATCAACAACTGGTTTAGTATCTCGTTCCAACTTAATTTTGTGTTGGCATAAGGTGGGACTAATGCCCTTAAGATCATCAAGAGTATGTCCAATAGCAGCAGGGTGCTTCTTCAGAGTCTTCAATAGTCTCTTTTCTTCATGCTCTGAAAGGTTAGCACTAAGAATAACATGATATATCTTCTTTTCATCAAGATAAGCATATTTTTAAGTATTAGGTAACGATTTAAGCTCAAACACGGGATCACCCTTATGTGGAGGAGGATCCCCAAGGATTTCAACATGCAAATTGTTTTTCAGAATAGGCCCTTGTTTAAAGAATATTGCATCTATTTCCCTTCTTTCATTCATAAACATATCATTCTCGTGTTCTTGCAAATATTGTTCTAAAGGTCCAGTAGGAGGCACGACAATAGAAGCAATACCAATGACTTCATCCTTACTAGGCAATTCTTTATCACGGGGTTATCTATGAAATTTAGAGAAATTATAATCATGAGACATATCCCCTAAACCAACAGTAATAATATCTTTGTCACAGTCTATCCTAGCATTAGAAGTGTTCAAGAAAGGTCTACCATATATAATGGGACAAAAATCATCTTGTGGGCAACCAAGAATGAGAAAATTAGTAGAATATTTTATTTTCCCACACAAGACTTCGACATCTCAGACAATCCCAATTGGTGATATAGTATCTCTATTAGCAAGCTTGATAGTAACATCAATTTCTTCTAACTCAACGGGTGCAATTCCATTCATAATTTCTTCATATAAAGTAAAAGGAATTGCACTCACACCAGCACCCACATCACATAAGCTATGATAACAGTGATCTCTTACTTAACAGAAACAACAGGCATGCCAACAATATGTCCATGTTTATCTTTAGTATCGGGTTTGGCAATTCTAGCAGCTTCATCACAGAAATAAATAACATGCCCATCAATATTATCAGCCAAAAGATCTTTAACCATAGCAATATTAGGTTCAACTTTAATTTGTTCCGGTGGTCTAGGTGTGCTAATATTACTTTTATTAACCACAGCTGAAGCTTTAGCCTGATCTTTTATTCTAACAAGAAAAGGTGGTTTCTCAATATAAGCAGTAGGAATAATAGGATCAACATTATAAGTAACAACCTCTTCTTCAACTTTAATTGGTTCAACTACTTTAACTTCAATGGGAGGATGATATTTAAACCACTTATCTTTAGGGAGATTAACATGACTAGCAAATGATTCACAAAAACAAGCTACTATGTCAGAGTCCAGGTCATATTTAGTGCTAAATTCATGAAAAGCATCGGTATCCATAAAAGATTTAACACAATCAAACTTAAGTCTTATACCTAACTCATTAACTTTATCGAGATCCCAATCTTTAGAGTTGCGTTTAATTCTTTCCAAAAAATCCCATTTGAATTCAATAGTCTCATTCATATAAGAGCCAACACAAGAAGTATCGAGCATGGATCGATCATTATGAGAAAGCCGAGCATTAAAATTCTGAATAATAATTTCTCTTCAGAGCTCATGATTGGGGCATGAATATAACTTTGACTTAAGCCTCCCCCAAGCTTGAGCAATAATTTCTCCTTCATGAGACCAAAAATTATATATATAATTCCGACCATGATGAACTAGATGCATAGGATAAAACTTCTGGTGAAATTGCAATTTCAATCAGTAGTAGTTCCATGATGCAATATCATCACATAGCCTATACCATGACAATACCTTTCCCTTAAAAGATAAAGGGGAGACCTTCTTCTTGACAAAATCCTATGGGATACCTGCAAGCTTAAATATTCCACAATCTTCATCCACATAGATTAGGTGTAAATCGCGATGCAATGTTTCGTCTCCTACATAAGGATTAGCTAGCAGTTTCTCTACCATACCCAATGGAATATCGAAGTAAATATTTTTAGTACGTGCAGTAGGTTGAGGAGTAATTCTTTGTTCTTCCGGTTGGGGTGAAGATACCCGGAACAAACCTCTCAATAGATTATTTTCCATAGTAACAAGTGACAGTAAATTTCAGCACACTATATAAATGTTTCCTTACCAAATTTCACTTACCAAAGGTGCTTCACTCCCCGGCAACGGCACCAAAAAAGAGTCTTGATGACCCACAAGTATAGGTGATCTATCATAGTCCTTTCAATAAGTAAGAGTGTCGAACCCAACGAGGAGCAGAAGGAAATGGCAAGCGGTTTTCAGCAAGGTTTTCTCTGCAAGCACTGAAATTATCGGTAACACACAGTTGTGCGATAGTATAATTCATAGTGGGTAACAAGTAACAAAAGTAAACAAGGTGCAACAAGGTGGCCCAATCCTTTTTCTAGCAAAGGACATGCCTAGACGTTCTCTTATATAAAGCAAAATGCTCCTGAGGACACATGGGAATTACTGTCAAGCTAGTTGTCATCATGCTCATATGATTCGCGTTCGTTACTTTAATAATTTGATATGTGGGTGGATCAGTTCTAGGGTGTTGTCCTTCCTTGGATAAGCCTCCCACTTATTATTAACCACTCTCGCAAGCAACTGGAACTAAGAAAGAAGTATTAAGATAAATCTGACCATAGCATGAAACATAGGGATCAAAATCAGCCCCTTACGAAGCAACGCATAAACTAGGGTTTAAGCTTCTGTCACTCTAGCAACCCATCATCTACTTATTACTTCCCAATGCCTTCCCCTAGGCCTAAGAAATGGTGAAGTTTCATGTAGTCGACGTTCACATAACACCACTAGATGAATGACAACATACATGGCATCAAAATATCGAACGAATACCAAATTCACTTGATTACTTATAACAAGACTTCTCCCATGTCCTCAGGAACAAACGTAACTACTCACAAAGCCTGTTCATCTTCATGATCAAAGGTTTATTGAATGGCATTAAGGATCTGAACATATGATCTTCCACCGAATAAACCAACTAGCATCAACTACAAGGAGTAACCAACACTACTAGCAACCCACAGGTACCAATCTGAGGTTTTGAGAAAAAGATCGAATACAAGAGATGAACTAGGGTTTGAGAGGAGATGGTGCTGGTGAAGATGTTGATGGAGATTAACCCCCTCGATATGAGAGGATCGTTGGTGATGACAACGGCTTCGATTTCCCCCTCCCCGAGGGAAGTATCCCTGGCAGAACAGCCCTGCTGGAGCTCTAGATTGTTTTCGCCCATGTTCCGCCTTGAGACAGCGGCACTTCATCCCGAAAGCCTCCTTATTATTTTTTCTAGGTCAAAACACATTGATATAGAAGAAGATGGACTCCGGGGGCCTGCCAGGGGACCCACATGATAGGGGGGCGCGCCTAGGGGGTAGGGCTCAACCCCCCACCCTTGTGGCTGGCTGGTGGCCCCCTCTGGTGCTTCTTTCGCCCAATATTTTTTTTATATTCCAAAAATATTCTCTATGAAGTTTCGGGCCTTTTGGAGTTGTGCAGAATAGGTATATGTGATTTGCTCCTTTTCAAGTCCAGAATTCTAGCTGCCGACATTCTCCCTCTTCATGTAAACCTTGTAAAACAAGAGAGAAAAGGCATAAGTATTGTGACATATTGTGTAATAATAGCCCATAATGCAATAAATATCAATATAAAAGGTTGATTCAAAATGGACGTATCAGGACACTTCCCTCCGGGAGGGGGAAATCGAAGCCATCGTTGTCACCAATGATCCTCTCATCGAGAGGGGGTCGATCTCCATCAACATCTTTACCAGCACCATCTCCTCGCAAACCCTAGTTCGTCTCTTATACCCGATCTTTGTGTCAAAACCTCGGATTGGTGCCTGTGGGTTGCTAGCAGTGTTAATTACTCCTTGTACTTGATGCTAGTTAGTTTATTCGGTGTAAGATCATATGTTTAGAGCCTTAATGTTATTCAATATACCTCTAATTATGAACATGAATATGCTTTGTGAGTAGTTATGTTTGTTCCTGAGGATATGGGAGAAGTATTGTCATAAATAATCATGTGAATGTGGTGTTATGTGAACGTCGACTACATGACTCTTCACCATTATTTGGGCATAGGGGAAGGCATTGGGAAGTAATAAGTAGATGATGGGTAGCTAGAGTGACAGAAGCTTAAACCCTAGTTTATGCGTTGCTTCGTAAGGGGCTGATTTGGATCCATATGTTTCATGCTATGGTTAGATTTATCTTAATTCTTCTTTCGTAGTTGTGAATGCTTGCGAGAGGGGTTAATCATAAGTGGGAGGCTTGTCCAAGGAAGGATAACACCCAAGCACTGGTCCACCCACATATCAAATTATCAAAGTGACGAACGCGAATCATATGAGCATGATGGAAACTAGCTTGGCAACAATTCCCATGTGTCCTCGAGAGCACTTTGCTTTATATAAGAGTTTGTCCAGGCTTGTCCTTTTGCTACAAAAAGGATTGGGCCAGCTTGCTGCACACATGTCACTTTTGTTACTTGTTACCCATTACAAATTATTTATCACAAAACTATCTCTTACCGATAATTTCAGTGCTTGCAAAGAATACCTAGCTGAAAATAGCTTGTCATTTCCTTCTGCTCCTCATTGGTTTGACACTCTTACTTATTGAAAGGACTACAATTGATCCCCTATACTTGTGGGTCATCGAGGGGGCCACAAGGGTGGAGGGCGCACCCTACCCTCTGGGCGCCCCCCCGCCCCCCGTCCTTGTGGGACCCTTTGCAGGCCTCCGACGCCCATATTTTGCTATATGGTGTGTTTTGACCTAGAAAAAATAAGAAGGAAGCTTTCGGGGCGAAGCACCGCCATCTCAAGGCAGAACCTGGGCGAAACCAATCTAGGGCTCCGGCGGAGCTGTTCCGCCAGGAACACATCCCTCCAGGAGGTGGTAATCAAAGCCATCGTCATAACCAAAGATCCTGTCATCGAGAAGGTGTCAATCTCCATCAACATCTTCACCAGCACCATCTCCTCTCAAACCCTAGTTCATCTCTTCTATCTGATCTTTGTCTCGAAATCTCAGATTGGTACCTGTGGGTTGCTAGTAGTGTTGATTACTCCTTGTAGTTGATGTTAGTTGGTTCATTTGGTGGAAGATCATATGTTCATATCCTTAATGATAATTAATACTCCTCTGATCATGAAAATGAATATGCTTTGTGAGTAGTTGCGTTTGTTCTGGAGGACATGGGAGAAGTCTTGTTATAAGTAATAATGTGAATTTGGTATTCGTTCAATATTTTGATGAGATGTATGTTGTCTTTCCTCTGTGGTGTTATGTGAACGTCGACTACATGACACTTCACCATTATTTGGGCCTAGGGGTAGGCATTGGGAAGTAATAAGTAGATGATGAGTTGCTAGAGTGACAGAAGCTTAAACCCTATTTTATGTGTTGCTTCGTAAGGGGCTAATTTGGATCCATATGTTTCATGCTATGGTTAGAATTATCTTAATTCTTCTTTCGTAGTTGAGGATGCTTGCGAGAGGGGTTAATCATAAGTGGGAGGCTTGTCCAAGGAAGGGAAGCATCCAAGCACTTGTCCAACCACATATCAAATTATCCAATTAACGAACATGAATCATGTGAGCATGATGAAAACTAACTTGACAACAATTCCCATATGTCCTCAGGAGCGCTTTGCTTTATATAAGAGTTCGTCCAGGCTTGTACTTTGCTAGAAAAAGGATTGGTCCACCTTGATGCACCTTGTTTACTTTTGTTACCTGTTACCCGTTACGAATTACTTGTCACAAACTGATACGTCTCCAACGTGTCTACTTTTTCTCTTGTTTTGGACCCTAATCTGCATGATTTGAATCAAACTAACCTCGGACTGACGCTGTTTTCAGCAGAACTTCCATGGTGTTGTTTTTCTGTAGAAATAAAAGTTCTCGGAATGGAATGAAACTTTGCGAGGAATTTTTATACAATAAAAGAAAAAAACTGGAGCCAAGAACAACCGGAGGGGGCAACAGGGTGGGCACAACCCACCAGGGTGTGCCCCCCTGGCACGCCCAGGTGGGTTGTACCCACCTGGTGGCCCCGTAGACGCGAACCCTGATTCTATATATGTAATGCCCAGGATGGGATTATACCTCCTACGTGTCGAGGCACGACTTAAAGGTATAAGCCCATTCTAGAATGATCTCAAGTTTGGTATCTTTGCACGACTCATGTAAAAATAGGGATGAAATTGCAAAAGGATAGTTGGCTTACACTCGCCACATCACACCATACATTACATAAGCAAAACAGCAACCAAAACATCACATCCCGACTACGGGCGAAGATCCAAAAGAAAGATACCAAATACATAAAGCCACAGGTCTAAATCGCCCCTAGTAGAAACCACTACTGATCGTCGAAAACGTCACATACATACGGCCACTCTCTTCATCGAGCTCCCAGTGAAGTACTTGAACCAGATCCTGCATCATTCTCGGCTGAACCCGCATCTGGTGTTGTAGTATCTGTGAGCCACGAGGACTCAGCAATCCCAAAACCATGGGTATCAAGACTAGCAAAGCTTTATGGGTAGGAAGAGGTAAAGTGGTGAGGTTGCAGCAGCGGCTAAGCAATATATGGTGGCTAACTTACGAGTACAAGAATAAGATGAGCATCTACGCAAACGGTCGCAAACTAGTAGTGATCGCTAAAAATCCTGAACTACCTACGAGTCAAACATAACCCCACCGTGTTCTCTTCTCAAATTGAAAAGAGACGGTCACGGTTACTCACACAGTTGTGTGTTTTACTTTGGATCCTCTGTCAAGTTTTCTACAACCGGACATTAACAAATTCCAATCTGCCACATAACCGCGGGCACGGCTTTCGAAAGATCATAACCCTGCAGGGGTGTCCCAACTTAGCCCATCACAAGCTCTCAACAACACAAGCAACATGATAATATGCTGCAATACATGGCAAGGTATGATGCAATACATGGCAAGGTATGATGCATGACAAGTCTATACAGGAAGCAATACATGGCAAGGTAGGAAGCACAGAAAAACAACACAAGCAACATGATAATATGCTCAACCGAGTAGGATGCAAGACAAGTCTATACAGGATGCTAAACATGGCAAGGCAGGAAGCACTAAAAAACAACACAAGTCAACAAGTTTAAATGAGGCCGGAAACTACAACAACAATTCCAGAAAATCCCATATGCATGTTTAGCAATTTTAAGCAAACAACAATTCACACATTTTAATGTTGTTAACATGATGCGGATGACATGATCAGGTTTTATGCAATTTTTTGTCAAACGTTAACATGAAGAGATATGAAGCATTTGTCACCGTGGTGGAAAGAAAGGGGCCACGCCGACAAATCCGAAATGATGCCACGCAACATATCGGTTCCGGTAGCTCGTCGAGAGATCGGTGCAAAAGAAAGGTAGCGTGAGCGAGTCGAACAAGATGAAAGGTGGGGTGATCCCGTCACTGGGTTCCCACGGGTTGGCGACGAGGCAACCGACGAGCATGACAAAAGACGAATCGGGCACGATGCACACTAGTGGAGCATCTCATACAACACACATCGTTTGTCCACGGGTCATCGTTTCGCGGTTATACCTTTGAAGCGTGGGTTTCGGGGCGGAACGAGTTCGGAGCGGTGTAGAGGAAGTAGACGTTCGCGTTCTTGTAGACGTTCACGGGGCGTCGGGGTCGTCGTTGATGTAGAGGTACTCGTTCCGTTTCGGAGAGGTACTTGACGAATCCATCGTTTCCGGGGCGACGGTAGTCGTACAAGCTGGCGTTTTCGTTCACGGTCATCGTACATGTTCCGTAGATGTTCATGTTTCCGTAGAGGTACTTGTCGCGGCATCGGACATAGTGGTACTTGACGCGTCACATCATGTAGTCGTACGCGGGGTCGATGGTAGAGGTACTTGTCGCATCCACCAAGTGTAGTCGTACTCGGGCGTCGTGGTACTTGCGGTCTTGGTCTTCGGCGACGAGGTACATGGCAGGATCCAGTGCAGCAGCAAGACTTGTCGGCGTCGGTGGCCGTGGAGGCGCGGAGGAGGCCGAAGCAGAGGCGGTCAGCGCGTGACGGGAGGAGCTCGGCGCCGTCTAGGCGAGCGAGGAGGAGACCGGCCGCAGCGATAGAGGAGAAGGGAGGCGCGGGCCAGAGGAACCGGACGGGAGTCGGCCGGCAACGGGCGGACCTGGCGCACGTCCTCTCTAACCATAGGACGAGCGAGGCTGCGGTGATAGAGGAGAAGGAATGGCGGGGCGGCGCTTGTCGCCGACGAGGCAATGGGGAGGTCCGATGGCGCTGCTGCTCGAGGACACCTCCCCTCGGGCGAGCTCGCACGGGGTCGAGGAGAGGGGCCAGTCGCGCTCGGAGACGCCCGTGCGCTGCGGGCGCTCGCCGGTGGTGGCGACATCATTGAAGGAGACGGGGAGGCGGCGGTGAATCGAGCAGGAGGGTGTCGAGGCAGGGCGCTCGAGGCTCTTGGCGGCGCGAGGGAAAAAAGGGGGGAAGAGAGGGACCGAGCGAGGGAGCGATGCGGTCAAGGGAGAGATTGAGCTGCGGGGCTAGGGTTAGGAAGGGGATGCGGCTGGGCCTTGGGCCACGGGAGGAGATGGGCCAGCCTGCGGCTGGGAGGCCAGATGGCCACAGTTCGACTGGCTCCTTTTCCCTTTTGTTAAAAGAAATGCAGATACAAAAACCCCGGTGAAGAAAAGGAAAAGGACAGGGTATTAGAGGAAGAATAAGAAGGAAGTAAAATATACTTAATCTCATAGATTTATGCACAATTTTAATAAACTAGTTTGGACATTTTAAGGATTTGAAAATAATTCAAGTTTGAATTAAATTCAAACTTGAGCCATTTTTGAACCCAACCAAAAGAAGTCCAATGGAACTAAAATTGGCAAGGATGTTGAAGGCATGGTTGAGAATTGATAGGAAAAGAAGGAACATTAAAATGGTGTAGGAAATAGAATGCCACAATTTAAAAGGACTAACGAAGAAGGAGAAGAAGATGATCAAGCAAGGTTGTGGGAGTCAAAACTTGGAGTGAAACAGACATGGGGAAAATTATGCAAGTGTGTGATGGTTGCTTCCAACAATGGAATATTTTTATAATAGCTCCATAATATTCGGAGGATATATATATGTTATAAAGAGAAGTCATCCTTCCCTCGATTTAAATGGCCTGAAGGTCCACACAATTTATTTGGTTGAGATGCAAAAGAATTATGACATGATGGCATGATGACATGATGCAATGCAAAATAAATAACACAAGCACAAATGAAACACACGGGAGAACCCGGAACATCTGGAATCTTCTGGGACGTCGGTCTTCAGGCGTCACAACTCTCCCACACTAACAAAGGATCTCGACCCGAGATCCTAGAGATGGCACCGGGTAGAAACGAAAAAGAAGAGCTAAACAAAGTTGTTTCTTTGACAGACGAGTGAAACCACGAACCTTGAGAGGTTAATCGAGTTGAATAAGAATACAATGGAGATGAACGAAGATGAAAACACTCCGTTAGAAAAATAGGAACAAGGAACATTACGAGAACCTTGTAAGTTGAAATACTTGAAACAAGAGCTTACGAACCAAAAGAATATGAAACTGCAACGGTATAGCCAAGGAATAAGAATGACAGAATTTGGACAGCACTCCGTCTGAAAATGGAAGGAATTAACATGAACTTGAGGAGATGATATGATACTTGATGAAAACACATTGCCTCCGAAACAATTAAAAGAATGGCACAAGGTTAAGAAAGATTTCAGATAGCACTCCGGTTGAAAAGAGAGGCAAAACTTGATAGGATGGAAGAATTAGAATGGAGGTCAGGACATTAAATGGACTAGAAAATAAAAAAAACACATGATCTTGATATGACAAGATGATGGTTCGAAGAGAGCAATATCACAAAGCCTCCGGAATGAAAGAATAGAATATAGATCAATGAAAGAAATGAACGGAGAAAAAATATGACAACTTCTCTCAAAATTGAATTTGAAAGAGAATCCTTACGAAGAAGGATTGAACGGAGTTGTTGGAAAATCAACAACGAAAAGAATAAGCTCGTTGTGGACTTATGGAAAACATCACAAAATTAAGAGGTGATAACCAGCCACTTATGAAAACATTTGATTGGATTGAGATCAACAAGGAGACGATAAACTTATTTCACCGGAATGATAAATGAAGAACTTGGGTCATTTCTAAGCTCCATAATAACAACAATTCTTAAGGAAATCTTTAGGTGAATTACGACCCAAGATTACTCCAACGAATAAATTGAAAGGATAGAAAGATCTCCTGAATGAAGAAAATGATGGGTTTAAATATCTCATTCCTGACAACTTGTGAATCATGAAACATGAAGGGAAATTGTCAAAAATGGCATACCACCCTCTCAACAATAAGGTAGAAAGAATTGCACTTGGAAAGCATGATGAAGAATGCTTGAGCTCCAACAAGAATCTTGATGAAGACTTTGAGGTTGCATTAAATCATGATGAACCACCAAGAAGAACTCTGGTAATAAAGCATGAGAAGTGGAAGATGAAAAGAATAAGATTCAAGGCCTGCGATGAATTAGATGGAGGTTTGAAATGATATAATTGAAACAACTTGGAGCTCCGGAAAACAAGATGAACAACTTAGAACCGAGAATATGATATGATGAACAAGCTCCAGACAAAAGAATTAAATCACCTTGAAGGAATAAGAATAAGAATTATGGCATGCATCTCCTTCACCAATTTAAATTGACGACAAGCAATGGATTTGGCATACTACTTATTCTCGTTGCAAAGAATTAAGAGAGATCTCGCACAAGCTTGGGTAAATCTTCAACGAACCACCGGTAGGATTATGAAAAGAACGAGTGAATTAATACGATAACAAGGAAGAGTAACTTGAATGAACCACCGTAAGGATATGGAGACGAAAGAAGAGACATCGATGAAGAATAGTTGGAGGTAGAAGTTGAAAACTGAGAACGAAGAATCTTCTGAAATGATGGCCTTCGGAGGATCACAATGGAAAGAATTCATGAAATGCTTTAGATGGGTATAAAAAGAATTCCTCACAAACGGAACAATAATGAGGATGGTATTAAGCAAGAACCACGAATCTTGAGAGAACGGGCCAAGATTTAAGAGAAACACTTCTCCGGTCTCCAAATTTTAAGAATGAAGATGAGAAATGCCATAAGAATTGTTGAGGCACTCTGGAATGAAGAATTAAAATGTTGAACCAACGATGAAAAGAATTTGAAAGCGATCTTGGAGAAGTCATATGACTGATGGAAATCATTCCTACATCACACTTGAAAAGAATTTCAGAATAACTCCGGAAAATAGAAGAGTCAGGTAACATCCTGGGAAAAGACCTGTGGGTTAGGGCCCACTCAAAAGAAATCACCATTGAAAAAGATTGCTTAAGAGATATTGCACCGGTAGAATTAAATGGCTTGAATACGATGACGATCCTCAAAATAGCTTGAACGGATTAAGAATTGAAACACGAATCTTCTGAGATACCTTCAGCTCTCCGGATATGAATAGCAAGAGGAGAATGATTAATTGGTGCACCATAATAAGAAAGCAATGTGAAATGAGGAAAAGGATAAGATCAACACCGAAATCCTGAATTACATCCACCGGCAGAATTTGAGAACAAAAGAATGATGAACTTGAAGCTCTTGAGCATCTTCACGATAATCACCGGATAAGAACATTGAAGGAAATGAATGAAGAAACCTCACATGAATAAAATGGATACTTCATCTGAGAATTTCTGGCTCCGAGAAGAAGAAGGGTGGGAGGGTGGTGAAAACAAGGACAACTAGGGATGAATGAAACAAACAAATCGTCGGATTTCTCAATGGCGTCCATATGGAATAACTTGAAGAGAAGGCACACCGGTTGAAAAGGATTAACATGAAGATCTTGATGGTCAAGAAGAATTAGCACTCCCATAGAAATATGAGAACATCGATTAGGAAAGGTATGGAATCAACATTTAACATCAAAGCAACTTGAATACCAGAATCAAATCAAAACAAAGGATAGATATGTTGCAACATAATCTTCACAATATCATCTGAACAGAGAATTGAACGAATGAATTCCACAGGTACATAAACTTGTCGAGAAGCCACTTGGGAGAACAAAAGGTAAATAAAAAACAAGAAGGAGCAGATAGAACAAATACAAGATAGAAGCTTCGTTCCACATATTCCTGCTGAAAGCTCATGGAACGTGTTACAAAAGGGTTTTGCAATCCCCGGATCAGCATAGCCAAGGACCCTTTAAGATGCAACTCCCGATTGGAACAACGCCCATAAAACCACTTCACTCAATGTAGAACCCCGAACTCCATATCATGCATTCGTTGGAAGAATGCCTATGAACTACTAGATGAACCCACCTATTAATTTCCGAAAGTTTCCAGTTATGCAATCAGGTGTTGGGGATACAGGGGAAGCATCGCGCACTCAACTCTAATCCTACATCCAGCTGTATCGATCCTTCAACACATAACCAGTTATTTCCGGAAACTGTTTACCTCGGACCTTCGAAACGCATCTACTATACAAGCTATGGCAATACTCCCGAACTACCTCCCCAGTATTGGGTGAAGTCGGGGTTATCTTGCCACTAACCGCATAGGAGAGTTTTCGATGCCGGCCGTCTTAAGTATTCCAGAACTGCTACGATATATTTGTGACGACAACACCTCGGAGCTCAACTCCCCGGGACACTGCCACAACCCCTAAATGACAGGAGGCATCGAGAACAATGTTCTCGTCACAAAGACATCTGAACAATCCAAACAATACTCGCGTGATCCTAGAAAAAATTGGTGAAATTTTGAGAGTAGAAGAGATAAGAGTAATCGTCAGGAGTCCTCACCAGAGTGAAAAAAGATGAGGAGCAAAAGAAATCCTACTCTCCGATATAAACATTTTCAAGTGTGTGCCTAGACTCAACCGTCAATGATTCGATCAATCAATGGGGGCTTCTAGGTCGGAGAAGGCTCTGATACCAACTTGTAATGCCCAGGATGGGATTATACCTCCTACGTGTCGAGGCATGACTTAAAGGTATAAGCCCATTCTAGAATGATCTCAAGTTTGGTATCTTTGCACGACTCATGTAAAAATAGGGATGAAATTGCAAAAGGATAGTTGGCTTACACTCGCCACGTCACACAATACATTACATAAGCAAAACATCAACCAAAACATCACATCCCGACTACGGGCAAAGATCCAAAAGAAAGATACCAAATACATAAAGCCACAGGTCCGAATCGCCCCTAGTAGAAACCACTACTGATCGTCGAAAACGTCACATACATATGGCCACTCTCTTCATCGAGCACCCAGTGAAGTACTTGAACCAGCTCCTGCATCATTCTCGGCTGAACCTGCATCTGGTGTTGTAGTATATGTGAGCCACGAGGACTCAGCAATCCCATAACCATGGGTATCAAGACTAGCAAAGCTTTATGGGTAGGAAGAGGTAAAGTGGTGAGGTTGCAGCAGCGGCTAAGCAATATATGGTGGCTAACTTACGAGTACAAGAATAAGATGAGCATCTACGCAAACGGTCGCAAACTAGTAGTGATCGCTAAAGATCCTGAACTACCTACGAGTCAAACATAACCCCATCATGTTCTCTTCTCAAATTGAAAAGAGACAGTCACGGTTACTCACACAGTTGTGTGTTTTACTTTGGATCCTCTGTCAAGTTTTCTACAACCGGACATTAACAAATTCCAATCTGCCACATAACCGCGGGCACGGCTTTCGAAAGATCATAACCGTGCAGGGGTGTCCCAACTTAGCCCATCACAAGCTCTGACGATCAGCTGAAGTGATAAATATAATATCATCACCCCTTATCTTAGGGAAATCTGATCAGGCTCGGCATCCCGGTGCACAAGACAATTCGACAATGGTAAAACAAGTCCAGCAAGACCTCCCGGCGTACCGACACCCTGATAGTAGCCGCGCGTATCTCGTCTCAGGCCACGTCCGGATAGGTGATCCTATGGGTTATACCAGATACCTCGGGTTTCCCCGTGGCGGCCCCGTAGTCTCCCCGTTTGGACCAACACCATCAGCACTGGCCCCCCTGCTATGTAGAAAGAATCCCCGGGGACGCGACCCCCTATGCAATTTTAATTAATTAATTAAGTTATTATTATGAGGCAAATTAAAACCAATGTTGGGCCTTGCTGCAGGAGTTTTATTCAAAGACGAAGTGTCAAGGGGTCCCCATATACCCAACCGTGTAAGGAACGCAAAATCAAGGAAGATAATGCCGGTTTATCGGCGCCTAAGGTGGCATGAGTGGAACAAAACACCGAGCAAAAGGCCAAGCCTTCCACCCATGCCCAATATATAGGTGTGTTAATAATAATAGATATTGTGATATTCCAACAACAAGTTCCCACCTGGAACGATCCTCATCTTCACCTGCAACTAACAACGCTATAAGAGGGGCTGAGCAAGCGGGTAACATATCCAAACAATTGTTTTGCTAGGAAGGTTTCAAAGGTTAGAGGTTTCATGGCAACAAGGAGAGGCTGACATAAATGATGGGTAGCGCGACATATAACGATAGCATCGAGACAACTAAACAGGGCAGTGGTAGTAAAGGTATCCAAGGGTATGATCATCTTGCCTGGGATTCCGCAAGGAAGAAGAACGGGTCCATGAAGAAGACGAAGAAGAAGCCTTGAAGAAGAACCACAAGAAGTCGAACGAATCCTCACGATCGCAACGGAACAAGCACTAACGAGAAGAAGCAAGCAATACGGTAAACACACAACACGAAACTCGACAATATGCTCAAACAATTATGATGCAACACAAGTCTACATAGGATGCACTACAAGTCTATGCAGGAAGCAAAACATGGCAAGGTAGGAAGCATAGAAAAATAACACAAGTCTATATGATGCAATACATGGCAAGGTATGATGCATGAAAAGTCTATACAGGAAGCAATACATGGCAAGGTAGGAAGCACAAAAAAATAACACAAGCAACATGATAATATGCTCAACCGAGTAGGATGCAAGACAAGTCTATACAGGATGCTAAACATGGCAAGGCAGGAAGCACTCAAAAACAACACAAGTCAACAAGTTTAAATGAGGCCGGAAACTACAACAACAATTCCGGAAAATCCCCATATGCATGTTTAGCAATTTTAAGCAAACAACAATTCACACATTTTAATGTTGTTAACATGATGCGGATGACATGATCAAGTTTTATGCAATTTTTAGTTAAACGTTAACATGAAGAGATATGAAGCATTTGTCACCGTGGTGGAAAGAAAGGGGCCACGGCGACGAATCCAAAATGATGCCACGCAACATATCGGTTCCGGTAGCTCGTCGAGAGACCGGTGCAAAAGAAAGGTAGCGTGAGCGAGTCGAACAAGATGAAAGGTGGGGTGATCCCGTCACCGGGTTCCCACGGGTTGGTGACGAGGCAACCGAGGAGCATGACAAAACACGAATCGGGCACGGTGCACACAAGTGGAGCATCTCATACAACACACATCGTTTGTCCATGGGTCATCGTTTCGCGGTTATACCTTTGAAGCGTGGGTTTCGGGGCGGAACGAGTTCGGAGCGGTGTAGAGGAAGTAGACGTTCGCGTTCTTGTAGACGTTCACGGGTCGTCGGGGTCGTCGTTGACGTAGAGGTACTCGTTCTGTTTCGGAGAGGTACTTGACGAATCCATCATTTCCGGGGCGACGGTAGTCGTACACGTTGGCGTTTTCGTTCACGGTCGTCGTACACGTTCCATAGATGTTCATGTTTCCGTAGAGGTACTTGTCGCGGCATCGGACGTAGTGGTACTTGACGCGTCACATCATGTAGTCGTACACGGGGTCGACGGTAGAGGTACTTGTCGCATCCACCAAGTGTAGTCGTACTCGGGCGTCGTGGTACTTGCGGTCTTGGTCTTCGGCGACGAGGTACTTGGCAGGTTCCAGTGCAGCAGCAAGACTTGTCGGCGTCGGTGGCCGTGGAGGCGCGGAGGAGGCCGAAGCAGAGGTGGTCAGCGCGCGACGGGAGGAGCTCGGCACCGTCTAGGCGAGCGAGGAGGAGACCGGCCGCGGCGATAGAGGAGAAGGGAGGCGCGGGCCAGAGGAACCGGACGGGAGTCGGCCGGCAACGGGCGGACCTGGCGCACGTCCTCTCGAACCAGAGGACGAGCGAGGCTGCGGTGATAGAGGAGAAGGAATGGCGGGGCGGCGCTTGTCGCCGCCATGGCAACGGGAAGGTCCGATGGCGCTGCTGTTCGAGGACTCCTCCCCTCGGGCGAGCTCGCACGGGGTCGAGGAGAGGGGCCAGTCGTGCTCGGGGACGCCCGTGCGGTGCGGGCGCTCGCCGGTGGTGGCGACGTCAATGAAGGAGACGGGGAGGCGGCGGTGGATCGAGCAGGAGGGGGGTCGAGTCAGGGCGCTCGAGGCTCTTGGCGGCGCGAGAGAAAAAAGGGGGAAGAGAGGGACCGAGCGAGTGAGCGATGCGGTCGAGGGAGAGATCGAGCTGCGGGGCTAGGGTTAGGAAGGGGATGCGGCTGGGCCTTGGGCCACGGGAGGAGATGGGCCGGCCTGCGGCTGGGAGGCCAGATGGCCCCAGTTCGACTGGCTCCTTTTCCCTTTTGTTAAAATAAATGCAGATACAAAAACCCCTGTGAAGAAAAGGAAAAGGACAGGGTGTTAGAGGAAGAATAAGAAGGAAGTAAAATATACTTAATCTCCTAGATTTATGCACAATTTTAAAAAACTAGTTTGGACATTTTAAGGATTTAAAAATAATTCAAGTTTGAATTAAATTCAAATTTGAGCCATTTTTGAACCGAACCAAAACAAGTCCAAAGGAACTAAAATTGGCGAGGATGTTGAAGGCATGGTTGAAAATTGATAGGAAAAGAAGGAACATTAAAATGGTGCAGGAAATAGAATGCCACAATTTAAAAGGACTAACGAAGAAGGAGAAGAAGATGATCAAGCAAGGTTGTGCGAGTCAAAACTTGGAGTGAAACAGACATGGGGAAAATTATGCAAGTGTGTGATGGTTGCTTCCAACAATGGAATATTTTTATAATAGCTCCATAATATTCGGAGGATATATATATGTTATAAAGAGAAGTCATCCTTCCCTCGATTTAAATGGCCCGAAGGTCCACACAATTTATTTGGTTGAGATGCAAAAGAATTATGACATGATGGCATGATGACATGATGCAATGCAAAATAAATAACACAAGCACAAATGAAACACACGGGAGAACCCGGAACATCTGGAATCTTCTGGGACGTTGGTCTTCGGGCATCACAATATATTCACATTTACGGAGAGCAAAATCAGGGAGAAAGAATTATCACGATCCACAAGACGAAGCCGCCGCCACCTCCTGTTCTTCATCAGGAGGCCAGATCTGGAGTCTGTTTGGGGCTCCAGAGAGGGGGATCTTCATTCTTTGTCATCACCAACCCTTATCCATCCCCAATCCTTGATGCTCCCCACCAGGAGTGGGTAATTCCTTCGTAGGCTCGCTGGTCGGTGAGGAGTTGGATGAGATTCATCATGTAATCTAGTTAGTTTTGTTAGGGTCGATCCCTAGGATGCACTATGTACTGAAATTGATGTAGCTATGACTTTGTCGTGCTTAATGCTTGTCACTTTGGTCTTGGGTGCCATGATTTTGGATCTGAAACGTTTATGTTATCACCATTATATTCATGTTCTAGATCCGATCTTTCATTATAGTCACCTACTACATGTTATGATCCGGCAACCCCTGAGTGACAATAGACGGGATCACTCCCGATGATGACTGTAGTTTGAGGATTTCATGTATTCACCGTGTGTTAATGCTTTGTTCTGGTTCTCTATTAAAAGGAGGCCTTAATATCCCTTAGTATCCAATATGGACCATGCTGCCACCAGGGGGTAGGATAAAAGATGTCATGTATGTTCTTTCCATAAGCACGTATGACTATTTACGGAATACATGCCTACATTATATTTATTAACTGGAGCTAGTGTCGTATAGCCCTTGGTTATGACTGTCACATGATGGATATCATCCAACAAATTACCGATCCAATGCCTACAAATTTATCCTATATTATTATTGCTAAGTTACTATTGCTATCGTTACTGCTGCACTTGCTACAGAACTATTGCAGTGACTGTTACCATTACTATTGCTGCTACCACTACTATCAAAATTATCATATTATTGTGCTACTAATCACTTTGATGCAGATAATTAATCTCCAGGTGTGGTTGAATTGACAACTCAGCTACTAATACTTGCAAATATTCTTTGTCTCCCCTTGTGCCGAATCTATAAATTTGGGTCGAATACTCTACGCTCGAAAACTGTTGTGATCCCCTATACTTGTGGGTTATCAAGACAAACCTATCTATTATCGATAATTTCAGTGCTTGCAGAGAATACCTTGTTGAAAACCACTGGCCATTTCCTTCTGCTCCTTATTGGGTTCGACACTCTTACTTATCGAAAGGACTACAATTGATCCCATATTCTTGTGTGTCATTAGAAGGCACCGACGGTGGCCTCGAGAAGACACCAAGAACAGTATTTTAGAGTAACCAACCGCATGTCGGCATCGACGGTGGCCTCGAAGGCGAGGAGGTCCTCCAAGATCAGACGGTCAACACACTTGGCAGCCATCGCGACCTCATCCACGCGTGCGACCGCAATTTACCTCTACGCTGCCAGATGCTCCTGAGCTCCTCGCTATACTACATGCAAGATAGCTGTGGGCGGCGCTTATTTGGAGGACGGGCGGTGATTTGGGAGGAAGGTGTCGTGCCGTCGGTCGGGGCATGTGGGATGGAGAAGGAGGAGGATGGGGTGGGGTGTGGATAATTTGACTATATCGACGAGGCCACGCTGTAAGAAGAAGAGTCGCCGGTGAGGAGGGTGCTGCAAGTAAGCTGTGAATGTTTCAACTTGGAAATGAAGGAGGAACAATGGAAATGTGGCTTTTGGTCGAGTGGAGGGGCGGGGAGCTAGATATTTTCATGGTTGCCGAATTTTTTCGCTTGGTGTCGTGATAAACTGGCGCGCAAGTGTGGTTGAAATGTGGGTGGTGGACTATAGACGATGAAGCTTCGGGCGTAAGACATACAAGAGGGTGCGCCAAGATATTTTATATCGCATCACACACAGTTCTTGCTAGTAAACTTTTTGTGGTGTACCTAATTTTTTCATTCTCATTTGAAAGACAAAATGGGGTTACGAAGGGAAAGGATAATGTTTGAATTGCTAGAAAATTTATCTGCAGTGAACATGCAACTATATGAGTGTTGTGTTAAAATTTGGAACTATTTAGGGTTCATTTGGCCATTTTATACATTAATTTTCTTGGTATTTAATGTGCATAATTCAAATTTGAACTACAAGTGCACCAAAATGAGTTGAAAAATCATATATGTATCCTTGGGTGAATGTTTAGGTCCCATGCAAGAAATGGGAATGAATTTCAAACACCTCGGCATCGTGTCTCTGTCGGAAACATTGAGATATTTGATTTTTAAATTATTTTAAATCCAAAATTTGCCTGAAAATCACGAAACTTGGCATGGTATCATGAAATTGCACCAACATATTGTGGGAAAAAATTGTCTAATTTGGGACAAGTTTTGGTCTAAGCTTCTTACAAGCCGGAGCTTCTCTTAGGAAGCCACATGGTTCTAAGAGGGGACGTGTCACCTTTGTGTGCGAAACAACATACACCGGCTCTTCCCACCTTGATACTTCAACAGAGGCAATATAGACCAATAGGAGTATCGTGCTAAATTTTGGAATTAATCAGAGTTCATCTGGCCTTTCTTATACATTGATTGAGTTTTCAAGGCATTTAATGTGCATAATTCAAATTTGAACTACATGCACATGCTCTAGTGCACCAAAGTTGGTTGAAACATCATATGTGTGTCTTGTCCTTGTGTGAATGTTTAGGTCCCATGCAAGTAATGGGAATGAATTTCAAACACCTCAGCATTGTTGCTCGGCTAGAAACATTGAGATAAATGGTTTTTAAATTCATGTAAATCCAAAAATCACTTGAAAATCACGAAACTTGGCATGGTATCATGAAATGGCACCAACACGATGTGATAAAAAAATGTCCGATTTGGGAAAAGTTTTGGTACAAGCTCCTTACAAACTGGAGATTCTCTCAAGAATCCTCATGGTTTCGAGAGGCGACATGTCATCTCTGTAAGCGAAAGGAAATACACCTCCTCTTCCCACCTTGATTTTTTTACAGAGGCAACATAGACCAGTAGTAGTACCGTGCTAAATTTTGGAATTAATCCAGCTTCATCTCGCATTTTTAATACATTAATTGAGTTTACTAGGCAATTAATGTGCAAAATTAAAATTTGAACTACATGCACTTGCTCCAGTGAACATGTCGGCATTCTGGGAATGGGTGTACCCAGACTTGCGTGCCTGCGGCCCGGAGCATGGCTCGTACAACGGCCTGGAACGGCCCAACCTCGTCAGCAATGACTCAAGACCCTCGCGAGGGGCCGAGCATCGCGAGGCAGGCGACGCAAGACCTCCCCTGGGGCGGCCTCAATAGGCCAGCTCCCCAGGAGCGGAGATATCATGGCAAGGGGCACCTCGCGAGGTCCTCATGACATGAGACATGACAACCAAGGCCAGGCGGGCACCAGCGGGTGCAGGATGCCAGTTTCCTCTTTGGTGCTAAAGGGGCAGGCGCAGGCGAGGAGTCCCGAGGCATCAGGCAAAGGTTTCCATATCATTGCAACAAGACCAAGACCAGCAGGACGGTAGAGCGGAGGTCATCGCGGAGCCCACGGCGGCGTCACCACCAGAGCCTTTGGCATGCGAAGACAACCTTTTGTCAAGATAGCTTGTACTAGTTGTCCCCCTAAAAAATTGGCCATTGTGGGATCCCTTCCCGCTCAATATTTGGGAAGAGGACTCGGGCCCCTCTAAATAGGACTAGCCACCACCATAGGAGGGGGCCGGATGGGAGAAGATCGACACCATCCTTACACCCCCAAGCTCATCGAGCTCAAGAACACCTCTCCTCAGGAGGTTGTTCTTCCCATGTACTAGTTCTTCCCCAGCCTACAAGGCAACCCACCACACCACACTCGATTAGGGTATTACACCACAACGGTGGCCCGAACCAGTATAAACCCTTGTGTATCTTGTTCTTTGAGTTCGACGAGCTAGGATTAGGAATCGGCGAGTAGGCGAGCTAGGGAAGGAGGAGAGATCTTCGTGCGCACCCCAGTGTTCGAACCTCAAGGGTTTTGCTGGAACCCAAGATCCGACATTTGGCGCGCCAGGTAGGGGGTGAGCCGGATCTCCTCTTCCGCTGTTCGGTTCATTACCACTCAGCAGTCCCGATGGCCGACGACCAGACGGTTCGTGCCGAGCGTTGGGCAGCCTGGCCCGCGAGGACGGTGCCGTCCGCCCATGAAGGCCTCAACTCCGCACTTTAGGCAGACCCCGCGCCGCCTAACACCACCTGACGCGGGCGGCGTGGACCTACAACCTCGTTGCGGCGTCACGGCGCATACGCTCCATGGCGCAATCCTCCAACTACGCCGCAGCAACAGCACCACACACCCGACGGGAGCAGGCGAACATGAGGGATGCGCTCATCATGGCGCGACAGGTGTTACGATGTAGGCTGGCCGAGGGCGGCCGTGACGTGCTGCTGGAATGCGTCGCCGAATTGTTGGAGTGCGCCTGCAGTGGTGCGCCGCCATTCTGCTCTTCACCCGTGCCCTAGGTCGCAGGTGAGGCGCACGCAAGGTCCCGACAAGCTTGTGCTCCCCCTCTAGCGATGGAGGGGCCCGATGACACATACATGGGCGCTGGCGCCATCCATCCGACCGCGACAACTTCGTCATGGGCGGGGTCAAGCGCCGGCGGCCCCTCGCGAGGACGGGCCGGACTACAACCAGGCGGCCGCCCAGGCCAGGTGCCGCGGCCGAAAGTTCAAGGCGCGAGGCACCTGAGCGGCGTCCTTGGTGGGGCAACCGATGAAGCCTACGTGCCCCGCATGGTGGACCTGGCGTACGCGTTCGGGGAAGGCCCCAATGCTTTCCTCGGGCCGAGATGGAATGGCGGGACACTCGAAGCGGAAGACTACCACGGGTCGCCTGGGGGCTCCATCGAACCCTTCAGCGATGACGACAGGGCACAACAGGTATTGCAGCAGCGGGTGTGCACTAACAATGGGCTGCAGGTGAACCAGACCACGATGATGGCTGGAGACCCGAGAGCGGCGGTTCCTCCCTCGACCGGGGCGGAGCGCTGGGGGCTGCACGTGGAAGGCCTGGAGCCGCAGCCTTCCCCGCGCCACATTGTGCAAAGCAGCATGCAGAGGTAGGTCCTCTGCCGGGGGAGCGTCAACGGGCCCTACCCACCGTCAGAGGGCCCGCGGTCGCCAAGGGCGCCATTGGCATCCCCCCTGCCCCTTGGTCCCGTCCTGGTTTTCGGTCACCCCAATGGTGGTCGGGGGCGGCGCAAGGCGGGGCCCTCGTCTAGCGATATGAAGTAAGGCTCACACATGTGAAGGTCTCTGCCCGTGACACTCTCACGTAATAATGAGTGGGGCTGTACACGCCCCGGAGTCTCTGGAGTGCCGCCCTCGGGCCTCGGGGGCTCCTTCCCATGTCCTAGTGGTAGCACTTAGCTCCGCGCTGGTGGAAGACCTGGAGACTAGGTAGGTGCCGGACGCGGCTATTTGCTTTCCTCTCCTTTTCTTTGTAACCGGTTTCACCACCTTTTCGTATCGAATTTGAAGTCTTGCTCATTGCCAAAAATGGGGGGAGTTTTTTGTTGATTTCTGCTGGATTTTATCGTCTTTTGACCATTTTTTAAGATCATACCTCGAGCTCTCCGGCCCGGGGACGAGAAGGCCGATCCTACCTGGCGGACCTCTGTAACCTCGGCATGACCCCCTCAGGGCAAATGCCTACGCGTCGCAAAATTGCCGCATAGGAATCCTGCTGCGGCCATCAAGACACCCCTGGCCCCACTCCCCAGAGCGGGGCCACGTGTTGCTCAGGAAGCTCATGGTTGCGGATCCCAAGCGGTCTACCTCAGAAAAGAGGAGAGTCAACAATCTTGTAACCCGCACGAGGCTAGGTGAGACCTAGGTGAGTTACAATGATAACTCATCTCACAAAACTCGAGGACACATGTCCCAGGTGTGGATTTAAGCAGCAAAAAAGGAGAGTGGACTATTAGTTTACACACATAGGGGGCTCCCCCATCAAAATGCTCTCATGCCCTCCGGGGCCATATGCAAGTCCTTGCATGCAGGGTCGAGGCGAAGGGGTACAAGCTCAACCGGACACATCGCTCGCTGCATCGTCCGAGTCGCTCTCATGCACACTACCAGCATTGTCGCTCGCCTCGTCTTCACCGTCGTCAACCGCGCCGCCTTCATGTGCCGCGACCACGACCTTGTCATCATCAGTGGCAAAGGCCCTAACCAGAGCATCCACGTTGTCGTCCACCAAGTGCGCCAGGTTGTCTTGGATGGCCCCAGGCACTGCAATGCTGGCGGCATCAAAATAAAAGTGGAGGTCGATGTTCTGGAGGTGGCTGAAGACTTGGGAGAACACACGCCCAAGGAGGTTTCGGCTCTTTTCATCAATAAGCTGGCGGGCCCTTGTGGCCCGGCTCTCCAGGCGCGTCACGACCTCGGTGAAGAAGACAAGATGGCTCGCGTAATCCTCCACGAGGGTATGAGGGATACTCCCCTCGCAGATGGTCCCTAATGTCCAGTTGGCTCTCACCCGGAGAGCCTGGAGCATAGGGGCGTGCTCGTGCAGCAGCACCAGTCGACGGCGAGCTTCATCCTCGCTCCACTGCACTAGAACCGCGACACCATCAACCTGTCGCTGGAGCGAGGCTAGATCGGCCTGCACGGAGTCCAGCTTGGCCTGAGCTGAAGACTGGCCTGCCTTGGCGGCCCTCTCACACTGCTCTACCTCCTCCGGCTTTGTCCTGAGGGCAACAGTTCTCCCATCAGCTTCCGCCCGCTGGAGCTCCAACTTCAGGCCATACTCCTTCGCATGTTCTACACTAGCCTTCGCCAACCCCTGGTCGATTTCCTCCTGAACTCTGGCCTCGCGAGCGGAGATAGCATCCTTGGCCAGGGTCACGTGGCGCTCCCTCGCCTACAGTCGCTTGAGCTCAAGGATGCGCTCCGTGGCTTCCAACATCAACGCCTCCTCACGCCGCAAGATCTCTGCCTCTTTGAAAGGCGTCCCCTTCATCAACGCCAAGGCGGCCCTGCGTGCTTCAGCTCATTGTTCCAGGCTGGCGTCCAGGGCCTGAAGCTCCAGCCAGCGCTTCTCTGCAACCTCACAGCGATGGTCAGCCTCCCTAGCCTCCTCCATGACCCGGGCGCAGGCCTCTCGCAAGGCTGCAAGGGATGTCGCAGCCTCCGCATTGGCGCGCTCGTGCTAGAGGCGCCCGAGGTTAATGGCCACCCTCAGTTGATGCCACTCGTCCATCAGCAGGAGGCCCTCAACCTCAAGACATGCATCAACTTCCTCGAGCTCTCCCCCAAGTCGATTCAGCGCACTCATCGCCTCTTGCTGAAGCTCACGGCGGGCGGCGCCCCGCCTGCACATGGACTCGAGCACGTGACCAGGACCCTCATCGGCACCAGGAGCCGTTGAAGAAACCCGAGGAGGCTCGTCCCCTTCCAGGGGTGGGCCCGAGGTCCCCTCCACCCCAGTAGTCTTTCGGGCCTCGGTTGGGGCGCGGAGGGGCTGGGACTCGCCACTCGAAGAAGACACCATGGCTAAAGTGGCCCAACTGCAGTCGACGACCATGGGGGGAGCCCTCGGCACGCCCCCCGCTCCCCGGGAGGAGCCAGGAAGGAGGAACGGCAAGAACGCGGGGTCAAGGCGCCAGGTCGGCGTGTCCGCCCTTGTCGATTACCTCGCGCCAGAGGTGGCGCATCGGCTGAGGGCACCCAGGATTGACGGAGAGCTCGGGGCAGCAAGGGGCTGCTACTCAAGAGATCCCATCGCCTTGGTAGGAGGGGCCCTAAGGAATCACAGTGAGTAAGGAAGGCGATACTCTAGGAGCTATAAAAATAAGCTACTCACTCGTCCATGGCAATGCACTTCCTCTTCTTCAATGGCTGGAAGGCGGCGCCACTGCAGTTTGGGGATCCCTTCCTCTTGCGGAGAGTTTTGAAATTTAGATGAAGCCGGCCGAAGCCCAGGATACGGTCAGCATCACCAGGCGCAACCGGGGCAGTTCCAGGTGAAACGCCCCTAGAAACGCTAGGATGTGCGGGGCCCCCTGTCCCCACCTCAGAGCAACGTGAGGGGACCTTGGGAGCCTTGACCTTTGGAGCGCCAGGGAGCACCTGCTCCTCAACCATCCCCTCAGGGTAGCTCTCCCGAGCCCCAGGGGACGGCGCCTCAGGGGCTCAAGGAGACGTCGACGTCGAAGCATTCGCGCAACCAGCGCTCAGTAGCGATCGCTCCCCCACGCCCCCTCCTGGGGTGATCGCTGCGATGGCGGCGGAGAAGGCAGCCGCGCAGAAGGGGTCCTCGTGAGACCCGACAAGACCAGATGGACGAAGTCCCCATTTGTCAAAGGAGGGCATCTGTTTCACGAACTCCACCTTGTTTGAGCAGCAATACAGAAGACAGCCTTCCTCTGGCAAGCAGGACGGTGCTGGGTCGCCCATCGGGGTCTCAAGCACCGTGCGCCGCACCTCGCGAGGAAGGGTAGGAGCTTGGAGCCTCCTGCTGTCCCCATGGCCGGAGAAGGTCAACATTGGCCGCGAGTTGCGCTGGAGTGGGGTGATGCAGCACTGCATGTACTCCTTCACCACCATGGGTGCCGTCACCCCAAGCTTCTGTAGCCTGGCTAGCCGGAGCCAAATGGGAGCTAGCTTCCGGTCAACAAGCTTCACATGTTTCCAGCCGGAGCTTGGGGCAGCCGGAATCCATGGAGGAAGCAGCAGGGGCTGCGCACACCATCATCGACGAACACCCACCGCTTCTTGAAGCCGCCAACGATTGTCGAAAGGTCGAAGTCGATCCCCGAGCCGGCCATTGTCGCAATAGCCTGGAAGGACACACACCCAGAGCACTGGAGTACCTCCGTCAGAAGCAACGAGAAGAAGTGGCGGAGCAAGGCCACGGAGGGGGCGATGTCCACCATAGTTTCGCAGACAAAGGCAAAACCAGCGAGGAGGACGATAGATTGAGGATAAAGGTGCAGCACACTGATTTGGTAATGTGAGAGCACTTCCTTGAAGAAATCAGAAAAGGGATGAATCAAGCCCGCCAGAGGGCATGAAGATTGAGGGGGACCTCGGTGGCCGTCCTATCGATTTCGGCTCGAAGCAGGCCAAGCCACCGTTGCCCCCCACTCATTGAAATCCGCGGCGAGCGCCGGGCGCACCTTGTCCATCATCTCATCGTTGATCTCCACCGACAGCTCGGTGCGGGGACCGAAGGCCGGCGGCGAAGGGGCCGAGGTACAAGACTCCTCTCTCCCTTCCTTCTTTCGATTGGACACCATGGTGGCGAGGGGAGTTGGTGTCGAATCGAACTAGGGGGGAGGACCAAGAAGACAAAGAAATCGTCGGGCGCGTTACAAATGCAGGAGGAGGAGTTGTGTGAGCAAAAGTGGCCACCAGGCCGGGCAAAAATTGAGGCTGCATGGGGAAGTGGAGACGCCCACGTCCCATCAATCGCCACGCGTCAATCAAGGCCGCATGCTTTTGGGGCGTGCGGCGCTCCGCACTTGACCGTTGGCTTGGGCGCGAAGCCAAGCCCGAGCACGCCTTGGTCCCGGGGGCTACTGTCGGCGTTCTGGGAACGGGGGTACCCAGACTTGCCTGCCTGCGGCCCGGAGCGTGCCTCATCTAGCGGCCTGGTACGGCCCAACCTCGTCAGCAACGACTCAAGACCCTCGCGAGTGGCCGAGCCTCGCGAGGCGGGGGATGCAAGACCTCCCCTGGGGCGGCCTCCCTAAGTCAGCTCCCGAGGAGCGGAGATATCAAGGCAAGGGGCACCTCGCGAGGTCCTCGTGACGTGAGACATGACGACCAAGGCCAGGCGGGCGCCAGCGGGCTCCGGCTGCCAGTTTTATCTTTGGTGCTAAAGGGACAGGCGCAGGTGAGGAGTCCCGAGGCATCAGGCGAAGGTTTCCATATTGGTGCAACAAGACCAAGACCAGCAGGACGGTAGAGCGGAGGTCATCGCGGAGCCCATAGTGGTGTCACCACCAGAGCCTTTGGCAGGCGAAGACCACATTTTGTCAGGATAGCTTGTACTAGCTGTCCCCCTTCAAAATTGGTCATTGTGGGATCCCTTCCCGCTCAATATTTGGGAAGAGGACCCGGGCCCCTATAAATAGTACTAGCCACCACCATAGGAGGGGGGCGGATCGGAGAAGATCGACACCATCCTTACACCCACAAGCTCATCGAGCTCAAGAACACCTCTCCTCAGGAGGCTGTTCTTCCCATGTACTAGTTCTTTCCCAGCCTACAAGGCAATCCACCACACCACACTGGATTAGGGTATTACACCACAATGGTGGCCCGAACCAGTATAAACCCTTGTGTATCTTGTTCTTCGAGTTCGACGAGCTAGAATTACGAATCGGCGAGTAGGCGAGCTAGGGCGGGAGGTAAGTTCTTCGTGTGCGCCCCAGTGTTCGAACCTTAAGTGTTTTGCCGGAACCCAAGATTCGACAACACCAAAGCTGGTTGAAAATTCATATGTGTGTCCTTGAGTGAATGTGTAGGTCCCATGCAAGAAATGAGAATGAATTTCAAACACCTCGGCATCGTGGCTCGACCAGAAACAATGAGATATTTGGTTTTAAATTTCTGTAAATCCAAAAATCACCTAAAAATCAAGAAATTTGGCATGGTATCATGAAATTGCACCAACATGTTGTGGTAATTTTTTTGCCTGAATTGGGATGAGTTTTGGTATAAGCTTCTTACCAACCAGAGCTTCTCTCAATATGCCTCATGTTTCCGAGAGGGGACGTGTCACCTCTGTGTACGAAACAACATAAACTGCCTCCTCCCGCCTTGATTTTTTATAGAGGCAACGCAGTAGGAATATCGCGCTAAATTTTGGAATTAATCCGGATTCGTCTAGCATTTTTTATAGATTAATTGAGTATTCTTGGCATTTAATATGCATAATGCAAATTTGAACTACAAGCACATGTCCGCTTTCGCATTTGGGTCGGCCCGGCGGACACCCATGTCCGCTTTCGCGTTTGGGTCGGCACTTGGGCCCTATGCTAGCCCAACCCATTTTTGAGTGCACGCATGAAAAAATAAAGAAGGCAAACATTTTGAAAATAAAAAAATTAATTAAACATTAATGCCAGCCACAAAGGCCGGCGAGAGTCCATGAGTCCACTTTTACATATAGTTAACATTAATAAAACTAAAAACGAGGAGGAGGCGCGCTGCCTTGGGTGTCCTCGTCCTCATCGTCGGGGCCGGTGAGGTCGACAAGCGTCGGCGCCGGGCCAGCCTAGGGGAACACCATCTCCCAGGCCGCAGCAACGTTGTCTGTCGACTAGGCTACCCCATCGCTGGCCTGCTCCTGCGCCGGCGTCGGCCCATACCAGATCGGTGGCGCGCTGACCCACTCGCACACCACCCTGTCCCATGAGTAGTGCTGAATGGGGTCGGCATCGGCTCGGCCTTAATAGGCGACGACGGCATCAACAATGGCATGATACGGTCGTCGGCAGTGGAGAGCGCCATGGCTTCCGCCATGCGCGCCTTGTACACCACCTCCTCCTCCTCCCTGCGCCGCTCCTCCTCCTCCCCGCTTTAATGGATGACAGCCACTAGCGCCGCCTGGTGGGCAGCCTCTGCCTCCTGGTCCTGTTTGCGCACGATGAGGGGAGGCGAGGGGGAGCTAGGACGCATGTCACGGACGTCGAGGCGATGCTGCAGCTCGTGCTTTTACGCAAACCAGACCTTGCATTCGGGTTGAGGCATTGGTCTGGCGTCAGCTTCTGCCACTTGCGCCGCACCTCCTCCGCATGTGCCCGTGCCGACCGCAACACTACCGACATTGGGATCCTCTCCTGTTCCAAATGCTAGTCATGCGGTAGCATGACGTTGGTATAAGAGAGGGGGATGCGGTGCTCCTAGTGCCACTTTTCTTGGTGCACTCGGACGCTAATCCTCTGCCGAGGCCGATGTCCGGAGGCCGGCGGAGGCGGGGGAGGTGGGAGAAGGGGCTTTGGGGCCCCTGCCCTTGCCAGAGAACAAGCCCATGCTAGGGTCTGTCACTGACGAGGGAGCACAGACGATGGCTAGATGGGGACGGGGGCATCTGGAAGAGGATGAGGACGGCCCCCCAGTGCACGCCCGGATTAAAAAAGGTCGACCACCATCGCTCACGCGTGGGCCCGCTGTTCGCGATCGTCATTAATAAAGACAGCTGAGGTAGTTGGGCAGCCTCTAGGTGAGGATGCAGTGGACTCTGAGAGGACGTGCAGCGCGTCCACGCCGACGTATTTCAGGCACAAGTTTGGGACGGGAATGGGTCTGCACAGACGTGAAGCGGACGTGTTTTGGGAATGAGTCGGCGCATTGGGCCAGCACTTTTGTCCGCATAAACCCAAACGGACGGCGGCAGACGAAATGGGTCGCCGCATTGGAGTTGCTCTTATAGGCCCCATGCAAGGAATGGGAATGAATTTCAAACATCTGGGCATCGTGGCTCGGCCAGAAACATTGAGAAACTTGGTTTTTAAATTCTTGTAAATCCAAAACTTGTCTGAAAATCATGAAACTCAGCATGTTGCCTTCACATGGCACCAACATGTTGTGGTAAATGTTTTTTTCGTTTTTGAACGCGCACAATTAATAACCAATAAAGTCACTTTGGCACAAGAGCTGCCATGTTACAATCAGAAACACAAGTATTATTGAGACCATTGGTGTTCTACTAACCATTAATGTGCTGCCACGCATCCCCTTTGTTATTGGCTAGGAGGCGTCGTGCGGGGTAGCTATTTGAGTACGGAAGGCGTGCGAGCAGACCCTTACGCATGGTTATCGGGAGGCGAGCCCTTTGACCTCCATCCGGCGCCCTCCCCTATCCCATGTTATCCATTAATGGCGCCCGAGCCCCTATTTTATAGGCGCTTAATGGTGTGGCTATGTCTCACTCGACTGATAGTTAAGAGATAAAATAGAAAAACTAAAAAGAAAATTTTGCACGGATCTTGATGTACGATCTGACAGACATATATAGCATCAACTAAGACTTATAGGAAGATTCATATAAATATAATGACGATGGCACTGAATAATAATTGTCTTGCATATCTAGGAAGTAATTAAAAATGCCACATGCAACAACACTCGAAAGACACAATGGCACAAGAAGACGGAAGACGCAGATGACAATCTAGGTCGCTGCTCTCTACTTTCTTGATGTGTCACTACTGGGTGCGGAGTTCCTCTAACACCACTCTTCATCACCTCCATGACTAGTTTTTGTGGTGAGCGGCGATGCTCTCTTTGACGTCCTCAATACGTTGCTTGGCAGTTGCCATGGATTCCTCCACCAGCCTTTCCCGCATGATGCAGAGCATGGCATTCTCGTCCATATGTTTATCGATGATGGTGCATGTATTCTTCAACAAGGCAGGTGTCTCTTTGTGCTCCTTTGAACTTCTAGCGATCTTCGCCCTCAGTAGGTCGCGCTTGGTGCGGAGCATCGCCTTGTCATCCCTTATTCCCCAAATGATGCCGGTTGCATTATCAAACGAGGCATTCAGCTCCTATTGCAGCTGTTCCCAACTGAACATCTAATCCATCAGGTTATTCAACATGGTGCCCATGCGCCTATGAGAGTCCTCGTCTTCCTGTGAGAGATCTTTCCAGGCCTCCGCGGCACAGGAGGACCTCTCTGCTGCATCCGCGGTGCGGTGGGACATATGTGCTACTTCGACGGATCGGCGGGACCTCTGTGCTGCTTTGGCATCGCAGCGGGACCTATGTGCTTCTTTGGTGGCGCAGTCGGATATCTCAGCTTCTTTCCGGGTGATGCATGACATCTCTCGTGCTTCCGCTTTCATGCTCACATCTCCCTGGTAATTTCTCGACCCACAACTCATGCGGGCCATGGTGGATGCAAGGAACGATGAAAAGAGACTTGTTTGTTTGTTGATGAGGAATTGAGGAGGGGAGAGGAATGTGTAGTCATCTTGGAGTAGGGAGTATTTATAACCTAAGTAATACGCTACTAAGTCGGAGACAGTTTAGGTTTTGATCGGTGTGAATAGGTTTGCAATCAAATATAGTGTGGTAATTTGGAATGTGATAGGAAGCAAGCTCAAAATTAATTGACAGTTCTAGTTTCGAAGTGCGGCACGATTCCCGGATGGTGTAATGTGGGCACGCATTCTCGGATGCATACGTGGCATTTGCACCATATGCTGCACCGCAATCGATGATGTCAGCGCACGACTTGTTCCATCAACCTTGTGTGATCGTGAGTACCATCACACATGCTTCTTAATAGAGGCAAAGTTGTCCCATCTTTCGATGAGATGGTGGCCACTGTTTTTTGGTGTAGTAGACTTTGATGATCTGACTACGAATGTGCAAAGACATCGCGCCTTAGTAATTGCTAAACCAACTCCAAGAGGTTATTGACCACGCCGGAGCACGGTCACCCTGACCACGAGTGTCTGTTTCCTGCACGCAAACGATGAACATGCAAGAAACTGAATTTGCATTCTAGATATTGCGAATATAATAGGAAAGCTTTATTAACGAAGGTGGGGTTCAGTGACATCTTTGTCTGGTCGTTGAACACAAACGAAGTATGCGAAGTTGTAGCTATGGTGAACTTTTAAGCAAAACAAATGTATCCAATTTTTTCCATGCTTGATCACATGCTTGGCCCTTCATTTGTAAGCAAAACAAATGTATCCAATTGAGGCGGCATCATATTCTCCTGAACTGTCAAATCATAACGAAGAAATGAAAGTACCTGGTAACTTAATTGGTGTGTGTGAGCTCTAGTAATTGTTCCAGTATATGTAGCAGTAGGGACTGTGGTTGTAACTTGGTTAGTCATGTCCTCATCACTTATTTTAGTTAGAATGTGTGCCCGTCTAAGCACACACCTTGATCTGTCTGACCGTTTCTGTTTGTTGTGGCTAATCACAAACAGTTCATCTATGTCAAGCGTATGCCGTTTATCGCACACACCTTGATGTGACTGACCATTTCTGATGTTTTCGCTCATCACAAATAGTTCATTCGAGTGAATTGTATGTCGTATATTATACACGCCTTCATATGCCTAGCCGTTTCTGTTGTTATGCTCATCGCAAATAGTTCATTCGAGTGAACTGTATGCAGCGTATCGCACACACAACTATAATCTGAATCATGTTTGATGTCTCCGGCATCGAAAACAGTTTGTCTCATTTTTGACAGTTCTCTTACACCATCGTTTGCGATTAATGCATCGCACACAATTTTGTTGAAGGGTCTCTGATTGTAGTGTCGCATTTGGACCATCCTACAGTAGTGATTATATCGAACTGGCCCAAACTTGATTGTTATACTGTGAAATGCTATTGTCACAAGTCAATCATTATAACACGGAGAGTTAACACATGCTTTACTTGCTTAAACCATGAGAATATCATAATAACTTACTACCGTACGTTGAACTTTGGGGTTGCTCAAACATCATTTATAATGCGGTGATCATAGCGACAACTTACAGATTCACCGATTTTTTTTACAAGGGACTAGACAGCTCAAGAGTGGGATTTGCTCCTCCGACGATTGAGAGATATTCTTAGGGCCCTCTCGATGTGACGACATACATCATTGTCTGGCCAGAAATAGGTGACCATGTCACCAGGATGTCGGGTATTATGGATAAGTAAAATATAGGTGGAAAATGTCTCTGGAGGTGTTACATTATTAATAAAAGGCTCTAATAATAGTTATGAGGCTTTTATATTTAATTGAATATCAACTGGCCATAATAGGCCAAGTGGTGGAAGGGATGTTGTGCCACTTGGGCCCAATAGGAGGTGGCTCCCCTTAGCCTTTTTGGAGGCCAAGGGGAGGCTGAATCGGAGAGGGGGGGACTCCTCCTCCCATTAGGGTCGACGCAAGGAGGAGAGGAGTCATCCTCCTTGTGGCGGCCCCTTCCCTCTCCTCCGAACCTATATATGCTAGAGGATTTTGATCTTTGGACATACAGGTTTTAGAGCCTCCTCTAGTTCTCTAGTTCTAGTTCTAGTTGATTGAATCAGAGCTGGATCTAATACTGTCTAGTCCTCATAATTAGAGGCCAGTGTGGTTCTAATATCCTCCCTCTAATTCTCCCACAGTGATTAGCTTAGGACAGAGAAACACTGCCTTATCAAGAAGATCATGCGCTGGTAAACTATGGAGAGGTCGTGCTTTCCAGGGGCGGAGGAGCCGGTTGGGCGAGCAGGGGCGGCTGCCCCACCTAGATTTTCTACAACATCGTTTATATATAGGTATGTGTTATATATAGGTATGTGTTGTATATGTTGTGGTCTTGTTGTGAAAAAGGAGATAGGCGAACGAGCGACCTTATTTGGTTCGTGAGCCTAGTTCTTTACTCCCACCGATGTGTTGTTAACCAATGCAGATCAGCGAAGAGCTGAAGTGGTGGCGAGCTCAGTCAGGAATGGTACTGGGCATTCGGTTTTTGTAAGCACATGTTTCCATTGCATTGATTCAGACAATATGTGTATTGCCTTAAAAATATGTACAACACATCATTTACAAGCACGATCGAGCTTTATCATTGTCCAGCAACCAAACAAACCTTTGTCTCTTGTCCTCCACTATTACCAATAGTGACGAAAAGTTTTTTATGCTAGAGTTCGCCCTACCTTAATATTTTTTTGTCCTCCACCACTTGTGCCTTTTGGTCTTCGTTTGAGGGATTGTTCGTGGATGGTTCAAGTGGCCATTAATTTATGGTTTGAGGTATTTCAAGTACGACCTACACTGACTCTTTTTTTGCTGGAACTCGGAGTTGGTAACGGTTAGATCCAAACCACATCTTCATAGTGTTCATAGTTGATCGTAGGGAATTTTTTTTGTTTTCTACTACGTTTCCCAACATAAATGGCATGCAATGGTAGATAAATGGGCGCTTTGAAAGTTGAGGTGGTGGTGGTGAGAGAGAGAGAGAGGGTCGTTAGTGAATCCGTAGGCGGGGAAGAATGAATGCTCAATGTTGGTCTGGTCATCCATTGATCTTGTTGATATGTGTAGTGCATTTTGATATGCTTGTACGGTACCTCCAATGAACTTGTTCATTTGTGTCCAGTGCGGTATTTTACCAAGAAGCTCATCCTTGACAATGCTACTTCGGGTAATAACTTATCGAAGTACAAGGAGGTGCTAGAGGCCAACTACTCAAAGAGCAAGGCGGTGGTGGACGACTGTCGGTGTCAAAACCGGTGGATCTCGGGTAGGGGGTCCCGAACTATGCGGCTGAGGATCGATTGTAAAAGGAGACTGGGGATACGATGTTTACCCAAGTTCGGGCCCTCTCGATCAAGGTAATACCCTACTTCCTGCTTGATTGATCTTGATGAATATGTGTTACAAGAGTTGATCTACCTCGAGATCGTATTGGCTAAACCCTAGAAGTATAGCCTATGAGATATGATTTTGTTGTTGTTCAGCCTCTACAGACTAAACCCTCTAGTTTATATATGCACCGGAGGGCCCTAGGGTTTGTACATGACTATCTTGCAGAGGAAGGAAAGATTACACCCAAACCTAAAACCCGCCATTATACGCACATAGGAGTCCTATCCGGATACGAGAGACAATCTTCAGCGATGATCTTCACGGCCCACCAGTCCGGCCCATCACGAGTTATCCGACCGCATGAGGACCCCTCAATCCAGGGCTCCCTCAGTAGCCCCTGAACCTGTCTTCGATGACGATGAGTTCGGCTTCTATATTGTCTTCGGCATTGCAAGGCGGGTTCCTTCTTCCGAACATATCGAGGCACTATCTTCTGCAAAAAGTGAACTGTATCCAGCTCTGCTTGGTTAGTACAACCCTTAGCCTTGAGGGTAAGGCATCAAAAGAAAAAGAATAATGTGTCTTTACTTACAACTTTTTGGTGAAGCGTCGCGTCCATCCCATTAACATATCGAACCGTTTTACCTGGTCATAGTTTCACGTTTCGAGGTATAACCTTACTGACACGTCTTATCAGAACAGAGATCGTGCCCGCTTATTATGGGATCCTTATCAATGTGACATGAGCATCCAAACCGCGCATTACGGACGACCGCTTTGGGAACTGGCGAGGTTTTTGGCTAAAGTGGGGGGGCATTCTGTATTCACGGTGCTATAAAAGGATATCAATCCCTTCCATCAGCCCCACGCCCTCCTGACGCCCTAGCTCTCCAATCTTCGTAGCCCCAGCATCCTCATCTCTTGCACCCGTAGCTCTAAGTCCGTCAACCACCACTTCCTTCCCCGGCAATGGATGTATCCGGCGCCAGAGAGGCCTCCACGGTTACTGAGAAGACCGTGGAGGATCTCCGAAGCGTGGGCTACCTCGACGCCAACATCACGCACCGAGTCCCCGCCTAGGATCAGGTGATTCCTGTCCCGGAGGTGGGTGAGAGAGTCGTGTTCCTCTCACACTTTGTTAGGGGCTAGGACTCTTCACTCCTTTGTACGGCGTCTGCTGTTTTTCTACGGGCTGGGTTTCCATGATCGAGCCCCGAATTCAATCCTTCACATCTCCGTTTTCATAGTGGTGTGTGAAGCTTTCCTCTGTGTTCCCCCACACTTCGGCATGTGGCTCCAGACCTTCAACGTGAAGCCGAAGGTGGTGGACGGGCAACATGCGGAGTGCGGGGGCACTACGATAAGCAAACTCCCGAATGCAACCTGGCCAAAGGGGTCGTTCATGGAGACGAACAAGGTTTGGCAGTAGGAGTGGTTCTATATCATTGATCCATGCGACGCCAAATGGGCGGCGGCGCCTGTTTTCAGATTTGGACCGTCGGAGAGGCTAACCTCCTGGACTGATAAGAGTCCGGACTGGGGATCTCAGACTGAGGTGACGAAACTCCAAGTCCATGTGTCCAGCATGATTAGCAAAGGCTACCAACTCACAACTGTGGTTCAGGTAATGCTGGCCCGCCTTGTCCTTCCTTGCCAACGCTGGGATTCCTCACTATGGTAGTTCGATCCGGTGGGAGCCCGACCCTTGAAACATCTCTTCAAGAGCCAGAAGGAGTGGCCAAAGGAAACTGAGGACTCAGGCAACAGCACTGCGTTTAGCGCACAAGAGGTAATCAAAAATTCCGTCGAACATATATTCCCTCCTTATTGTAATGATAATAGGAATTGGAGTTTTTACGTGATATGCAGAGCTGGACGAAGAAGGCAGTTCGGATCAAGTGTCCGACCCCTTTGCCAGAAGACCTAGCCACGCCTCAACTATTGGCGATGCTGGCTCCGGCGCCATACAAGGCGCTAGACAAGAATCCCAAGAAGAAGAGCAAGGAGGCCAAGAGTGGCCCCCGCCCGGCGGACGCGAAGTCCTAGGAGATCAACATCCTCTCCTCCGAAGAGGAGGAGGATGATGAAGAAGAAGAATCCCCTGCCCAGGGCAGGGGGGAGAAGAGGGCGACCCTTGCTGACGCTGGCAAGGCCGCACCTCGAAGGAAGCTAAACCTTCCTGCCTGTTTGGACTCATCGTTTGAACACAGCTTTGTGGTGAAGCCTAGGGGAAGCCCCTAGCCGAAACGTAAGTTGTTCGGATATATTAATTACTGCACCTTGTTTATTCAGCATATTAATGCTTATTAAGTATTTCTCACCTGCTGGCCTACAGCCCTCCCTGAGCGCACCCCGACGCCTCCTTATCGGAGGGGAACTCTCTACAGTTTGGAGAGACGGAGAGTGACCCGCCGGTCCGAGCTCCATTGTTCGTGGCTCGCGGGGACACCAAAGTGTCCTCCCAGCATGTGTCTCCTGCTCAAGGAGATGGGGCGGGGCAGGTGATAAGGTGACCGAGGGTAATATCTCGGCTGCCGTTGACCATGGGGAAACAGTCCCCATTGACTCCGAAGATGGGGGGCCCAAACAATCCGGGCCCCCGCCGAATACTGATCTGGAGCCTATTGCGGCTCCGGGGTCCGAAGACCAGACCCCCAAGGCGGGGGAGGATACAATTGTTCCTACGGCGCCCGGTGTCAATCCGGCGGAGCCGGACCCTCTGGAGGGAGCACTACAAAGTGCTTCCGTCGTGGAGGAGCACCGCACCGTAATGGGTGTGGTGATGAAGAAGATTCAGTCCATCAAAGGCGGACTGAATGAAGCCTTCAACAGCTTGCTAACAGGCTTTGAGGTATGCAATGTAATGTTCTTTATGGAACTTTATTTATTTTATATGCACATATATAGCTAGAAGCCCGTGATGCTTTGTGTGATCCTGAACAGAATCGGATGAAGTATCCAAAACATAGCATATTATTGAGCTAAACTATATGCTTTTGCATTTAAACAGGGTTCACTAGTTGCAGCAACTGCACAAGCTGCAGAAGTTGCCGAACTAAATCGGAAGCTCTCGGAGGCCAACGCGGACCTCGACCGCGTCAACCAGCGTTTGGATGAGATGCAAGGTATGCGGATTTGAAAAATCAAGATGTCAAGAAGACTAATAATATTAATTGAGTATGAGTATAAACTCTTTGTGATATTCTGAATTAAACAGTTGGAGCCACTAAACTCGAGGCTCTCAAGGGCGACCTCACGAAGGCCAAGAAGGAGACCGAGGCGAGCAAGGCATCCGTTGATAAAGCGGTTGCCGATCTCGAGGCCGAAAAGGCCGCGTGCAAAAAGCACCAAGCTCGGGTGTCCGAAGTCGAAGTTGAGCTAAAAGATGCTATTCGCAAATGTGAGGCATTGGAAGAGAAGACTTCGGAACAAGCAACCGAGCTCACTGCGGCAGTCAAGGCTGCGCAGGAGGCGCGATGCGAGTCGCGCGGCGTCTATGAGGAAATCAAGCAGGCGTGGAAGATAGCATCTGGTAAGACTTTTCTCTTACAGAGCATCTTCGAAGGGCAGAAGTACCTTGGACTGACACGGTTATGGAGTTCTCCAGGCGTGTTTGCGGATATCCCGAGGAGCAGTGCTGACGCCGCCAAATACTTCCGAGCCCAGGAGGGGAACAACATGGAGAAGCTGTTTTGGTCGCAGTTCTATGCACCATAACATCCCGTGCCCCTCAACGACCAAATGAGGCAGCTGGTCGGGCTGCACAACATGGCGGGTTCGGCCATGAAGGAGTTGATAATCCGGTTGTGGCCTGCTGAGCCAATCCCAAGTAGCTACTTCGGATTGGTGAAGCGGCTCGTCGAAGCGAGTCCGCGGGTCGATGCATTGAAGTGCTCAGCCTGCATAGAGTGTTCTCGGATGGCCTTCACCCGTGTGAAAGTGCACTGGGCGAAGATGAAGGCGTGGGACATAACCACTGCTGGCCCGCCCGAAGGCAAGGAGCACCGCAAGCCAGAGAGATACTCCGAGGACGTCATAGAAGGCGCCCTCCTTGTAGAAGGCCAGTGCTCAAAGGATATTATCTTTGAGTAATTGTATTCGGTTGTAAAGACTTAAGCTTACGGACGTTGTATATATAATTTTTGCGCTATTATAATGTGAGCGCCTTTCACCTCATGTGCGGCCGTTTATATAAATCTGAAAGTTTCCAGTCGTCGGCTTCAGCCCCCATGTAAATATTACTGGGGTGTTCGGTCATATGCATAAACACTCTTTAGCCAACGTCTTGGTCCATGTAGGAGGTGTATGCGGAGCGAACCAGGCAATCAGACTATGCGGCTTATTTCTTTCATTTAGACATAGGAATTTGACAAATGGGACTAAGTACTAGCCCCTGGTGCGTATATGGTGTTTCCGAATTAAGGTATCCATTTGTACGCGGCTGGGCAAAAAACCAACCCTTCGTATAAGACGGGGTAGATCTCTATCGATCGTAGTATGACACTAAGTCGCCGGATCACAGACCAGATTCTCGCTTATCATGACAGTCAGTTTTCGGCTTTCTCTACTGAGGTACTTGACCAGAAGAACCAGAAGAACTAGAAGTACAATCACACTAGTTCTCCCTTTACACCCTAGCCAAACAATCGGGAATGTAGGGGTAAGCACAGGAGTCGGGCAACCCAACTATTGACCCAAGACATGATTCAGAATTGATGCATATAAAGCAATATCCAGGATGCCAAACACTCCCTATAGGTGTTCGGACTTTTCAACATATACCAGGCTGAAGCCAGCCCCTGGTAATGGACCCTGTTGTCAAGGCACATGTGGCAATCTGACATGGGGAGAGAACACAGGTGGTGAGAGAATAAAACTCCAAACATTAATATGAACCAAGTTGTTTCTATAATATCCCGTTCTAGTACGGCAAGCCGTATACTTACAGATAATGCCGAGAACTTCCTTGGACATTTTACATGCCAGAAAAATATAAAACAAAAAGAGATGAAAGGTTTACACATGGTCTTAATCTAAAAAGAAACCTTAGTGTGGGGCCCTGTTGCACGTCTGCGCCGTTTTCTCCTTTGTGATGTGTCCTTGAAGGGGGAAGTGTGATGGTCATCTGTAAAAAAGAAAGAAAAAGAAAAAACCTAGAAAAGAATCCAGTGTGGCCGTAAATAAAGTTGGTTCATTTAATGAACCTTGAAAGCTAATTTTAGAGTCCGAATAGGGTCGAGCCAAACTATGGACTATTTGTATGCAGTGTGCCCCTAGCGCCGCCCAAGGAATTTTAAGGGCGTAATTGTGTACCCGAGGCACGTATGCTACCACCTTATGGGGCTGTCAATGGGGGCGTAGCTGGTAATCGAGCTCAGGTTCATCTGATTTGCCGCACTGATTCCTATGACGGACACGTTTAGTTGTGTCCGCGGTCTTAACGACCAATGAGCTGCTCGGCTTGAATAGGCCATTTTAGACTTCGGCTGCTAGGGCCGCAGTGTCCTCCTCCGTACGGAGAGAGCGCTCCATATTTCCATTGACCGTGATGACACCACGTGGTCCAGGCATTTTTAAGCTTTAAATAAGCATAATGCGGGACCGCATTAAAGCGGGCGAAGTCCATTCTTCTGAGTTGTGCATGATATCCACTTCGGAACGGAGCTATGTCGAAGATTAGCTCTTCGCTTCGAAAGTTGTCGGGAGAGCCGAATACGAACTCCAATGTTAAAGAGCCCGTGCAGCGGGCTTCTATACCCGGTATCACTCCTAAAGGTCGTGTTCCTTGGCTTGATTCTTGATGGGTCTATCCCCATCTTGCGGGCAGTGCCCTGGTATATCAGATTGAGAGTTCTGTCGCCGTCCATAAGCACTCAAGTGAGATGGTATCCATCGATTATTGGATCGAGCACTAGGGTAGCTGAACTCCCATGACGGATACTAGTCGGATGATCCCTGCGATCAAAGGTGATCGGCCCAGCCGACCATGGGTTGAATTTGGAGGCGACGGGCTCGACGGCATAGATATCTCAGAGTGCGCGCTTGCGCTCCCTCTTTGGGATATGAGTGACATAGATCATGTTCACTATTTTGATCTCCGATGGAAATTTCTTCTGTCCCCCTGTGTTCGGCTGGCGAGGTTCATCCTCATATTTGCTCTGGGTCCCCTTTCCCTTGTTTTCGGCGTTGAGCTTGCCGGCCTGCTTGAAGACCCAACAACTACGGTTGGTATGATTCGCAGGTTTAGCCGGGGTGTCATGGATCTGGCAGGGCCTGTCTAATATTTTGTCCATGCTAGATGGACTATCTTTGTTGCCTTTAAATAGCTTATTCCGTTGACCGGGTCTGGAGCCACTGAATACTGCATTTACTGATGTATCATCTGTGCTTCCAACATTATTTTGACGTTTGTTTTTGTTGTGTCGTGGCTTTCCATTGCCAACCCTGACTTCGGATGTGCCAGGGTCGCTGGTGCTGTTACGAGCTAACTAGTTGTCCTCGCCCGCGCAAAAGCGGGTCATGAGTGTAGTTAGGGCTGCCATTGTCCTCGGCTTTTCCTGGCCGAGGTGTCTAGCTAGCCATTCGTCCCGGACACTATGCTTGAAAGCCGCTAAGGCTTCGACGTTCGGACAGTCGACGGTTTGGTTCTTCTTAGTGAGAAAATTATTCCAAAGCTTACGGGCTGACTCCTCGGGTTGTCGGATTATGTGACTTAGATCGTCAGCATCTGGGGGCCGGACATAGGTCCCATGAAAATTGGCCCGAAAAGCATCCTCAAGTTCTTCCCAACATCCAATGGAGTTTTCTGGAAAGTTGTTCAGCCAATGACGAGCTGGTCCTTTCAGCTTGAGGGGTAAGTATTTCATGGCGTGGAGATCATCTCCTTGAGCCATGTGGATGTGAAGAATAAAGTCTTCTATCCAGACAGCAGGATCCATCGTTCCATCATACGGCTCGACATTTATGGGTTTAAACCCTTCTAGAAATTCATGATCCAGCACCTCATCGGTGAAGCACAAAGGGTGTGCGGCACCCCTGTATTTTGCTATGTCGTGGCGTAGGTTCGACGGTTGTGATGTTCGGTATTGGCTCCAAACTCGTATATGACCGGAATTTTTGGCTTGATAGCCACCATCCCGTGGGGGAGCACGGTCCCTGGATCCATAGATCGATCTGGTCTTGCCAACATTTTTGTTCAGGTCCTCACGTAGATCGTGTTTCTGGCCCTGAGCCGCGGCCTCCTTTCCTTTACGGGGAGGGGGTGCAGGCTTGTGTACGCCGTTGCTAGCCACTATGTCCCGTCCACCAGGTGGTCGGTCCGTCTTATCGGTGGTATTGTTCTTCGGCGGTATAGGCGCATGAGCCTCGTCGTCGAATTCAGGCAGCAGTTTACTCTTAGGATAGCTCTTTGTTTGGCGATTGCAGCCATATTTTTCCTCGGCGTCTAGCACGTCGTTCCATCTATCATTGAGCGTGTCTTGTGTGGCTTTAAGCCGCTGCTGCTGCTTCTTCAGGCTCCTTGCGGTGGCAATAAGCCTCCAATGGAAGCGCTTTTGTTCTAAGGGTTCTTCTGGGATGATATATTCGTCGTCGCCCAGGCTAACATCCTCTTCGGAGACAGGTTGATAATTGATTTCTTCGGCATCGTTGTGATTAGACAGCGGTCCCGGACTGTGTTCACCGTCCTCTCGGTCGTCCTGCTCTATCGCTGGATCTACGGGGTCATCGGCTTGGTCCGGACTATCACCGTCGTTAGTGATAGTGTTGCTATCTTTCCCTTTATAGGGTCGGGATTGGTGCTTCAGACGCCGACGCTTGGGAGGTTCATCGATGGGCTTATCCTTTTTGGGATAATTATCGCCATCGTCCTCCTTCTCCTTAGGTGTGTCCACCATATACACATCGTATGAGGATGTAGCCGTCCATCGCCCGGTTACGGACGGGTTTTGTTCTTGATCTGCTTCAGTTTCGAGGTCCATCCCTCCGAAGTCCTCAAAAGCATAGTCAAGTAGATCGGTTAAATCTTCGATTGTGGCTACCAAATGGGTGGTGGGTGGCAAACAAAATTCTCCATCATCAGCCTCTAGTTCAAACCAGATATACTTCGGCTATGAGTCCCCTCCTAAGGAGAGGAATTTTAATGAGTTTAGCACATCGCCTAAAGGTGAGTGCCGGAAGATATCTGCGGAGCTGAATTTGACGATAGGCACTTGATCAAGCTCGAAGGAAGCAGATGCACATGGTTCGGAACCTGTAGCGGGAGACGAGTCCGAAGTTCCGGTAACACAGATCCCGCTCAAGGTTGGGTCTGTGTGCGGCTCCAGCGCCGCTGAGTCTGCGGCTTCCGTGGCGGGGTTGAGCTTCCCGTCCTCGGGTGAAGCGACTTGCTACGAATCTAGGGCCAGAGCAGTTATAGGTGCTATCCCATGGATGCGGTCCGATGACAGATTTAGGTCATGTTCATCGTGGTGGCTGGGAGCGGTCGCTATGGGCTCGAATCTGTCGAAGATCAAGTCTCCGCGGATATCAGCAACGTAGTTCAAGCTTCAAAACCTGACCTGATGGCCAAGGGCGTAGCTCTCAACCTGCTAGAGGTGGCCTTCTGTGTTGGCACGGAGCGTGAAGCCGCCAGACACAAAAAGTTGGCCGGGAGGGAAGATCTCCTCGGCGGTGGTGCCGTCGTTGTTGACGAAGCGGTCCTTCGGTCGACGAAATAGTGGAACTCTCAAGGAAAGAACCAATGTTGGTGTCAAAACCGGCGGATCTCGGGTAGGGGGTCCCGAACTATGCGTCTAAGGATCGATGGTAACAGGAGGCTGGGGACACGATGTTTACCCAGGTTCGAGCCCTCTCGATCGAGGTAATACCCTACTTCCTGCTTGATTGATCTTGATGAATATGTATTAGAATAGTTGATCTACCTCGAGATCGTAATGGCTAAGACCTAGAAGTCTAGCCTATGAGATATGATTCTATTGTTGTTCAGCCTCTACGGACTAAACCCTCCAGTTTATATATGCACCGAAGGGCCCTAGGGTTTGTACATGACCATCTTGAAGAGGAAGGAAAGATTACACCCAAACCTAAAACCTGCCATTATATGCACACAGGAGTCCTATCCGGATACGAGAGACGATCTTCAGCGATGATCTTCACGGCCCATCGTTCCGGCCCATCACGAGTTATACGGCCACACGAGGACCCCTCAATCCAGGACTCCCTCAACGACAGTGCCCCTAAAGAGGTCTTGTAACTAGAATCATTTCCATGATGACACAGACCCAATTCCTCATTGTAAGATCATTTTTGCACCTAAGTTGGAGTGCCTACTGATGCCCACTAAGTTCTCCAAGTGCATGATCACTGTCCCACCAGAAGTTGTTATTAGGACGAACACCAGTTGAGGTTGTGTCCAAGTACAAGAAGCACGAGGAAGCATTTGTGTTCGACCCTTAGGGTGTTTTCATTAGCACTGCCTGTGATTATAAGACTTGTTGAAATTGCGTTGGACTCTTAGTGTCTATTGGTTTATGTGCTTGTTCGTAATGCCTATGACTATGGTTCTTAATGTATTGTATAATGCTTAACCGTTGTTCAAATGTGCCTGTTAGTTTAAGACTTCATATGATGTGCTTGTAACTGTGTGAGTGTTGGTAACCTCGCCACTCAAAACATTACTATACCAAATTGCATATCTTGTATGCAACAAAATCACAACTCTTTACCTTTCGTTAGTAGAGGCTTGCAACCAAACACCCATGTGTATGTTACTACTCGGCCAGGATGGGGGAATATAGAGAACCAAACTAAGTGAAAAACATGATTTTTGCGTGTATCCACTTTACTAGGCCTAGTTGAGCCACATTGCAACTAGCCTAAAGATGATGCAATCAATCAAACATGCCCTGAACGCTACATAATAGACCACATGAAAATGGTATCAACAACAGTAGGGGCGGCGATCAAGACAAGATCATCAACATAGCTCAGTGGGGAACAGAAGACAAAAGAAAGTATTCTCGAACTAATGAAGCTATAAAGATTGATATTACCACCACCTCTTCTGTTGCCAGATACAAAATCTATAAAGGACCCAAATATTTTACATATGCGGCTTAGAAGGACACTTCTGCTCTATCAATTCTTTTTCAGTTCGGGTTTAAAGAGTAAAGCAAGGCTTGGAGTATTAATGCAATGGCGCAATGGTGACAATAAGCGCACCATTAAGGACAGTATAACTGACCTAATCCCTGCCCTCACAACAATTTGGTTTTTTAGTTGTTCGATTTCATGCCAGACTTAATTTTGGTCATTGGATTGGATTGTTATCGCCAAAGGAGCCGACTGTGCTAAAGGGCGGCTACTCCGGCGAAAAACTCACAACATTTGGTTAATTGGGCCGGCCACCCGGGTGAGGCTCACATATCCATCCAACCGTACGAGAGGACCCTTCCCATCTCTAACACTACCTTGTGAACCCTAATGGAGGAGGCACACAGTCTACCGAGGGGGTGGAAAAGGCGCATGGCTCGGTGGCGGTACTACCAGTCCTCTGACCCTGACCTCGTGTGATGGCGCCTATTGCGTCCCTTCAGTTTCTCCCTATGCGGTGTCGCCTCTCCTCCCATCCCGACCTTGCGCGGCAACGCCGTCCGCCACTTATCAACCCGCTCAGTGCGGTGCAACCTCTCCTTCGACCCCGACAAAGCGGTGGAACCTACCGCGACTTGTCGATTCACCCGGCGGTGGCACCTACTGGGACTCGTCAATTCGCCCGACGGCGGCGTTGATTGCACCAGCATCCCCAGGATCGCCGATGTTCAAGAGGGCTGCCATGCTTTCAGCCTACTCCACGCTAGTCGTGCCTTCCCTTGGTGGTGCGAGCAGGATTGTAAGTTGTTCTCTCACAATGGTTTGACTTCCTGACGCGATGTATCTTCATGCTCGAGTCGAGTCCTGATAGCTATTGGCCCTCCCTCTTGTCCCTCATCACAGGCGCACACAACACACTCGAGGTGGGTTCAATTCACACACACATGACGCAAAGGAAAAGCAAAGTAGTATAGGTCCAGAGAGAGAGAGAGACACACACACAAGTTTTATGTTCAGGCTACGGATGCCTTTCTTTTTATTTTATTTTTTCTGCCGTAATAGATACAAAAATTGAGTTGAGTAATGAATGCCTAACTTTTATTTATACACGGTTTTAATCACCGCTAGGGACTGACTTGGCTACACCATATGCAGTCAATACACTAATCCTTCGTCGGACTTTATGCATCAAGCTCAATCACGTTGGCCTTCGTCGGCTACATGGCATATTCTGGTTGTTGCAGCTATTGTTACTCATTGGCATGCCCAGAACGATAGGGTCATAAATGATCAGCAATGGACTCTATCTTATGCTAGGTTGTACGCATCTAATCTTCTCAAACTTTGGAGCCACCGGGCCAGGCGACCAGAACGTAAAACAGCTATTTTACTTTGGGTGCAAACTTTGTGTGGCTAGTCTAGGATCTCTTGTTTGCTTCTTCTTCCTGTTTCACTAGGCAGCTTATGGCCTATGACCACGGTGCGCAACATAAGCTTCATGTAATGGACCTCTAGTCTCCGGGCTCTGGCATGTTTTGAAATATACTCTCTCCGTCCCAAAATTCTTGTCTTAGATTTTTTTAGATAGGGAAATATCTAATACTAAAAGATGACTAGATACATCCGTATTTAGACAAATCAAAGACAAGAATTTTGGGACGGAGGGAGTATAAGGTAGAATGTGATCTACTCTCTAAAATGACAAATCAAAGAATGTGATCTACTGGCCCCGGAATTGCATCACCTTGTCTCCTCTAGCCAAAGTGCTTTCATCAAAAAGAGATGGAGAGCAGTTTTTTGTAGGACGAGCTACATGGTACCCACTATCACAACCATTCAATCTGACTCTTGATGCATGTGGATGTGTGCGTAGATCGAAAAATTAGGAGACATGGCAGGCGCCCAGCACTTAATACTCTGGCAAGGCCTGAGGCCCGTGATAGCGACCCAAACTACAGTTCCTGTCACTATGGAGCACTGCGGTAGCTACAGTTCCACACAAATAAAAAAACACTCACTCTCCGATGGATGACCTGCTCTCTTGCTTTTTGTTTTTTTTTTTGCGAAGAGACCTGCTCTCTTGCTGGCTAGAAAAAATCTTTCCTCACAAAAAGCTCTCTCGTTTCTGACATGAAAATGTAATCTACATCCACATGTGCAAGCTCTTTGCACATGTTCTCTCTCACCTTCCTAAAATAAAACTTCCTTTCAAAAAAATAACTACCTCATATAACTGATCTATCTCTCACTTATCTGATAAAAACGAGTCCTCTCTCTGTATCACATGCTACTTCTCTCTTCAAATTTTGCAAAGAATGTTTTTCTCTCTTTGAACCTCCCATGTAGGGACTCTCTCTCTCTCAAAGAAAATTTCTCAATGAACTTTTTTCTCGGTCTCACATGATTTCTCTGTCTTGTCTTCACTTTTCCCCTGCAGCAGCAGCGCCACACTTCTCTATAGCTGGCCATTCTTTCTCTCTCTTCCACTGTTGCAACAGTGAGCCTAGTGCGATGTAGCCATGCAATAAACAAAGGAACGGCTTGACTAGCAGGCAGGCCTATACCTACTTGTGATTACTGTTTAGCCGAACAGGACAAGGCACGACAGCGAAGAGCTGCACAGCCCGTGATGCTCCCTTCCTGCGCAAATCCAGAAGCAGATCAATGGTTTAGATAAGAGGTACCGTGGAGCTCGAGCTAGGAAGGAACTTTGCGAAAAGAGATCCATACATGATAACTTCTGGTTTGTCAAAAGTGTTCTGAAGGAAGCCCAGTCAAAAAAGAGACCACTTCTGTTCCTCAAGCTAGATTTCGCAAAAGCTTTTGACTCGGTCAGATGGGACTATCTTATAGAGGCACTTGATTTCTTTGGATTCAGCCCAAGATGGAGAAATCTGATTTCTTTGATTCTTGCTTCTGCTTCCTCCAAAGTGATGCTCAACGGCATCCCGGGCAAGGCCTTCACCCATAAATTAGGGCTACGGCAAGGTGACCCCCTCGCCCCAATGCTCTTCATTCTGGCACTCGAGCCACTACAAAGAATTCTTGACAGGGCCACAGAGGTGGGCCTTCTCTCAAAGCTGACCAATAGAGCGGAAAAAATGAGAACAAGTTTCTACGCTGATGACGCTGCAATGTTTCTCAAGCCTGACAAGGAGGAGATGTGCACAGTTCGGAAAATCCTTGAGTTTTTTGGTGTTGTGTCTGGTCTGAAGGTAAATCCTGCTAAAAGTGTGGTGTACCCAATAAGATGCGATGGCATTAACATCTCTGAGATCGCTGACGCCTTTGGTGGCAAGCTTGGCTCCCTCCCCTGTACTTATCTGGGGCTACCGCTCAGCCATAGAGCTCCAACAAGATTAGAGTTTCAGCCCCTTTTGGACAAGTGTGCTGGACGTCTTAAACCTTGGAAAGGCAAGATGTTGGACAGAAAGGGCCGTTTGATTCTTGTCAATTCAGTCCTAACTGCGCTGACCACCTATTTCTTCACTGTCTTCCCTCCTTCAAAATGGATTATCAAGAAAATTGACAAAATAAGACGCAGTTTCCTCTGGAATGGCGATGAAGATGCCCATGGGGGAAAATGTCTTGTTAACTGGAACAAAGTCTGCTCTCCAAAGCAATGTGGAGGCCTGGGAGTTAAAAACCTCACGTTTTTCAGTCGCGCCCTTCGACTAAGATGGCTGTGGTACGCCTGGGACAGAAATCCCAGACCTTGGGCTGGACTACCTACACCCTGTGATGCCATTGACAGCAGCCTTTTCTCCGCGTGCACCACAATCACGCTGGGTAACGGAAAGTTGGCTCACTTCTGGATGGATAATTGGCTAGGCCATGGAGCTCTCAAAGACACTATGCCAGACCTCTTCCAATTGGCTGCCCGGAAAAAACTCACTGTTAGTGAAGGCCTGACGGACTCCCGTTGGATGCGAGGCTTACATAGGATAAATACACATGACCAACTTGAGGCCTTTACCAAGCTTTGGATTGAGATCGATCAAGTGCACCTCTCGGAAAATGCTGATTCCATCCGATGGACGCCTACCACCTCCAATGATTACACCGCCGCCTCGGCCTACAACACTCATTTCATTGCTCACATCCGAAATCCAAACTTAAGCAAAGTCTGGAAGCTTAAAGCTGATGGAAAGGTGCAGTTTTTCTTATGGCTGCTCCTCCAAAATCGCCTGTGGACTGCGGACCGGCTCAGCGCACGTGGATGGCCGCACAATGCATCCTGCGCTCTATGTGATCAAGCCATGGAAACTTCGACACACCTCCTGCTGGAGTGCCCTTTTGCCAAGCAAGTATGGTTCGCCTTCAACTACACTCACCCAGAGGCTGCCGCTACCGCTCGCACTGCCACATCTGTCCTTGGTTGGTGGAAGAAAGCATCCTGTTTCACCTCCAAAAACCACGCGATCCACAAGTCTGCGCTGCCAGCTTTGGTCGCCTGGCACATCTGGAAAGAGCGCAACCGAAGGATCTTTGAAAACAGGGTTTTGGATCTTGCTGCCTTAGTGAGTATGATAAGAGATGACCTCCTGACTATTGGTCAGGCATTCCGAGAGGAGTAGACTTGGTTTTCCCACCTTTTTTTTCTCTTTTTCTCTCCCCTTCTTCCCTTCTTTGCTCTAACTGATTTCAGTTTTGTACAGTACTTCCCTCTTCTATAATGAAAAGCAGAGCTCCTGCTGTTAACCGTCAAAAAAGACTACATACTGAGCAAAATGAGTGAATCTACACTCTAAAATATGTCTACATGCATCCGTATGTTGTAGTCCATTTGAAATGTCTAAAAAGACTTATATTGAGGAACGGAGGGAGTACCTTTCATTTCAAAAACAAAATCCTAGACTAGCCAAACCTGACTTGTCCACGAACACACAAAGGCTGCAAGTCAACATGCACACAATCACATGACGTTGTTCACATTGCACTAACAATCACTAACAATTGGTTAACTACTGTCAGGTGGCCACTCCCACGAGCAGCACGCGCGCCTTCCATCGCGCCCCCGCCTAACTTTCCTTCTCAGCGTACCTTTCCTCGTCGCCGCCGGCAAGCGCCGCCGGGCCAAGCCCGTGTGGCATCAACAGCGGTGGGGCCTCTTCCTCCCCCTCGTGTGGCATGGTGCAGGACACCTAGCTCATGAGGGCGCAGCTCATGGCGACGCAGGTCTCATCTGTTTGACGGCAGGGGTGGCGGCGCATGGCCGCGATGGTGGCATGCAGTCGCGGTGGAGGCGCAGCTAGGCGGCGACGGCTCTCCGCCGTGTCATGCCCATGGTCCGGTCCCTAATCCTAGCCCCATGCATGTGTCGCCGATCGATGGTATGGTACCCTTGCGACCTTGCTTGGGTGCAACCATGCCCGTGATTGCTCAATACATTGGGCTATAGCTTTCTCGTCCTGGCCAGGAGGTGTTGGATCTGGCATCTGGCCAAGTGGTGGCGCTAATAAGTGATCCGAGAGCCAAGGCTGCGAGTCGTGCTCGATGGGTGCCGTGCAAGTTGCATGCCTTTGTCCGGAGTTGTGGTGCCGATTTGGCGGCTAAACGCTCATGTTCCATGGGAAGTTGTGTTCCATCCCATGCATGCTTTGGGAGGATAAGTTCCATGTTCGCTGATGCCAAGCATAAGACACCAGGACCCGGTGGCGATGCGCCGGCAACTTGATGGCTCGGGGATGGGCGGTCATGAAAGAAGTCCTCTTTGATCTGGTCATCGGCGAGTTCCAGACTTCCTTCCCAGGAAAACAAGGACTGGCATATATGGCGCTCTTTGGACACCTTGATTGGATTTAGGTCGGTCGTGTGCACCCGCAATATGAGCATAATCAGCTTCACCGGGGTATCGCGAAGCTCTATTTTTGTTGACACCTTGGGATATGTCTACACCAATATTTCCAAGGGTTCAACACATGCAAAGATTGCCATGACATGATTGGAGGACCTGCTAATGGCGAATGTGGGGTCCTAGATGCGATGAAGACTTTCCTTCACAGCCAGTTGTTGAGACTTGGCCTGCAAGATAAGTTCCCGTCCAGACCGGGAACGAGTTGCTATGAGACTGTGGTACGTGACTTGTGTTAGCGGCCTCCGCAAGTGGGCCGGCAGCATTGGAGGACTACATTGTTGGTGGTGCCCCTTTGAGTATCGAGGCATGATTTCCAGGGTGAAAACCCAAGGTCTGGTCTTTATTGGTTGTGCCTAGGAGTGACCTTGTTGAAAGCATTGTTTTAGGAACGCAGTATTTCTTCAGGGTGAAAATCTAAGATCTTTAGTCGGGTAACGACAACGCTTGTGCATTGTTTCCTTCCTAGAGGCGTTGCTTTTGGAGAACCTTCTTTCTGGTCCAGGTGATGTCTTTGATGGTGGTTAGAGTACCGCTACTGCAGGTGATTAATCACCGTGGCATGGTCATTTTTTTCTTTTTCCCTTTTTTTTGACTGTTGCATCATGGATATTCTTAGGCATCTTGTTGGTGTAGAGGCTGGGTGTAATTGATGTCTACTTGATATTAATATATTCCCCTTTTCAAAAATTACTGTCAGATTTAAGGCAACAAGGTCACCATGCCAAGATCAGTTGTAGCAGTTTAAGCCAAGTTTATGCCAACAAGGCCACCATTCCTTTTCTTTGGGCAAGGCAACATTTGTGCTGAATTTTAGAAAATAGAACATTCTTGACAGTGATAACATGAGATCTGGTCACGTAATGTGGTTCTTCTAATAGAGCAAGCCATGACTTGTAGGGATTAGTTATGCTTTATTGATGTTTCTAGACGTGGGCATAATTATGAGCACAAGTTCATAACTTTAACCTTGTCAGTACGTAACATCTGGAGCGTATGAATAACAAATCTCAAGGTTCTAGAGGTAAATATCTCTTTTGTTATATTCGTGTGTCGGGGAAACTGATCCACGAGCACCTATGGGGACCGAGCCCCTTTCGGTTCGGCGGGGGGCGGAGATCGCACGAAGAGCAGATCGAGGCGAAGCACACGAGCAGTTTACCCAGGTTCGGGCCGCACGGATGCGTAAAACCCTACTCCTGCTTTGTGGTTTGTATTGAGTTCTTGCTCGGGAGCGCTGAGTGCTACAGTACACGCCAGCAGCTAACGAGACCGAGCGTGAGTGAGTCCGTCCCCTCTCTACGTTGCGCATGGGCCTCCTTTTATATGCTCAAGGGGTCACCGACAGGTGGCAACGCAGATAGGGTTAAAAAAAAAGGAAAAGCGTTGCGGTTGGTACAGCTACCTGTACAGTGTATCATACCTAACCCTGACGGCAGGGGACAAGAGCATTAAATGCCCGTCGGCGTCGCCCAAATAATGCATAAAGGGACCGTCAGGGACGCCACCGCTCGCCACGATGGCAACCTTGTCAGCGCCGCTTGCCACCGCGTACCGCTGGCTGCACAGCCTTCCGTCACGTACGCCTGGAAGGTTCCTAGAACGACACGTTGGTGGATGTGCTGGAGCACGGGTACAGAGGGGTAGCTTGCCGCGGCAAGCGCCTTGCCGCGGTCGTTGCCTTGTCGCGTCCGGTAGCTTGCCGCTCACCGGGCCTTGCCGGGACGCGTGGCGCGTCGCGGCAAGTTCCTTGAAATGCCTTGGTTGGCCTTCCCGGCAAGCTCCTTTTGCCGGGGTCTTGTGCCTTGAGTGGCCTTCCCGGCAAGCTCCTCTTGTCGGGGCCTTGTCTCCTTGGTTTGAATACTTTGTTCTTGAATGGCTCTAAAGGAACCACAGAGGACCTTGGCAGTTACCCGGCAAGCCTTGCCGCGGGGTGTTGCGACTGCATGTGCACAAGTTCGGGATACTAGGGTACCCCTACTCTAGTACACCGACAGGAGCCCCCGGGCCTGGGCCATACACGGTGCAGAGCGCTATTGGGTCAGGCCCAAATCAGTGCACGGGCACGCGCGGCCTGGGTTACGCCGTATCTTACTCCGTATCCACCGCGCCCTCCCCGAACGACACACGTTGATTGCGGCGTCGTGGGAGAGATCGTGGGTGGTTTCTTTATTCGGAAAGGCGGAATGTCCGCCCCCTCCCTCCTTATAAGCAGGGGAAACGGGGGCAATTCGCCCATCCACCCGTTGCTACTCCAATCCTCGAAAACCTCCGCCGCTCCCCTTCTTCCCAAAGCTGAAAGAGAGCAGCGCTCCCCCCCCATCGCCACCAGCACCACCAACGCCCTCGACCTCCCTCACCACTTCCGCCATGGCTCCGAAAACCGACAAGGGGAAGGGCGCGAAGTCGGCCGAGGCGCAGCGGCTTGCGGCGCTGCGAAAGGAGCGGGCTGTCTTCCCCCCCCCCCCAAGCTTGCCGCGAAGGAGCTGAGGGAGTACTACTACCTCTTCTGGTCGGGGGAGACGCGGGCGCACCCGCGCACGAAGGTACTTCCAGCCGTTGCTTGGAAAATGGCTCCAACTGGATACCCTTTCTTCGCCTTGTTCTTCTACTGCGGGCTCTGCCCGCCTTTCTCTGAATTTTGCTGCGATATCATGAACATCTACGGGTTCCGTCTCCTTGACTTCACCCCCAATGTTGTTCTGACCAAGGCAGTTTTCGCACATCTCTGCGAAAACTTTGTCGGAGTCTATCCCAATGTAGCCCTTTTTCGCCACTTCTTTATGCCTCGTGTTGAGAGAGGAGAGCCTTTATCCGGCGGAATTGCCTGGATCTCGAGAGCCCACAAGAGGGAAGCTTATCTGGAGGGAGAGCTCCACAGCAAATGGGAGGAATGGAGAGCAAACTGGTGCTGGATCGTCGAGGAGAACCCGCAGCCATTTACCGCCTGGCGCCAAACCCCAGTAGTGCGCGGCAGCGACTGGAGCAATGTGGCCCCAGAAGACGATAGGCTAAAGATTGCCATCGCCCGGATCCAACGCCTCAGGCTTGCCGGGCTCACTGTAGGCGCAGTTGGCGCAGATTTCCTTCGTCGCCGCATCGCCCCCCTGCAGGAGAGGAAGAGACCCGCCTGGGAGTTCGAGAATGCGGCGGACATCATGAGGCTGCGCCCGGGCCTCAACTTCAACTTCACTGTTATAGAACTCAACGCGATGCTCCAGGAGCTGTTCAAGTATGACCCGCAGCATCCCGAGGTGTTCAGGTTGCCGCAGGGTGTCGTTCCGCTATGCAACAACTCTGCGCTCAGCCGCATTCGCGCAATGATGCCGCTGTGCGACTCTCATGGGATTGATCCAACTTGGCAAGAGCCTGCAGATGACGCCGTGCAGGAGTTCTTTGACAGCTTGGCAGAAGTGCCGATTCGTTCCGACGAGAAGAAAGGCCTCACCCGCGACACCACCGATACGGAGGTGAAGCGCATCGCCACTAGGCTGGAAGAGGCGGCGGCAGCCGCAGCCGCGGGCGAGTTCGGATTCACCGTGGAGGAGGCAGAGGCAGCAGAGGCGGCAAGCCGTGCCGAGCGAGAGGAGCTTGCCGGTGTGGAGGAGGCAGAGGCAGCAGAGGCGGCACGCCGTGCCGGGCATGACGTCGAGTCGAGCGAGCCCGCTGAGGATACAAGCGGCTCGCTGGAGATCGACTCCTCTTCCTCCTCATCTTCAGACAGCTCGCCGCAAGCAGAGCCCCCTGCTCCACCAAGAAGGCGTCTCCGCAAGGCCGGGGACGTAGCGGAGCGGCAGACGGGTCGACAGCCGCTGCGCCGCGCGACACGCTCCACCGCGGCAAGCACTGTTGCCGCGGGAGCACCTCGCGCAGCTGCGGCAACTGGAGCGGGGTCTTCCCGGACCACCGCTTCTGCTCCTGCCGCTCCTCACGCCACAGCGGCAGCCGTAGCGGGGTCGTCTCAGACCACCGCCACTGCTCCCGCCAAGCGGCCAAGGGAGCCTACTCCTCCACCTCCTCGCGCTGGACGTGAGCCGGACTTCGACTTCTCCGCCCTCAGCTCCGACGAGGAAGAAGAAGAGTAAGATTCTTGTTGTACTTGCATTTCTTCAATTTTTGCTGTTCTGTCTTGTATCTCATTTGCTTTTCTCCGAACCTATCATTTTTCAGTACCCTGGCCCAGAGAGCGGAGAAGAGAGCCAAGGTCCCGGCGAGGAGAGAGGAGGTGATCATCGTCGAGGACGAACCCACCGAGGCCACCTTGCCAGACCCGGCAACTGATCTTCAGAGCAGCCCCCAGCGCAGCCCCCAGCGTAAGTATATGGTTCACTTTCCGCTGTTAGGCGCGCGTGGATGCTCTTTCTTTGCTGACATTTACTTGTTGATTTGTGTAGGAGCAGAGCAGCCACACCAGGAGCGCCCGGAGACCGCCCCCGATGTGTCATCTGCTTCAACTACGCCGCCAAGGGAGAGTTCTCCGGCAAGGGTCTCCCCGGCAAGGGAGAGTTCTTCGGCAAGGGAGGAGTCTCCGGCAAGGGAGAAGTCTCCGGTAAGGGACAGCACCAGCGGCCCCCCGCCGGCGGAGACTACGACTGCAGATCCTGGCGCAGGTAATCCCCTCGCTTCAAAACATCCCTTGGGTTCTTCTTCTTTTTATCTTCTTTTTGGATATTTTCTTGACTTTTTTCTCTTTTTCCGGCCGTCAGATCCATCTGTTGCGGAGCAGATGGAGACTGAGGTTGCTGCCAACGACGCCGCTGCCACTGAAGGAGCAGCCGGCGCCAATGATCCCGCCGGCGACGAGGCCGCCAAAGCTGCCGCCGCAGCAGCTGGCGAGGGGTCCGGCGATCGCACTGACGGCCCTGAGGCCGCAGGAGCGCCAGGCGGTACGCCGAGCGCCGATCCCTCCGCCGCTGCCGCAGCGCCAGGCTCTGAAGAGCCCCAGCCAGGCGTCTACTTGAAGGCCGGTGATGGCATCTTCATCAACCTCCCCTGGGCGTCAATGTCCAGGGCGCCGGTCGAAGGAGAAAGCTTTGACGGAGAGGTACTTTCCTCCGCTGGGCTGACGTTAGTTGACTCGCCGAGCAGCAGCAGCGGCGAGCCCGAGGAGGAGCGGCTGCTGCGGAAGCTGTTGTCGCTCTACCGTGCTCGGCAAGCCAAGCTGGAGTCCCGCGAGGCGCTTGCCGCGAAGGCGGGAGCTGACATCGGGAAACGCGCGGAGGAGCTCCGGGGTCTCAACTAGGCAGCTCTCCGGTCCTTGGCAGAGGAGCGGGAGCAACTTGCCGAGGAGCAGCAGGCTTTCTTCCTCGAGAAGGCTAAAGTCGAAGAACAGTAGCGGCTTGCCGCTGAGAAGCTGTCCGCGCGGGAGGGCGAGCTGGCGCAGCGGAAGGCCAATCTTGACAGCCACGAGGAGGAGCTTGCCGCGCGCGAGCAATCACTTGGCGGAGCTCTCAAGCAAGCAGAGGACGTTGCCGCAGCTGCCGAGGCCGCCAAGAAGGAGCTGGAGACGAAGGTAGCGCAGCTGGAGGCCGATCTCAAGGCGAGCGGTGAGGAGATTGCCGCGCTCAAGCATGAGCGGGAGAAGGACGCCCACAGCAACTCAGAGCTGCAGGTTCATCTCGCCGAGAAGGGCAAGGAGCTTGCCGCCGCCAAGGACTCCAACGCGGATCTTGAGTTGAAACTGACCACTTTGACCAAGACGCTGGACGACGCCAGGGAGCGGGAGGCGTCCTTGAAGGAGGAGATCAAGGCCGAGAAGGCGCTGCTAGCGAGTGCTGCTGCCGTCCAGAACACTTTCAGGGAAACCGTCGAGCACTGGACGGAGGGTCTCGTGAATGCTGCCACAGATATCGACAAGGAGCTGGCACAGCTGGGGATGGAGGATCTCGGGTATCCCTCCGATGAGAACCTCCAACCCAGCGCCAAGCTTACTTTGTTCTTCAAAGGCGTGGCGACGGCCCTCCAGCGACTCCGGGAGACGACTCCAAAGCGGCTGGCCGACGAGTCACGCAAGATCTGCGCGGGAGCTCTTCAGAAAGTGTTGGTGAAGGTGGCCTTCCGCAACCCGGGCCTCAACCTCACCAACGTCCTGAAGTCCATGCCGCCGGATGCTGATCTGGAGGCGCTCAAGGCCCTTGTCGCACCCATTGTGGACAAGGTGAGCGGGATCAAGAGGGTTGAGGGCGATCGCGTAGACTAGGCCGCCTGTTTTCTTCTTTTCTTGTCGCTGCTAGTCATGTTATGAGAACAATCTGTTAGAGCTGCGACAAGATACCTTGTAATATAACTCTATTTTGGGTAGGATTGCTATGTTATTTCCTTTACTTGATTCCTTCCTTTGTATGTTTCTGCCCTACGCTTTTAGGGAACTTGCCGGCGCAGGCACCTTAGCCGCGAGCGCTGAGTGCAGGACGTCAGCAGCCTGCTGGCGGTGCCGTTGCCGACAAGAAACCTTGTCGCAACTAGTCGCAGCACACTTAAGTTGTTGAGCGGACCTGAAACAAAGTAAGGGCGCGACACTAGTCGCAGCACACTTAAGTCGTGGAGCGGACTCGAAACAAAGTAAGGGCGCAACTAGCTACGAGTTGGTTCCTCCGCGCACAAGTTTTCCATACAAAGCACGGTCGTTCAAGGAAGATAACTTAAAAATTTAAAAATTTGATTGCTCAAACTCTGGCAACTTAGCTTTTCTGTTGTTTGCTTCCCGGCAAGGCGAAACTTTCTTGAACGACGCCTGGTCCATACCACTATCTTCTCCTCCCCCCCCCCCCCC
>LR738713.1:311610370-311666892 GCA_902687465.1 Secale cereale | reverse complement strand
TATGAATCATTCTGATGAGAATAAGCTAATATAAAAAGGCATTTGGAAACACACATTGTAGTCTTAAAAATAATTTGCTAATAACATGGTGCATCCTTCTCGATCCATCTGCAGGGATAACGCACCAACGTGGGAAGAAAAGAGAGAGAGTGTCCTGGCGGAGTCTCGATGATGGATGATTAATATCTCCACATTTGTTGGAAAAAAACCTAATGACGATTGTACTCTGAAGAATTAACAACCAAGCATATCAAGGCTTTTCCAATCAATCCATCAGTGCAAGTGTGAAAGACTTCTTAACATGAGGACATTTTAGTAAAACATTATAGGTTATTTGCTGTGAATAATTAATGCAGATCAAGTGTTTTCCAATCAGAGTTACCGATGAATGTATGAGCCTAATGCATTGTAAAAAAGTACCCATTGATGTCTACAGGTCATAAAATGAATAGTGGAACCGAGAATTTTACAACGTGGAGTAGATATTTAGAACAACACAGGAGATTCAGACTAGTGTGCTCTGCTCACCAAGCTAAAGAAATCCTTAGAAGCGACAGTGTGGCCTCGCAGTCATAGATACGCCCCATCCTAGGAGCTCGCGGTCTGGATCAGGTCAGCAACTCGACACCACCCTGCCGTCTTAGTTGCGGCCATGGCGTACACCACATCCTGATCGGTGCCGGGTAGAGGAGGTGGTAGATACTATTGGTTCACCACATCCTGGAGGTGGTTGTCGATACTTTTTATGGCGGACTGTTGGTTCTAGGACGACAACCGGGTAGATGATGGTGATAGCTTTCTTTCTGTTAGCTGAAGATCTGGTGGATTCTCCCAATGCATGTACGTGCTAACCATGCCTATTCTTGGTATCTGACATCCACATGCATGCTATGCTTAGATGCGCTTCTAATTTTCTCTCATGCTAATACATACTTATTTATTGATTTATCTCTCATTTGTACTGCAGTCTAGATTTTTTTCATTTCACTTTGATTTCATAAAGTGTTCATTCAACTCCCATTATCGCGGTTACATCCATGAGTGTATACGTCATATAGAATATGTGTGCCCCCGTTGCAATGTGCATGCAATTGCCGAGTAACTATAAAAAAAAGTATGTGACCTCTCTCATATCAAACAACCACTTTACGCTAAAAAAATAACGACTCCTTTTCTTCTTATATTAAAAGATAAGCAATTCACTCAATCACTGCCCGGCACAATGCTCACACTCACATCTCACTACCCCCAGTCTATTCTCCCCGCCAATAAGACTTACTCAACTGGCAATAACATGTGGACTTGTGGTGAGAATGACCGAACTAATGGATAGTGTGATATGTTGAACAATCATTTAACATTGAAATTTCAGAAATGGGAAGATTATGTAACACCTCTAGTCCTTAGCTACACTGACCTCACCCTAATGACGCCATGTCATGAGGCTTGCTAAGCCAAACTGCCACTTGATAAAAATCAAAGCCCATTTCAAATATAAAATAAAATCAAAATAATTATTTCGTCAAACAGTAAAACTAAAATGTTCACCATATTCTATAAATTCCACTGCTCTTTGTCATGTTGAGTCTAACATTATTTGACCCAACAATTAAATATTGTCAAACTAATAAGAGGTCCAACAGTAGTTAAAATAACCAATTAAATATAAACCTAATTTTATGTATTTCCTTTTGGCCCCAAACTTTTTTGTACCACCTAAAAATATTGTGCTCGAATTGTGTGCATAGTTTCACAATTAACAAAAAACATTTAGTTGATAAGAATAAATAGAAAACAGTGTTAAAAAGGAGAAACGTATCAGAATACATTGAAAAATCAAAAGGACGATGAAAAAGGGGATTCCCCTGCCCCTAGGCCTTGCCACCGAAACGGCCTCGCGGTCCAGTCCCCGTCGGTCATCTTCTCCTGTTCCCCGAGCCGCGTCGCTATAGAGCCAGGCTCCCGCCCGTCCACCTAGTCGGTGTCGAAGGGGAAGGGATAAGGGCGACACCCTACCTCCCCTGCCCCCCCATGGCCTCACTCCTCCTCGACGCCCCCTCCCAGATACACTTATCGTCCCGCCTCTCTCGCTCCCATCGATCTAGATGAAGTCAGACGCCACGGCCGCCATGAACGACCCCGTCCACACGGCCACTGCTCTCCCTGTTGGCTAGGAGCTTGTCGAGGAGCTCCAAACGCCTCTGCTACTTCGTCTGCACCAACAAGATCAAATCCAGCACCCCTGCATCGACGTCATTAATGTCTTCCTCAACCTTCGGCCACCGCAACATTGCCGTTCGATCCGCGCCGCCCCGAGGTCCCCTGTCTTCCTCGAGGGCGCCATTGACACCGTCGTGATCTCATCTTTCCTTTCCCCTGTTTCCCCTCTCGTTACCTCTTGTTAGGTATTTCTTCATGGCTGAGAACTGCTGTCTGCCATGGCCGTTGGAGGGATAGGCACCAAGATCCTCGGATTGACCCCGTGGCACATGCCCTCTCCAATGCACGCCCATGCCCGAGCCTGCCGCTCTTCTTCTCCGCCCGCCCGACCACTCCCTATCCATGCCCACTCCGGTGCCACACCGCGTCGGTCGCGCTCGCCGCTGCCATCACGCTCGCCGCAGCCACCGTACCACTATGCCCCGCGCAATGCACCCCTGGCCGCATGCCACACCCTCGCTGGCTGCGCTCGCCCAGCCTGCTGCCGCCTATCCCTTCGCTCGCCCCGCTGTCGCGCCGCCTCCTGTCGCGGCCATCTGCTGCTGGTCGCCCCTGTCGGAGGTCAAAACCGGCAGATCTCGGGTAGGGGGTCCGAAACTGTGCATCTAAGGATCGAATGTAACAAGAGGCAGGGGACACTTTTTTTACCCAGGTTCGGGCCCTCTTGATGGAGGTAATACCCTACTTCCTGCTAGATTGACTTTTATGAGTATAGGGGTTACAAGAGTTGATCTACCTCGAGATCGAGATGACTAAATGAAAGTGCAACTATCCCCTGGTGGTTTTGGTAATTACTTACAACATATAGCTCATTGAACTAATGCTATCTCAAGATAATATTTCAGGAAAGTTCAATGTTTGGCATGGCATGGATTTGGATTGCGGACCCCTCAAAATGCAAAGCTTAAAGGATTGGCTCAAGCTCAAATCTAAGGACTCTACATTTTCCATTTTAGCGATCCAAGATCACATTGAGTCCATAGGAAAGCCAATACTATTAAAAGGGGATGAGGTGTTGCTTGATGGCTTGCTTGATCATGATGCTTAGTGATATGCTCCAAAAACCCTCAACCACTTTCTCACATCCACATATGTCCCAAACCAAAAGTCAAACTCGGCCCCACCAAAAATATCTATCCGGCGCCACCGAGTTCAATTGACATAGCCACTGCCGGAAACCCTAATCATTTCGGTCTCACCGAAAGGTATCTCGGTCTCACCGAGATGGGATTGCAAACTCTCTATTGCCTGTTGCAATATTTCCAGTCTAACCGAAATGTGCAATCGGTCCCACCGAGTCTGTAATGCAAACTCTCGGTTGCCTCTTCGTAAAATTTCGGTCTCATTGAAATGAGTGAATCGGTCCCACCGAGTTTGCCTGACCAACTCTCTCTGTGCTTATTACCAAAATCGGTCTCAGCGAGTTTGTGTAATCGGTCCCACCGAGATTACGTTATGCCCTAACCCTAATGAAATCGGTCCCACCGAGTTGATCATATCGGTCCCACCGAAATACCTAACGGTTACCTTATGAACTAAATTGGTCTGGCCGAGTTCTTTGAATCGGTCCCACCGAGTTTGGTAAATTGTGTGTAACAGTTACTCCCTCCATTCGGAATTACTTGTCGCAGAAATGGATGTATCTAGATGTATTTTAGTTCTAGATACATCCATTTTTGAGACAAGTAATTCCGAATGGAGGGAGTAGATTTTGTGTGGAAGCTATATATATCCCTCCTCCCACTCTTCACTCGTGGAGAGAGCCATCAGAACATATCTACACTTCCATCATTCATGTTCTGAGAGAGAACCACCTACTCAAGTGTTGAGATCGAGATATTCCATTCCTACCATATGAATCTTGTTCTCTAGCCTTTCCCAAGTTGCTTTCCACTCAAATCCTTCTTCCACCATATCCAAATCTGTGAGGAGTTTTTTGAGTGTTGGGGAGACTATCACTTGAAGCATTTGAGCAAGGAGTTCATCATCAACACACCGTTTATTACCTTTTGGAGAGTGGTGTCTCCTAGATTGGTTAGGTGTCACTTGGGAGCCTCCGACAAGATTGTGGAGTTGAACCAAGGAGTTTGTAAGGGCAAGGAGATCTCCAACTTTGTGAAGATCTACCGCTAGTGATGCAAGTCCTTCATGGGCGATGGCCATGGTGGGATAGACAAGGTTGCTTCTTCGTGGACCCTTTGTGAGTGGAGTCCTCCGTGGACTCACACAGCCGTTACCCTTTGTGGGTTGAAGTCTCCATCAACTTGGATGTACGATAGCACCACCTATCGGAACCTAGACAAAAAACATCATTGTATTCACTTGCATTTGATCCCTCTAAAGTCCTCCCTTTACCTTCATATGCAATTGTTTACTTTCTGCTGCTATACTCTTAGAATTGCATGTGTAGGTTGATTGATTGACTTGTGCTAAGTTGCTAAAATCTGCCAAGAATTAAAATTGGGAAAATGATATATTTTTATTTGGTCAAGTAGTCTAATCACCCACCCTCTAGACATACTTTTGATCCTACAAGTGGTATCAGAGCTTTGCTCTCCATTTGCCGTGATTTCCATAACATTGGTGATCACAGCCTTGGTTTCACAACCTAGGAGAGTATGGCGTCTAGCGACGGAAGTTACCAGCGTAGAGGTCCTTATTTTTATGGTACTAATTTTGCTAGTTGGAAGCATAAGATGAAAATGCATATTCTTGGACATAACCCTGGCATTTGGGCTATTGTGTGTGTTGGTTTGCGAGGTGAATTCCTCGATGGGAAGGAACCGAACCGTGAAGCTACCGCGGAAGAGTTGAAGATGCTGCAATACAATGCGCAAGCTTGCGATATCCTGTTCAACGGATTGTGCCCCGAAGAATTCAACAAAATCAGCCATCTTGAGAAGGCAAAGGAAATTTGGGATACTTTGATTGATATGCACGAAGGTTCCGACTCCATCAAGGAATCCAAGTTGGATGTGCTCCAAAGTCAACTTGACAAGTTCAAGATGAAGGATGGTGAAGGTGTCGCTGAAATGTACTCTAGGCTTGCTCTCATTACAAATGAGATTGTCGGCTTAGGGAGTGAAGAGTTGACCAACAGATTCATCATCAAGAAGATCCTAAGAGCCTTGGATGGAAAATATGATACCGTGTGTACATTGATCCAAATGATGCCAAATTACAAAGATCTCAAGCCAACGGAAGTCATTGGAAGAATTGTTGCTCATGACTTATCACTTAAAGATAAAGAAGAGCTTCATAACAAGTCCAGTGGTGCTTACAAAGCTTCATGTGACAGTCCTACGTCATCAAGTGAGAAACAAGACTTCAATGAAGAATTGAGCTTAATGGTGAAGAACTTCAACAAGTTCTATAAGAGTAGAAGCAAAGAGAGAAGTTCCAAGTCAAGGTCCTACAATGATAAGAGATCTTCAAGTCGTGATCGGAATTGCTACAATTGTGGAAGACCTGGACACTACTCCAATGAGTGTATGGCTCCCCACAAGATAAGTAGAAGAGAAGATTCACCACCAAGAGAGAGAAAGAGTAGAGATGATCGTTATGAACGAAGACCTTCTCGGAGAAGCAAAGATTCGGAAAGGAAGGACAAATCATCAAGGAGCTATACAAGATGAAGACATCAAGCTCATGTTGGTGAATGGGCATCTGGCTCCGACTCCGATCACCACTCCGAGAGAAGCTACTACTCCGACTCCGAAGGTACTCAAGATGAAGGTGTTGCCGGAATTGCTCTTGTGTCAACCAACTCCTACGAAATATTTGACTCACAAAATGAAGGAATTGGAAGATGCTTCATGGCTAAAGGCCCTAAGGTATCACACCCCGAGTATCTTGATTTCAATAGTGATGAAGATGACTTGCTAGGAGATGATGATTTACTTGTTGGTAGCAATAGTGATGAAACTTTTAATGAAAACTATGATGAAATTGCTATTAATCATCCTAATCAAGATAAAACGAATGACAATGATAAGGAGAAGATTGAGCATCTAACTAAAGAACTAAACACTCTTAAGTTAGCTCATGAAACTACCTGGGAAGATCATCAAGAAGTTTTAAAGACTCGTGAGAAGTTACGCTTTGAAAAGCTCAACCTTGAGCAAGAGCATGAATATTTAAAGGCAATCAATGATGATATTCGCAAGAAAAGTTCTTCTTACATTGCCAAGCGTTTACTCTTGTCTACCTACATGCCAAATGTAAAATCTAGCAACAAGAACAAGAAAGATTCTTCCTCTAGTAGTAACAATAATCATGCTAAATCCAATGATGTTACTTCTAGTAGTTCTCTTGATTCCACTAATGACTCTCTTACCCAAGTTACACTTGAGCAAGAAAATAGCTTATTGAAGGGAGAAAGGTGTTTACAAGAGTCTTGCCGGGAGTATGCAATTTGAGGAGATTGTACGCAAGCAAGGAAGACACCGGAAGAATCAAGGTGTTGGTTTTGAACGAAAGTTCAATGCCACTGGAGTTGAATGGGAGGAAGATCAATACCCCAAAACGAAGTTTGTTCCTCAAAAAGAGAAGTATGATCCTACCTCTTTCCAAGGGACACAAGCACAAGATGATCTTCCACCACAAGACCACAAGCTAAAGGGCAAGGATAAGATTCAAGAAGAGATTGATGCATTTGAAGAAGCTCCTAAGGCCTTGGTCAAGTGGGTCCCCAAGACTACATCAAGTTCTACCTCATCAAGTATGACTACAACTCCAAGGATCCCCATCAAGATGGTGTGGATCATGAAGAAGAATAACTAGGAAGTTCTTGAGGGTGACTCCGCCAACATACTTCATTCATATCATTTTGGCAAAGGACAAGTGCAAACAACTTTCACATCTTGCACTAGTTCAAGGAGTCACAAACCCTCTTATTGGTAAGACAAGGGACAAGGTAACCTAATGCTTCCATGGACATCATCTTGTGTGCAATTCACTCTATGTATATGGATATCCTTGTTTGTTCCTTGTGGGACTAACCCGTGTAGGTATTGAAAGTGCAACTCACTCCAATGGATTCCTCCAAATGATCTACATCAACATTGAGCGTCTACATCTTCAACACCTACATGAAGTCATCATCGACAAAACCCAAGGTTAGTCCATCCCTCTTAGGGGGGTATCACATCTAGGGGGAGCTTTACTCTAACAATTGAGCTAAAGCAACTCTAATGATGTGAACACAACAATGCTTTATGTAAAAGTGGTAACCCCACTTATGCTTAAACGATGAGTATGACCTATGATCAAATGATCTTATTTGACTCCAAAGTCAATATACTCATATATAGATGACCTAGTCATCGCCAATTGCTTGATAGATGCTAGAATAGTTGTGCATGCTTTGCGACATGTTTTATTTGCTATCTTATTGTGTGAGCATGTTGAATGCATATTTTTCTCATTCGAGGACATCCATTTGTTGCTTTGATTGTTTGGCTCCTTTTCTTTTGCCAAATGGATGGACAAGAATGCCTAAGTACCCTCTCTAGCTATCTATGCTTTTCTCGTCTCAAACTCTATTCATGCTACATCACAAAGCTTGATCAAGTCAGATTCGAACCACTCTGTGTGAGGAGCACTCGGAGTCCCCAATTCAGCATAGGCTTAAATATCCAAAACCTCTATGTGCATTTCGGTATGACCGAGTCACCCACTTCGGTCACACCGAGTTCACTAAGTTGATCTAGGTTTTCAATCTGGGTGCAACCGATTTGAACTTTTCGGTCCCACCGAGTTGCAGCAACTGCTAGCAGTTTTGCATCTCGGTGCCACCGAGTTGTTCCACTCGGTCACACCGACAGTGTCAGGTTATTTATACTCACGGGCCAAATTTCGGAAAACTTTCAAGCCCGCGTGACCTACTCTGCCTCTTCGGGTCTCCGGATCATCTCCTCGCCGCCAGCGACGTCCCGCTGCTGGACTCTGCAGCCGTTAACGGATATCCTCACCGACGTTGCCTCCGTAGCAAGTCCACCGCCGATTTAGGGTATGGACTTGACTCTTTGTGCTATTCCTCAACTTCGAGTCTTAGCACAATGCATTGCCATGTTTCTTTTCCACGTATGAGATCTTCCTATCCAGCAAAAACTCCATAAAAAGTAGATTTGATTCGAAAAGTTTAGGGTTAGATCTCCACCGAACACATCTCGGATCGACCGGGTTGTAGAAATTGGTCCCACTGATTTGGCTTAGGCCATTGCACAAGTGATTTTCAGTCAGATCGAAAGTTGCAAATCGGTGTGACCGAGTTCGATTCTCTATGAAACCCTAGCGATATCGGTGCCACCGAACGGTGACTCAGTCTGACCGAGTTTACTAGTTCAGGCTCCAGAATTGCTTCGGTGTCACCGAGTTTAACAATCGGTAGCTCCGAAATGCTTTCTGTAGAGAACTAAAACTACGTTTTTCTTGTCATCTGTTTTGCAAAAAAATTGTGCTTTGTGACGCTCATCCACTCTACCTCATCTACATCTATTCACAGGATCAGTTTTCAGTGGCAGACATGTCTGGAGGCAGTGACAGTCAGAACAGGTCTGAGGAGCAGGTACATTTGAGTGAGGGCTCTAGTCCCAACAACTCCAGCTATTATGAGAGCAGAAGATGCACTCCCAGTGACCTTCCAAAGGCTGCCACCGATACCAGAAAGAAGAAAACTTCAGATTCTGAGGATGAGGACTTTATGGCAGATGAGGCCACTTCCAAGAAGAAAGTACTCAGGAAGGAGTATGGCACAGCCTAGGCATCCAAGCCAGGGCAGAAAAGGAAAATCCCTGCCAAAAGGACTCCCATATCTAAGACCAGAGCCTCTACTCAAAAGACTATGGTAATCACGCTTGAATCCAGGGATGATGAGCCTGAAGGTACAAAGAAGAGACCTAGGAAGACAACAGCCAGAGTGATTGGCAAGCCATCCATGAGGGATGATGATGAAGCTGAAGTAGAAGAGGAAGAGGTTGCTGCACCAGCACCCAAAGCTTATAAGCTTATGGGAGATGCTATCAAGTCCGGGGCTGCCCCTTCTAAGCCCAAGACTGCTCCCAAAACCTCTCAAGCCACCAAGTCTGCACCCAAGAGGAGTACAAGGAACACTCCAGCTTCAGAAAAGAACAAGGCCCCAGTGCCCAAAGATGCTGAGGAAGCTGATACTCAAATGCTCAAAAGACTGAAGCCCAAGATCCCTGATCACAATGATGCTCATTTGGTTGCTGAGGACATGAAACTGAGAAAGGATGCAGGTCTCAGGTTGTGAAGAAAATCTGATCCATATGCCATAAGGAGAAGGACTACTGTGGACTACAGGTTTCACACAAAGGAACAACAAGACTTCTATGAAATAGTCCTGCTTAACAAGAATCCCATTGTTTATGATATGAGAAGAATAGACTGGAAGTTCATTGATGATAATGTAGATTACTACCCCAATGTGCATGAGAGCTTCAAAACATGTGGAGTGGACAAGTTTGTGGCTCAAAAGTTGACTAAGTGGAATGATGAACTCATCATGCAATTCTATTCCGCAGCCCACTTTTATCCTGATGGAAGGATTGTATGGATGTCTGAAGGTACAAGGTACCAGTCGACTATTGCTGAGTGGGCCAAGCTAATCAATGCCCCTGAAGAGCATGAGGATGATCTAGATGTCTATGCCAATAAGAAGCAAGACCACAACTCCATGGCGAATATGTATAAGGTGATCCCTGATGATGATCTAGAAACTCACAAGTTTGGATCTATACATCATTTGCAGGCTGGTCTAGCCACCATCAACACAATCTTGAGGCATACATTGTTGCCTAAGTCTGGAGATGCAAAGATGATCAGAGGACATTCCATCAACATGCTTCATATATTTGATGTGCCATAGAAATTCAAGGTTATGAGCCTAATTGTAGAGACAATCAAGAGGAGTACTGCAGATCAAAAGAGATCATGTGGGTATGCTCCACACATCTAGATGCTTATCAACTCCAAGATGGGCACATGTACATATCTATTGGACGGAGAATATCTACCCTTGGTGCCTGACTTTGAGGACAACACAGTTGTCATGGATGAGAATGAACCATCTTCAGTGCAAGCTCATGAAAGAAGAGAGAAGGCCAAAGCAGAGAAAGCTGCCAAGATGCAAAGTGAAGAAGAAGCATCTCAAATGACTCTCAAATCCAAGCAAGATTAAATGGCATATATGATTCAAGCTACCATGAGGATTGAGAAGGGCTTGGCCACCCAGACTCAGAATCAGGAGAGCTTAGAGAGGATCATCGAGACTAAGTTCTATGATCTTGATTTGAAGGTGACAAAGATCCAGTCTGCAGTTGAGAAGCTGCAGGAGGAAGCAGAGGAGAGAGGAGGACAGGCTACCACAGATGCATTTCAGCGAGTGCCTCGAGGTCAGAGATCTGCTCCAGTGCCTATTCCAGACCCCAGAGCTACTACATCTGCACTAGCAGCTACAGCTTCAGTGCCACCTCCAACAGCCACTCCACCAGCTCCGACTACTTCGTCTGAAGCCTTCGTCCTTGGAGTTCTCTCTACACCGCCTCCCGAAGACCGAGCCTGAGAGACGCATAGCACTATGCATTTTCAAAATTTTTGGTAACTTGTTGCCAAAGGGGGAGAAATATGTATAGATCATAGGCTTCGAGAGAGAGTGTCTTGCCTCTTTGTTCTCTCTTGCTTTTGGTTGAACTTCATTCGTGTGTTTGTTCGATACTCTACGTTATGTGTGTGAGATATTTGTGTGATCATGTGTTTGATCACATGCTACCTTAATGTTTGCTTGGATGATATTATCTCTATATTTCCATATGATCATTCACTTTGCTTGGTGATGAGTGCATGCTTTAGTGTATATCATTGTGAGCGCTCCACCAAGATGTATGTGACATGGAAGAGTAACCCATGTTCGTAATCGATTGTGCATTTGCATTCAAACGCAAATTCAAAATAATGCACAAATTTAGGGGGAGCTCTTGCTTATCACATACTTCTCAAAGCGACGATGTATTTAAATCATATTATCATTTGTCGAAGCTTTGATCTATATGTTGTCATGAATTACCAAAAGGGGGAGATTGAAAGTGCAACTATCCCCGGGTGGTTTTGGTAATTAATAACAACATATAGCTCATTGAACTAATGCTATCTCAAGATAATATTTCAGGAAAGTTCAATGTTTGGCATGGCATGGATTTGGATTGTGGACCACTCAAAATGCAAAGGTTACAGGATTGGCTCAATCTCAAAGCTAAGGACTCTCATTTTCCATTTTAGTGATCCATGATCACATTGAGTCCATAGGAAAGCCAATACTATTAAAAGGGGATGAGGTGTTGCTTAATGGCTTGCTTGCTCATGATGCTTAGTGATATGCTCCCAAACTCTCAACCACTTTCTCACATCCACATATGTCCCAAACCAAAAGTCAAACTCGGCCCCACCGAAAATATCTATCTGGCGCCACCGAGTTCATTTTACATAGCCACTGCCAGAAACCCTAATCATTTTGGTCTCACCAAAAGGGATCTCGGTCTCACCGAGGTGGGATTGTAAACTCTCTATTGCCTGTTGCAATATTTCCTGTCTAACCAAGATGTGCAATCGTTCCCGCCGAGTCTGTAATGCAAACTCTCTGTTGCCTCTTCGTAACATTTTGGTCTCACCGAAATGAGCGAATCGGTCCCACCGAGTTTGCCTGACCAACTCTCTGTGTGCTTATTACCAAAATCGGTCTCACCGAGTTTGTGTAATTGGTCCCACTGAGATTACGTTATGCCCTAACCCTAATGAAATTGGTCCCACCGAGTAGGTCTTATCGGTCCCACCGAAATACCTAACGGTCACATTATGAACTAAATCGGTTTGACCGAGTTCTTTGAATCGGTCCCACCGAGTTTGGTAAATTTTGTGTAGCGGTTAGATTTTGTGTGGAGGCTATATATACCCCTCCACCCACTCTTCACTCATGGAGAGAGCCATTGGAACATATCTACACTTCCATCATTCATGTTCTGAGAGAGAACCACCTACTCAAGTGTTGAGATCAAGATATTCCATTCCTACCATATGAATCTTGTTTTCTAGCCTTTCCCAAGTTGCTTTCCACTCAAATCCTTCTTCCACCATATCCAAATCTGTGAGGAGTTGTTTGAGTGTTGGGGAGACTATCACTTGAAGCATTTGAGCAAGGAGTTCATCATCAACACACTGTTTATTACCTTTTGGAGAGTGGTGTCTCCTGGATTGGTTAGGTGTCACTTGGGAGTCTCCGACAAGATTGTGGAGTTGAACCAAGGAGTTTGTAAGGGCAAGGAGATCACCTACTTCGTGAAGATCTACCGCTAGTGAGGCAAGTCCTTCGTGGGCGATGGCCATGGTGGGATAGACAAGGTTTCTTCTTCGTGGACCCTTCGCGGGTGGAGCCCTCCGTGGACTCGCGCTGCCGTTACCCTTCGTGGGTTGAAGTCTCCATCAACTTGGATGTACGATAGCACCACCTATCAGAACCAAGACAAAAAACATCGTTGTCTTCACTTGCGTTTGATCCCTCTAAACTCCTCCCTTTACCTTCATATGCAATTGTTTACTTTCCGCTGCTATACTCTTAGAATTGCATGTGTAGGTTGATTGCTTGACTTGAGCTAAGTTGCTAAAATCTGCCAAGAATTAAAATTGGGAAAAGGATAGATTTTTATTTGGTCATGTAGCCTAATCACCCCCCTTCTAGACATACTTTTGATCCTACACTAAACCCTAGATGTCTAGTCTGTATGATTATGAAAGCCTCTACGGACTAAACCCTTAGGTTTATATAGACATGGGAAGGGGCTAGGGTTGTACAGAGTCAGTTTACAAAAAAAGGAATCTTCACATCTGCACGCCAAGCTTGCCTTCCACGCAAAGGAGTGTCCCATCTGGACACGGGGCAGAGTCTTCTATTTTGTATCTTCATGGCCCATTAGTCCGGCCCGTATTCCATGGTCCTGGACGCCCGATGACCCCGTAGTCTAGGAGTCCCTCAGTAGCCCCTGAACCAGACTTCAATGACGATGTGTCCGGCGCACAAATTGTCTTCGGCATTGCAAGGCGGGTTCCTCCTCCGAATTCTCCAAAGTAGTCCTCCGGACAAGAGATCTATATTCGGCTCTATATATAATAGGTTAACCTCCTGACCACAAAAGCACAAAGAATACATCCAGCAACACCGGTATTCGGCGAAACATCAGATTTTAGCTCCGTTATCATCTCGAACCGTTTTTCGGGACTCCCGCCTCACAACTCCCATTGGCTCGTCTTGTCGAGACAGAGATCGTGTCCCCTTATTTCAGGATTCTCATCAATACGAGCTTTGGTAAATTAACCGTGCCGCCCGCAGAACCCTTGAGAACAGGCGAGTTTTAAGGCTTGAGGGACGGGGACGCTTGATATTCGTAATCCATATAAGCGGATGGAATCTAACTTCTCCACCCCACGCCCCATTCTCTCTCTGCCTCTCCATCCTCGAGCTCCAGCTCCCAAGTTACAAGCTCTTCTTTCTTTTGCAACGCCCCCGACCATGGCCGGCTCTCAAGGCAAATGGATGGCCTCCTCCGTTATGGAGGAGAACACCACGGAGCTGCAGGAAGCGTGATACCTAACCGCGCAGTCAAACACAGGCTTCCTAATCCAGGGCAGGTCATCCCTACCCCGAAGCCCGGCGAGAGGGTGGTGTTCATCCCCCACTTCCTCCGCGGACTCGGATTCTCCCTTCACCCCTTTGTAAGGGGTCTCATGTTCTACCATGGGCTGGATTTTCACGATCTGGCCCCAAATTCGTTCCTTCACATCTCAGCGTTCATCGTCGTGTGTGAGGCCTTTCTCCGTGTCCCTCCACACTTCGGCTTATGGCTCAAGATTTTCAATATGAAGCCAAAGGTGGTTGAGAAGCAACACACGTACTGCGGTGGTGCCATGGTGAGCAAGCTCCCCAAAGTTAATTGGCCGAAGGGGTTTTTTGTGGATACCATCAAGGTATGGCAGCAGGAATGGTTCTATCACAGAACCCCACAGCTCCAAATTGGTAGTGGCTCAGGCCTTTAGATCCGGACCCCCTCCGAGGCTCACATCCTGGACGAACAAGGGTTCGGACTGGGGGTCAGTCCCCGAGGTGTTGTTGTTGTTGCAAAAACACATCAAGAGTATGATAGCAAAGGACATTACCCTTGTTGATGTAATCCAAGTGATGCTAATCCGCCGCGCACTTCCCTGCCAACGGCGACCCCTCAAGATGTGGGAGTTCAATCCGGAAGGAACGCAGACCCTACAGCGGTTCTACGGTACGACGCATAAAGAGATTTGGAAGCTGCTTTTCAAGAAGCAGAAAAAGTGGCCGAAGTCATCGGATGACACCGGCCACGATTGCAACCATCCGGCCACCGAGGTAAACTCTTAAACCTCCCCATACCAATAGGCTCTTTGCTCCGCAGGAGAAATATTGAGTAGTCCATATTCAAATAGGCTTGGATCAAGAAGGCGGAGCAAGCGGTGTCCGGCTCCACTCCCCGAAGACCTAGCCAATCCTAAACTAATGAGGATGCTGGTCCCGCCGCCCTACCAGGTGCTAGTTAAGCAGGAAAACAAGAAGAAGAAAGAGGAGGATACTTCGGACAACAACAAGAAGAAAGAGGAGGATACTTCGGACACAATGTCCGGAGAGGCTGACGCCCTGTCCTCCCACGAGGGTGGTGATGACGAGGAGGATGAGGAGTAAGAAAAAGATCCTCCCCGCAAAGGTATGAAGAGGGCGGCCTCCAAGAGGGACAAGATCATCATCCCTGATGACTCGGAGTCAGATGCCGAGGTCATCCCGAAGCCTCGTCGCCGGACCAAGCCCCAAGCCAACTCATAAGTAGCCCGAGATCCTTCACTTTATCCGATCTCTATGACCCATGATGATAACTCTAAGTTATGTATTTTAGTCCGGGCCGCGATCTTCCCCAGCTATCCTCATCCTCAGGAGATCTAGCGCCGGAGATGATGGAGAGCGAGTCGCCTCCATTAGCTTCCCCGCCACCTAGGGCGGATGATGCTGAGGTGGTATCTCAGAGGCCCTCCCCAAACCTTGAAGAGGCGTGGAGGGGGGCATTTTAACAGCGCCAGAGGGTAATGCCCTGGATGCCGGATGGTTACGGGGTGCATCCCCCATGGAGACCGGCGACGGGAGCATCGGTCGGTCCGGCGCCCAGCCGCATACTACTCCGGAGATCCATAAGGCTCCGGAATCTAATGAGCGACCCCCTATAGGAGAGGAGGGAGTGGCAACCTCTGCCAATTCGAAGGCACGACATACCACGGCGGATGCACTCCAAAGTGCCTCTGTCCTAGACGAGCACCGTATCCTGATGATACAGTCTCTGATAAGATCCAATCCGCCAAGAGCGGGCTTGACGAAGCCTTCTCGAGCCTACTGGCGGGCTTCGAGGTACACAATGTAATGTTTTTTGGTCATTTTTACGAGAATCGTGCCTATATATAGATAGTAGCCCCTGAGACTCTGATGCGAAGCATCCTAAGGTCATCCCCATGGACCCTTCATCGCCTCATCAAGTGCCCAAAGAACCAATGACTCGAGCCCGTGCAAGAGCTCTCGAGACCGAGGTGACTTCACTCCTTGCTCTAAATCCTTCCGATATACAGGAGACATGGCTTCTACCCTCATCCGGAACTCAGTGCATACTCAGGTACTTGGATGAAGGCCACGGGACAGCTCTGCACAATGGTCAAGACGGCGAGTTCGACAAATGCCGGGAACAAGAAGAAGGAAGGCTGAAGATGCTACAGGCACCGGACGTCCGGCCTGCACCGGACGACCGGCGACTTCCAGGCACCGGACGACCGGAAGCCATGTCCGGCCACTCCCAGACGACCGGACGACCGGAAGCCACCGGACGTCCGTGACAACGACCACATAAGCTAAATAGCGGAAATCCGAGGATTACCGGACGTCCGGTCCCTCCGGAACCTCCGGACGTCCGGTAACCAACGGACGTCCGCCCCGACGGCGACCACTCGTGTAATATATACTCGTTGACTTCCCTCCTTTGGAGGCAGCTTTTGGATAGCTCATTTCAGACCTTTGTGTGGATTCTCTCCCACGAGACCGCGCGCCTCTTGGAAGAAGATCCACCTCGGATTCAAGACCTCCACATCGGGGAAGATCCTACGGGATAACCAAGACCTCCTCCGGGAGAAGACTATCTTTGTACCACCACCGTTGACTATGGACCGTGTATCTCGATGTGTATCGTGGATCTACCACTTGTGTGATCATCTTCGTGTTGATTTGCGTGTTTTCCTCTCGTGTTTCCCCCCGTTTCCGCCTTGTGTTCTCCGTGTTCATCATGGGATATCCTCCAAACGTGAAAGATCTGCTGATTAGGGTTCCACCCTACATCATCTTGGTATCCAGAGCATAGGTTGATCATGATTTTGGAGCCCCACACCCTGTTTTCTAGCTTGTTTTTGTTGTGTTCTTCCAATTTCGAAAATTCCCCACAAAAATAGCCCCAATTTTTTTTTGTGATCTGTTGATTTGGCAAGATTTTGTTGACTTTGTTCCATGGATTTGCTGTGCCACGAGTGGATCTAGCTTTTCCCCACATTTTCACCGATTTTCCTCCGCAAATTCGACCACGTTGGACCAATTTCTCTACGGATCCGAGAAACCTAGACCCAGACCTACCGGACGACCGACGTTTACCGGACGTCCGGCACCCCTCGAGACACCGGACGTCCGCTAAACACCGGACGACCGGCACCCAGCCTACAGAAACATTTACCGGATTTCCGGAACTTCCGGACGTCCGACACCCTCCGACCGACCGGACGACCGGTACCTTCCGAACGTCCGACAGACCCTGACGAAGCTGACTTTGTTCAGTTCCGTACCATCTTCCGTTACCACCTACCCTTCATCCCACCTTCCGCAACCACCATCACTTAACCGCTTCGATTTTGGAACATCTTGTCTCCCTTTGCCTTGGATACTTGAGTTGTGGTTTCACCGTTTCCTTGGATGTTTAGGCTACCTTGGAACGTCAAGACTTCGACAACACCATCGCTCAACTTCGGCAAGGACGGTAACATCGACGACACTTTGTTCATTCTACCTTGCAATTTCATTGTCACCCTATGAACCACCTTTGCGTAGCTTTCCCATTGAGACTAGCCATTTGAGTATTGCCGGGCCACGACACTTGTGCACATTAGTGATAGTCATAGATATTGCATACTACATCATCTTGGTATCATCATATCTCCGTGTGCCACAAGAGTGTTCCGCATACACAATAGATACCTTGATACGAGAAGCATGCATAAGTGCCCAAAGAAAGAGCTCACAAGCTTTTAAGCAAAAGAGACAACCAAAGCAAAAAGACAATAGCATCATACGCTTTGCATCAAAAGAGATCATACATCATAGCAACATCATCTTGTGCTCAAGCATCGGCACATCATACACTCATAGCATACTTGTGATAGATAGTCGTTACGTTTTGCCTCTTATAGGTCGTGCACAAGTGCGTATCCGCCTATTAAGCAATCGGTTAGCGTCTCTCTAGTGTTGTGCAACACGAGCATTTTCCATGGATTCCACATTTTCGCTCACCCTTGGTTGCACAACCACATTTATCTATCCGTGTGTGTGTTCCGTGTGCTACTTTGCTAGTGATCTACTTGTTGCATGAGCAAATTGTGAACCATTTTCAACATCATTGAGTCACTTTGATGATTGCATTGAATGGTGTCACATCCTAACCAAGCTCCTCTCAAAGCTTTACTTGTGTAGGTGTGAGAATCGACACGAAGTGGTACCAATAGTTCTATTTCCGGGTTACATTATCGAGTGATCATTGATCCATTTTCAACTTCGGTTAAGGTACTTTTGATATTGTCTTCTCCTTTCTCCCACTCACATACTTGCTTGTGATGATGGATAGGCCAAGTACATGTACAAACCCGATCTTCGACGATCCTCAAGAAGCGAACAACTACGTCACCAAACTACATCTCTTCGGTGTCCAACGAGCTCTACATCAAGAGAGTGAAGCTATGCGCGAGTACATTGGTCAAGTCGCCGAGGACGCGCGCCAATTTGAAGCAAGAACAAAAGAACAATTCAACATCATCAACACCAACCTGTCTACTCAATACAACGAGCTCCGGACGTTGATAATCAACCGACGTTCTTCTTCAACATCCTCTCAAAGACGAAGCCGCTCAAGTCGCCATTCCGACTCCACGCAAGACTCAAGTACACCTACGTCCAACACTCTTCGTCAAGCCACACGTCAAGATCGACATAACAACTGGCAGCCTCTTCATGACAAGAGTTCACAAGAGTTATTCGACGAGCAAGACAGCCGACGCCGTCAAAACCAAGCTACACTTGAGCAAGCACAAGACCGGTAACGACTACGCCAACAACAACAAGAGCGAGCACGTCAACACCAAGAAGAACTAGATGCCGAGGCTAATTGCCAAGCACAACAACGTCGAGAAGCTCAAGCTATGGAGGCGCAACGAGCATTACAAGATGCACATCGCAATGTGGCAGCCCGCACTCGACAAACTCGTCAAGAAGAGGATTTCCTTCGCGATGAGATGCAAGAGGGACGTCACCAAGCAAGAATGCAACGAGAAGCTCCTCCTCAAACGCGGCAAGAGCAACAACCCCAACAAGAACATCTACTTCGACAAGAGCAACAAGATATGGCAAACCGCCAAAATCGAGACCGCCCTCCCAATAGGCAAGGCAACAATGAAGAGCATCGCTATGGCAAGCTCAAATTCACCATGCCAAAGTTTTCCGGAAGCATTGACCCCGAAGACTATCTCTCATGGGCATTGAAAGTTGACAAGATCTTTCGCCTTCACAACTTCGATGAAGAGAAGAAGATCGCAATGGCATCCCTTGAGTTCCAAGACTATGTTCTCATTTGGTGGGAGCAAATTATAGAGAGAAGAGAAGCAAAAGGCGAACCTCCTATCACCACTTGGGCTCAAATGAAGGAAGTCATGAGAGCACGCTTTGTGCCTACCCACTACAATAGTGACTTGTTCAAGAAGCTACAACTCCTCAAGCAAGGTACCAAGTCCGTTGAAGAGTACTACAAGGAGATGGAGATTGCCATGATACGAGCAAACATCACGGAAGATGAAGAGCAAACAATGGCGAGATTCTTGAATGGACTCAACTATCCCATCAAGAAGATTGCGGACTTCCAACCATACAACAATCTCCTCGAGCTAGTACATCAAGCAACCAAAGCGGAGCGACAAGTTCAAGAGGACTACAAGTACTCCAAGTTCAACTCCAAGAACTTCGGCTCCTACCACCAAGCTTCAACGACTTCGGTGTAATGCCCAGGATGGAGTTATACCTCCTACGTGTCGAGGCACGACTTAAAGGCATAAGTCCATCCTAGAATGATCTCAAGTTTGGTAATCTTTGCACAACTCATGTAAAAGAGGGATAGTAAACTGAAAATAGTTGGCTTACAATCGCCACGTCACAGAATAACAGTACAAGTCTCAAACATCATACATTAAGAGCACTACAACCCTCTAAGGGCAAAAGCCAAATGTCAAAGTACCAAACTCAGATAAAACAACCACAGGCGGATCGAATCCTAGTAAGAGACTCCACTACTGATCGTCCGGGTAGCGCACGTAGTAACGACTACGCTCCTCGTCGTACTCCCAATCCAGCTCGGTGCCATCACCTGGATAGCTCACAGCTGGACCTGCATCTGGTGTGTGAAGTAACTGTGAGCCACAGAGGACTCAGCAATCCCGTTCCCGGGTAACAGAACTATCAAAGCCTTTAGGAGAGGGAAAGGCTGAAGAAAGAACAAGTCTGCAGCAGCAACTAGCATCTAGCTTACGCAAGTGAGAGCGAGAAGAGAAGGCCTCGCGAGAAGTGATCACGAAGTGATCCTAGCTACAAGCTCACAAGCATAACCCCTCCGTGTTCAACTCCCGAATCCCTATTCGGAAATTGACAGTCACGGAACACACGCTGGTAGTGTATTAGTATCATTGTGTCAAGTTATCTACAACCGGAATTAACAAGCTCCCATCTGCCACATAACCGCGGGCACGGCTTTCGAAAGTTCAAACCCTGCAGGGGTGTTCCAACTTGACCCATTACAAGCCCACGATCCGCGGAGTCGCAACTCCAAAGTGGGAAGACCCGAGTATCCTCGGAATCCCGTGCTCAAGATATACCGAGCTAAGGTAAGGCTAATCCAGCAAATCCTCCCGGCGTGCCGACACCCTGATAGTAGCCGCGCGTATCTAGTCTCAGGCCACGACCGGATGAGCACAGCGTACAGTGGCCGAAATACCCAAGTTGCCAAGGGGGGCCCCGCACACGACTCTAGTTTGGACCAACACTCAAATCGAGCACTGGCCCAGGGGGGTTGAATTAATTAAGCCTCGGGTTAATTACTCCCTCGGAAAGGTTTTAGTTGTGTTAGGCGAATAGTACCAATGTTGGGACTTGCTGGAAAAGACTTAGCACTTAGCGGTTTATCGAGGGGGTCCCATACACCCCAACCGTGTTAGGAACGCATAATCAAGGAACATAAAACCGGCTTATACGGATCCTAACGGCATGAGTGGAACAAATCACCAAGCAAAAGGCCTAGCCTTCCACCCTTGCCAATATATAGGTGATTTCAGTTAAAGCAATTATATAGTGTGATATAACCCAACCAAACTTCAACATGAAGCAAGCATCTTCACTTCACCTGCAACTAGCAACGCTATAAGAAGGGCTGAGCGAAGCGTACTTAGCCAAGCAACGGTTTGCATAGGTAGGGTGGTTAAACATGGCAATTGGTTACAAGTAGGAGGCTGACAAGAAGAACATGGGCATCGAGGCAAAACTATAGATCGAGACCACTAGCACTAGGCAAAGATAGTAATGTTATCGGGGTTCGGTCATCTTGCCTGAAGAGAATACGTTCGGATCGAAAGAAGGGTCCTCGTGCTCAAACTCGTTGGAAACCTCGTGCTCAACCTCGTTGGAAACCTCGTGCTCAACTTCCGGCTCTAAACAAGACAAACACACCAAGCACCAATCAACACGATGCAATGCACACTCGATAAACATGAATGCATGAAGGATGCACTAAAGATGCACATGGAGCACGTGAAACATCACTCAAGCAAAACACCTCAAAACAAGATAACAAGCTGATATTATTAATCTACACAGAAAATCACCCAAGTTTGATATAAGATTCGCTGAAATCGGAGTTACGGGCTAAAAGTTATGCCCGAAACAAGATTTGAGCGAAAACTGAAAATTACAGCAACATAGCAACTTGGGAGCTCAAAATAATTAATCTACAGCACCCAAAAAGCATGGCAAAGGATTTGAACATAAACTAGATATAAAGTACAGCAACTAGGTCCAAAGTTCACCCCCAACGGAGTCACGGATCAATAGCAATGATCTTGGACATATTGAACTTTGAAATAAAATTCTGGCAGCAGAATTTTATTGAAAGTTTGGAGCAAAAGATAAACATGCTACAGCCACTCAAATGGACATGTGAGGACATGGATGGAAAGACAACAATATATACTTCAAGGAACAATCAAAATCCACCCCAAAACTATCATGCTTTGTCCTACAACATCACACGAACATGGCATCGGAACGTTACAGATTTCAGACTTAGTGAAATTTCACTAAGTCCTAAAACAGCAACATCATCATAGCACACAAAAGAGCATGTTTAAGTCACCTCGAAACTAAACATGGCAAAGGGTAAGCACCTCATCAAAATACATATGACGGTGATCCCGAAACACACAAGCATGCATCATTGTGGTGAACACACCGATTACAACGAGCTCAACAAGATGGCATTTCATAACAAGTGAAAACACAACATGTGAACATGGCACTTTGCAACGATGATAGCAAGGAAACAATAAATCTACCATGCAACCTATCACACCCAACACGTAGTTCGTGGCAAGACGAACACGTGGACATGTCATTTGCATCGTTTGGACAAACGAGCTAAAAGTTATCACAAGTCAAAGGTGGCATGAAAATAACACATAACAGCAGTTTATAACATGATGCACACTTGCAACAGCAAAACAAGTGTCAAGATGACATCTAACATGCATGACTACAACAGGTAAAACGTAGAGGACATCTCCACGAACATCTGGACATGCTACACGCGCAAAACGGAGCAACAGGTAAAAAGTTAGAGCAGGTCAAAGTATGGATTTCAGATAAGCAGATCTGGGACTTAGGAAAAAAAAAGGTACCTCTCCAGATCTGGATCTGGAGGAACAGTACGGGCCGGCCGGATGAACAGTGGCGAGGCCCGAAGAAGGAACAGTGGCGGCGGCTGCGGCTGGGCCCAGGCCCGAGCCGGCGCGGAGAGGCGGGCGAGGCGGCCCACAGCGGCGAGGGAGCCCGCGCGGCTGGCTGGTGCGGCGGCCCGCTCGGGCGGAGGCCCACGCGAAGCGGCGGTGACCCGCTCGGGCCGGCGGAGGGAGGACGGCGTACGGGAGTGGGCCGGCCCGACGCGCTGGTGAAGCCTCGCGCGGCGCGCGGAGGGACGCAGCTCGGAGGCGGGGACTTGGCGCGCTGGTGAACTGGTCCCCCCACCTGGGCCTCGTGAGCGGCCCGATGCAGACAGCGACGCGGTCGGAGCGCTGCGGCTCCAGCGACGAGCGTTGACTCGACGGCGCGGCGTGCCGGATCTGGATCGGCCGCCCCGATCTGCGGCGCTGCTTCGAAGGATCGAAGGATCCGACGGATCCCGAGGGGATCCGGCAGAAAAAAAAGGATCTGAGGTAGAAAATGGAAAAAAAAAAGAGGGGAGAGAGGAGGAAGAAGAAGGAGATGTCCAAATAGACTAGGGGTCTATTATATAACAGTTTTGCTAGGGTTTGGAGTCTAGGGGTGTTTAGGAGCCCTCCGATCGTGATCCAACGGATCCGATCGCGGGGATAGAATAAAAGGGCCTAGACGGAGATAAAAGAAAACAGTAGGGGTATTTCCGGGACACGAAGTGAAGGCACATCGGACCCACACGGACAACAGAGGGAAAAGTCAACGGAGTCCAAACGAGACGAGATTTGAGAGGCGGGTTGCACACAACAAAATAACAACACACAACACAACCTCGCGGCACACCGGTAACGAAAAACGCCCGAACAACAAAGTAGGCCTACGGGACGTCACGGACACGTGAGGGAGCTCCGGAACACGAAACGGACAACGGGAAGAAACACACGGAACCGGATGCAACCCACAACACAAATGCAATGCAATGCACATGTCTACATGATATGAATGAATGCCACACACTCACACAACAAAACGACGAAAACCCGAAAGACAAAGAACCCGAAAAGGAAATAGATGAAGCCGGAGATTTATTATAAGCCCAAAAGGGAAAGTATTACATCCGGGGCATTACAAACTCTCCTCTACTACAAAAAGATCTCGTCCCGAGATCTAGGACTGGAAAAAGGAAGGGTACTCGGAACGAAGATGATCTTCTCGTTCCCAGGTAGCTTCTCGGTCTGTGTGATGTGACCACTTGACTTTCAGAAACTTGATGGACTTGTTACGAGTCTTGCGTTCGGTTTCTTCGAGAATGGCAACTGGATGCTCTCGGTAGGAAAGGTCTTGTTGAAGATCAATCTCCTCAAACGGAATCATGCGCTCAGGTGCCTTGAAGCATTTGCGAAGCTGAGACACATGGAAGACATCATGAACATTTGCAAAGTTGGAAGGGAGCTCGAGCTGATAGGCTAGATCGCCTCTTTTGCCAAGAATCTTGAAAGGCCCGACGTATCTAGGAGCAAGCTTTCCTTTGATACCGAACCTTTGGGTTCCTTTCATCGGAGACACTCGGAGATAGACATGATCACCGATGTCGAAAGCCAAATCACGATGCTTTCCGTCATAGTAGCTCTTCTGACGCGACTGAGCGGCCTTGAGATTCTCACGTATGACTTTGCACATTTCTTCGGCTTCAGAGATCAAATCATTGCCAAGAAGTTGGCGTTCGCCTGTTTCAGACCAGTTGAGAGGGGTACGGCACTTTCTGCCATAGAGAATTTCAAACGGTGCTTTGCCTGCACTTGCTTGAAAGCTGTTGTTGTAAGAGAATTCTGCAAATGGAAGACAGTCTTCCCATTTCATGCCGAAGGAGATGACACAGGCTCTGAGCATATCTTCTAGGATCTGATTCACACGCTCGACTTGACCACTAGTCTGAGGGTGAAAGGCAGTGCTGAACCTGATCTTCGTGCCCATGGCGGACTGAAAGGAGTCCCAGAACCTTGATGTGAACAAGCTGCCACGGTCTGAGGATATCACTTGAGGAATGCCATGTAGGGACACAATTCTGGAAGTGTACAGTTCTGCAAGTTGAGCTGCATTGATTGACTCTTTGACTAGAAGAAAGTGAGCAACTTTGGTAAGCTTGTCAATCACCACAAAGATAGCATCATTGCCTCGCTTGGATTTAGGAAAACCAGTGACGAAGTCCATTTCAATGTGGTCGAACTTCCACTCAGGAATAGGAAGAGGTTGGAGAAGACCGGCTGGACGTTGATGTTCTGCTTTCACTCTTCTGCATACATCACATTCATTCACGAATTGGGCAATCTCCCTTTTCATGTGTGTCCACCAGTAAGATTGCTTGAGGTCTTGATACATCTTGAAGCCAGAATTTCTGTTGTTTCGCAGCCAACTGAGACGATGAGGTAGAGTGAACAGCATCTCGAATTCTCTTCTTAGAAGCCTCCATCTTAAGCTGAGCTGCTTCTTGTTTCAAAGCCATATTATAGAACTTATCGAATTCGTCTGGCTCGAACAAGGTGAGAGCAAGCTGAAGTTCATCTTTGAGACCTCCACGGAACTGATAGATTTTGCTCTTTGCATCAGGAATGTCTTGCTTTGCATAGCGAGCGAGGTTTTGAAACTTGACATTATACTGATAGACTGTCATGGAGCCCTGCTTGAGGTTGCGGAATTGCTCACGCATACCCTCGATAACACTTGTAGGAATGTGATGCGAGCGGAAATCCTTGCAGAAATTCTCCCATGAGATCACTTGACCCGACCTTGAGTCTTTGTACTGCTGCCACCAATCAGCTGCTTGATCTTTCAGTTGGAAGGCTGTAAACTTCACATAGTCATCTTCTTTCACGTTACTGCACTCAAAATGCTTCTTGATATCGGTCAGCCAATCTTCAGCATCAAGAGGGTCGACACAGTAACTGAAAGCTTTAGGATTGTTAGCCAAGAACTGGTTGAGGGTAGCATGGTGCTGCTGGAAGAAGTTGCCTTGGTTCATTGGAACGCCCTGATTAGCTTGATTAGCTTGATTAGCTTGCATTTGCTGCATCATCTGCATCATCAACTGAGTGTTCTGAGCAGTAGTCTGCATAATTGCTCTCCAAGCCTCAGGCGGAGGAGGAGGAGAAGGAGGACGTTCTGGAACCTCTTCCACCTCTGGGTTGGCATTCGGAACCTTTTTCGGAGCCATCCTGTAAGAGATGACCACGAATCAGCAGTTGATTGACAAAAGGAATAAGCTGAATCAATGGAATGAATTGCAACAAGTCTTCACAATAATCATTCGAACAATAAGAACGAATGAAATCATCCGAACAAGAGGAACGAATGAATTTCTCAGTTAATTGATAACATCAGTCTCCACGAGAAGCCACATAGGGATCAAAAAGGATAAAATAATAAAAACAACAAGGTACGGAAAGGAACAAACACAAGAGAGGAGTTTCGTTCTAACATCTTTGTGCTGAAAGCATATGAACGCGTTACGAAAAGGTTTTGCAATCCCCGGATCAGCATAGCCAAGGACCCTTTAAGATGCAACTCCTGATAGTAACCTCGGTCATATAACCTCTTCACTCAATGTCGAACCCCGAACTCACTAACCTGCATTCGTTGGAAGAATGCCTACGATCTACTGGATAAACCCACCTATAGTTTTCCGAAAGATTCCAGTTATGCAATCAGGTGTTGGGGATACACGGGAAGCACCGCGCAATCAACTCTAACCTACATCCAGGTGTATCCATCCTTCAACACATAACCAGTCTTTCTCGGAAACTGTGTACCTCGGACCTTCGAAAAGCATCCACTATAACAAGCTATGGCAATACTCCCGAACTACCTCCCCAGTACTGGGTGATGTCGGGGTTATCTTGCCACTGGCCGTATAGGGGAGATTTTCGATGTCGGCCGTCTTAAGTATTTAGTACTGTCGCGATAAGCTTGTTACAATGATACCCCGAAGCTCAACTCCTCGGTAACAGGAGGCATCGGGAACAATATCCTTGTCCCAAGAACATCGAAACAATCCCAAAATACTCGCGGGATTCCTAAAAAAAATTTGTGCAAATTTTGAAGATAGGAGAGACAAGAGTAGACGTCAGGAGTCCTCACCAGAGAGAAAGGGGATGAGAAACAAAGAAATCCTACTCTCCGATATAATATAGGACTCAAAAAGTTTTCAGTGTGTGCCTAGACTCAACCGTCAACGGTTCGATCAAACAGTGGGGGCTCCTAGGTCGGAGAAGGCTCTGAATACCAACTTGTAATTCTAGGATGGACTTATGCCTTTAAGTCGTGCCTCGACACGTAGGAGGTATAATTCCATCCTAGGCATTACATTCGGCTACCCCTACTACCTCTACCAAGCCATCTACAAACTTCGGCGACAAGCCAAGCTACAAGAATGCGACTACATCGAGTCGTTCACCTTCTACCAACAACTTCAAGCCAAGGGCTTCCTCAACTACAACTCCAACCGAAGACAACAACAAGACGAGCTCCATCAAATGCTTCAAGTGCCAAGGACGAGGCCACAAGTCATTTGAGTGCAAGACCGTTCGCACCATGATCATCAACGATGACAGATCTTATGACTCCATGAGCGATGATGAGATGGAAGCACTTGAGCATGTCGCTATGCATCGCCAAGTGAATGAAGAAGAAGACCGTCAAGTGTTTTGTGACAATGACTCAAGCCCCAATATTTTTGTCTCCAAAGTCTTGACACTCCAACACCAACAAGATGACGACCAACGATGTCACATTTTCCATACGAAGGCCGGCATCAATGGACGCTCCGTCAAGGTTATCATCGATGGAGGAAGTTGTCACAACTTGGCAAGTGAAGAGCTATGCGACAAGCTTCATTTGGTCAAGACGAAGCATCCTCACCCCTACAAGGTCCAGTGGCTAAACGACGCAGGAATTCTTCGAGTCGAGCACACCGTGCAAGTCTCTTTCAAGATTGGCGCCTACGAGGACACTCTTGAATGTGATGTGATACCCATGTCCGTGTGCCACCTTATTCTTGGACGTCCATGGCAATATGATCGTGGAGTCACACACAATGGACGGACAAATCACTATCATTTCAAGATGAAGGGCAAGGAATTCGTGCTCCGACCAATGTCTCCAAGTCAAGTAGCCGCCGACAAGCTTTTACCTACCAACCATCATGGAGAGAATGGTGAGAGAGTGAGCCACCAAAAAGAGAGTGAGAGCCACAAGCCAAATATGAGCGACTCCACGATGAGCGACAAGAAGGAACTAGTACTATTTGCCACCAAAAGTGAGATGAGAGAAGTGTGAGAACCCATCGAGTGTCTTCCACCTTGTGCTATTATGCAAAGGGGAAGCAAAACCTACTAACACTTCACCACCTCTACCTTTAGTGTTGTCTAATTTGTTGCAGGAATTCTCGGACGTCTTTCCCGATGAACTACCTCCGGGTCTACCTCCACTTCGCGGAATCGAACACCGCATCAACCTCATACCCGGCGCACCACTTCCTAACAAGGCTCCCTACCGCGTCAACCCCGAGGAAACAAAGGAGATACAATGGCAAGTGCAAAAACTCATCGACAAAGGTCATGTACGTGAAAGCCTAAGCCCTTGTGCCATTCCGGTTATTATCGTGCCTAAGAAAGATGGAAGTTTTCGCATGTGCTCCGATTGTCGACCTATAAATGCTATCACCGTTAGATACCGTTACCCTATTCCATGCTTAGACGACATGCTTGATGAATTATGTGGTGCCACCATCTTTTAAAAAATTGATCTAAAAAGTGGTTACTACCAAATTCGCATTCAAGAGGGTGATGAGTGGAAAACGGCTTTCAAAACCAAGTTTAGGTTATATGAGTGGCTTGTTATGCCAATGGGCTTATCGGAAGCACCCGGTTCATTTATGCGTCTTATGCATTTTTGTCTACGACCCTACATAGGCATCTTTGTAGTGGTTTACTTTGATGATATCCTCGTTTTTAGCAAGACGCTAGAGGACCATGTGACACACATCCGTTTGGTTTTACAAACCCTTCGGAAAGAGCGCTTATATGCTAATATGGAGAAATGCACTTTTGGCGTTGACAAGGTTGCTTTCCTAGGATTTGTCATTTCTTCTCAAGGTGTTCATGTTGATGACACTAAAATTGAAGCAATTAAAACTTGGCCTCAACCGACGAATCTCATGCAAGTGCGTAGTTTCCTTGGTTTAGCCGGTTTCTATCGATGTTTTGTGAAGGACTTTAGCACCATTGCTATGCCTCTACACGCTTTGAGCAAGAAGAACGCACCCTTCATTTGGGGTCCTTCGCAAGACACCGCGTTCAATGAGCTTAAAAGCTTGCTCATGCACGCACCACTTCTAGCCCTACCAAACTTCGATAAACCTTTTGAGATTCATTGTGATGCTAGTGGTACCGGCATAGGTGGCGTGCTAATGCAAGAAAAGCGCCCAATTGCGTACTTTAGCGAGAAGCTATCGGGAGCGCAACTTAACTATCCCATATATGATAAAGAGCTTTATGCCTTGGTGAGAGTTTTACGTGTTTGGGAACATTATCTTAGACCTCATGAATTCATTCTTCATACGGACCATGAGACTCTCAAGTATCTCAAAGGTCAAACTAAGTTGAACAAGCGTCATGCTAAGTGGAGTGAGTTCACTGAGTCTTTTCCCTATGTCATCAAGTACATCAAAGGCAAAGAAAATGTTGTGGCGGACGCGCTTTCCCGCAAATGCATGCTTGTAACACAACTTGAGTTGAATGTGATTGGCTTTGAGCACATAAAACATTTATATGAGCATGATCCTTTCTTTGCAAATGCTTATGCTAAGTGCTTGACTCACACTTCTTGGGAACATTACTACATCAAGGATGGATATCTTATGAGAGCTAACAAACTTTGCATTCCCGAGTCTTCGCTTCGTTTGCTCCTTTTGCAGGAATCACATGCAGGGGGACTCATGGGACACTTTGGACGTGACAAGACGTTTGCTACCCTCTCTAAGAACTATTTTTGGCCCAAGATGCTCCGTGACGTCTCGCGACTCACCAACCGATGTTCTACATGCCGCAAAGCTAAGTCCAAAGCTCAATCTCATGGTCTTTACATGCCTCTTCCTATTCCATACCATCCATGGGAAGACATAAGCATGGATTTCGTACTTGGATTGCCTAGAACTCAAAATGGCAAAGATTCTGTGCTAGTTGTCGTGGATCTATTCTCTAAAATGGCTCATTTCATTCCTTGTAACAAGATAGACGATGCTTCACATGTTGCAACTCTCTTTTGTAGGGAGGTCATTCGTCTACATGGCGTGCCGAAAACGATCGTGTCAGACCGGGACGTCAAGTTCTTGAGCTACTTTTGGAAAACCCTCTGCGCTAAGCTCGGAATCAAGCTCCTATTTTCTTTGGCGTACCATCCACAAACGGACGGCCAGACGGAGGTGACGAACCGCATGCTTTAAACGCTTCTTCGTGTGTTGATCAAGAGGAACATCAGGGAATGGGAGCAATGCTTGCCCATCGCCGAGTATGCCTACAACCGCGCAAGACATTTGACCACCGGCAAGTCTCCATTCGAGGTCGTCTACGGCTTCAACCCATTGTCCCCATTGGACATTCTACCTCTACCTCTACAAGAGCGCATCAACATGGACGCAAGTGCACGAGCAAGCTATCTCAAGAAGGTGCACGTAGATACAAGGGCAATGAACGAGCGACAAGTCCACCGTCTCGCCACCAAGCTCAACGTCAACAAGGCACCAATGGTGTTCCAACCGGGAGATCTTGTTTGGCTTCACCTTCGCAAGGACCGTTTCCCACACGAGCGCAAGTCCAAACTTCTACCTCGCGCCGACGGACCCTTCAAGGTGCTAGCACGCTACAACGACAACGCCTACAAGATCGACATCCCACGAGACAAGTACTCCGTGAGCGATACTTTCAACATCAAGGACCTATCTCCTTTCCATGGTGATGAATATTTCGATCCGAGGTCGGATCTTTCCCAAGGGAGGGGAGATGATGCGGAGCATCCTAAGGTCATCCCCATGGACCCTTCATCGCCTCATCATGTGCCCAAAGGACCAATGACTCGAGCCCGTGCAAGAGCTCTCGAGACCGAGGTGACTTCACTCCTTGCTCTAAATCCTTCCGATATACAGGAGACATGGCTTCTACCCTCATCCGGAACTCTGTGCATACTCAGGTACTTGGATGAAGGCCACGGGACAGCTCTGCACAATGGTCAAGACGGCAAGTTCGACAAATGCCAGGAACAAGAAGAAGGAAGGCTGAAGATGCTACAGGCACCGTACGTCCGGCCTGCACCGGACGACCGGCGACTTCCAGGCACCGGACGACCGGAAGCCACCGGACGTCCGGCCACTCCCAGACGACCGGACGACCGGAAGCCACCGGACGTCCGTGACAACGAACACAGAAGCTAAATAGCGGAAATCCGAGGATTACCGGACATCCGGTCCCTCCAGAACCTCCGGACGTCCGGTAACCAGCGGACGTCCGCCCCGACGGTGACCACTCGTGTAATATATACTCGTTGACTTCCCTCCTTTGGAGGCAGCTTTTGGATAGCTCATTTCAGACCTTTGTGTGGATTCTCTCCCACGAGACCGCACGCCTCTTCGGAGAAGATCCACCTCGGATTCAAGACCTCCACATCGGGGAAGATCCTACGGGATAACCAAGACCTCCTCCGGGAGAGGACTATCTTTGTACCACCGCCGTTGACTATGGACCGTGTATCTCGATGTGTATCATGGATCTAGCACATGTGTGATCATCTTCGTGTTGATTTGCATGTTTTCCTCTCGTGTTTCCCCCCGTTTCCGCCTTGTGTTCTCCGTGTTCATCGTGGGATATCCTCCAAACGTGAAAGATCTGCTGATTAGGGTTCCACCCTACATCAGACTCTGTTCGGTTTTTGAAAGAAAAGCGAGCAGAGGATCGATAATCAATTGTTAGGTGGTAACATACTTTCTATTTGTATTAAAACAGGCTTTACTGTTAGCGGTGACCGCTCAAGCGGTGGAAGTTTCCGAACTCAAACGGAAACTGGGGCGAGCTGATGAAGACCTAGTCCTTGTTAACACGCGGCTCGACCATGCGCAAGGTATAAGATACATCTTGTTGTGTGCTTTTTTTATGTCCATGACTTGTGGAGTTTCAAGAGCTGCAATGTGCGTGTATGTACAGATGGTGCCGCCGCGGTGGAGACCCTCAGGGGTGAGCTTGCCTAACCCAAGGAGCAGGCAAGGGTAAGCCAAACGGCTGCCGATAAAGCGGCTGCGGATCTGACGATCGAATAGGCCGCTCGGCACCGTTTTGAGGAACGGGTGACCGAGATGGAGCAACAGCTCAAGGATATCACCGCCAAGTGTGAGTCCTTGGAAAAAGAAAGTAAAGAGAAGGGGACAGAACTCGCCAAGGCCCTTCAAGACACTTCGGAGGCTCGGTCTGAATCCCGCACAACACGTGAAGAAATCCGTCAAGCCAGACAGATAGTGGCTGGTAAGCCCTTTCTTTTACAAGGTAAATTTGGGGACCCGAATTATGCCTTACTTAATTGACTGTGGAGTTCTCCAGACGCATATGCGGATCTACCGAAGAGTGCTGCAGACGCTGCTCAATTCTTTCAGGCCCAGGAGGAGTATGCGATGGATAAGCTATTCTAGTCACAGTTTGCGGGGCCAAAGCGTCCCGAACTACTAAATGACCAGATGGCACAATGAGCAGAGCTACACAAGATGTCCATCGCGGCCATGAAGGACGTTATAGTACGGCTTTGGCCGGCCGAAGATATTCTAGACAGCTACTTCGGCCTCGTGCAGCGTCTCGTCGATGCGTTGCTCTGACTCGACAATATCAAGAGGTGGTCTTACATAGAAGGGGCGCGAATGGCCTTGCCCGTATCAAGATGCACTGGGCGAAGATGAGGCCGAAAAGGTGGCAATTGAGGGTCCGCCTGAAAGCAAGGACCACCGCACACCAGAGTGCTATTTTGAGGACGTACTAGCAGGTGCTCGCCTTATAGAAGGTCAATGCTCCAAGGATGTAGTGTTCGAATAAACGAGTCTGAGCTGTTTCGGGAGTTTGTATCATGAACTAAGTCTTTTGTAATGCATCCCTTTACTTATGAAGATTTTTATCCTCCTGTGCGGCCGTTCGTTATACCTGAGAGTTCCCAGTCGTCGGCTTTAACCCCCATGTAGATACTACCAGGGTGTTGATACGTCCAAAACGTATCTATAATTTCTGCTTGCTCCATGCTTCTTTTGTGTGATATTGCTATGATATTTATGCACTTCCATACACTTTTGATCATATTTGGACTAACCTATTAACTCAGTGCACCACAGTGCCAGTTCCTGTTTTCTGCTGTTTTTCTATTTCAGATTTCCCCCATATTAAAGTGCTCCAAAAATTCCGGGAAAAATACAGAAAAAATCAGCGTACATAAAGCTTCGAGAAAAACCAAAGTGGGGCCAGAGGGGAGCCAGGGGCAGCCCAGGCGGCCAGCCCAGGCGGCCCCACCCCTGGCCGCCCTAGGGGGGCGCCTGGGCCCCCCTCTCCGCTTCTGGTGACCCCCTTTGGCATATATACTCCTCGCGTCCCGAATCCCTCGAGGACAGAACCCTTTTCTCCAGAAGCAATTCCGATCTCCGCCGCCATCGCCACCAAGTTTCGGGGGACCAGCATTCCCGTGCTGGCATCCTGCCGGGACGGGGAAGTGCCCCCGGATTCATCTCCATCGACATTGCTTCCTCCCTCCATGATGCGGGAGTAGTTCCTCCTCGGGGCTGAGGTTTCTACCAGTAGCTAAGTGGTCAATTCTCTCTCCCATGATGTGATCTTCGTTGTGATCATAGGCTATGTCAATCTAGGGTGATCCCATGATAGTTCCCCTTCCTCTATGTATTGAATTGATGTACTCACTTGTCTTTATCTAGTATAATCCCCGAGACCAAGGTGACAGCGGTCTATTGGACATGGATTAGAAGAATATTTTCATGAGTGATTTCCTCTTTTGTGTGTTGATTGAAGATTGAGAGTCTCTTGGTGCTTGTCTTTGACTATCCTGGAGATATGTTGTGGTGATTGTGGTACTCTCTTTGGATGGCCGCGGTGATTGGGAAATCCATAGATTGAGAACTACGAACTTTGAGGTGTGCTTTTGTAGCCCTACATAATTCTCGACCTCTCTTGACCACAAAGGAATGACCTCCGAGTGCGTCTCCATTGCATGTTTTATGGGAAATATCATGTGTTAATGTTGTTGGGAGTTGCCACTAGTGAAAGTATGAAGCCTAGGCCTTATTTCCACCATTGCAATACCATTTGTGCTCACGTTTACCACTTGTTTGCTTGCTGCACTTTTTATTACAGATTTATATTACTTTGCTTTGCCACTCCTATCATCCATATTTTACCATCTCTTCGCCGAACTAGTGCACCTATACAAATCCTAGTTGTATTAGGTGTGTTGGGGACACAAGAGACTTCTTGTATCTTAGTTGTAGGGTTGCTTGAGAGAGACCATCTTCAACCTCTACTTCCCTGAGTTCGATAAACCTTAGGTCATCCACTTGAGCGAAATTGCTGCTGTCCTACAAACCTCTGCGCTTGGAGGCCCAACATAGTCTACAAGAATAGAAGCGTGTGTAGACATCAAGCTATTTCTGGCGCCGTTGCCGGAGAAGTAAGTGTTTGAAGGTATATCTTTAGATCTTGCAATTAAATCTTTTCGTTTCTTGTTTTTAGTTTCACTAGTTATGTTTATGGAAAACCGCACTCTTAGTTCGCTGTTTGGGGAAGGCCGCTTTACCACACCCGTGGTAGAGAAGTCTCCTCCACCTACTGAATGTATCCCGTTCCAAATACCACTTGGGATAATTGAAATAATTAGGAATGATTGTTATGATGGGACAGTCAATCCTAGTATTCATTTGTTGAAACTTATAGAACTTTGTGAGTTGTTTAAGATTTCAGGTTTGACAAGATATGGAGTCATGAGGAAATTATTTGCCTTGTCACTGAAAGGAAAAGCATTGGAATGGTATAGGCTACTAGATGACTCTCACCTGCTGGATTGGGAAGAGATCCAGTCTCTCTTTTACTCCAAGTTTTATCCTCTTCATGAAGTCCATGAGAATAGGAATTATGTTTATAATTTCTATCCTCATGACGGAGAGAGCATAGCTCAAGCTTGGGGGAGACTGAAAACGTTAATGCTAAAATGTCCTAACCATGGGCTCCCCAAAGATATGATTATTACTAATTTCTATGCGAGAGTCTCTCGACAGGATAAAGACTTGCTCGATGCTTCCTCTATGGGTTCTTTCACAAACAAAAAGATTGATGCTAAATGGGAACTCCTTGAAAGAATTCAACGCAACACTGAAGATTGGGAGATCAACAAAGGTAAAGAGTCAGGTATAATTTATGAGTATGATTGCATTAAGTCCTTTGTTGAAACTACAAGTTTTAATAAGTTTAGTGCTAAGTTTGGGCTTGCTTCTCAACTCCTTGTTGATTTCCTCAAATCTTTTGCTTCACATCTTAATATGCCTAAGGAGGATTGGATCAAGCATCATGAACCTTTTAAAGAGATTTGCAAAGAAAATGAAATTGTTCATGATGATTGCAACATGCATGATCCAATTCCTAAAAATGAAGTTTTATATAAGCATGTTAATTTTTGTGGAGTGGATAGACCTTGTGAAAGGCCTATGATTGAAGAAGACAAGTATTGTAAGCAACATAAGCATGAAAGAACAATCATATGGGTCAAAGATTTAAATGAAATTGCTAGAGAATTGTGTGACCTTTATCCTTTTACTTGTGAACTTTGCTGTATAGAGGGTCACTTTAATTTTCAATGCATGCACTTTCAAAACATAACTGTTAACCAGTTGTGTGATAACATGATCACCCCTGATCTTTATGATGAGCTTATGTTATTTTTGATGTGTGAAGAGTTATCAGAAAAGACTTCTTGGCTAGATGTTAATGCCATAGGAATAAAAAACACTTTGCAAAATTGCCATCGCTATTGTGTTGTTAATTGCCAGAAAAATGATTACATAAGTAAGATTAGAAAGGAGGGAACTTTACCAAAGTATAAAAATGTCTCTTATATTTCTGCTAATAAAAAGGAGAGTTTCTCCCAAGTTTCCCCTATTGTTTCTAATGATAAACCAGGATATGTGGAGAAGCTTCATCTCCAACCACTCCCTCCTAAGGTGAAGAAGAAGAAAAAGAAGAGGAGGAGGAAGAGGAGCAAGAAGGAAGAAGAATGGGTATCAACCTGGCCTGAGCATATTCCTCCCATCAACTTTTATCCTAACGGTTGTAAGTTTAAAGAAGAAGGTGAAGTTTATTGCCTTAATTATCATCTTGATGATATGTCCGTAGGTACTATTGAAGATGATTTTGATTATGATATGCATGTTACTTATTGTGATTGGGAAAATGATGATAATGCTACTTATGATCTTGAAAATCTTTTTGGTACCAACTCTGAAAGTGATGATATTGAAAGCTCTATGCTTGGGGATGATAGGATTGCAAATCCTTTACCCACTAGTGATGTGATAATTGATAATTCTTTTGCTAGTAAGAATAAAGACAACATGTTTACAAATATAGTTGCTAGCAATGATAATGCTCTTCTCTACTATGATGATGTTATAACTCCAATCTATAGTGATTATAAAGGTACCTATGACATAAGGAGAAATTATCCTTATGAAACTTGTCATAATCATGGAGGGAATTACTCCCTTGTTGAACACCATCTTCCTAATACACAATTAATCTATAGTGTTCAAGTTGTTTATGATAGTCCTACTCCCACTATTACCAATGAGAAAAATTATGCTTATGTGGAGAGTAAGAGTACCTTTTTGCATGTGGATCATGGTAACAATGCTTTATGTGATGCTTATATTGTTGAGTTTATTCGTGATCCCACTGAAAATTATTATGAGAAGGGAACATATGCTTATAGATATTTCAATAATATCAAGTTCCCTCTCTTTATGTTGAAGGTTTTGAAGCTGCACTTGTTTTGTCTTCCTATGCTTATTGCTTTGTGCTTCAATGAATTATACTATTGCAATATTCCTATGCATAGGAAGCATGTTAGGCTTAAATGTGTTTGGTATTTGCTTCTTGATGCTCTCTTTTGTTCTTCAACTCTTATTCCTACGAGAGCATCATTAAAGTCTTAAGCCTATCTTTATGGCTATAAAGAAAGAGCTCTAGGGAGACAACCCTTGTTATCTTTGCTTTTAGTTTGTTCTTTTAGTTTTTAGTGGTCTTGATGTTTGTTACTACTGTAGCATCATCATTGTATCTTTCCTTTTCAGCTTTGTGCCAAGTTTAGCCTCTGATTGCAAGAAAGTGCAAAAGTTGTGACGTGCTGTCCAGAAAACAGATTCTGTCATTGGACAGAAAAATTCGTATAAAATCACCAGATCATCTTTTTGATCTGAATTTTTTTGACAGCGTGCTCTATACAATTGTCTTTCGAGATTCTGTTCTGAGCTTTTTGATTTGAGTTGCAGAAGTTCCCCAAAAAAATTATTTACTACCTGCTGGTCTGTTTTTCACAGATTCTGTCCTGTTTTGCCTTTTCTTCGTTTTGCAAACCTTGAGCTTGCTTTTTCTTTGCAAAAACCTTTTGGCAATCTTGAGAAACAGTAGCTCTTCAAGATTATCCTTATTTCCAGTAGGGAAAAATTATTTTATTGTGGGTACTAACCTCGCTAATCAGATTATGATGAGTTATGTATGAAGGGAGTTTTCAAGTGTGCGAGGGAAGATGATAAAAGAAGATTCAGGAGGGTCAAACGCTCAAGCTTGGGGATGCCCCCGTGCAGCCCCAAGAAATATTCAAGAAGACTCAAGCGTCTAAGCTTGGGGATGCCCCCGTGCATCCCCTTCTCCATCAACAATTATCAGTTCGTCTTTCGTTCCACTATATTTTAATCACTTCACGCGTTATGTGCTATGCTTGGAGCGTCTTGCTCTTAGTTTCCTTTTTAGTTTTCTTTAGCTTTGCTTGCTGTTCATAACAAGTTAGAACCCAGCTTTCTTTGTGTGGGAGAGAAACACGGTCCACTTCAACCTAGAACACAACATAGGATTTTCATGCTTATCTTTGTTGTGTGTGTTCTTTGTCTTTCCATAGCTGCTGTCATGTTTAGCTCTTAGTTTTCATGCTTTTATTTTTAAAGAGCTTTTGTTTAGTGGTTGTTGAACTCTCTTGAGTTTTCATGTTTATCTTGTTAAGAGAGTTTGCCTGTTGCACTGAGTTGTGTGTCTTAACTTAAAGTAGGTAACTGAGGTTGCTATTTGATTTTAGTAGTAACTTGCAATAGTTTTGAGGTATTGCCATGAGTAATGTCTGAACTTTTGGTGTCAAGAGCTTTAGCCTATTAGTGATACATGTCGTATTTTGGGCAATCCGTGTTTATTTTCGAAAACCTACAAAATAGTTGAGAACTTTAGCTACTAAATGGATCACTAATCTTTGGAGGGATCGAATATTAGAGTACACTCACGTACCATGGGTCGAGGATGCGCAAGGGTAACCAAACCCCCATACACACCTCCTCGGGGTACTTGTCTCTTTGTGAACCTCCTAATTAGAATCAGAGTTACCGATAATAAGTGCATGAGTTATTCGGACTAATGTGAGTATTCGAAAGTGACACTTCCACCTATCCATATTTTTCTAGCCTCTTCGGTACCATGCATTGCCCTTTCTCACCTCGAGAGTTGGCGCAAACTTCGCCGGTGCATCCAAATCCTTGGCACGATACGCTCTGTCATCATAAGCCTCATTATATCCTTCCTCAAAACAGCCACCATACCTACCTATTAAGGCATTTCCATAGCCTTTCCGAGATACATTGCCATGCAACAGCCATCTTCTCATGACTTGATCTTCATGTCATACATGCTTTTTGTTTGATCGATGAGCCGCATGCTAGTTGGGCCTTGCCCTAATCATTGCTACATGACGCGCTAGTACATTGCATATCCTGCTACACTGGCAGAGGCATACATTTGCATACATCATGATAGTTTCATTTTCTTTATGTTGAGTACTTTTGTAAAGTGTGAAAGATCTTCTATACTTCTTGTAATACATAGAGTGTTACCCCTAAAGTGAGGAAAAGATCCCAAAGAGGACAAAATCAAAAGATCCCAAAGAGGACAAAATCAAAAGATCCCAAAGAGGACAAATGAGAGATAAATAGAAAGAGCCATTGAGGCTACAAAAAATAAATAAAAAATATAGAAAAAAGAGAAAAAGAAATAAAAAGAGAGAAGGGGGCACACTACTATTTCTTTTGAGAGATCCACACTCGTACTCCATCTTATACCTTGTACTCCATAGAGATTATCATTCATGCATATAGCTATGTGGGGACCTTTACACTATAGAACTTGGCTTGTATATTCCAATGATGAGCCTCCTCAAAAGAGCTCTAGGTCTTCTTGAGCAAGCAAGTTGGATGCACCCCCACTAGTTCCATTGGAGAGCTTACCTTAGCTCATATGTGCATCCGTTGCATGGCAATCCCTACTCCTCACATCATATCTATCATTTGGCTTTCTCTCGCCGATGATTGTCCTCATTGATGTGAGCCTTTCACACCCTTTTGTCTTCCCCCTCCATCATTTTTCTCTCTTTGCCATCCTAAGTGTCGACTTTCTTGCTTACGCTCATCCATTGCATGAGTGCTCAAAATATCGAAAGGGAGTGGATCATTTTGACTTGTACCTGGCTGACGGTCTGGGGATGAGTCAAGATAAGATTCCAAAGAAGACCAAGTGTGAAACTTTAGTAGATTAAGGTCTCAACAATACAAAAACTATGTTTTACTCTCTCGTATATCCCTATCCCCTTTCTTGCACGCAAACACCATTTGGAGACATTCGAGTCACGGACAGCGAGAGCTCTTGCACCTTTATGTTCTTATGTTACTTGTTACAATACTAATATAGACTCTTGCTTGTTATGACTTGAATTGAATTACATGCCTTGATTGCTTTACTTAAAAAGTTATTATATGGTTGGTAGCATGTAACCACAGAAATTATGCTTGTTATCATTTACCTACTCGAGGACGAGCAGGAATTAAGCTTGGGGATGTTGATACGTCCAAAACGTATCTATAATTTCTGCTTGCTCCATGCTTCTTTTGTGTGATATTGCTATGATATTTATGCACTTCCATACACTTTTGATCATATTTGGACTAACCTATTAACTCAGTGCACCACAGTGCCAGTTCCTGTTTTCTGCTGTTTTTCTATTTCAGATTTCCCCCATATTAAAGGTGCTCCAAAAATTCCGGGAAAAATACAGAAAAAATCAGCGTACAGGAAGCTTTGAGAAAAACCAAAGTGGGGCCAGAAGGGAGACAGGGGCAGCCCAGGCGGCCCCACCCCTGGCCGCCCTAGGGGGTGGCCTGGGCCCCCCTCTCCGCTTTTGGTGACCCCCTTTGGCATATATACTCCTCGCGTCCCGAAACCCTCGAGGACAGAACCCTTTTCTCCAGAAGCAATTCCGATCTCCGCCGCCATCGCCACCAAGTTTCGGGGGACCAGAATTCCTGTGCCGGCATTCTGTCGGGACGGGGAAGTGCCCCCGGATTCATCTCCATCGACGTTGCTTCCTCCCTCCATGATGCGGGAGTAGTTCCTCCTCGGGGCTGAGGTTTCTACCAGTAGCTAAGTGGTCAATTCTCTCTCCCATGATGTGATCTTCGTTGTGATCATAGGCTATGTCAATCTAGGGTGATCCCATGATAGTTCCCCTTCCTCTATGTATTGAATTGATGTACTCACTTGTCTTTATCTAGTATAATCCCCGAGACTAAGGTGACAGCGGTCTATTGGACATGGATTAGAAGAATATTTTCATGAGTGATTTCCTCTTTTGTGTGTTGATTGAAGATTGAGAGTCTCTTGGTGCTTGTCTTTGACTATCCTGGAGATATGTTGTGGTGATTGTGGTACTCTCTTTGGATGGCCGCGGTGACATTGGGAAATCCATAGATTGAGAACTACGAACTTTTAGGTGTGCTTTTGTAGCCCTACATAATTCTCGTCCTCTCTTGACCACAAAGGAATGACCTCCGAGTGCGTCTCCATTGCATGTTTTATGGGAAATATCATGTGTTAATGTTGTTGGGAGTTGCCACTAGTGAAAGTATGAAGCCTATGCCTTGTTTCCACCATTGCAATACCATTTGTGCTCACGTTTACCACTTGTTTGCTTGCTGCACTTTTTATTACAGATTTATATTACTTTGCTTTGCCACTCCTATCATCCATATTTTACCATCTCTTCGTCGAACTAGTGCACCTATACAACTCCTAGTTGTATTAGGTGTGTTGGGGACACAAGAGACTTCTTGTATCTTAGTTGCAGGGTTGCTTGAGAGAGACCATCGTCAACCTCTACTTCCCTGAGTTCGATAAACCTTAGGTCATCCACTTGAGGGAAATTGCTGCTGTCCTATAAACCTCTGCGCTTGGAGGCCCAACATAGTCTACAAGAATAGAAGCGTGTGTAGACATCAGGTGCTCGGAGTTGCACATGAATACACTTAACCCAACATCTTGGTCCATGAAGGAGGTATCAGTGCGGCGCACCAGGCAATCAGACTATTCGGTTTTATTGCTCTCACTTAGCCATAGGAGTTTTATCAATGGGTCTACGAAGTAGTCCCTAGCTTGTACGCGGCTCCTAATGTGGGTGCATTACATATGTGACCAGGAAACAGTCCTTCGTGTAACATGGGAAAGAATCTCTTAAGATTATAATAACTCGTCGAGCGGCCGACCGGCTCTCGCCTCATCATGACAGTGAGTTTTCAGTTTTCTCTGCTGAGGTGCTTGACAGGATGAACTAGAAACACTATCGCAGTATTTCTCCCTTTACTACACTAGCCGATCAGACAGAACGTAAGGTAGCAAACACAGGAGCCGGGCAACCCAACTGTTGACGAGAGACATGATTCGGAGCCGATGCATATACTGCCGAGCTCGGGACGCCGAATTGTGTTGTTAAGCTATTCAGACTTTTTATATGGTAACACATATGTTACCTTATGGAGCCCCTGGCAATTTATGCCGAGGTATGTTCGTGAGACAACTAAAGAGACGACATTTGAGTAAATATGATGCCGAATAAAAATTTGGCTCACTGTAATCTGATTGACACGTCAAAGTGTAGCCTTACATAGGGTACCACAATGACCAAGTGAAGGAAATATGCCCTAGAGGCAATAATAAAGTTGTTATTTATATTTCCTTATATCATGATAAATGTTTATTATTCATGCTAGAATTGTATTAACCGGAAACTTGATACATGTGTGAATACATTGACAAAACAGAGTGTCCCTAGTATGCCTCTACTTGACTAGCTCGTTAATCAAAGATGGTTAAGTTTCCTAACCATAGACATGTGTTGTCATTTTATCAACGGGATCACATCATTAGAGAATGATGTGATGGACAAGACCCATCCGTTAGCTTAGCATTATGATCGGTTAGTTTTACTGCTATTGATTTCTTCATGACTTATACATGTTCCTCTGACTATGAGATTATGCAACTCCCGAATACAGGAGGAACACCTTGTGTGCTATCAAACGTGACAACGTAACTGGGTGATTATAAAGATGCTCTACGGGTGTTTCTGAATGTGTTTGTTGGGTTGGCATAGATCATGATTAGGATTTGTCACTCCGTGTATCGGAAAGGTATCTCTGGGCCCTCTCGTTAATGCACATCACTATAAGCCTTGCAAGCAATGTGACTAATGATTTAGTTGCGAGATGATGCACTACAGAACGAGTAAGGAGACTTGTCGGTAAAGAGATTGAACTAGGTATGATGATACCGACGATCGAATCTCGGGCAAGTAACATACCAATGACAAAGGGAACAACGTATGTTCTTATGTGATTTGACTGATAAAGATCTTCGTAGAATATGTAGGAGCCAATATGAACATCCAGGTTCCGCTATTGGTTATTGACCGGAGATGTGTCTCGGTCATGTCTACATAGTTCTCGAACCCGTAGGGTCTGCACGCTTAACGTTCGATGACGATCGGTATTATGAGTTTATGTGTTTTGATGTACCGAAGGTTGTTCGGAGTTCCGGATGAGATCACGGACATGACGAGGAGTCTCGAAATGGTTGAGAGGTAAAGATCGATATATTGGAAGGCTATATTCGGACATCGGAAAGGTTCCGAGTGATTCGGATATTTTTTGGAGTACCGGAGATTACGGGAATTCGCCGGGTAAAGTAGTGGGCCTTAATTGGCCATACGGCAAAAGAGAGAAGGGGATCAAGGGGTGGACGCAGGCCCCCCCCCATGGGCTGATCCGAATTGGACTAGGAAGGGGCGGCGCCCCCCTCCTTCCTTCTCACTCTTTCTCCTTCCTTCCCCTCTCTTCCCTTGTTGGAAACCTACTAGGAATAGGATTCCTATTCCAAGTAGGAATCCTACTTGTGTCGCGCCCTATAGAGGCCGGCCGGCCTCTCCCCTTGCTCCATTATATACGGGGGCAGGGGGCACCCTATAACACACAAGTTGATTTGCCAGCCGTGTGCAGTGCCCCCTCCATAGTTACACACGTTAGTCATATTGTTGCAGTGCTTACGTGAAGCCCTATGCCAGTAACTTCATCATCATCGTCCCCATGCCGTCGTGCCGACGAAACTTTCCCGCGACACATAACTGGATCAAGAGTTCGTGGGACGTCATCGAGCTAAACGTGTGCTGAACGCGGAGGTGCCGTATGTTCGGTGCTTGTATCGGTTGGATCGCGAAGACGTTCGACTACATCAACCGCGTTACTAAACGCTTCCGCTTTCGGTCTACGAGGGTACGTGGACACACTCTCCCGCTCGTTGCTATGCTTCTCCTAGATAGATCTTGCGTGATCGTAGGTAAGTTTTTTTGAAATACTACGTTCCCCAACAGTGGCATCAGAGCCAGGTCTATGCGTAGATGATATGCATGAGTAGAACACAATGAGTTGTGCACGATAATAGTCATACTGCTTACCAGCATGTCATACTTTGATTCAACGGTATTGTGAGATGAAGCGGCCCGTACCGACATTACGCGTACGCTTACGCGAGACTGGTTTCACCGTTACGAGCACTCGTTGCTTAAAGGTGACCGGCGGGTGTCTGTCTCTCTCACTTTAGTTGAATCGAGTGTGTCTACGCACAGTCCTTGTGAAGGTTAAACATCACACTTGACGAAAAACTCATTGTATTTTTGTATGCGTAGGTAAGAACGGTTCTTGCTAAGCCCGTAGCAGCCGCGTAAAACTTGCAACAACAAAGTAGAGGACGTCTAACTTGTTTTTGCGGGGCATGTTGTGATGTGATATGGTCAAGATGTGATGAGTTATACGTTTTTGTATGAGATGATCATGTTTTGTAACTTATCGGCAACCGGCAAGAGCCTTATGGTTGTCTCTTTATTGTATGAATTGTGAAGGCCATGTAATTGATTTACTTTATCACTATGAGTTAGCATAGTAGTAGTAGCAATAGTTGGTGAGATGACCACGACGCTACGATGAAGATCATGGTGTCAAGCCGGTGATGATGGAGATCATGACGATGCTTTGGAGATGGAGATCGAAAGCACAAGATGATGATGGCCATATCATGTCACATATTTTGATTGCATGTGATGTTTATCTTATTATGCTTCTTATTTTGCTTAGTACGGCGGTAGCATTATAAGATGATCCCTTTAAAAATTTCAAGGTACAAGTGTTATCCCTGAGTATGCACCGTTGCGAAAGTTCGTCGTGCCGAGACACCATGTGATGATCGGGTGTGAGAAGCTCTACGTTCAAATACAATGGGTGTAAGACAGTTTTGCACATGCAAAATACTCGGGTTAAACTTGACGAGCCTAGCATGTACAGACATGGCCTCGGAACACTGGAGACCGAAAGGTCGAGCGTGAATCATATAGTAGATATGATCAACATAATATGTTCACAATTGAAAACTACTCCATCTCACGTGATGATCGGACATGGTTTACTTGATTTTGATCACGTAATCATTTAGATGACTAGAGGAATGTCTATCTAACTGGGAGTTCTTAAGTAATATGATTAATTGAACTTTAATTTATCATGAACTTAGTCCTGATAGTATTTGCAAATTATGTTGTAGATCAATAGCTCGCGTTATAGCTCCCCTATTTTTTTGATATGTTCCTAGAGAAAACTAAGTTGAAAGATGTTACTAGCAATGATGCGGACTAGCTCCGTGATCTGAGGATTATCCTCATTGCTACACAGAAGTATTATGTCCTTGATGCACCGCTAGGTAACAAACCTATTGCAGGAGCAGATGCAGACGTTATGAACGTTTGACAAGCTCGGTATGATGACTACTTGATAGTTTAGTGCGCCATGCTTTACGGCTTATAACCGGGACTTCAAAAACTTTTTGAATGCCAAGGAGCATATGAGATGTTCCAAGAGTTGAAAATAGTATTTCAGACTCATGCCCGTGTCGATAGGTATGAGACCTATGACAAGTACTTTGCCTACAAGATGGAGGAGAATAGCTCAACCAATGAGCATGTGCTCAGAATGTCTGAGTACTACAATCGCTTTAATCAAGTGGGAGTTAATCTTCTAGATAAAATAGTGTTTGACAGACTTCTCTAGTCACTATCACCAAGTTACTAGAACTTTGTGATGAACTATAATATGCAAGGGATGACGAAAATGATTCCCGAGCTCTTCGTGATGCTGAAATCAACGTAGGTAGAAATCAAGAAAGAGCATCAATTGTTGATGGTTAACAAGACCACTAGTTTCAAGAAAAGGGAAAGGGTAAGAAAGGGAACTTAAAGAAGAATGGCAAGTAAGTTGTCACTCCCCTGAAGAAGACCAAAGCTGGACCTAAGCCTGAAACTGAGTGCTTCTAACTACAAAGGAAATGGTCACTGGAAGCGGAAGTTCCCTGAATATTTTGCGGATAAGAAGGATGGTGAAGTGAACAAAGGTATACTTGATATACATATTGATAATGTGTAACTCACTAGTGTTCATAGTAGCCCCTGGGTATTTGATACTTATTCGGTTGCTAGGAATAGTAACTCGAAATAGGAGTTGCAGAATAAACGGAGACTAGTTGAGGGTGAGGTGACGATGTGTGTTGGAAGTAGTTCCAATATTGATATGATCATCATCGCACACTCCTTGTACTTTCGAGATTAGTGTTAAACCTAAATAAATGTTATTTGGTGTTTGCGTTCAGCATGAACAAGATTTGATCGTGTTTATTGCAATACGGTTATTCATTTAAGTGAGAGAATAATTGTTATTCTGTTTACATGAATAAAACCTTTAATGGTCATACGCCCAAGGTGAATGGTTTATTAAATCTCAATCGTAGTAAATACACATATTCATAATATTTAAGCCAAAAGATGCGAAGTTGATAATGATAGTGCAACTTATTTGTGGCACTACCGTTTAGGTCATATTGGTGTAAAGTGCATGAAGAAACTCCATGCTGATCGACTTTTGGAATCAATTGGTGCTTGCGAACTGCCTCATGGGCAAGATGACTAAAACTCCGTTCTCCGGAACAATGGAGCGAGCAACTGACTTATTGGAAAACATACATACTGATGTATGTGGTCCAATGAGTGTTGAGGCTCGCATCGGGTATCGTTATTTTCTAACCTTCATAAATGATTTGAGCAGATATGGGTATATCTAATTGATGAAACACAAGCCCAAAACATTTGAAATGTTCAAAGAATTTCAGAGTGAAGTAGAGAATCATCGTAACAAGAAAATAAAGTTTCTACGATCTGATCGCGGAGGCGAATATTTGAGTTAGGAGTTTGGTCTTCATTTGAAACAATGTGGAATAGTTTCACAGCTCACACCACGTGGAACACCACAACAAATGGTCTGTCCGAATGTCAGACCCATACTTTATTAGATATGGTGTGATCTATGATGTATCTTACTGATTTACCACTATTGTTCTGTGGTTATGCATTAGAGACAGCTGCATTCACATTAAATAGGGAACCATCTAAATCTGTTGAGATGACACTGTATGAACTGTGGTTTGGCAAGAAACCCAAGTTGTCGTTTCTTAAAGTTTGGGGCTGCGATGCTTATATGAAAAAGCTTCAACCTGATAAGCTCCAACCCAAATCGGAGAAATGTGTCCTCATAGGATACCCAAAGGAAACTGTTGGGTACACCTTCTATCACAAATTCGAAGGCAAGATATTCGTTGCTAAGAATGGATCCTTTCTAGAGAAGGATTTTCTCTCAAAAGAAGTGAGTGGGAGGAAATTAGAACTTGATGAGGTAATTGTATTGTCGGTTCAATATCCGGCATATCTCGTAGTAGGGGTCCTAAGCTAGGCGTCTTGGAGCGATGGTAACATGGACACGGGGTTTTACCCAGCTTCGGGCTATCTCGAAGAGATAATACCCTACATGTTGTTTTTGATTGTATTCATAGGGGTGTAGTATAGAGTACATGTATCTACCACGAGATTGTAGTAATGAATATCAGATTGCCTATTGACAAGCCTGGCCTCGGTTTACATAACACACCGAAGGCCTAGGGTTTTAGGAGAGTCCTTGGCTTGGGCACCAAGTCTTGTGGAATCCTCCTTGTATGCGGCATGGGCTGCTGGAAGTGGCCCATGAGTAAACCGCCTTGGGGGTCCTCAGCCCGATCCAGCTGGTCGGGAGACGACGTGGTGAGTACCCCCTAGTCCATGACACCCTGAGTAGCCCTATGAACCGGTCTTCAAGTTGGGGACGCTCCTCTGTTCTTCCGAACTGTTCTTCATCTTCGGTCGTCGGTCTTGAAAACTGGTTCAACAAATCTTCCCATCTTCGATCTTGAGGATTGCCAAGCTGAATCCGAAGAGTTCACACGTCAGGCATCTGAGGAGCCTTTTAAGTTTTTGGCTTTTATCAATGCCTTGTTATTTTTACGCCACACCTCGGGTTTGAAGTGTTTGCCATGCGGCGGTGTCCTCTCGTGTCCGAGCTCCAACGCCGGACTGTATCCGAGGTGTCTTTTTGCGGCCGAGCTCCAACGCCAGACTGTATCCGAGCTCCAACGCCGGACTATGTGCAAGCTCCAACGCCGGACTGTATGTGAGGTGTCATAGATCACCTTGGTTCAAAAAAGGTGAAGGAGTTTAGCCGAGCTTAATGCCGGAAATGCCCTCTATGTAGCCAGCCACTTGCATCCGAGATATATCCTGAAATGCTTTTGACGTGGTTCAGCACCTCGGTCATGGGCTGATTGTCTGCGGATTTTATTTTCGATGCATGTAAATTTATTTGATAACGAGATGTATTGCAGTAGCCTGCAAGGTGTCTGTCGGCCTAAAATCCGAGATTCACCTGAAGGAAAATATGAAACCGCCGATCCTAGTACCTCCTGAGACTCAGGTCGTGAAATCAGCCTGAGGATCAACTCCTAGCTCAGCAGCATACATAGGAATAGAAACGCAGTGTAATATATTAGAGGTAATAGTGATCGGCGGACGGGCCCCTAAGAGAGGGTCGTGAGAAGTCGATGTGATATATTAGCTTGATGTCGGATAAGTCCCAGATGGTACTCATTGTTGTTCGAAGACGCGCTTGTCCATAGTTCGGTCATGCTGAACACAGAGCACTTTGATTTTTCTGCATTGAATAGGCAATGCAGTAGCACCCGAGCCACTGGTCGGGTGGCTACACCAGATCAGGGGATCGATGTGACCCTTTAATATTTATAAATAATGAGCGCGAAGCCCAGTAGCACCCGAGCCTTAATGTGGGCACGGGTGGTCGAATTAAGGATCAATGTCCATTTGACAGAAAAAATTTGTTGTTTTTAACACAAACTTCTCGAAAAGAGAATAAAGATCTCTTAAAGGGCTAGAGCCAGCGAAAGCTGGGCTCGCCAAGGTCGGCCCCAAGGGGTTTAAAAGATGGGTTGCGGTAAATGGATTGTACTTGTAATTTCCATGTGTAATGATTTTATGTATCCAAGTACTTTACATCATTAATGCTCGGATCCGCATTGTACAAAACTTTGTTGACCGACCATCGGCTTCAACTTCCTCGGCCAGTAGCTGGGGAATGTTTATCCTACTTTATAAAGCCTTTACAAGGGTAAAGATTGACGGCAAACAAGGCAATTCGGTCATACGATTTTATAAACAAAGGTACGCGGAGAGATATGTTATATTATTTTTTAATGTAAGAAACATCTTTTAAGGAAAATAGTCCCGCTATCGGTTTCTTTCTTTGGGTTGTCATGCTAACCATGATCAAGAAACCCCACCTCCGATCATTGTGGGAGGAAAATATTGAGGATTTAGTTCGGGGAAAGTATCCCAACTCTGTGGTCTAAATGAACCAAAATTTTCACTTTTGTCGTTGCCGACCAATTATATTCTTTAGGATGGCTAGCTTTTGGCTTCCCCCAGTCCTAGGTACTAACACAGATGACCCGGAAGTAACAATCATAGAGGTGCTCCCTTTACCTCCTAGCCGAACAATTGGGAACGTAGGGGTAATCACAGGAGCCAGGCAACCCAGCTTTGGCCAAAATCTTAAGTCAAATTGATGCATATGTATGACTTTATAACGATGATTACAAAAGGCATCGCTTGTATAATGAATACAAATGCTGATGATATATGTTTATTTTGACTTCGTTGCGGCCGTTTACATTTGAAAGTGGCCCATTGTCGGCTTCCACCCCTTTGTAGATACTACGCAGGGTGTTTCCGCAATAACAAAACAACCCTTAGCCAACGTCTCGGTGCCCGAAGGCGGTTGTGTTAGCAGAAACAAGGCAATCACATATGCGGGATTTATAACTTTCACATAGTGATAGGAGCTTAAAGTTGGGAGGCTAGTTACTAGCCCCCAGTTAGTGTTGGGCGACATCCGAGGTAAAGCCGTAAACACTTCGGCCAATGTTATGAACGGCCCATCATTTAACACGGGGTGACCTCCATCGCTGACTAGTTTATGCTAATTGTGACAATCAGTTTTTGGCTTTCTCCACTGAGGCGCTTGACCAGTTGAACCGGAAGCACAATCGCAGTTGTTCTCCCTTTACCCTTAGCCGAACAATCGGAAACGTAAGGGTGAGCACAGAAGCTGGGCGACCCAACTATTGACCAAAGACACAATTCGAAACCGATGCATATAAAGCAATATCCGGGAACATTTTGCCGAAGACTCCTTAGAGTACCATGACTTTTGATGGGTTCGGCTGTAGTCCAGCCCCCCGTTAATATTGCCAATGCTTTAAAGGTGTGTGTCATTGCACTACTCGGGAACTAGTCCCGATGTGGCGTATATATTTATCAACACTGAGGTATAGTTCGGCGAGAAAGATGCCGAGCTGTGGGTCAAAAAAGATCTCCCAAACTGAATTATTATGCAAGGCACCTCGGCCACGAGAATGTCTCGCTTTCTGAAAGAAAAAACATACAAATAGCTAAAAGGTGCCATAAGCTCGAAAAACGAAAAAAAAAAACTTATGTAAAAGCTTGACGTCCGAATTAAATCAAGTCATTTGATGCCAATCCGAAAATTGGTCTTTAAAATTTCTGTGCTTCTTTCGTGCATTAATATGACACATCCGATCTCAAGACTTCAAGCGGGTTAGCCTTCGGCTTGAACCTCCCTATCCCGAAGGCGGAGTGTTTCTCAAAAGCCTATTTAGCGAACTAAACTCGAGCGGCTTTAGAGAGAAAACAGGCTATCCGGCTATAGACCGCACACTCGCGTCGAAAAAGGAGTGATAGAAAAAACTTTGCATTGACCAAGAAGGAAACACATTATTTATAGAATGACTCGTACAAATTTAAGAGCCCCGAGTTAACTTGGGTAAAGGAAGTGTTTTTGATAAACAACGTTTTTAAAAAACTAAGTTTTTGTTTAACATAAATATAAAGTTTGGTTGGACCGAACAAATTAAAAAAATTGAGCATGAAAGCAACTTAGCTGGTTAATCTGCTCGGTGGTGATAACGCATGTCGAGCTTGCGGCAGGACGAGGTCCCAGCCCCATAGCCGGTCCCGAGATGGCCGAGCGAGGAGTTCGGCATTCCGAAGTGGTGACATAGCACGGTCGATGTGGTGAGGCGAAACCCCCAGTCCGGCTGAGGCGACGGAGTAGGCCAGTAGTGTGAGACCGAAGTCCCCCGACTGGATTAATAAAGTGGTGGCGAAGCCGCCGGTCCAGCCGAGTTGACGCCATAGATTGGCGGGGCGACATCAACATACCACGTCGGTACGGCGTGGTGATAGCTCTACCCGACCCAAATCCTCCATCTGCACACATAAAATAGTGCGAGCCAGAAGTAATAACAATAATATGCTTAGAAAAAAAATCTTCTACTTAATTAATTTAAGTGGAGTATGGCCTGTGTGCCGAGGTCGTCCCGACAGAGTGGCCGCGTGAAGATGCTGACGGAGACGTGTGGCAAGGCGACGCCACAACTTGATCGACGCGGGCATGACAACGATGTTGGCCCATAGACTTGATCGCGTGACGCGGTCGAAGGTGATTACCTGCGCACATAAAATAGTGCGGTTCGAGAAGAAGAAAAACTTTTCGTTAATTAGCATAAGTAAAATTGAGTAAACATGGCCTGGGTGACAAGGTCAGACCGGCGGCGCGGCAACGCGGAAAAGCCAACTCGGAGACGCGCGTCGAGGCGACGCCACGACTTGGTCGACGCGGGTGGGACGACGACATTGTCTTGCCGAGGTGTTAGCGTGGCCCAACCTAAATAGATTGCCTGCACGCACAAAGTAGTGCAGCCGAGAAATAATAATAATGAAAAGAAAGGTGCATAATTAATTTATGCGAAGTGAAAAAGTTAGGTAAATATGGCCTGAGCGATGAGGCTATCTCGACGGTGTGATGGCGTCGTGGCATGGCGATGTCGACGAAGGTCGGCCTGCCCAAGCGACAGCAAGAGGTTAGCCGGACCGACGCCGGGTACAAACGTCGATAGAATTTTTCTGCCAAAATAATGCAGTACACGCCAACAGAAAATATTCTGGATATAATAATGCTGAACGAATAATTTGGATCAATAAAACCTGAACACCAGCAGCGACGACTGTAACAGACCGAAGAAAATAGACGAACTGATCCGCGCTGAACATGCTGCAAAGCCGGTCCTCAATATGCTTATAGTAGCATATTTATTATGTTTATTTGTCAGAAAAGGTAGACGAGAACCAGCGGTCGACTGCGTAGGTATTGAATTAAAAAGGAAAAGAAACAAATCTCCCTGTGGTGTGCTGCCATCGAGCCGAGCTCTTATCGATGCATTGCGCGGTACTATCTCTTCGGCCGGATCACCGTGGGTCAGATTGAGTCTGGATCCGATGTGTCGCCAGCAACGAACGCGAACATAGGCTGTACTGTGATATGTATACATACAGCAGTACAAATCCAACAAAAAACATGATAACACAAATAATTTGTATTGTACTCCCTTCGTTCGGGTTTATTAGGCCTCTTAGCATCACGAGCATATCCCTTTTTATAATGCCTCGTTTTGGAAAGGTGCATGCATGCAACTATTTCATTAGTTGCATTAAAAGTCATTATGGTTGGTGTCATGGTTGGGAAATTAATACACTTCATACGTGTTTTTCATTGGCTGCATGCATGTGAGAGAGTGCATTAGGAGTGGAATAGATGAATTAATGTGAGCAAATTACTATGTGTCTTGTCTAAGAGAAGTTGTCTTTAGGCCTAATAAACCCGGACGGAGGGAGTATGTAATTGTTAGGAAGAATAGCACCTGAGACTGATCACAATGGGATGGAACTTAGGAGTAACATCACATATTTCAATACAACGTTGCTTATGTGGCACATATTTAATGAAGAATGAGGTGCTTGTGATAACTAGCTAAGTTACCGGAACATCACACACTTCAAGAAACAATAAGTCTATAAACTAATAAATGCATCGTTGCATGATATTACCTACATGTTTCTACCCACTGTGGAGTTAATAATATAGTCTAGATAAGTGTGTATGTTACTACCTTATGTTCCTGTCCATTGTGACCAACTTGAAGGATTTGTGAGGCAATCAACTAGCGATCAGACGTCGGATCCAAATCGATCCGGCCCAAGAGGTATAGCATCCCACATGGGTGTTAGCAAGTACTCCCTCCGTCCGGAAATACTTGTCATCAAAATAAATAAAAGGAGATGTATCTAGATGTATTTTAGTTCTAGATACATCTCCTTTTGTCCATTTTGATGACAAGTATTTTCGGACGGAGGGTACTAGTATACTACCCACGCAGGGATCAAATCCATCTGGAACTAGAAAAGGTGCATGGAGACATATACGACAAGAAAAAGGTGTAGACTGCCTCCATACTTGATTACAGAAAGTAAAGACTAGGAAGGATTGGATCTCCCTGTCGGTTGCATGGCTGAATTCAAGTTGGACTTGGTGTACTGTTCCATGTGAAGTACCACGGCGCGCGCGTCATCATAGTCCAGCGGCGAAGCGCTGAACCCCGTCGCCTCAAGAAGACTCGCGTCCGCGCTCATGGCCGCGTGAGCATGCGGCCGCCGCCGCCGGCCGGATCTCCTCGCTCCGACCACCCTCGTTCCCGTCGTGCCCGATCCGGCCTCCACGCCAGCTGCTCTTCCTCTCTCTCCCGCAAGGACGAGCAGGTGTGTAAGATGAGGCCCCGCAACCTCGCGCCGTCCCTTTCGTCTTCAACACCAGCAGCTCCGTCGGCCTCTTTATCGCCGCCCCCCGTCCCGGCCAGCAAGCTTCCGCCGCCTCCAGCCGTGCTGCCTGCTTGCTGCACGGCGTGCGTCGTCCTGCCGGCGCCTCCGTCCGCTGCTCGATCCGATCTGGATCGGGAGCTCCTGTCCGCGTTGCCGCAGCCGATGCTGGGCCGCCCCGTCCAGGTTGGTGGGCGATCCGTGAAGATGCCCGAGGTGCCCCTGGGCAAATTGCCGGCTTCCGCGTCCGCGAGGCTCCCTGTGTCGGCTGCTGCTTCGACCTCGCCCATCGTCTCCGCTGCGACGCTGGCCGCGGCTGCTAAGGATGGCAATTTAATCCATGGACATGGATATCCATGGATACCCGACCCGAATGGATAGGGTTTGGATATGCTTTTGTGTCCATGGGCAGCGCCCAAACCCGACCCGATTACTCGTGGGTAGGGCATGGATATAATGATATACCCGTGGGTATATCCAAACCCGACCTGATAGTATGACTTAATGGAAAAAAATCTGCTATCCCTACCCCGCAGTCACATGCCCCACTTCAATTTTACACTTTGTCATCCAAAACATGCAAAAAAATTACACAATCCTCGTCATAACTTTTATGAGTTGACATGCAATCCCCACTGTAACATACCCCCATGCCCTTCGCTTATTTTTATCTCCTTGTCAAATGACTCGTCATTCTCATTTGTTAGAAAAATACTAAATGATCGTATGTTGTTAGTGGACGTTGATTTACCATAAGTGAAGCCTAGCCTGCCACGAAGTGAAGAATGGAAGATCTTATGTTAACATTGTGTTATGTCTTATTTATATGTCTAGAGAGGACCCAATGGATATCCAGGGGGTATGGATATCCATCGGGTTTGGACATGGACATAATTTTTCACCCATGGATTTTTTCATGGGCGGGCAAAGACTGTCTTCATGGATATTGATATGGATTTGATATTGTTCAACCCGATCCAAACCCGACCCATTGCCATCCTTAGCGGCTGCGCTGGCCTCCCGCAAGGCCGACTCGTCCATAGGGGGGCGGAGGGCCGGCACCGGCGCCACCCCTGCTCCCATTGTCAGCGTCTCCCCCGGCCAGCTGCCGTCGTCCCCGGCGTCGACGCCATCATCCCCGCCGGGGCCAGGTCAGGCTCCTCCGGAGCTCCCGCAGACTGGGTTTCTGCAGCATGTGGCGAGCCCCTGCTTGGTCGCCACGACATTTGATGTCCTGGAGGAGCCGGCCTTGCCCATGTTGCTCCAGCACGCACCCCATTCCCCGGTTCTCATGTCTAATGGTGTGGGCGCGTGGGGTTCTGCTGCCAATGAAAAAGAGGATGACGGTGAAGAAGAACTGGTGCCACTGATGCCACAGGGTGCCTCCATGGTCTTCGACTCCACGCTGTTCCCTACAACGCTGCTTGCTGCCAATGGCTTGGCCCTGATCGCTGCCAAGTCGGATGTGGGACGTGTGCCGGAGGCGTGTGGAAGATGGCAAGAGGTGTTGCCACGGCGTGGTCCGCGTCGTCCAATGTTGCCGGCCCCGGCAGTGGCCCCTCGCCCCATCCCTGCTTGGATGCATGGTCGATGCTGCAGATGCCTCACTCGTGGGCACCGTGCGGCTGAGTGCAGAGATCCGTTTCGATGCTCCCGTTGCTTAGAGAATGGTCACCGTGCACGCGGATGCCGCAATCCATGGCGTCCTCTAAGCTCGTTGTCTTGTCTTGTTGTGCAGCCATTACTTGGTATCGTCCATCGTCCTGCTTCAGCTTCATGTGAGGGTCTGATGAAATCCACGCTCCCATCCAAGGTGCTTCCTCATGGGTCTTGGGCGTCTATCGTCTCTGCTACCGTTGGCTCGACAACCCAGCCCGATGTGATGTCGCAATCTGCTTTGGCTGATCAGACCGCACTGATGCAGGGTTGGTTGGCACGGGTCGAGAACTTTTTAGAGAGAGTAGAGGCTGCTTTGGGAAGGCTCGCCCTTGTGCCTACTATGTTGCCGACCACTCTGACGTCATGGCCTCCTGGTGTGGCCGGTGTTGCCTCCATGGAGGAAGGGAGCCAAGAGCTATATGGGTGTTTCTCTCCTCGTGTTGGAGACAACTCATCGACATTGTTGACCTTGTCTCCTATGTTGCGTACCAGTGAGGGCGAGCCCATTGCCATGGCCGAGGATCCAGTTCTGCAGATCATGCCCGACCTACATGAGCTATGTCTGTGCCCGGTTTCGCCTTTGTCTGTGGAGTGCGTGGAGGTGGACTCCTCGGTGATCTCGTGTGAGGGGCATGTTTCGTCACTGTGATGTGAGCAATTGGAGGTACCTGAGTCAATCGTCTCAGTGGTTCCCGTGGGCGATGTTGTCGTGTCGGTGGTTTCGGTGTCTGATGATGTTGAGACGGTCGGTATGCTGGCGCCTGACCCTTTGGGGCCTAGCCAGCCGGTCGCCTTTGTGGACCACGGAGGTTCCAATGTTGCGGTCACCCACTCCCACGTTGATGGCTTCTCGCCCCTCGTTGGTTACCTGTGACGCCCGGGTAATCAAGCTACAGTAAACCTCTGGTAATGATGCCATGTCACTTCGATTACTATTGCTAATCTCACGTTAGTTCGAAACCCATTCAAATTCAAATTTAAAATTTAGTCAAACAATAAAAGTTTCCGAACGTTAAAACTAAGATGTTCTGAGTGTGTCGGTTGTTTCATAAGTAATGTGGGTGATGAAACAACACTTTTATAAAATAGTTTAATGCACCAAAGTAATTAAAACATCATTTAGAATAATTATTAAATACTTTTAATTTGATATATAATTGTAAACTAAGTTAAAATAATTTTGGGACATTTTATCTCAGCGGGTTTTGGTAGGTTACTAATTTGGAAATTAAGTTTTATAATATTTCAAAGTCATTTGAGTTCTAACTAAAACAAAATAGTAAATAAAATAGACAAAAGAAATAAAATAAAAATAAAGGGCAAAGCCCCCCCCCCC
>LR738713.1:311591628-311601893 GCA_902687465.1 Secale cereale | reverse complement strand
ACTTTGGGCCTCGGCCCAGCTGGCTATCCAGCCGGCCGGCCCAGTTGAAGACCCCGCTGCCCACTAGCCTACTAACACCCCCCACCGACGCCACAACCCCTCCCCCAAAATATCCCCAGGATAAGATCGGGAGAGGAGCTCCCGATCCGCCGGCGCCTCGCTCGCCAGTCGGCCGCCGCCTCGTCGGCCACCGCCACCACCACCTCCCCTCTCCGCGTTGGTGTGTCGCCTCGGCAACCTCGGCCCGAGCCACCACCCGCGGTGGTGCCCTCGACCTCCGCCCCACGACGCCGCCCCGTGCTCGACTTCCTCCTCGGGCCGCCGCACCCCGCCGTCGATCTGCCTCGCCGGACCTCCCCGAGCCCACTGCCTTTGCCCTACGACACCGCGGTGAGGCCCCGGCCTCTCCCTCTCTCCCCGTCCCCGTCGTCGCGGTCGCCGCTCTCCGCACGCGCACGCGCACGCGTTCACCGCCTCGCGCTTCTTCCCGACCCACACGCGCTCCCGAACACCTCCTGGCCGCGCCCGCTTCCCCTCCGTGCGCTCCCGCCTCTCGCCGTGCTCGCCATCGCGCCCGGCCACCGCCGACGGAGCCGCTCCGGCTGCGCCCCGCTGCTCTGCCGCGACGGCCGCCGCTGCAGCTGCTCACCTCCGCCGTCCCCCCCTCCTACTCGGCATGGCCGCAGGCTGCTGCTCTGGTGCTGCCGCTGCGCGCGCTCGCCCCTGCCACTCCCTCTGCCCACTGCTGCTACTACCTGGCCCCCGGCGGCCCTCCCCTCTATCGCCCTGCGCCGGCGCTGCCTCGCCGTGGCTCCCGCCAGCGGCTGCTCCGCTCCAGCCCCGACGCCCGCGCGCTAGCGTCACTGGCGGGCGAACGCCCAGCGCCCGACCTGCCCGCACGCCCAAACCCAATAGGGCCCCCTGTGCCTATGACAGGGGGGCCACCCCCAGAAACTTAAAAAAAAGAGATTTAAAATAAAAATAATAATAATAATAGTAAAAATAATAATTAAAATAATCAAATATAATTAATTAATTAATTAATTAATTAATTAAGTTAATTAATCCTGTTCCATTAATCTTGATTAACTAACCCAATTAAATATGTTAATTAACACTAACAAACTGCTAGTATAACTGAGTCTATGACACCTAGGCCCCACTCGTAAGTTTGACCAGTCAACAGTCAACTGTTGACTGTTGACCTGGCTGCTGACTCAGCCCCCATGGCCCCACCTGTCATGCACATGGGCTAGTTACAGCTGTGTATAAAAGGTATATGACTGTTTAATTTCGAAATAATAATAAATCCAAAAATTGCAAAATTGTGTAAAACTTTGAAAAATCATATCTTTTAATCCGTAACTCGGATGAAAATAATTTATATATGAAAGTTGCTCAGAACGACGAGACGAATCCGAATACGCGGTCCGTTCGTCCGCCACACACCTCTATCATACCAACCTGCAACTTTCCCCCTCCGTTTCATCTGTCCGAAAACGCGAAACACCGGGGATACTTTCCCGGATGTTTCCCCCCTTCGTCCTTATCACCTCCTACCGCGTTAGGTCACACGTAGCACTGCGTTTTGCCATGTTATGCTTTGTTTTACAATTGTTTGCTCTATATTTAGTGTTTCTTCCCCCTCTTCTCTCCGATAGACATTGGGACTAAGACCACTGATGCTTCGGTGTTCGACTACGGCTACGTTTCCGAAGATTCCTTTCGTCTGCAGGGCTTCCAGGCAAGCCCCCCCCCCTTTGATCACCAGATATCGCCTACTCTTCTCTCTACTGCTTGCATTAGAGTAGTGTAGCATGTTACTGCTTTCGATAATCCTATTCTGCTGCATAGCCTGTCATTGTTGCTATCACTGTTGATACTTTACCTGCAATCCTAAATGCTTAGTATAGGCTGCTAGTATTCCATCAGTGGCCCTACACCCTTGTCCGTCTGCCCTGCTATTCTATCGGGCCGTGATCACTTGGGTGTGATCACGGGTATATACTACATACACTTTACATGATACATGATGTGACTAAAGTCGGGTCGGCTCTTTGAGTACCCGGAGGTGATTCCGATATGGGGGCTGAAAGGACAGGTGGCTCCATCCAGGTAGTGGTGGGCCTGAGTTCCCGACGGCCCCCGAGTGGATCTTTGTGGCGGAGCGACAGGGGCAGGTTGAGACACCCAGTCGAGAGGTGGCCTGGCCCTGGTCGTTGTCCGCGGTTATTTCATAATAACACGCTTAACGAGTTTGGATATTTGATCTGAGTCTGGCCATTTGGTCTATACGCACTAACCAGCTACGTGGGAATAGTTATGGGTACTCGACGTCGTGGTATCAGCCGAAGCCTTCTTGACGTCAGCGACTTAGCGGCGCGCGCCGGATTGGACTGGAAAGCCTACTCTGGTATTAGGAGAGGCTAGGTCTGCTTACCGGCCGCCCTCGCAACGTGCAGGTGTGCATTGGGCGATGGGCCCAGACCCCCGTGCGCTTAGGGTTTAGACCGGCGTGCTGACATCTCTGTTGTGCTTTGGTAGGGCTGCGACGTGTTGATCTTCCGAGGCCGGGCATGACTCAGGAAAGTGTGTCCAGCCAAATGGGATCGAGCGTGCTCGGTTATGTGGTGCACCCCTGCAGGGAAGTTAATCTATTCGAATAGCCGTGTCCCTCGGTAAAAGGACGACCCGGAGTTGTATTCCGACCTCATGATAACTAGAACCGAATACTTAATAAAACACACCCTTACCAGTGCCAGATACAACTCGGTGGTTGCTCTCTCACCGGGTGATGTGCGGGAGGATCGCCGAGTAGGATTATGTTACGATGTTACTTGGTGAACTTACCATCTACTCCCTTCTACTGCTGCAAGACGGAGGCTGCGAGAAGCGAGGATACTTGATACTTTCCAGCTACTCCTTTCTACTACTGCAAGATGGAGGTGACCAGAAGCGTAGTCTTCGATTGGGTTAGCTATCCCCCTCTTATTCCGGCATTCTGCAGTTTAACCCACATATATTACCCCCTTACACAGATATCATTGCATATGTAGTGTAGATCCTTGCTTGCGAGTACTTTGGATGAGTACTCACGGTTGCTTTTCTCCCCCTTTTCCCCTTTTCTCCCTTCTTCTCGGATGACGCAACCAGATGGTGGAGTCCAGGAGCCAGAGGATCCCGATGATGTTTCTACATGGAGTTCGGCTTCGAGGAGTAGTTAGGAGGTCCCAGGCAGGAGGCCTTGCCTTTTCGATCGTTGCTATATTTGTGCTAGCCTTCTTAAGGCAAACTTGTTTAACTTATGTCTGTACTCAGATATTATTGCTTCCGCTGACTCTTGTGTATTCGAGCTTTTGTATTCGAGCCCTCGAGGCCCGTGGCTTGTAATATAAAGCTTGTATTATTTTAATTTGTGTCTAGAGTTGTGTTGTGATATCTTCCAGTGAGTCCCTGACCTTGGTCGTACACATTTGCGTGCATGATTAGTGTACGGACAAATCGGGGGCGTCACATTACCCCAAGTGGAAGGTTTGAGATGCAGTGTAGCGGAAGTTTTCCCTTGGCAAAGATACCAAGGATCGATTTCCCCTGAGATTCCTAGTTTCAACAAGAAGGTGTCAACTGCTAACGGCGCCAGATATTAGCAATCAACGTGGACCTGCACACAGATACAAATAACTTTGCTCCCAACGAGTACAGAGAGGTTGTCAATCCCTCCGGCCTTGTCGTTTACAAAGGGTCAAACGCAAGTGATAATAGTGATAGGTATTGCTGCAAATAGTAAGTAAAAGCGGAAAGTAAATAGCGGATGTGATCAGTGATGGTAATATGGACCGGGGCCCCATGATGTTCACTAGTGATGTCTCTCTCCCAAAAGACGATAAACCAGTTATGTGAGGTAAATGAATTACAGCTGGGCAATTGACATAATTATGTGTGCAAACCAATGCTAACTATGTTGCAAGAAAGGTAGAGATTCAAAGCATGGGCGGTACCCCAAGGCAAGTAGACCAAAATCTATCTGCATCTACTACTAATCATCCACCTTGAGATATCTATCCAGAACATCTCGCTGGTATTAAGTTGCGAGTCCCATCCATAGTGTAAACTCAAAGCAACAGACAACTGCATTGAAAGAACTTTGCGTAAAGTAAACAATCCTTGCACCCGCGGGCACAAGCACCGTTGTTTTCCCCCTTGTGGCAACAACACATCCCCTAGACTCATGTTTCTGTCACTCAAGCTAGTCATCGAGGGGCATGAACCCACAATCAAGCATAACGTTCCCTCTTGGGGTCACTACCTACTACTTGGCCAAAGCAATAAATAACAACGGAGAACATCCAAGAATTACTTACGAACATAAATATAAAAGAGGTGAATCAAATATATTACACAAACACAATCTGAACATAATCTCACAATCCATCGGATCCCAGCAAACTCAACATAGCAACAGCATAAGGATTACATATGTGCCTCGATCATGTAGGGTAGCTCACGAGGTCTAATTAGTGAAGCACAAGAAGGGGTGGAGAACATCACATAGCTACTGGTCATGGACCCATGGTCCAAGGGAGACTACTCACAACTCATCCGGGAGGCGTCCATGGTGGTGGAGAGGCTCCCGGTGGTGATCCTCCCCTCCGGCAGGGTGCCGGGAAGAGTTCTCCTGGTGCTCCCGATCTTGGAAGCGCGGCGGCGGAGGAACAGAGATGAGATCGCGAAAAAGGGTTCCGTCCTCGAGGGTTTCGGGACGCGTGTTAAATATATGCCAAAGGGGGGCATCAGCGGAGGCCTAGGGGGGCAGGCGCCCCCCGGCGCGGCCAGGAGGGGGGCCGCGCCACCAGGGCGGCTGGAGCCCTGGTGGCCCCCCTCCGGCCCTACTTCGGCCGTGTGGAAGCTTCCGGAACGCTGATTTTTTATATAATTTTTCCGGGATTTTTCTGACAGTTTTCGTGACGGGAAAACCTGAAATACAAAAACAGCAGAAAACAGAAACTGGCACTGGGGAGCACTGAGTTAATAGGTTAGTCCAAATATGATCAAAAGTGTATGGAAGTGTATAAATATCATAGCAATATCGCCCAAAATAGGCATGGAGCAAGCAGAAATTATAGATACGTTTTAGACGTATCAACATCCCCAAGCTTAATTCCTGCTCGTCCTCGAGTAGGTAAATGATAACAAGAATAATTTCGGTGGTGACATGCTATTAACCATATAAGGACTTTTTATAGTCACATGACAAAAGCTTACTGAGACAATGAATCTGTAGTAATTAAGTTGCCTTATGAGAAAATCACAAAGAATTGAAAGTTTTACATCATGATACTGAAACATCAAATAGATTTGTAATGAGCATGGTGTGCAAATATGATAAAGTGATATCTCGCTTGCCCCCTTTAGTGAAGCAAAACATAAATGCAGGGGCACCTCCAAGGTTTAAGTGATGACTAGATACAATGATTTCAGAATAAACGATATCATAATCATGCAAAAGACAATGCTACTTTGGGACAATGCACATTACACTCAGAGTGACAATCATGCTCTTAATAGTTGGTGCTTTAAAAGAAGGTGGAGACTCTCGAACCGTGGCTTTTGTTGGCAAAGTTGAAAACCCGTAGTCGGAAACAAAGACAAAACATGTACCAGAGCTCTTGGTTTTAAAAACAGAAGTAATAATTTTTTTTAGATTATGCATGTTCCGTCAATGAATGCTAGCAGACAACTCAATCACTTCTTGAGATGGACAAGTTTCGAGGAACGGCTCCCGAATGAGGACGATCATATCCTCTTAATCTCCTTTGTTTATCACTGCCAAAGTTTTCTGATTTCTCATGAACAAAGCGTGAAGGAGGGTTTGTTTGTTATATTAATTTTGAGCCGGGCGCACTCTTTGCCAGTTCCTTCTCGTATTATGGGTTTGCACATTAGACATGCAATCCCGGGGTGAAGCATGTCCAACTTAAAAAGATCATGAATTAACTACTACTTCCTCATGAACTAAAACAGAGGCACAAAATAGGAATGCTTTTTTTTTAATAATTTCGAGATGGTACATGAAAGTCTCCGTTAGGAATGGCAGGTAAATACCATGTATAGGGAGGTATGGTGGACTCATATGGCATAACTGGTTTAAAAGAATTTGGATGCACAAGCAGTCAGTCCGCTTAGTACAGGTGGAGGTTAGCAAAAGACTGGGAGCGACCAACTAAAAGAGCAATGACGGTCATAATCACGCAGAGCGACAAAGCAACATTGAATCAGGCATGGTAGTTATATCGCTACTCAGAAATTAAAGATCATCAAGGCTTGACAGACTTTCTTTACAGTCTTAAATATGCGTGAGCATACGCCAAGTCAATCAAAATAAATTCTTGAAGGAAGATATTACTAAACCATACCACATCATAGGCAAACAAATCATGTTGGTACTCCAATAACACATTGGGAACCCCCCAGCTATTTGAGACTAACCATAAGAAAACATGAACTACTAAGCACCATTATGCACGTAGCATTTTTATCATAGACATATCGACCAATGCAAAAGAAGCAAACTCTCTTAATAAGATACGCATGATAACTAAAGAGAGTTCAAGCGACCAACTAAACAAAAGCTCTTTAAAAAGATAAGCATGGAAACTAAGAGCTGAACTGTGACGCCCGAGACCGACGTCCCAGAAGATTCCAGAAGATTCCAGATGTTCCGGGTTGCCCGGGTGTTCCTTTTGTGCTTGTGTTTTTATTTTTGCATTGCATCATGTCATCATGCCATCATGTTATTTTTTTTGCATCTCAACTTAAATAAATCGTGTGGACCTTCGGTCCATTTAAATCGAGGGAAGATGTCTTCTCTTTATAACATATAAAAGCCTCCTAATAATTATGGAGCTATATTAAAAATATTCCAATTGTTTGGGATCACCGTAACACACTTGCATATTTCCCCATGTCTTTTTCACTTCGAGTTTCTCCGTCAAAACCCTCCCTATAATTCTTTTCCTATTTATCGAGGTTCCTCCGAAAATTCGAACATTTTTGGAGACTTCGATAATCACGTCTTAGTTCAAACCTATTTGAATTAAATTCAAATATGTTTGAATTATTTTCTGATCTGGCCTTTTATATTTTTTCTCCGGTCGTGCTCATTTTTACGAGCCCGAGAAAATTATCATCGTGCTAGTTTTGCCCAAAACCCCTCCTTCTTCTCTTTCTTTTCTTCTTGTTTGACTCTCTCTATTTTCTTTTTCTGCAAAAGAAAAGAGTTAATCAGCAGAATAAGAAAGCCCAGCAGCATCTGGGCCTCTTCCGTCCTCTCCAGGCCCAGCCGGCCCAAAACCCCTTTTGGCCCAACTCCTCTATCCTAACCCTAGGGAGCTCGCACCCTTTCCCTCGATCCCTCTCTGCCTCCCAGAGCCGCCGCCAGCCCTCTCTCTCTCGTCCCGCTTCCCTTCCCTCGATCCTTTCTCGTGCCCGAACCCCTTCGGCCTCGTGCCCTTCCTCCTTCGCCACTCGTCGCCCCGAACCTCTCCATCTCGCACGCCCCATCGCTCCTCTGGCGCCCTCCAGAGCCGCCTCTCCGTGGCCTCCCTCGCCCCTCCGCGCCTGCGTGCCCCGAGGCCGGGTCGGCCAGGCCCCCGCCTCTGCTCCCTCGTCAACGACCTCCCTCCGGCCAGGACCCGCAGCACAGCGCCCGGCCATCGCCTCTCCCGCGGCCAGGCCTCCCCTCGTGCGCGCCCTCGTCCCTCCGGGCCTTCTCTGCGCCGAGCCGACGCCGAGCCCCTTCTCCTCGAAGCAGCCGGCCGACCCTCGTACAGCCAGGGCCTCGGCCCTCGTTCTCCGTCGCCAGGGCCGCCGGTCAGAGGCAGCAGCAGTCCCAGATCGCCGCCCTGCTTCTTCTCCCGCAGCGCCGTGCTGCCCCTTTTGTTTAGCTCCTGTAGTTTTTGTTTTGTTTGTGTTGTGTTTTGTTTTTGTTTTGTGTGCCTGTGCTGTAATCTTGTCAGATGAACCGTGAACGAGTACCCCTACCGATGCGACAAGTACCACTACTTCTACTACCCTCGCCGGAAGACCCAAGTACCACGACGGACACCGAGTACCTCTACATGACCCGGCAAGTACCCTACGACCAAGTACCTCGACGAACAGAACATCTACGGAAAAACAAGCTCGTGAACGGCTACGGAACAAGTACCACTACTTCCACTACGAACGCCGACGCGACAAGTACCTCTTCGGAAACGGAAACGCCTACGTGAACGTCTACCGTCGCCCCGTGTACCACGACTCGTGTACGGCTACTTCCACTACTACGGCTACTTCCACCACGATCTCGAACCGTCCCGAAACGAGTGTTTCGAAGGTATAACCCCGAGACGTGACCCGTGTGTTGCTTGTTGTGTTGTATGAAATGCTCCTCGTGTGTGCTCCTTGTCCGTTTCGTCCGTTGTCACGTTCCTCGGTTGCTTTGTCACCGACTCGTGGGAACCCGGCAACGGGATCACCCCATCATCTTGTTCAACTCGTTCACTCCACCTTTTGTTTGCACCGGTCCCTCACCGAGTTACCGGTACCGATATGATGCCATTGCCTCATTTCGGATCGTTGTCGTGGCACCCTTTCTTTCACCACGGTGACAAATGCTTCTTATCTCTTTTATGTTAACCCTTTTAATAAACTTGCATAAACTTGATCATGTCATCCGCATCATGTTAACAACATTAATATGTGTAATTGTTGTTGCTTTAATAATTATTAAACATGCTCATGGGGATTTTCCGGATATGTTGTTGTTATTTTCCGGCCCCATTTAAACTTGCCTTAATAGTGTAGTTTCTTTATGCTTCACCTCTTGCCATGTTAAAAACAATTAATCTTGTCTTGTAAATAACGAGAGTCAACTAAATAATTAATATGTGGTGTTTCGTCAATATGCAACTCGTTGCATATTGATCTTCACTTAACTTGTAGTATTGTTTGTGCACTTTGCCATGCCATGCATAGTTAAACCGGACATGCATCATGCTTGCTTGTGCATTGTATGCCATGTTTTTGCTTGCGTGTTTACCGTGTTGTTTCTTTCTTTCCGGTTGCTTCTCTTGTTAGCTTCGGTTTCGTTCCGGAGTTGTGAGGCTTCTTCTTCGTCTACCTCTTGGATCCGTTCTTCTCCCTTGTGGAATCCCAGGCAAGATGACCGAACCCGGATATCATTACTATTTTGCCTCTTGCTAGTAGTCTCGATCTATAGCTTTGCCTCGATGCCCATGTCTTTCCTGTCAGCCTCCTACTTGTAACCTATTGCCATGTTTAACCACCCTACCTATGCAAACCGTTGCTTGGCTAAGTACGCTTCGCTCAGCCCTTCTTATAGCGTTGCTAGTTGCAGGTGAAGATTGAAGATGCTTGCTTCATGTTGAAGTTTGGTTGGGTTATATCACACTATATAAATGCTTAAAAATGAAATCATCTATATACTGGCAGGGTGGAAGGCTAAGCCTTTTGCTTGGTGATTTGTTCCACTCATGCCGTTAGGAACCGTATAAACCGGTGTTATGTTCCTTGATTTTGCGTTCCTAACACGGTTGGGGTGTATGGGACCCCCCTTGATAAACCGCTAAGTGCTAAGTCTTTTCCAGCAAGTTCCAACATTGGTACTATTTGCCTAACAAACTAATAAAACTTGCATGTGGACTAGCTATCCCTTTTATTTTAATTCTACAACCCCGGGCCAGTGCTCCACATGAGTGTTGGTCCGAAACGGGGGTTACGCTGGGCCACCTCGAGGAAACTCAAGGTTTGGTAAAAACCTGTGGGATCACCCATCCGGTCGTGGCCTGAGACGAGATACGCGCGGCTACTATCAGGGTGTCGGCACGCCGGGAGGATTTGCTGGATTAGCCTTACCTTAGTTCGGTTTAACTTGAGCACGGGATTCCGAGAATACTCGGGTCTTCCCACCTATGGAGTTGCGACTTCGCGGATCGTGGGCTTGTAATGGGTCAAGTTGGAACACCCCTGCAGGGTTTGAACTTTCGAAAGCCGTGCCCGCGGTTATGTGGCAGATGGGAGCTTGTTAATTCCGGTTGTAGAAAACTTGACACAATGTTTCAATACACTACCAGCGTGTGTACCGTGACTGTCAATTTCCGAATAGGGATTCGGGAGTTGAACACGGTGGGGTTATGTTTGACCGGCTTTAGTTAGGATCACTTCGTGATCATCTTTCGACCGATGCACTTCTCTTCTCGCTCTCT
>LR738713.1:311572485-311591109 GCA_902687465.1 Secale cereale | reverse complement strand
GTTATGAAAAGCTAAAGAAAACTAAAAAGGAAAACTAAAAAGCAAGACGCTCTAAGCATAGCACATAACACATGAAGTGATAAAAATATAGTGGAACGAAAGACGAACTGATAATGTTGATGGAGAAGGGGATGCACGGGGGCATCCCCAAGCTTAGACGCTTGAGTCTTCTTGAATATTTCTTGGGGGTGCATGGGGGCATCCCCAAGCTTGAGCGTTTGACCCTCCTGAATCTTTTTATCATCTTCCCTCGCACACTTGAAAACTCCCTTCATACATAACTCATCATAATCTGATTAGCGAGGTTAGTACCCATAATAAAATAATTTTTCCTTGCTGGAAATAAGGATAATCTTGAAGATCTACTGTTTCTCAAGATTGCCAAAAGGTTTTTGCAAAGAAAAAGCAAGCTCAAGGTTTGCAAAACGAAGAAAAGGCAAAACAGGACAAAATCTGTGAAAAACAGACCAGCAGGTAGTAAATAATTTTTTCGGGGAATTTCTGCAACTCAAATAAAAAAACTCAGAACAGACGCCCGAAAGCCAATTGTATAGAGCATGCTGTCGAAAAAATTCAGACCAAAAAGATGATCTGGTGATTTTATACGAATTTTTCTGTCCAAGGACAGAATCTGTTTCCTGGACAGCACGTCACAACTTTTGAACTTTCTTGCAGTCGGAGGCTAAACTTGGCACAAAGCTGAAAAGTAAAGATACAATGATGATGCTACTGTAGTAACAAACATCAAGACCACTAAAACTGAAAGAACAAACTGAAAGCAAAGATAACAAGGGTTGTATCCCTAGAGCTCTTTCTTTATAGCCATAGAGATAGGCTTAAGACTTTAATGATGCTCTCGTAGGAATAAGAGTTGAAGAACAAAAAAGAGCATCAAGAAGCAAATACCAAACACATTTAAGCCTAACATGCTTCCTATGCATAGGAATATTGCAATACAATAATTCAATGAAGCACAGAGCAATAAGCATAGGAAGACAAAACAAGTGCAGCTTCAAAACCTTCAACATAAAGAGAGGGAACTTGATATTATTGAAATATCTATAAGCATATGTTCCCTTCTCATAATAATTTTCAGTGGGATCACGAATAAACTCAACAATATAAGCATCACATAAAGCATTGTTACCATGATCCACATGCAAAAAGGTATCATTACTCTTCATATAAGCAAAATCTTTCTTATTAGGGATAGTGAGAGTAAAGCAATCATAACCATCATGGTAATAATTGTATTTAGGAGGCATATCATAATCATAATAAATTTTATCCTCAATAGTAGGTGGACTGAAAACATCATATTCATCATTGTAATCATCATGTATAGGAAGCAAAGTATCATCAAAGTAAATTTTCTCTTCAAAAGTTGGGGGACTAAAAATATCATGTTCATCAAACGTGTCATCCCCAAGCTTAGAGCTTTCCATGTCATTAGCAATATTGATATTCAAAGAAAGCATACTAATAACATCACCACCATCATGATTGTTATGCAAATAATAAAGTTCCATAGGTTTTTTAATTTTCTCTTCAAACACATCATGTCCCAAAGCAAGGTAGAGCTTATAAAGCTCTCTCATATTTTTGTTGTTTTCCATTAAGCAAAACTAGTGAAAAGACATAAAGAAAACTGAAAGGTAAACTAACAAGACTAAAAGCAAAGGTAAAAGATAGCGTGCAACTCCCCTATCTTGAAGAGTGGAGTCCCCGGCGACGGCGACAGAAAACTTTGCTTGATGGCTTCTCGCCCCTCGTTGGTTACCCCAAGTGGAAGGTTTGAGATGCACTGTAGCGGAAGTTTTCCCTTGGCAAAGATACCAAGGATCGATTTCCCCTGAGACTCCTAGTTTCAACAAGAAGGTGTCAACTGCTAACGGCGCCAGATATTAGCAATCAACGTGGACCTGCACACAGATACAAATAACTTTGCTCCCAACGAGTACAGAGAGGTTGTCAATCCCTCCGGCCTTGTCGTTTACAAAGGGTCAAACGCAAGTGATAATAGTGATAGGTATTGCTGCAAATAGTAAGTAAAAGCAGAAAGTAAATAGCGGATGTGATCAGTGATGGTAATATGGACCGGGGTCCCATGATGTTCACTAGTGATATCTCTCTCCCAAAAGACGATAAAACAGCTATGTGAGGTAAGCGAATTACAGCTGGGCAATTGACAGAATTATGTGCGCAAACCAATGCTAACTATGTTGCAAGAAAGGTAGAGGTTCAAAGCATGGGCGGTACGCCAAGGCAAGTAGACCGAAATCCATCTGCATCTACTACTAATCATCCACCTTGAGATATCTATCCAGAACATCTCGCTGGTATTAAGTTGCGTGTCCCACCCATAGGGTAAACTCAAAGCAACAGACAACTGCATTAAAAGAACTTTGCGTAAAGTAAACAATCCTTGCACCCGCGGGCACAAGCACCGTTGTTTTCCCCCTTGTGGCAACAACACATCCCCTAGACTCATGTTTCTGTCACTCAAGCTAGTCATCGAGGGGCATGAACCCACAATCAAGCATAACGTTCCCTCTTGGAGTCACTACCTACTACTTGGCCAAAGCAATAAATAACAACGGAGAACATGCAAGAATTACTTACGAACATAAATATAAAAGAGGTGAATCAAATATATTACTCAAACATAATCTGAACATAATCTCACAATCCATCGGATCCCAGCAAACTCAACATAGCAACAGCATAAGGATTACATATGTGCCTCGATCATGTATGGCAGCTCACGAGGTCTAATTAGTGAAGCACAAGAAGGGGAGGAGAACATCACATAGCTACTGGTCATGGACCCATGGTCCAAGGGAGACTACTCACAACTTATCCGGGAGGCGTCCATGGTGGTGGAGAGGCTCCCGGTGGTGATCCTCCCCTCCGGCAGGGTGCCGGGAAGAGTTCTCCTGGTGCTCCCGATCTTGGAAGCGCGGCGGCGGCGGAACAGAGATGAGATCGCGAAAAAGGGTTCCGTCCTCGAGGGTTTCGGGATGCGTGTTAAATATATGCCAAAGGGGGGCATCAGCGGAGGCCTGGGGGGCCCAGGCGCCCCCCGGCGCGGCCAGGAGGGGGGCCGCGCCACCAGGGCGCCTGGAGCCCTGGTGGCCCCCCTCCGGCCCTAATTCGGCCGTGTGGAAGCTTCCGGAACGCTGATTTAATTTTTCCGGGATTTTTCTGATAGTTTTCGTCACGGGAAAACCTGAAATACAAAAACAGTAAAAAACAGAAACTGGCACTGGGGTGCACTGAGTTAATAGGTTAGTCCAAATATGATCAAAAGTGTATGGAAGTGTATAAATATCATAGCAATATCACCCAAAAGAGGCATGGAGCAAGCATAAATTATAGATACGTTTTAGACGTATCACACGTGGCCGTTGGGAAGGTGATGTCTGTTCGTGACAAGGTTGATGAGATTCTCTTCGAGTTAGAGGTTCATAGTTTGCTCAAGCGTTTGGAGGCGGCTTTACCTAGATCTGGCAAGACGATTGTGGAGGAGGCTCTCATCAAGAGCAAAAGTAAGAAGAGTGGCGGCGCAGGAAAGACGTCTGCAGCTGCTCGATGGATGGCCATCAGTCTCTTCGGTTGTCCCTATGGCCTGACATGTGTATGTGGTCTTGGTGGTGCTCGTGGTCTTCGGCCAAGGTACTCTCGTTGGGGGTGTCTTTGCGATGTAGCTGTGTGAAGGTTGGTGGTTATTACGTGTTGGGTATAATTGTCGGGCTGATTGTGTGCTTATGGGATTGCATATTAGGTGAGTAGTCCTCATGTGGTAGGTTTGTATCGGTTTTCGCCCGGTTTTCCATTAATTAACTGGGCAACTCTCTTTTCCTTAATTAATCGATGAGGCAAATCTTTTGCCTCCGTTTAAAAAAAAAGTCCAGCGGCGAACGGGGTTGCTGCCGCTCGAAATTTTCTCAATTCCAACCTGCCTGTAAACAAAGTAGCACGACACAACAGTGATTTTGCCAAAGAGATATTTTGCACGAAAAAAAATCTTTACTGGAAAAATATCACCTGATCATCCCATCGACCCGTGACGATCAACTAGCATGCTCTCAATGAAAGAACCAATGTCGGTTCAATATCCAGCGTATATCGTAGTAGGGGTCCTAATCTAGGCGTCTTGGAGCGATGGTAATATGTACATGGAGTTTTACCCAGCTTTGGGCACTCGCGAAGAGATAATACCCTACATGATGGTTTTGATTGTATTCATAGGGGTGTAGTACAAAGTACATGTATCTACCACGAGATTGTAGTAATGAATATCAGATTGCGTATTGACTAGCCTCGCCTCGGTTTATATAACACACCAGAGGCCTAGGGTTTTAGGAGAGTCCTTGGCCTGGGCGCCAAGTCTTGTGGAATCCATGTTGTATGCGGCATGGGCTGCCCGAAGTGGCCCATGAGTAAACCGCCTTGGGGGTCCTCGGACCAATCCAGCTGGTCGGGAGATGACGTGGTGAGTACCCCCTAGTCCATGACACCATCATGTACCTTCTCTCGAATTGGAAAGTAGTTCATCATAGAAAATAATTCCAGTGATTCCTACACCAATTAATGTGGAAGCTAATGATAATGATCATGAAACTTCAGATCAACTTACTACTGAACATCGTAGGTTAACCAGAGCACGTTCCGCAACAGAGTGGTACGGTAATACTGTTCTGGAAGTCATGTTACTAGACCATGACGAACCTACGAACTATGAGGAAGCGAGGATGAGCCCAGATTCCGCAAAATGGCTTGAGGCCATGAAATCTGAGATAGGATCCATGCATGAGAATAAAGTGTGGACTTTGATGGACTTTCCCGATGATCAGCAAGCCACTTAGAATAAATGGATCTTCAAGAGGAAGACAGACAGTGATGAAAAAGTTTTTCGACACGTTCAAGGTGTTGACTACGATGAGATTTTCTCACTCGTAGCGATGCTTAAAGTCTGTTCTAATCATGTTAACAATTGCCACATTTTATGAAATCTAGCAAATGGATGTCAAAACTGCATTCCTTATGGATTCCTTTAAGAAGAGTTGTATATGATGCAACCAAAAGGTTTTGTCGATCCTAAAGGTGCTAACAAAGTGTGCAAGCTCCAGCGATCCACGTATGGACTGGTGCAAGCATCTCGGAGTTGGAATATACACTTTGATAAGGTGATCAAAGAATATGGTTTTATACAGACTTATGGTGAAGCCTATATTTAGAAGAAAGTGAGTGGGAGCACTACAACATTTATGATAAGTATATGTGAATGACATATTGTTGATCGGAAAAGATGTAGTATTTTCTGGAAAGCATAAGGGATTGTTTAAAAGGAGTTTTTCAATAAAAGACCTCAGTGAAGCTACTTACATATTGGGCACCAAGATCTATAGAGATAGGTCATGATGCTTAATAAGACTTTTTGATTAGTACATACCTTGATAAGATTTTGAAGTAGTTCAAAATGGATTAGTCAAAGAAGGAGTTCTTTCCTGATTTGTAAGGTGTGAAAATGAGTGAGACTCAAAGCCCGACCACGACAGAAACATATAGAGAGAATTAAAGTCATTCCTTATGTCTCAACCATAGGTTCTATAAAGTATTTTATGATGTGTACCAAACCTATTATGTACCTTGCAATGAGTTTGGCAAGGAAGTACAATAGTGATCCAGGAGTAGATCACTGGACAACGGTCAAAATTATCCTTAGTAATTGGAGGACTAAGGAAATGTTTCTCGATTATGAAGGTGATAAAGAGTTCGTCGTAAAGGGTTACGGCGATGCAAGCTTTGACACAAATCTAGACGACTCTAAGTATCAATCTCGATGCATATTGAAAGTGGGAGCAATTAGCTAGAGTAGCTCCATGCAGAGCATTATAGACAAAAAATTGCGAAATACATACGAATCTGAATGTGACAGACCCGTTGACTAAACTTCTCTCACAAGCAAAACATGATCACACCTTATTACTCTTGGTTGTTAATCACATAGCAATGTGAACTAGATTATTCACTCTAGTAAACCATTTGGGTGTTGGTCACATGGCGATGTGAACTATGGGTGTTAATCACATGGTGATGTGCACTATTGGTGTTAAATCACATGGCGATGTCAAGTAGATTATTGACTCTAGTGCAAGTGGGAGACCTAGAGATAATAATAAAGTTGTTATTTATATTTTCTTATATCATGATAAATGTTTATTATTCATGCTAGAATTGTATCAACTTGAAACTTGATACATATGTGAATACATAGACAAAACAGAGTGTCCCTAGTATGCCTCTACTTGACTAGCTTGTTAATCAAAGATGGTTAAGTTTCCTAACAATAGACATGTTTTGTCATTTGATGAATGGGATCACATCATTAGAGAATGATGTGATGGACAACACCCATCCGTTAGCTTAGCATTATGATCGGTTAGTTTTACTGCTATTGCTTTCTTCATGACTTATACATGTTCCTCTGACTATGAGATTATGCAACTCCCGAATACCGGAGGAACACATTGTGTGCTATCAAACATCACACGTAACTGGGTGATTATAAAGATGCTCTACAGGTGTCTCCGAAGGTGTTTGTTGGGTTGGCATAAGTCAAGATTAGGATTTGTCACTCCGTGTATCAGAGAGGTATCTTTGGGCCCTCTCGGTAATGCACATCACTATAAGCCTTGCAAGAAATGTGACTAATGAGTTAGTTGCGAGATGATGCACTACAAAACGAGTAAAGAGACTTGCCGGTAACGAGATTGAACTAGGTATGATGATACCGATGATCGAATCTCGGGCAAGTAACATTCCGATGACAAAGGGAACAACGTATGTTGTTATGCGGTTTGACTGATAAAGATCTTCGTAGAATATGTAGGAGCCAATATGAGCATCCAGGTTTCACTATTGGTTATTGACCGGAGATGTGTCTCAGTCATGTCTACATAGTTCTCGAACCCGCAGGGTCTGCACGCTTAATGTTCGATGATGATTGGTATTATGAGTTTATGTGTTTTGATGTACCGAAGGTTGTTCGTAGTGCCGGATGATATCACGGACATGACAAGGAGTCTCGAAATGGTCGAGAGGTAAAGATCAATATATTGGAAGGCTATATTCGGACATCGGAAAGGTTCTGAGTGATTCGGGTATTTTTCAGAGTACCGGTGAATTACGGGAATTCGCCGGGGGAAGTAGTGGGCCTTAATGGGCCATACGGGAAAAGAGAGAAGTGCCTCAAGGGGTGGACGTGCGCCCCCCCCCATGGGCTGGTCCGAATTGGACTAGGAAGGGGCGGAGCCCCCCTCCTTCCTTCTCCCCTCTTTCTCCTTCCTCCCCCTCTCTTCCTTTGTTGGAAACCTACTAGGAACATGATTCCTATTCCTAGTAGGAATCCTACTTGTGGCGCGCCCTATAGGGGCCGACCGGCCTCTCCCCCTCTCATTTATATACGGGGGCATGGGGCACCCTAGAACACACAAGTTGATTTGCCAGCCGTGTGCGGTGCCCCCCTCCACAGTTACACACCTCAGTCATATCGTTGCAGTGCTTAGGCGAAGCCCTGCGCCGGTAACTTAATCATCACCGTCACCACGCCGTCGTGATGACAAAACTCTCCCACGACACTCAACTGGATCAAGAGTTCGTGGGACGTCATCGAGCTGAACGTGTGCTGAATGCGGAGGTGCCGTACGTTCGGTGCTTGGATCGGTTGGATCACAAAGACGTTCGACTACATCAACCGCGTTTCTAAACGCTTCCTCTTTTGGTCTACGAGGGTACATGGACACACTCTCCTGCTCATTGCTATGCTTCTTTTAGATAGATCTTGCGTGATCGTAGGTAATTTTTTTGAAATACTACGTTCCCCAACACCAAGGTCATTTTACATGCCGGGGGTCTAGGGCTGAGGAAAAAAAGTTCTATACAGGTTCCTTGAGGGGAGTTTGCGGTCTACGAAATCCCTTGCACCTTCCCACCGCACGTCTGCGCCACTATTGCCTCAGTAAGAAAGATTCCTTGAAGTGAATGATCTTCGACTATCTATACAGAACCGGGCTCGGAGAGAGGCCTTTGTGAGTTCGTAAGATAGGTGGGTTTTAATTGTACGTGTGAAAAAAAAGCAAGAAGATGATTAGATAAGAGGGGAGGGCCATATAAGGTCAAACCGTGCTATAAGCATGTCCCGTGCATTGCCTCTGCCGATGCTCAGGGTATTTTTAGTGCATATTTATGTATGCGCTGCACAAATTTCAATGTTGTACAAGGCTATGGACGAAGGCCGAACTGCAAATCTAGCCCTGGGTTTGTCGAGCTATTGGTGTGTGGTTTGACAGAGCCGCTTTGCACGTCGGCCGTGATGGCCGCAGTATTTTTCTTAGTACAGAAGGGGCGCTCTACGCTTCCATTGATTGTGAAGGTGACACGTGGACTGGGCATCTTGAGCTTTAGGTAGGCGTAGTGTGGAACCGCATTGAAGCGGGCAAAAGCGGCACGTCCGAGCAGTGCGTGATAGTCGTTGTGGAAAGGGACAATGTCGAAAACCCGGTCCTCACTTCAGAAGTTGTTCGGCGAACCGAAGACGACTTCCAGTGTGATTGAGCCCGTGCAACGGGTCTCCACACTAGGTATTATTCCCTTTAAGGTAGTTTTAGTGGGCCTGACTCTTGACGAATCAATGCCCATTCTGCGGGCAGTGTCTTGATAAAGTATATAGAGACTGCTTCCACCGTCCATAAGGACTCGCGTGGGGTGGAATCCGTCAATGATTGGATCGAGGACAATTGTTCCCGAACCTCCGTGACTGATACTGGTTGGGTGGTCCCTTCGATCGAAGGTAATCAGACAAGCCGTCTGTGGGTTGAATTTTGGGGCAACCGGCTCTATGGCGTAGACATCCCGTAGTACGTGTTGGCGTTCCCTTTTAGGGATATGTGTGACATAGGTCATATTCACTATTTTTACTTCGGGGGGAAACTGCTTCTGTCCCCCTGTGTTCGGTTGATGAGGCTCTTGGTCATCGTGGTCCCTGGGCGACCCTTTCCCCTTGTGATCGGCATTGAGTTTGCCGTCCTGCTCAAAAACCCAACAATTTCTGTTGGTATGATTGGCGGGCTTATCGGGGGTGCTGTGAATTTGGCAAGGTCGATCAAGGATTCTACCTAGACTGGACGGGCCATCCTTGTTTGCCTTGAATGGCTTCTTTCGTTAAGCGGGTTTGGAGCCACTGAATTCGGCTTTGACCGCCGTATCTTGGATTCCATCATTGTTGTTCCGACGCTTGTGCTTGTTGCGTTGTGGTTTGCCATTGGAGTCCCAGGTTTCGGAGGTGCCAGGGTCGCTGGTGCTATTGCTTCTACGAGCGAGCTAGCTATCCTCTCCCGCGCAAAAACGGGTCATAAGTATGGTGAGGGCTGCCATGGACTTCGACTTCTCTTGGCCGAGGTGTCAGGCGAGCCACTCATCACAGATTCTATGCTTGAAAGCCGCAAGGGCTATGGCGTCCGGACAATCCATGATCTGGTTCTTTCTAATTAAGAACCTTGTCCATAGTTGTTGGGCCGATTCCCCGAGTTGCTGTATTATATGACTAAGGTCATCGGCATCTGGAGGCCGAACATAGGTGCCATGGAAGTTGTCTATAAAGGCATCCTCCAGGTCTTCCCAGCATCTGATAGAATTTTCTGGAAGGCTGTTTAACCAGTGTCGAGCTGGCCCCTTAAGTTTGAGGGGAAGGTATATGATGGCGTGTAGATCGTCACCGCGAGCCATGTGAATGTGGAGAAGAAATCCTTCAATCTATATTGCGGGATCTGTTGTGCCATCGTATGATTCGATGTTCACAGGTTTAAACCCTTCTGGGAACTGGTGCTCCGTTACCTCATCGATGAAGCATAAGGGGTGTGCGGCACCTCTGTATCGAGCTATGTCATCACGAAGTTCGGATGAAGTCCTTATGCGGTTTTCAGGCCGGGCGTGGTTTTGTTTGTCGCTCTAGGGTTGGTAACCGTCCTCTCATGCCGGGGCGCGCCCCCGCGATCCATAGATTGATCTGGTTTGACCTGCTCTATTTTCCAGGTCCAGTCGCACGTCGTGTGTGTATCCCCAAGCTGTTGTTTCTCTACTTTTATGGTGAGGTGGTGCAGGCTGGTATTCGGCTTGAGTTGCCGTTCTGCCCCGGCAACGTGGCAGTCGGTCATGTTCGTCAGCCGCATTACGCGCGGGTGGTATGGCCTCCGGCGCTTCGTCGTTGAATTGGGGTAGCGGCTTACGCTTCGGATAAACCTTTGTTGGGCGTTCAAGGCCGTATTATTTGGCTGCCAGGACATCAGTCCATCTGTCGTTGAGAAGTTATTGGTCAGCTTGAAGCTGCTGCTGCTTCTTTTTAAGGCTTCTTGCCGTGGCTATTAGCCGTCGCTTAAAGTGTTCTTGTTCACGAGGTTCCTCTGTCACGATAAAGACTTCGTCGACGAGGCTTACATCATCCTCGGGGAATGGCAGATAGTTACTATCTTTCGAGTCTTTGCTCCCTGCTTGCTCATCAGGGTCGACTTGCCCCTCCTCCCGATCATCCTATTCGGATGTTGGTTCTATGGGGTCTTCTTGTTCTTCGGCGTGTTCCGGAGTATTATTTTCTCCCGTGCCGATATCGTTGTCTTTTCTGCGGCGCGTTTTAGGGCGATGCCGCCGATTTCGATGTTTCGGCAGTATCTCAGGAGGTTCTTCCTCGACTGGATCCTTCTTATCATCGCCATCACCTTCTTTAGGTGAGTCCACCATGTATACTTCGTATGAGGAAGTGTCCGTCCAGCGCCCGGTAAACAGCGGGTTTGGGTCCCGCTCCTCTCCGGCATCGTCGTCTATACCGTTGATGTCTTCGGAGGCGTAGTCGAGCATGTCGGTTAGATCCTCGACAGTCGCTGTGAAGTGGGTGGTCGGTGGGAAGTAAAGTTCCCTGTTTTCAGCCCGTACTCCGGGCTGGGCATAATTCGGAAGCGGTTCCTTCGCGATGGTGAGGGATCGCATCAAATCCAGAGCCCCGTTTAATAGCGTGGTTTGGATGGGGACCGGAGTTCCTTGGCCGAGCTCACAAGACGCGGACTTCGAGAGTTCGGAACTAGTGACCGGAGGGGAGTCCGGCTTTCCGATAATTGCCAGTGGCGCTACCGTCTCCGGTTCTCCAGTGTTGGGCCTTATGGTCGTAGATAGTACGGCGGGATCAGACCCCCGTCTTCGGACTGAGTGACACGCTTTGGATTTAAGGCCGAAATGGTCGTTGGAGCCGCGAACCCTTGGAAGATCAGGTCTCCACGGATGTGAGCGACATAATTCAGATTTCCGAAACTGATCTGGTGACCAGGGGCGTAGCTGTCGATCTGCTCCAGGTGACCAAGCGAGTTGGCATGCAACGCGAAGCCGCCGAACACGAAGATCTGGCTGGGAAGAAAAATCTCCTCCCCAGCGGCGTTGTTGTAGATGATCGATGAAGCCATCGAGCCTTTCGATGACAGCATAGTAGAACTCTCAATGAAAGCACCAATGTCGGTGTCAAAGCCGGCAGATCTCGGGTAGGGGGTCCCGAACTGTGCATCTAAGGATCAAAGGTAACAGGAGGCAGGGGACACTTTGTTTACCCAGGTTCGAGCCCTCTTGATGGAGGTAATACCCTACTTCCTGCTAGATTGACTTTTATGAGTATAGGGGTTACAAGTTGATCTACCTCGAGATCGAGATGACTAAACCCTAGATGTCGAGTCTATATGATTATGAATGCCTCTACGGACTAAACCCTCTGGTTTATATAGACACCGGAAGGGGCTAGGGTTGTACAAAGTCTGTTTACAGAGAAAGGAATCTTCACATCCGCACGCCAAGCTTGCTTCCACGCAAAGGAGAGTCCCATCCGGACACGGGGGAGAGTCTTCTATCTTGTATCTTCATGGCCCATTAGTCCAGCCCGTATTCCGTAGCCCGGACAACCGAGGACCCCGTAGTCCAGGACTCCCTCAGCCCCCTCAGCCACGCCGGCCGCATCTCGGCCCTCCACCGTCGGCCGCTCGCCTCGCCTGCTGCGTGCTGCTTCCTGCTACTGTGCGCTGCTCTAACGCTGGTACACTGCTGCTCCATGCCCTCGACACCGTCGTGGACAAACGTGGCGGAGGGATAGTCAATGGAGTACAAGGAGGAGGTGGCGGAGAAGGTGTGGAGAGGCAGGAGGTCTGGGGTGGCGTCAGCTGGCTGTGGTGGAGGTGTTTATGCGAGAAGGAGCCGGAGCGGAAGGAGAGGTCACAATTGGAAAGAATCGCCAAAAATTCATAGCCGGGAGATCTCATTCCGGAAAAAATGCTAATATCGATGGAGTGGTGATTTCCTTCAATCGGCGGAAAACATAGGAAATATTGGTTGTTATCAAGGAAAGGTACGAATTTAGAAAAGTTAGGATTTTGAACTGATTTCTATGAAAATGGGGCTTTATTGTTTGGTAATGTGATATCAGTACCTGCCCGTTCGTGATGTATGTGATTAGGAAAGTTTGCAAATGTTCAGAAACTATTTATTGAGAGGAAAGGTTGTGACATGTATGCTATTTTTTCCTAAAACAAATTTCACTAACGAGAAAAATTGATTGATTTGGATAAGTTAGGAAAGTTAGACTAAAGTATATTATTTGTTTCCTGAAAATCTATTATTTGTTTCCTAAAACAAATTGCACCAATAAAATGGATCGATTGATTTTCATAACTTAAGGAAGTTAGATCCGTGACCTTGGTGCTCGCTCCGTCGCTCGTCATAGCAAAGATAGTGCACAACCACCTCGTCGGCCGCTTGCAGCACCGCGGCTCGCTGCGCCCATCCAAAGTTTGCCTCAGCAGAAAGTGGCAGATGTCGCAATACTTGACCCATCCCGGTCGTAGGAAGCAGGAAGCACTTGTCCGACCTGGCAACAGTTGTAGCTCCGTAGAATTCTTCAAAACTGGGCGTAGCAAAAAACGAGGTCAGATGTAGCAAAAACGCCGTCGTCGCCGTCACGTGTCGCGACATCATCATGAATGGTTCCAGCAAAAAGCATTGCCGGTTACAGCTTTTCGTCTTGCCGGTTGATACGTCCAAAACGTATCTATAACTTCTGCTTGCTCCATGCCTCTTTTGGGTGATATTGCTATGATATTTATACACTTCCATACACTTTTGATCATATTTGGACTAACCTATTAACTCAGTGCACCCCAGTGCCAGTTTCTGTTTTCTGCTGTTTTTGTATTTCAGGTTTTCCCGTCACGAAAACTGTCCGAAAAATCCCGGAAAAATTATATAAAAAATCAGCGTTCCGGAAGCTTCCACACGGCCGAAGTAGGGCCGGAGGGGGGCCACTAGGGCTCCAGGCACCCTGGTGGCGCGGCCCCCCTCCTGGCCGCGCCGGGGGGGGCGCCTTGGCCCCCCAGGCCTCCGCTGATGCCCCCTTTTGGCATATATTTAACACGCGTCCCGAAACCCTCGAGGACGGAACCCTTTTTCGCGATCTCATCTCTGTTCCACCGCCGCCGAGCTTCCAAGATCGGGAGCACCAGGAGAACTCTTCCCGGCACCCTGCCGGAGGGGAGGATCACCACCGGGAGCCTCTCCACCACCATGGACGCCTCTCGGATGAGTTGTGAGTAGTCTCCCTTGGACCATTGGTCCATGACCAGTAGCTATGTGATGTTCTCCTCCCTTTCTTGTGCTTCACTAATTAGACCTCGTGAGCTGCCCTACATGATCGAGGCACATATGTAATCCTAATGCTGTTGCTATGTTGAGTTTGCTGGGATCCGATGGATTGTGAGATTATGTTCAGATTGTGTTTGAGTAATATATTTGATTCACCTCTTTTATATTTATGCTCGTAAGTAATTCTTGCATGTTCTCCGTTGTTATTTATTGCTTTGGCCAAGTAGTAGGTAGTGACTCCAAGAGGGAACGTTATGCTTGATTGTGGGTTCATGCCCCTCGATGAATAGCTTGAGTGACAGAAACATGAGTCTAGGGGATGTGCTATTGCCACAAGGGGGAAAACAACGGTGCTTGTGCCCGCGGGTGCAAGGATTGTTTACTTTACGCAAAGTTCTTTTAATGAGTTGTCTATTGCTTTGAGTTTACACTATGGGTGGGACTCGCAACTTAATAACAGCGAGATGTTCTGGATAGATATCTCAAGGTGGATGATTAGTAGTAGATGCCGATGGATTTCGTTCTACTTGCCTTGGCGTACCGCCCATGCTTTGAACCTCTACCTTTCTTGCAACATAGTTAGCATTGGTTTGCGCACATAATTCTGTCAATTGCCCAGCTGTAATTCGTTTACCTCACATAGCTGTTTTATCGTCTTTTGGGAGAGAGACATCACTAGTGAACATCACTAGTGAACATCATGGAACCCCGGTCCATATTACCATCACTGATCACATCCGCTATTTACTTTCTACTTTTACATACTAGTTACAGTTTTACCTATCACTATTATCTCTTGCGTTTGACCCTTTGTAAACGACAAGGCCGGAGGGATTGACAACCTCTCTGTACTCGTTGGGAGCAAAGTTCTTTGTATCTGTGTGCAGGTCCACGTTGATTGCTAATATCTGGCGCCGTTAGCAGTTGACACCTTCTTGTTGAAACTAGGAGTCTCAGGGGAAATCGATCATTGGTATCTTTGCCAAGGGAAAACTTCCGCTACAGTGTATCTCAAACCTTCCACTTGGGGTAACCAATGAGGGGCGAGAAGCCATCAAGCAAAGTTTTCTGGCGCCGCTGCCGGGGACTCCACTCTTCAAGATAGGGGAGTTGCACGCTATCTTTTACCTTTGCTTTTAGTCTTGTTAGTTTACCTTTCAGTTTTCTTTATGTCTTTTCACTAGTTTTGCTTAATGGAAAACAACAAAAATATGAGAGAGCTTTATAAGCTCTACCTTGCTTTGGGACATGATGTGTTTGAAGAGAAAATTAAAAAACCTATGGAACTTTATTATTTGCATAACAATCATGATGGTGGTGATGTTATTAGTATGCTTTCTTTGAATATCAATATTGCTAATGACATGGAAAGCTCTAAGCTTGGGGATGACACGTTTGATGAACATGATATTTTTAGTCCCCCAACTTTTGAAGAGAAAATTTACTTTGATGATACTTTGCTTCCTATACATGATGATTACAATGATGAATATGATGTTTTCAGTCCACCTACTATTGAGGATAAAATTTATTATGATTATGATATGCCTCCTAAATACAATGATTACCATGATGGTTATGATTGCTTTACTCTCACTATCCCTAATAAGAAAGATTTTGCTTTTATGAAGAGTAATGATACCTTTTTGCATGTGGATCATGGTAACAATGCTTTATGTGATGTTGGAGCTAGTACCTCCGTTATGCCGAAAAGAATATATGATATGCTTAAATTGAAACCTTTTGATTCTTGTTCTTCTGGTGTTCGTCTTGTTGATTCTTCCAACTAGAAACCTTTGGGGAGGATCAACGATGATCTTATCATTGTCAATGACAACTACGTTCCCGTTGATTTTACTATTATGGATATTGAATGTGAACCTTCTTGTCCAATCATTTTGGGACGTCCTTTTCTTCGCACCATTGGTGCTATCATGGAAATGAAAGAGGGGAATATAAAATTCCAATTTCCTCTCAAGAAAGGGATGGAACACTTCCCTAGAAAGAAGATTAAGTTACCTTTTGAGTCCGTTATATGGGCTAGCTATTCTTTTAATCTTGATAAAACTTGATCTCTATGCATTATGCCTAGCTTAAAGGCATAAAAGAAAGCGCTTTTGGGAGGCAGCCCACATGAATAAAATTTTATTTTGCTTTTGTTGTGTCTTGATGTTTGTTACTACAGTAGCATCATCATTGTATCTTTACTTTTCAACTTTGTGCCAAGTGTAGCCTATGATTGCAAGAAAGTTCAAAAGTTGTGACGTGCTGTCCAGGAAACAGATTCTGTCCTTGGATAGAAAAATCCGTATAAAATCACCAGATCATCTTTTTGGTCTGAATTTTTTCGACAGCGTGCTCTATACAATTGTCTTTCGGGCGTCTGTTCTGAGTTTTTTGATTAGAGTTGCAGAAGTGCCCCGAAAAAATCATTTACTACCTGCTGTTCTGTTTTTCACAGATTCTGTCCTGTTTTGTCTTTCCTTTATTTTGCAAACCTTGAGCTTGCTTTTTCTTTTCAAAAACCTTTTGGCAATCTTGAGAAACAGTAGACCTTCAATAATATCCTTATTTCCAGCAAGGAACAATTATTTTATTATGGGTACTAACCTCGCTAATCAGATTATGATGAGTTATGTATGAAGGGAGTTTTCAAGTGTGCGAGGGAAGATGATAAAAAGATTCAGGAGTGTCAAGCGCTCAAGCTTGGGGATGCCCCCATGCACCCCCAAGAAATATTAAAGGAGACTCAAGCGTCTAAGCTTGGGGATGCCCCCGTGCATCCCCTTCTCCATCAACATTATCAGTTCGTCTTTCGTTCCACTATATTTTTATCACTTCATGTGTTATGTGCTATGCTTGGAGCGTCTTGCTCTTAGTTTCCTTTTTAGTTTTCTTTAGCTTTTCATAACGAGTTGGAACTCAGCTTTATTTGTGTGGGAGAGAGACACGCTCCACTTCAATCTAGAACACAACATAGAATTTTCATGTTTATCTTTGTTGTGTATGTTCTTGGTCTTTCAATAGCTACTATCATGTTCAGCTCTTAGTTTTCATGCTTATCTTTTTAAAGAGCTTTTGTTTAGTTGGTCGCTTGAACTCTCTTTAGTTATCATGCTTATCTTATTAAGAGAGTTTGCTTCTGTTGCATTGGTCGATATGTCTATGATAAAAATGCTACGTGCATAATGGTGCTTAGTAGTTCATGTTTTCTTATGGTTAGTCTCAAATAGCTGGGGGGTTCCCAATGTGTTAATGGAGTACCAACATGATTTGTTTGCCTATGATGTGGTATGGTTTAGTAATATCTTCTTTCAAGAATTTATTTTGATTGACTTGGCGTATGCTCACGCATATTTAAGACTGTAAAGAAATTCTATAAGGCCTTGATGATCTTTTGTTTCTGAGTAGCGATATAACTTCCATGTCTGATTCAATGTTGCTTTGTCACTCTGCATGATTATGACCGTCATTGCTCTTTTAGTTGGTCGCTCCCAGTCTTTTGCTAACCTCCACCTGTACTAAGCGGACTGACTGCTTGTGCATCCAAATTCCTTTAAACCGGTTATGCCATATGAGTCCACCATACCTTCCTATACATGGTATTTACCTGCCATTCCTAAAGGAGACTTTCATGTACCATCTCGAAATTATTCAAAAAAAAGGCATTCCTATTTTGTGCCTTTGTTTTAGTTCATGAGGAAGTAGTAGTTAATTCATGATCTTTTTAAGTTGGACAAGTTTCACCCCGGGATTGCATGTATAATGTGCAAACCCATAATACGAGAAGGAACTGGCAAAGAGTGCGCCCGGCTCAAAATTAATATAACAAACAAACCCTCCTTCACGCTTTGTTCATGAGAAATCAGAAAACTTTGGCAGTGATAAACAAAGGAGATTAAGAGGATGTGATCGTCCTCATTCGGGAGCCGTTCCTCGAAACTTGTCCATCTCAAGAAGTGATTGAGTTATCTGCTAGCATTCGTTGACGGAACATGCATAATCTAAAAATAATAATTATTACCTCTGTTTTTAAAACCAAGAGCTCTGGTACATGCTTTGTCTTTGTTTCCGACCACGGGTTTTCAACCTTGCCAACAAAAGCCACGGTTCGAGAGTCTCCGCCTTCTTTAAGCACCATCTACTGAGAGCATGATTGTCATTCTGAGTGTAATGTGCATTGTCCCAAAGTAGCATTGTCTTTTGCATGATTATGATATCGTTTATTCTAAAATCATTGTATCTAGTCATCACTTAAACCTTGGAGGTGCCCCTGCATTTATGTTTTGCTTCACTAAAGGGGGCAAGCGAGATATCACTTTATCATATTTGCACACCATGCTCATTACAAATCTATTTGATGTTTCAGTATCATGTTGTAAAACTTTCAGTTCTTTGTGATTTTCTCATGAGGCAACTTAATTACTACAGATTCATTGTCTTAGTAAGCTTTTGTCATGTGACTATGAAAAAGTCCTTATATGGTTAATAGCATGTCACCACAGAAATTATTCTTGTTATCATTTACCTACTCGAGGACGAGCAGGAATTAAGCTTGGGGATGTTGATACGTCCAAAACATATCTATAATTTCTGCTTGCTCCATGCCTCTTTTGGGTGATATTGCTATGATATTTATACACTTCCATACACTTTTGATCATATTTGGACTAACCTATTAACTCACTGCACCCCAGTGCCAGTTTCTGTTTTCTACTGTTTTTGTATTTCAGGTTTTCCCGTCACGAAAACTGTTAGAAAAATCCCGGAAAAATTATATAAAAAATCAGCGTTCCGGAAGCTTCCACACGGCCGAAGTAGGGCCGGAGGGGGGCCACCAGGGCTCCAGGCACCCTGGTGGCGCGGCCCCCCTCCTGGCCGCGCCCGGGGGGGGGGGGG
>LR738713.1:311561910-311572475 GCA_902687465.1 Secale cereale | reverse complement strand
CTCACTGCACCCCAGTGCCAGTTTCTGTTTTCTACTGTTTTTGTATTTCAGGTTTTCCCGTCACGAAAACTGTTAGAAAAATCCCGGAAAAATTATATAAAAAATCAGCGTTCCGGAAGCTTCCACACGGCCGAAGTAGGGCCGGAGGGGGGCCACCAGGGCTCCAGGCACCCTGGTGGCGCGACCCCCCTCCTGGCCGCGCCCGGGGGGGGGGGGGGGCGCCTGGGCCCCCCAGGCCTCCGCTGATGCCCCCCTTTGGCATATATTTAGCACGCGTCCCATAACCCTCGAGGACGGAACCCTTTTTCGCGATCTCATCTCTGTTCCGCCGCCGCCGCGCTTCCAAGATCGGGAGCACCAGGAGAACTCTTCCCGGCACCCTGCCGGAGGGGAGGATCACCACCGGGAGCCTCTCCACCACCATGGACGCCTCCCGGATGAGTTGTGAGTAGTCTCCCTTGGACCCTGGGTCCATGACCAGTAGCTATGTGATGTTCTCCTCCCCTTATTGTGCTTCACTAATTAGACCTCGTGAGCTGCCCTACATGATCGAGGCACATATGTAATCCTTATGCTGTTGCTATGTTGAGTTTGCTGGGATCCGATGGATTGTGAGATTATGTTCAGATTGTGTTTGAGTAATATATTTGATTCACCTCTTTTATATTTATGTTCGTAAGTAATTCTTGCATGTTCTCCATTGTTATTTATTGCTTTGGCCAAGTAGTGGGTAGTGACTCCAAGAGGGAAGATTATGCTTGATTGTGGGTTCATGCCCCTCGATGACTAGCTTGAGTGACAGAAACATGAGTCTAGGGGATGTGCTGTTGCCACAAGGGGGAAAACAACGGTGCTTGTGCCCGCGGGTGCAAGGATTGTTTACTTTACGCAAAGTTCTTTTAATGCAGTTGTCTGTTGCTTTGAGTTTACACTATGGGTGGGACTCGCAACTTAATACCAGCGAGATGTTCTGGATAGATATCGCAAGGTGGATGATTAGTAGTAGATGCAGATGGATTTCGGTCTACTTGCCTTGGCGTACCGCCCATGCTTTGAACCTCTACCTTTCTTGCAACATAGTTAGCATTGGTTTGCGCACATAATTCTGTCAATTGCCCAGCTGTAATTCGTTTACCTCACATAGTTGTTTTATCGTCTTTTGGGAGATAGACATCACTAGTGAACATCATGGGACCCTGGTCCATATTACCATCACTGATCACATCCGCTATTTACTTTCTGCTTTTACATACTAGTTACAGTTTTACCTATCACTATTATCTCTTGCGTTTGACCCTTTGTAAACGACAAGGCCGGAGGGATTGACAACCTCTCTGTACTCGTTGGGAGCAAAGTTATTTGTATCTGTGTGCAGGTCCACGTTGATTGCTAATATCTGGTGCCGTTAGCAGTTGACACCTTCTTGTTGAAACTAGGAGTCTCAGGGGAAATCGATCCTTGGTATCTTTGCCAAGGGAAAACTTCCGCTACACTGCATCTCAAACCTTCCACTTGGGGTAACCAACGAGGGGCGAGAAGCCATCACCGGTCCCAGCACGCCGTCACCGATGCAAGCCCGTCGCTTCACCGATCCTAGCAAAACATGCCATCGGTTTCAGCAAAAATCATTGTCGGTTGCATCTTATTGTCTTTCCGGTCCCATCACGTCGTCACCGCCCTTGCATCACCGTCGTAGCACATCGCCCTGCCGATCCCAACAAAACATGCCGCTAGTTCCTGCGAAAATCTTTGCATGTCGCAGCTTTCTGTCTCACCGTGTTCGTCTCCATACGCAGTCGGCAATCGTCGTTGTCAGCCGTCTGAGTGCAGATCCACCATCTGACGGTTGTGGCTTCGCTAACCAATGGCCCTATTTGGATATTCTAACCCAGTTAGAGGTTAGAGTTAGATTCTAACCCTAAACTAACCCTAAACTAACTCTAACCAAAGAGCTGTTTGGATGATAGGGTTAGATTGACAATAAATACTATTTCTCAATCATTTGACTGCTCTAGTGTGGGAGGGGTAACTTTTTTTTATCAATTTTTATAGTGGGCCTAGGAGAACTAACCCAAATAAGCTCCTCTAGTGTGGGTTAGTTTTTTGGGGTGGGTTAGATCCAACTAACCCATCATGTTTGAATATTTTTGGGTTATTTGAGCCCCAACTAACTAAATCTAACTCTAACTTAGGGATCCAAACAGAGCCAATGGTTCTCGCTCCCGTTACTGTGTGTTGCATCACATTGCGGCGCCTCATGTACCAGCTCAGCTTGTGGCGCCTCATGTACCAGCTCAGCTTGTGCATTTGTCCTTGCTGCCCATAGCCATATTGCCCTGCTCGCACATGCAGCTGGCTTGCCGCTTGCCGTGAAAAATCACAAAACTGGACCTTTGGTCAAAGTTCAACATAAAATGACCCCATTTTAAAAAAAATCACAAAATGGCCCTTCCTGCATGACGCCCGCAACCGGGGTGTCTTGTTAGACTACATAATGCCATTGTCAAAGGCGTCATGTAACGGCATTGACCTGCCACGTCAGTTAGACAAAACAGCATGACGCCCCCAGGCAAGGCGCCATGCTCAGTAGCATGACGCCCTGGCCGAGGGCACCATGCATGTACGTGCATTCAAATGCTTACTTAGGAGCTAGCTCATTGATACTTGCTTGCTTAGATTACGTACATGCAAAATACTTGCTTAGTAGCTAAGTCATAGCAATAGGAAAACTGGACGCGTACACAGCAGCAGCTAAGCTAGACCAAGACCAATAAAAAACCATACATTGGACTTGTTCTAGCTACGAGAGTATGTACATGTAAACCTAGCTAATCCGGCCCTTACGCGTCCACAGACGCCTCCAAGCGTGTCTGCATAGTTGTGACGCCCGAAGACCGACGTCCCAGAAGATTCCAGAGATCCCAAATGTTCCGGGTTCTCCGTGTGTTTCTTTTGTGCTTGTGTTATTTATTTTGCATTGCATCATGTCATCATGCCATCATGTCTTTAATTTTTGCTTCTCAACTTAAATAAATTGTGTGGATCTTCGGTCCATTTAAATCGAGGGAAGAGTGATTTTTCATTATAACATATCCTCCCAATATTTAGGGAGCTATATTAAAAAATATTCCATTTGTTTGGAATTAACCCAACACACTTGCATAATTTTCCCCATGCCTCTTAATTCAAGTTTAACCGTCAAAAACCTTGTCTATATTTCTTTTCCCGTTTATCGAGGTTCCTCCAAAATCCTCAACATTTTTGGACACTTCAATAATCAAGTCTTAGTTCAAACTCTTTTGAATTAAATTCAAATATGTTTGAATTATATCTCGATCATGCCTTTTTCTATTTTCTCGGACCGTGCTCATTTTTATGAGCCCGAGAAAATTAGTCCCTTGTGCTAACTATTTCCCTAACCCCCCCTCCTCATTCTTTTCTTCTCCTTTTGGTTTCTGCTAAAAAATCAGTTAAAAGAAGAGCAGCTGGCAGCCCAGCCGCACGCCCATCTGGCCTCCAGGCCACAGCCCACCTCCCCGTAACCCTAAGCGCATCGTCCCGATCCCCTCGCTCCTCTTCTCCCACCGAGCGCCGCACCCCGTTCCCCATCGACCCCCCTCGTTCACTCTGTCGCCCGAGCCCCCGTTTCCCTCGATCTCGCTCGTCCCCCGCGCAGCCTCCGCTCGATCTCCCAGGAGGCCGCAGCCCCGACCGCCCCTGCCTCCTCACCCTCCACCTCGAGCAGCTCCCTCGCTCACCTCTCCATCTCCTGAGCGCAAGGACGCGTCACTCCAGCGCCCGCCGCTCTTCCGCGAGCCGGCCGCCCCATGGCCGCGCCGTCCGCTCGCAATGGCCGCCACCCTGCGCGCCCCAGGCCGGCCAGGCCCGCCTCCCTCCGTCCTCCAGCCGCGCCTGGCTGCTCCGTCGCCGGGGCGCCCTGTTCCTGCGGCCACGGCCTCGCCTGGCCCGAGCAGCTCCCTGTTGCACCCCGTCAGCGCCCGGCCCCTGCCTCGTCTCCTCACCGCCATGCCGCTGCCATGGCCTCGACCTTCTGCTCCGGCGCCGCCAAGACCGTGCTGCCCCTTTTGTTTGCTCCCGCGTATTGCTTCGTTTCGGATCCTCAAGACCGGCTACTCTGCAACGACTCGAGACCGAGACCTTGCCATGTTTGTTTTTGGCTGTTGTTGTTTCTCCAAGGATCTTGGAAGCGTCAAGTTCCTCTTCAAGATGATCGACTACACGATGAGACGGCAAGTACCACTACGATCAGCGATGCGACAAGTACCTCGACACCGACCCGAACATCTACGAATGTGTACCTCTACGGAACATGTACAACTACCGCCGTCGTGATCTCGTCAAGAAAACGTGTACCACTACCGTCGCCAAGTCCCGAGACCGACAAGTTCCACGACGACCCCGAGTATCACTACACATGGTGATGCGACAAGTATCCCTACCGATGACCGAGAACGTCTACTTCCACTACCGTCGTCGAGGACTCGTGTAATGGAAGCGTCAAGTTCGACTACCGTCACGTGAACGCCTACTTCCCTCGACGACTCGAACCCCTCCGAGAACGAACGCTTCGAAGGTATACCACCGAGACGATGACCCGTGGATGTTGTTTGTTGTGTTGTATGAGATGTTTCACTTGTGCTCCGTGCCCGTATCATCTTTTGTCATGCTCCTCGGTTGCCTCGTCGCCGACCCGTGGGAACCCGGTGACGGGATCACCCCACTTTTCTTCTTGCATGACTCTTTCACGCCACCTTTTCTTTTGCACCGGTCTCTCAACGAGTTACCGGAACCGAGATGTTGCCGTTGCATCATTTTCGGATCGTTGCCGTGGCACCCTTTCTTTCCACCACGGTGACAAATGCTCCTTATCTCTTCATGTTAACTTTTACTAAAACTTGCATAAACTTGATCATGTCATCCGCATCATGTTAACAACATTAAAAATGTGTGAATTGTTTTAGCTTAAAATTGCTAAACATGCTTATGGGGATTTTTCCGGAATTGTTGTTTGTTGTTCCGGCCTCATTTAAACTTGCCTAAATAGGTAGTTTGCTCTTGCTTCACCTCTTGCTATGTTAAACACATTTAATCTTGTTTTGTAAATAACGAGAGTCAATTAAATAATTAAAATGTGGTGTTTCGTCAATATGCAACTCGTTGCATATTGAGCTCCACTTAACTTGTAGTATTTGTTTGTGCACTTGCCTTGCCATGCATATTTAAACCAGACATGCATCATACTTGGATGTGCATCGCATGCCATGTTTATGTTTGTGTGTTTACCGTGTTGTTTGCTTCTTTCTGGTTGCTTCTCTTGTTAGCTTCGGTTTCGTTCCGGAGTTGTGAGGATTCGCTCGACTATGTTGCTCCGTCTACTTCATGGATCCGTTCTTCTCCCTTGCGGAATCTCAGGCAAGATGATCATACCCTTGGATACCTTTACTACCATTGCCATGCTTAGTTGTCTCGATGCTATCGTTACACGTCGCGCTACCCATCTTTTATGTCAGCCTCTCCTTGTTGCCATGAAACCTCTGACTTTGAAACCTTCCTAGCAAAACCACTGTTTGGCTATGTTACCCGCTTGCTCAGCCCCTCTTATAGCGTTGTTAGTTGCAGGTGAAGATGAAGTTCGTTCCAGGAGGGAACTTGTTGTTGGAATATCACAATATCTATAATTATTATTAACACACCTATATACTCGGCATGGGTGGAAGGCTTGGCCTTTTGCTCGGTGTTTTGTTCCACTCATGCCACCTTAGGCGCCGATAAATCGGCAATATGTTCCTTGATTTTGCGTTCCTTACACGATGGGTGGATGGGGACCCCTTGACAGTTCGTCTTTGAATAAAACTCCTCCAGCAAGGCCCAACATTGGTTTTAATTTGCTCATAATAACAACTTAAATAATTAATTAATTGCATAGGGGGTCATGTCCCCGGGTTCTTAATTCTACATAACAGGGGGGCCAGTGCTGATGGTGTTGGTCCCAAACGGGTGGACTGCGGGAACCACCACGGGGAAACTCGAGGATTGGGTCCTGTAGGATGTCCCATCTGGTCGTGGCCTGAGACGAGATACGCGCGGCTACTATCAGGGTGTCGGCACGCCAGGAGGTCTTGCTGGACTTGTTTTACCATTGTCGAAATGTCTTGTGCACTGGGAAGCCGAGCCTGATCGGATTTCCCTAAGATAAGAAGTGATGATATTATATTTATCGCTTCAGCTAATCGTGAGAGCTTGTGATGGGCTAAGTTGGGACACCCCTACAGGGTTATGATCTTTCGAAAGCCGTGCCCGCGGTTATGTGGCAGATTGGAATTTGTTAATGTCCGGTTGTAGAAAACTTGACAGAGGATCCGAAGTAAAACACACAACCGTGTGAGTAACCGTGACTGTCTCTTTTCACTTTGAGAAGAGAACACGGTGGGGTTATGTTTGACTCGTTTGTAGTTCAGGATCTTTAGCGATCACTACTTTTGCGACCGTTTGCGTAGATTCTCATCTTATTCTTGTACTCGTAAGTTAGCCACCATTTTATGCTTAGCCGCTGCTGCAACCTCACCACTTTACCTCTTCCTACCCACAAAGCTTTGCTAGTCTTGATACCCATGGTTATGGGATTGCTGAGTCCTCGTGGCTCACAGATACTACAACACCAGATGCAGGTTCAGCCGAGTTTGCAGCAGGAGTTGGATCAGTACTTCACTGGGAGCTCGATGAAGAGAGTTTGGCCGTATGCTTGTGACGTTTTCGACGGTCAGTAGTGGTTTCTACTAGGGGCGATTCAGACCTGTGGCTTTATGTTGTTTTGGTATCATTCTTTTGGATCTTCGCCCGTAGTCGGCTTGTGATGTTTTGATTGATATTTTGCTTATGTAATGTATTGTGTGAAGTGGCGAGTGTAAGCCAACTATCTCCTTTTGCAATTTAATCCCTCTTTTACATGAGTCGTGCAAAGATACCAAACTTGAGATCATTCCAGAATGGGCGTATACCTTTAAGTCGTGCCTCGACACGTAGGAGGTATAGTCCCATCCTGGGCATTATAATAGATGATCCAATCACTCTTCAGTTTTCATCCTTTGCAATATATATCTTAGGGCAACTCAAACGCACGACCTAAATGGATATCCGTTTTATCTGGATTTCGTCTGTTTGGATGGCAATGAGGCTGTGTCCATCCGAATTTGTGGATGTGCCGGGTGCGCTTGATAAGAGATTAAACCCATAGATTTACCGGTTACCATGTGAGTCCACATGTGCTCAACCAAGTCGTGTGTACCACAGACGGGCGGCTCAGGAAGGACAAGGGCACGCATCCCACCCAGTCCGCGCGTCCGTCTCGACGCAAATGTGGCCCAAAGTTGAGCCGGTAATGGGTCGCAAGCGGACCGAAAACAAATATTGATCCATTTACTCCCGCGTGTTGGACCGCCTGTTCTATCCATTTGCCCCTAAACGGATGCGGCTGGACCATTTAGGGTCATGCAATGGAGTTGCCCTTAGACGTCAACCCTCAAATTCATATTGCACCATGTAACACACAAAAGCTACATACTACTACACTAGATAGATAAACTAGCCTACTGCTACTCATCGTCAGAGATATTGACGACGTTCTTCTTTTATTTTTTTCTCAGTAACCAATAGTGTTTAATAATGCATTGAATTAATGTAGGTAATTCAGTGGTAATAGTTTAGAGTGTAGATTGACCATTTTGCTTCATGTGTAGTTCATATAAAATCTCCAAAAAGACTTATATTTAGAAACGAAGAGAGTAGTTAACCAAGCTAACAGCGAAAACTTTTCAGTCAATATATGTTAGTGAAAATTACAATGTGTTATTGTTCTTCGATTTCAAAAGTCCTATATACACACAACATATCGACGGGGTACGGCGCGGGCATGGCTAGTATATATACAACATGACATGGCCCGGCGTGACCTAGAGTTTATATATATACTCTAATATATATACTCTATGTGTACATATTTGGATATCGGAGACGCCGCGCTGATGTATCCAATACCTACATGTATACATATAATGTATCCATACATATTCGAGTATCTGCGGCTGGCCGGCAAGCACGATGTATACATATCCGAATACCCGCTATACCTACTTAAGGGCATCTTCAACGAGTCCGGTTTTCCTATTGCTATGGCTTAGCTACTAAGCAAGTATTTTAGATGCATTTATTCTAAGCAAGCAAACATCAATGAGCTACCTCCTAAGCAAGCATTTGAATGCATGCAATGTACATGCATGACGCCCTGGGTCAGGGCGTCATGCCACTGAGCATGGCGCCTTGCCAAGGGGCGTTATGCTGTTTCGTATGTACTGATGTATCAGGTCAATATCGTAACATGGCGTCTTTGACGATGACGTTATGTAGTCTAGCATGACGCCCCGATTGCGGGCGTCATGCAGGAAGGGCCATTTTATGATTTTTTTTTGAAAATGGGATCATTTTATCTTGAATTTTGCTCAGAGGACCAGTTTTGTCATTTTTCACCCGTCTGCCCCCCTCGCATTCACACGCACAGCTACGGCCAGCAGCGACGCTGGACCAAAAAGAGAGAAAAGGTGCTGCAAGAGAGAGGGATAAGACGAGCAAGAGAGATGAGAGGAACGGGAGAGAATGAGTGGTTGACGTTTCCTCATGAGAACAGGATGAACGAGGGGATTGAATCATTTGGATGCGTACGTTAGGGAGGACCAGTAGATGTGACGTCATCGAACGATTCATGGGCGACCGGTGCAAGCTTCCACGGGCAGCCCGAACGGTATCATTTTCCTTGTGTAAAACTCTGATCCATCATTGTTACGTTTGTAACTTTGTCAATCAACATTTTCAATGCAACATCCGAAGCCAATGGTTTTTATATTGATCTTCAAAAGTAAACATATAAACATATATTAAATTTTAAAAATTAAAATAAGCTCATATATAATACTCCCTCTGTCGAAAATACTTGTCGTCAAAGTGAATAAAAGGGAAAATATCTAAATGTATTTTAGTTCTACATACATCCCTTTTTGTTCATTTTGATGACAAGTATTTTCGGACGGAGAGAGTATGTATTAAAATTTAATATTAAAATGGGGAATGTTCAAGATTACATTTTTCTAAACCAAAAGAACTTATTGGAATCACATGTCAACTTATGAAAAATGGCATAATATACTGAGAACAAGTTCTAAATCGTGCTCAAAATAAAACATCTTTTCATGCTAGAGTATGTATTCTGTTTCCCCCGCTGTTTCACCAGGTTGAGGGCCAGTTCTTTTGGGCGGCTTAAAAAATAAGTTGCCGCTACCCAGCTTAAAAAATAAACCGGCCCCAAAATTTATCGAGGCTTCTAAATTAGTTATCCCATAACTAGTTCAGAAGCCCTAGTGAACAAGGCAGTCGGCTTATGAGAAAAGTTAGGGAGGAGGCGGCTTATTTTTTAAGCCGCCAAAAGAACTGGCCCTCAGACACAACTCTTCACAAAACAAAAGGTAGAGATATCCATTTGTCGAACCAACATCACCTTGATATAGAGGATATCCATTGTCTCAAGGGAAAATCACATTTTTCTTCCCCGTCAGAAGCTTGTTTGGTTTCACTCGTACTACCACATACGGTAATGTGCATGTACTCACATTAAATTCTACAGTAGTTTTCCTTTTAGAAGAACACTACACGAGGAATATAATGTTTGAAGGAAATTTTTCTGTTATACTCTCTCGAAATAGGCTTTCATCCCACTTTATAAATAAAGCAGCGACTCATACAATCCAAGTTCAACCACACTCGACAAACAACGGTTGGGGCCACAACACAGTCAAGTCCCTCCGTAGCTTTTTCTGTTCTACGTGAACAATGTCTTGGTATTTTCTGTAGCTTTGATGGGCAGAACCCAAGAGTTATTGCAAAAGCACGATAACATGCAACATGTTGGCATCACAATATTTAGGGGAACTTAAGAATTGCAGGGTCCTTCTACGACTCATGCATTTTCTTTTGCAAAATCACTGTTAGACCATTATATGTTGCAAGATATAGCTTGGCTGTCTCTAGAGGGCCTAAAAAGTAAATATATTCAATTAGTAAAACTCAATACTTTATCATGGTTATTCAATTGCATAAGCTTCAAAAAGAATCAATAATTATTGAAGGTACGTACTAATTTGAAGGAAAGTAAATGAAATTAAGCTCATAGAAGTATCTAACTTGACAACTTAAGTTCCACATTCGTTTCATTGGATCCTCCAAGTAACCGGATTTAATTTCATCCAGCTTCATCAAGGCAACTCTTATTCACATGACCACCACAAATTGATTTCTACATGCAAGAGCTACACGGAATGCATGAGATACATGCTCACCAAATTGTTAAGGATATGTTCTACAATAAGCTCACTTTGACACCGTATATTTTATGGAAGAAAGAAAAACCTACCAACATAGTAAGACCTACTATAGATGAGACAAAGAAATTCTTGTGTTGGATTTGGGAACTCAAATTGGGTAGTAGCCCCCCCCCCCCC
>LR738713.1:311525178-311558995 GCA_902687465.1 Secale cereale | reverse complement strand
GGGGGGGGAATTGAAGCGAGGGTTGACGTGTTATCTAACCGCTGATATAATCAACCGCAATTATTTGTACCCAGTCGCTCCCAATTCCTGGGGTTGCGCAGGACTCCTATTGGCTATTTGGCTTGTTTCCTTTTTCAGAACAAAAAAAAGGAACGATTTTTGGGATTATGCACCGGTACGGGTACGAACGGAGTAGGACAGTTGGCAAGCAATACATGGACCTCTTCTTATTATTGATAAAGCCAGTAATAATCAAACTAGAAAGGAAAAGAAAAAAGACAAAGAAAAATATCTACACGAATCTTCACGTAACATCAATGACATAGGACCTTGATGTGCATTACTTAGAGAACATCTAGATGTGCTTTAGCAATACTGTCAAACAAAACCCCTAATCATCATTGCAAACAGCACATAGAACATGGCTAATGCGACAACCACAACTACACATGCTAGTTCCTTCTTGTCTCTTGCTTTCATGTGTTGCCTGTGATTGATTCTTTCTTGCTTCATCGTACTGATTGTACATTCCAGATCAACCAATTTCTTCTTCAACTTTATGTTATCTTCTGCGAGCTTGGTGATAACACTCCTAGCCCTGTCATGCCATTCTTCATCCAGCCAGTTAACAAAGGCATAAGCCTCATATCCCTGCCAATGTTAAATAATATTCAGGATGAGCGGTGGCATTAACTGAAGTAAAATGATGAACTTAATTAGCACTAACCTCTAAGGGGCAACTAAGAAACCGCCTGCCAATGTCGAATCCCTCCGTGCATACGCGTTGAGCGGGAGTGTGCCCGGGCACACAACTCAGCTTTTGGTACTTCTCGGTGGCGCAAAACTCGGAGTCTAACTCGTGTTGTGGGAGTTTTGATTCATGCTCCAGATCCGGTAGCAGATCGCTTTCCTGGGGGGAGGGGGGTCATTCAGAACGGATTTAGCAGGGAGCTATACTTTGGACATGCTAAAAAAGATCGGGATAGATTTGAACCTGACAGGACGATTCGGATCCGTAGTACACCTGCCTTTTGATGACCTTAGGCAAGTGCTCGGCGGCGACCACCATCGTGGCTGCGATACGAGCAGGAGCAACCGCACCGAAACCATCAGCACCACTCGTCCGCATTCCCCCAATGTCAGCGCCACGCGAGGGAATTTGGAGGCTATGTAGGGATTTGAGGGAAATGGAGAAACTATGGAGATAAGCTAATGGCCGGCAACTACTTCACACACGATTTCCGCACCAAACCGTGTGAGAAGATAATATAGGTTAACCGTATGTGATGTACTACCCTGTCCATATAATTGAGTTACAGTGAGATACCGTGTAAACAGCCGCTCCACGGATATCCGTAAAAAAATAGCCACTCTGCATATAGTGATGGCGGCGACGGCGTAGGCGGCGGCTACTGGAGAAGAGGTCAATCCTCGGTCGATGGGTAGTGGCGGCATCATAGGAGGTCAATCCTCGGTCTGCGGCGGGAGATAGGAGGAGCTCAACTATCGGGTGAAATGACACCTATGGGATCCCGAGGGTCTCTACTACGGTTTGCGGGTTGTAGAGCTGTGCAAAGAGCAGGTCTAGATGATGAACGCGTGGGCATTTTTAGCTAGGTTCGGGCCGGAAGATGATGCATAAAACCCTAGTCATGCTTGTCTGTGTATATTTGGTTTTCTTGGGCTCTTGAACTAGCTACAATGCGTGCTCGTCCAAAAAGTCCGAATTCTCTCTCAGTATGCCTTGGGCCTCCTTTTATATGACAAAGGGGTTGCCACAGCGACACACAGGAGGTGGAAAGTAACTACAGTGTACAAGGTTATCTTCTTGGGAGTCTTCATCTTCTGGTCCCTTGTCTAGGTCCGCAGGCCCCTTGGTCACGCAAGGATCTTCATGCCACTACGCAGGCGCCCCTTGAATCTTGGTCTTGACATTGTTGATGGTGTCAGAGCTCTCAGACCCAAGGGTGGTTGCTTTGCTTGTGTTTGGGCGAGCTGCCCCGGCAAGGCTCTTGCCGGTGTCACGTAGGCCGCCCCGGCAAGGACGTTGCCGGGGGAGGAGCCCACCTCGCCCCTCTGTCCTTCATGTCTCTGGCTAGGGCGTTGGTTTGGCTGTCTCGTGCCCCTCCTTCTTGTGCTCCGCCAAGCGTGGCCATAGGCGTGGCTACAACTGCCCATGCACAAGTGAAGGTGTGCAAAAGGAACCCTACTTTTGGACACCAATAGGAGCCCCCGGGCCTGGGCCACACACAAGCACGGAGTGTTGTTAGACCAGGCCCAGAACGTTGTGCAGGCACGCATGGCAGGGTTTTAACTACGGTGATTCCTTCACCGCTTGCGCTTCCCCACGACTCGCATTGGGCATGTGATGTGGGGGTCGTGCGTGGAGCGGTTGTATCGTGCTTGCGTCACGTCGCGGTGAATAGTAAAGAGGTAGCCAGGGCCTTCCCCATAAAAAGAGGAAACCGGAGGGGCGCTGCTCATTTACGGTCGCCCCAACCTGTCTTCTTGATTCTGGCTTGCCCACCACGTGTCCCGCATGCCTTAGGGAGAGTAAGTGGTAGATATGGAGGGCATGGGTATTAACGCTGAGGTGGGAAAACGGGTGTCGCTGATTGGAACAATGTAGGGTTTTTGACTTTAATTAATTATTTATGCACTAAAATGCAATGCAAGGTAAGTGCAAAGAATGACTTAAACATAACAGACGACTTGAAATGGGCCAGAACAATGTAGCTAGTAACTGACGATTTGTAGTCCGAAGTGCCGCATCTCCTTTTGGAAACTATGACCCTTCTTGTGAGATGTTCCAGTATGGAAGGTGCGAGAACCAAAACTTGTGCCAAACTTTACCATTTTTTCCTGTTTCTCGCACAATGAATGAAAATTCGCAAAGCTATACAGAAATGATCTTGCTAACACACACGTGTAGTTGCGACTATATATATGTACATATAAATACCAACGAGATCTCTTATTTTGTTGCATAATCATAGTTTGAGATTGCTAGCGAGGCCTGCCGCCTTGTAAAGAGTACGAGAAAATCAAATCATAGGGTACAATCGTGATTTCTTACCGTGGAAAAAAATTGGAGGCAAAATGATGAACTCATGTTTTCATTCACACAAAAATATGATGTTAGGTAATGTAAATGTTTTCAAAGAGCACACGGTTCACTCACGAAAGCCGTGTGTCCACTAAACCGTTGTAATGCCCCAGATGTAATACTTTCCCTTTTGGGCAATATATAATATCTCTGGCTTCATCAATTCCATTCCGGGTTCTTTGTCTTTTCGGGTTTTCGTTCTTTTGTCGTGTGCGTGTGTTCATTCATTCATATCATGTAGTCATGTGCATCGCATTGCATTTGTGTTGTTGTTTGCATCCGGTCCCACGCGTTCCTTCCCGTTGTCCGTTTCGCGTTCCGGAGCTCCTTCACGTGTCCGTGACATCCCCGAGGCCTACTTTGGTGTTTGGCCGTGTAACGTTCCTGGTTTGGCGCGAGACTTGTCGTGTGTTGTTGTTTTGGTGTGTGTAACCCGCCTGTCAAATCTCGTCGCATTTGGAGTTCGTTTGGTGCTCCAACACTTATTCTCGTGGGCCGAAAGTACCTCCACTTTGAGGCCCAAGACACCCCTTCAACAGCCCACCAAACCAACCCAAACCCCTCCCTTCATCTAGGCCATCCAATTCTGATCGCGTGGCCAAAAACCAGACCTCATTTGGACAACCCTAGCTCCTTGTGCCTATATATTTGTCCACCTTCCCCAATTTTTGCCCCAAAATAAGGAAACCCTAGCCCCTTCATCCCCTACCTCCAGCCTCCTCCTTCCACTCCGGCCGGAGCTCGCCGGAGCCCCTCGCCGGAGTTCCGCCGGCCACCTCACCGCCGCCACCTCCTACTCACTACCACGACCGCGCCACCTCACCGCCGCGGGCCGCGCGCCGCCGCCCCGCCCCGGCCAGGCCGCCGGCGTCCCTCACCTCGCCTCCCCTCCTCGCCGTTCCCTCCTCCCGCCGCCCCACGCCGCTCGGGAGAAGTGCCGCCGCCGCCTGGATCGAGGGGAGCCAGGAGCTCCCCGATCCGATCGAAACCGCCCCGCCTGGGCCAGGCTAGCAGGTGGGCCGAACCCTAGGCCGCCCCGGCCTCCTTCGCCTGGGCCCTCCTCCGCTCCCGCCAGGACGGGCCGGCCCAGCCGGGCCTCCTTCCGCGCCTCATCGCCAGAAGACCCCGCCGCCGTCGCTCGCCGATCGGGGGATTCCCAGCCGCCCCGATCCAGATCCCATCGGGCGCCAGGACCTTAGCGGGCCGAAGCCCCGCTCCGCGAGCCCGTTTGCGGTGGATCCACTCCGCCGCCCGGGATCCAGGCCCGATCCGCCACCGCGCCGCCCAATCCGCAACGCGCCAGCCCGTTTGACTCCGCGCCAGCCTGGTTGACCCCGCCCGCGGGCCCGTTTGACCTTTTGACCCAGATTTGAGGTTGTTCTCTTTTTCCACTAAGTCCCCAGTATATTTGTTGTCTGATGCTATTTTCAAACGGTGATAACTTTTTGTGCGTAGCTCCGATTTGAGTGAATGATATGTCAAATTGTTCGTGGAGACATGTACTACATTTTGTTCCTTTATGCCATGCATGTTTGAGGTCATCTAGATGCTTAAATATCTGTTGCAAGAGTGCAACTTGTTTAAAACTGCTGCTAGTTGTTGTTTTCATGCCATCTTTGCAATGTGATAACTTTTTGCATGTTTATCCAAATGATGCAAATGAGATGTCCACGTGTTCGTCATGTTATGCTCTATATGTTGATTGATTTAGCTTGCATGATAGAATTAATCTTGCCATGCTTATCTCCTTTGCAAAGTGCTATGTGGTTGTTATGTCATTAAACTTGTTATGAGATGTCATTTTGAGGAGCTCAATGCTATTGTTGTGTTTGTCCCCTTGATGCATGCTTAAGTGTTTTCGTTTCACCATCATGTGTATTTTGTTGTGGTGCTTACCAATTGCCATGTTTAGCTTTGAGGTGACTTAAACTTGCTCTCAAAGATGCCATGATGAAACTGCTGTTTTAACACTTAGTGGAATTTCACTAAGTCTGGAATCTGTAATTTCCAGATGCCATGTTTGCTTGTTGTTCTAGGCCAATCCATGATAGTTTTGGGGTGACTCTTGATGATTCCTTGTAGTATATATTGTTGGCTATCCATTCATGCTCTCACATGCTTATTTGAGTGGCTGTAGCATATTTAACTTTTGCTCCCAAATTGCAATAAATTACTGCTGTCAGGATTTTGTTGTCAAGTTCAATATGTCATAGCTTGTTGCTATTGATCCATGGCTCCTTTGGGGGTGCTCCAATGGACTTATTTGCTGTAGGATATGTCTAGTTTATGTCCATACTCTTTGCCATGATGTTTGAGTGCTGTAGCTTATTTATCTCTTGCCCCGAAGTTGCTATGTGGCTGTTATTTTCAGCTTGTGCGTATTTATTGTTTCGGGCGTAACTTTTAGCCCGTAGCTCCGATTGGAGCAAGACCTATATGAAACTTGTGTGATTTTTCGTGTAGATTCATAATATCCTATTGTTATCATGTTTTGAAGTATTTTGCTTGATCGCATTTTGTCATGCTCCTTGTGCTCCCATAGTGCATCAGTCATGCATCCAGCATATTTTGAGTGTGCATTGCATCTTGTTGATTTAGTGCCTTGTGTGTTTGTGTTGAGTAGAGCCGGAAGCTGAGCACGAGGTTACCACCGAGCTTGAGAACGAGGAGCTTTCTTTCGATCCCATCGACAACTCTTCAGGCAAGATGACCGAACCCGGATACCATTACTATCTTTGCCTATTGCTAGAGTATCGCTCTATAGTATTTGCCTTGATGCCCATGTTTTTCCTGTCAGCCTCCTATTGTAACCATGAACCTGTTTAACCACCCTACCTATGCAAACCATTGATTGGTTATACGTAGGCTTCGCTCAGCCCCTCTTATAGCGTTGTTAGTTGCAGGTGAAGATTGAAGATTCTTGCTTCTTGTTGAAGCTTGTTGGGATATCACACTATATTAATTATTAATGAAATCATCTATATATTGGTAATGGGTGGAAGGCTAAGCCTTTTGCTTGGTGATTTGTTCCACTCATGCCGCTAGGAACCGTATAAACCGGTGTTATGTTCCTTGATTATGCGTTCCTCACACGGTTGGGGTTATGGGACCCCCTCGATAAACCGCTAAGTGCTAAGTCTTTTCCAGCAAGTCCCAACATTGGTACTATTCGCCTAATAACTAATAAAACTTGCATAGGGTCTTGCAAACCCGAGTTCTTAATCAACAACCCCGGGCCAGTGCTCCACATGAGTGTTGGTCCGAAACGGGGAGCCTGCGGGGTCACCACGAGGAAACTCGAGGATTGATATAAACCCGTAGCTTCACCCATCCGGTCGTGTCCTGAGACTAGATACGCGCGGCTATTGTCAGGGTGTCGACACGCCGGGAGGATTTGCTGGATTAGCCTTACCTTAGTTCGGAGTATCTTGAGCACGGGATTCCGAGAATACTCGGGCCTTCCCACCTTGGAGTTGCGACTCCGCGGATCGTGGGCTTGTCATGGGCCAATTTGGAACACCCCTGCAGGGTTTGAACTTTCGAAAGCCGTGCCCGCGGTTATGTGGCAGATGGGAGCTTGTTAATATCCGGTTGTAGAAAACTTGACACCTTGTTCCAATACACTACCAGCGTGTGTACCGTGACGGTCATTTTCCGAAAAGGGATTCGGGAAGTGAACACCGTGGGGTTATGCTTGACTTGATTAGTTTAGGATCACTTAGTGATCATCTCTCGACCGAGGCACCTTCTCTTCCCGCTCTCTTTTGCGTAAGCTAGTGCTAGTTGCTGCTGCAGACACTTGTTCTTTCTTCAGCCTTGTTCCACACCCAAGGCTTAAATACTCATGTTACCCGGGAACGGGATTGCTGAGTCTTCTGTGGCTCACAGTTACTTCAACACACCAAATGCAGGTACGATGGTGAGCTACATTGGTGATGGCACTGAGCTAGACTGGGAGTACGACGAGGAGCGTAGCCGTTACTACGTGAACTATCTGGTTGATCAGTAGAGCTTCTACTAGGATTCGTTTCAGACCTGTGGTTTAATGTCATGTTTGGTATCTTGACATTTGGATTTTACCCTTAGATGGGCTGTGATGTTTTATTTGAATGATGCTTGAACATGTAATGAATTTGTGTGACGTGGCGAGTGTAAGCCAACTATCTTTTCAGTTTTCCATCCCCCATTTTTACATGAGTTGTGCAAAGGTACCAAACTTGCGATCATTCCAGCATGGGCTTATATCTTTAAGTCGTGCCTCGACACATAGGAGATATAGTCCCATCCTGGGCATTACAAGTTGGTATCAGAGCCTTCTCCGACCTAGAAGCCCCCACTGATTGATCGAATCGTTGACGGTCGAGTCTAGGCACACACTAAAAATATTTTGAGTCCTATATTTATATCGGAGAGTAGGATTTCTTTGCTTCTCATCCCCTTTCTCTCTGGTGAGGACTCCTGACGTCTACTCTTGCCTCTTCTACTTTCAAAAATTGCACCAATTTTTTTTTAGGAATCTCGCGAGTATTGTTGGATTGTTTCGATGTCCTTGTGACGAGAATATTGTTCTCGATGCCTCCTGACATTAGGGGTTGTGGCAGTGTCCCGGGGAGTTGAGCTTCGGGGTATTGTCGTCACAAGCATATCGCGACAGTACTAAATACTTAAGACGGCCGACATCGAAAATCTCTCCTATACGGTTAGTGGCAAGATAACCTCGACATCACCCAGTACTGGGGAGGTAGTTCGGGAGTATTGCCATAGCTTGGTATAGTGGATGCTTTTCGAAGGTCCGAGGTAGACGGTTTCCGAGAAAGACTGGTTATGTGTTGAAGGATGGATACAGCTGGATGTAGGTTTAGAGTTGATTGCACGGTGCTTCCCCTGTATCCCCAACACCTGATTGCATAACTGGAAACTCTCAGAAATTAATAGGTGGGTTTATCCAGTAGATCGTAGGCATTCTTCCAACGAATGCAGGTTAGCGAGTTCGGGGTTCTACATTGAGTGAAGTGGTTTTATGTCTGATGTTCCGGTCGGGAGTTGCATCTTAAAGGGTCCTTGGCTATGCTGATCCGGGGATTGCAAAACCCTTTCGTAACGCGTTCATAAGCTTATAGCACATAGATGTCAGAACGAAGCTCCTATCTTGCGTTTGTTTCCGTCTGTACCTTGTTGTTTTTCTTTTACCTTTTGTCCCCTATGTGGCTTCTCCTGAAGATTGTTGTTATCATTAAACTGAGAATTTCATTCGTTCCTCTTGTTCGAATGATTTTTGTGAAGACTATGTTGCATTTCAATCCGTTGTTTCAGCTTATACCTTCTTTCAATCAAATTGCTGATTCGTGGTCATCTCTTTCAGGATGGCTCCGAAACGAGTTCCCAACGCTAACCCAGAGGGTGAAGAGGTCCCAGATCGTCCTCCTTCCCCTCCTCCTCCGTCTGAGGCTTGGAGAGCGATTATGCAGACTACAAATCAGAACACCCAGATGTTGATGCAGATGATGCAGCAGATGCAAGCTAATCAAGCTAATCAGGGTGCTCCAGGGAACCAAGGCAATTTCTTCAACCAACAGCACCATGCTACTCTCAACCAGTTCTTGGCCAATCAACCAAAAGCTTTCAGTTACTCTGTCGACCCTCTCGATGCTGAAGATTGGATAACCGATATCAAGAAGCATTTTGAGTGCAGTAACGTGAGGGAAGAGGACTATGTGAAGTTTGCAGCCTTCCAACTCAAGGACCAAGCAGCTGACTGGTGGCAGCAGTACAAAGACTCCAGGCCAGAGCGTGTGATCTCTTGGGAGGATTTCTGCAAGGACTTTCGCTCTCACCACATTCCAACAAGTGTCATTGAGGGTATGCGTGAGCAATTCCGCAACCTGAAGCAAGGCTCTATGACTGTCTACCAGTATAATGTCAAGTTCCAAAACCTCGCCCGCTATGCTAAGCAAGACATACCAGATGCCAAGAGCAAGATCTATCAGTTCCGTGGAGGTCTGAAAGATGAACTTCAACTTGCTCTCACCTTGTTCGAGCCTGATGAGTTCGACAAATTCTATAACATGGCGCTTAAGCAAGAGGCAGCCCATCTCAAGATGGAGGCTTCCAAAAAGAGGATTCGAGATGCTGTTCACTCCTCCTCATCTTCTCAAGTGGTCGCAAAACAACAGAAATTTTGGCTTCCTCCTCCTCCAGTGATTCGAGCTCCTTACAACAACTCCAACAACAACAAGAATGCTGGTGGTCGTGGTTTCTCCCACCCACCCAACTCCAACAAGCAGTCCAAGCAGCAGTTCCAAGTTCCAAGACCAAGTGTTCCTCCTACTCGTCCACTTTCTGAGGTGACTTGCTACAAGTGTGGCCAGAAGGGTCATTATTCCAACAAGTGCAACAACCCAACGCGCCTTCCGCCTCCTCCACCTATCGGTACCGCTATTGTCAAGCATGATCCAAAGGCAGCAAGGGTGAATCTGATGAATGCAGCGCAAGCGGAGAATTCTTCTGATGTGATTTTGGGCAACCTTTCAGTTAACTCTATTCCTGCTAAAGTGTTGTTTGATTCGGGTGCTTCATGTTCTTTCATGTCTCAACCATTTGCATCCAAGTATAATGTTGACGTCCAAAGTCTGCCTCAGAAGTTGCAAGTCATTTCTCCGGGGAGACGTATGACTTCTAATATATTTGCTCCGGATGTTTCTATTCGCATGGGTGATTATCGCTTTCTGGCTAAACCGGTGGTTCTTGGCAATTCTGACATCGACCTTATCCTCGGAATGGACTGGCTTTCTCAGCATGATGCTCAAATTGACTGTGCACAAAAGGAACTCAAGATTACCCATCCCGATGATGATGTGATTATCTTCGCCTCCAGGGATAACACTATCAGGCTTTTCTCTCTCAATGACAAGGGCGAAATGAATGCCATATCTCAAATTCCGGTGGTTAACGAATACCAAGACGTCTTTCCTGAAGAACTTCCAGGCATGCCTCCACACCGTCAGGTGGAATTCGTCATTGAACTCGAGCCGGGTACTGAGCCAGCATGCTGGCGTCCGTACAAGCTCTCTCCTAAAGAATTGAAGGAATTGAAGAAGCAGCTTGATGAACAGGAGCGTATGGGTCTCATCAGGCCTAGTACGTCTCCTTGGGGCTGTGGTGTCTTATTTGTCAAGAAGAAGGATGGCACGGAGCGCCTCTGCGTCGATTACCGGCCATTGAACAAGAAGACAATAAAGAACAAGTATCCGCTCCCCAACATCAACGAACTGTTCGAGCAGCTCAAAGGAGCTAAAGTGTTCTCTAAGCTCGATCTCCGAATGGGCTATCATCAAATTCGCATTCGCGAGGAAGACATCCCCAAGACCGCCTTCAGAACGAGCTACGGCTCATATGAGTATACAGTCATGTCCTTTGGTCTCGCCAATGCTCCTCCTACCTTCTCGAGAATGATGCACTACATTTTCAACCCCTACACCGGCGAGTTTGTGCTTGTGTATCTGGATGATATTCTGGTATTTTCCAAGAATGAAGAAGATCACGAAAAGCACCTCCGTCTCGTTCTCGACAGACTCCGTGAACATAAGTTCTATGCCAAGTTCTCCAAGTGCGAATTTTGGCTCGATAAGGTCTTGTATCTGGGCCATATCATCTCTGCTGACGGTATTGCGGTAAACCCCGAGAAAGTTGAAGCAATTGTCAACTGGGAAACTCCTCAGAACGTCAAGCAACTCCGAAGCTTTCTTGGTCTTGCCAGCTATTGCAGAAGGTTCGTTGAGAACTTCTCCAAGATTGCCAAGCCTCTTTCCAACTTGCTGCAGAAGAATGTCAAGTACTACCGGTCTCCAGATTGTGAAGTGGTATTCAAAACTCTCAAAGAAAAGCTCGTCTCTGCTCCAGTTCTCACTCCTCCAGATGAGTCCAAGCCCTACGAAGTATTCTGTGATGCTTCTCTTCAAGGTCTTGGTGGTGTGCTTATGCAGGACAAGAGAATTGTGGCTTACACTTCTCGTCAGCTGAAGCCAAGTGAGAAGAACTACCCCACACATGATCTTGAACTAGCAGTTGTGGTACATGCTTTGATTACGTGGAGACACCTGCTGCTAGGCAGAAAAGTCGACATCTTCACCGATCACAAGAGCTTGAAGTACATCTTCACACAGCCGAATCTGAACCTCCGCCAGACTCGTTGGGTTGAAATGATCCAAGAGTATGATCCCAGCATCGAATACACTCCTGGCAAGGCGAATGTGATTGCAGATGCTTTGAGCAGAAAGGCATATTGCAACAGCCTTCTTATCAAGCCGTTCCAGCCTGAGCTTTGTGAAGCATTCAGGAAGCTCAACCTCCAAGTTGTTCCGCAGGGTTTTCTTGCAAATCTTCAAGTCGCTCCTACCTTGGAAGATCAGGTCCGTGAGGCCCAACTCAGTGATGCCATGGTGCAGAAGGTGAAACATGGTATTGCAAAGGGTACTCCAAAATACAAGTGCTACCGCGTTGATGAGAGAGATACCTTGTTCTTTGAGGACAGACTCGTCGTTCCCAAAGGTGATCTCAGGAAGCTCATAATGGAAGAAGCACATGATTCCCTCCTTTCCATTCATCCTGGTAGTTCCAAGATGTATCAAGACCTCAAGCAATCTTACTGGTGGACACGCATGAAAAGGGAGATTGCCCAATTCGTGAATGAGTGTGATGTCCGCAGAAGAGTGAAGGCAGAGCATCAGCGTCTAGCCGGTCTTCTCCAACCTCTTCCTATTCCCGAGTGGAAATTTGACCACATTGAAATGGATTTCGTCACTGGCTTTCCTAAGTCCAAGAGAGGGAATGATTCTATCTTTGTGGTGATTGACAAGCTTACCAAAGTCGCTCACTTCCTTCCAGTCAAAGAATCAATCAATGCAGCTCAACTTGCAGAGTTGTACACTTCCAGAATTGTGTCTTTACATGGCGTTCCTCAAGTTATCTCCTCAGACCGTGGAAGTTTGTTCACTTCAAAGTTCTGGGACTCCTTTCAGTCCGCCATGGGCACTAAGATCTGGTTCAACACTGCATTTCACCCTCAGACTAGTGGTCAAGTCGAGCGAGTGAATCAGATTCCGGAAGACATGCTCAGAGCCTGTGTCATTTCTTTTGGCATGAAATGGGAAGATTGCCTTCCATTTGCCGAGTTCTCTTACAACAACAGCTTTCAAGCAAGTGCAGACAAAGCTCCGTTTGAAATCCTCTATGGCAGAAAGTGTCGTACCCCTCTCAACTGGTCCGAGACTGGTGAACGTTAACTTGTTGGCAATGACTTGATCTCAGAAGCCGAAGAAATGTGCAAAGTCATACGTGAGAATCTCAAGGCCGCTCAGTCGCGTCAGAAGATCTACTATGACGGCAAGCATCGTGATTTGGCCTTCAACATTGGTGATCATGTCTATCTCCGTGTTTCTCCGATGAAAGGAACCCAAAGATTCGGTATCAAAGGAAAGCTTGCTCCTAGATACATCGGGCCTTTCAAGATCCTTGGCAAAAGAGGCGATCTAGCCTATCAATTTGAGCTCCCTTCCAACTTCGCCAATGTTCATGATGTGTTTCATGTGTCTCAACTCCGAAAGTGCTTCAAGACTCCTGAACGCATGATTCCGTTTGAAGAGATTGATCTTCAACAAGACTTGTCTTACCGAGAGCACCCAGTTACTATTCTCGAAGAAACCGAGCGCAAGACCCGCAACAAGTCCATCAAATTCTTGAAAGTCAAGTGGTCACACCATACCGACCGAGAAGCTACGTGGGAACGAGAAGATCATCTTCGTTCCGAGTACCCCTCCTTTTTCCAGTCCTAGATCTCGGGACGAGGTCTTTTTGTAGTGGAGGAGAGTTTGTAATGCCCCGGATGTAATACTTTCCCTTTTGGGCAATGAATAATATCTCTGGCTTCATCAATTCCATTCCGGGTTCTTTGTCTTTTCGGGTTTTCGTTCTTTTGTCGTGTGCGTGTGTTCATTCATTCATATCATGTAGTCATGTGCATCACATTGCATTTGTGTTGTTGTTTGCATCCGGGCCCACGCGTTCCTTCCCGTTGTCCGTTTCACGTTCCGGAGCTCCTTCACGTGTCCGTGACATCCCCGAGGCCTACTTTGGTGTTTGGCCGTGTAACGTTCCCGGTTTGGCGCGAGACTTGTCGTGTGTTGTTGTTGTGGTGTGTGTAACCCGCCTGTCAAATCTCGTCGCGTTTGGAGTTCGTTTGGTGCTCCAACAGTTATTCTCGTGAGCTGAAAGTACCTCCACTTTGAGGCCCAAGACACCCCTCCAACAGCCCACCAAACCAACCCAAACCCCTCCCTTCATCTAGGCCATCCAATTCTGATCGCGTGGCCGAAAACCAGACCTCATTTGGACAACCCTAGCTCCTTGTGCCTATATATTTGTCCACCTTCCCCAATTTTTGCCCCAAAATAAGGAAACCCTAGCCCCTTCATCCCCTACCTCCAGCCTCCTCCTTCCACTCCGGCCGGAGCTCGCCGGAGCCCCGCCGGAGGACCTCGCCGGAGTTCCGCCGGCCACCTCACCGCCGCCACCTCCTCCTCACCACCACGACCGCGCCACCTCACCGCCGCGGGCCGTGCGCCGCCGTCCCGCCCCGGCCAGGCCGCCGGCGTCCCTCACCTCGCCTCCCCTCCTCGCCGTTCCCTCCTCCCGCCGCCCCGCGCCGCTCGGGAGCAGCGCCGCCGCCGCCTGGATCGAGGGGAGCCAGGAGCTCCCCGATCCGATCGAAACCGCCCCGCCTGGGCCAGGCTGCCAGGTGGGCCGAACCCTAGGCCGCCCCGGCCTCCTTCGCCTGGGCCCTCCTCCACTCCCGCCAGGACGGGCCGGCCAAGCCGGGCCTCCTTCCGCGCCGCATCGCCAGAAGACCCCGCCGCCGTCGCTCGCCGATCGGGGGATTCCCAGCCACCCCGATCCAGATCCCATCGGGCGCCAGGACCTTAGCGGGCCGAAGCCCCGCTCCGCGAGCCCGTTTGCGGTGGATCCGCTCCGCCGCCCGGGATCCAGGCCCGATCCGCCACCGCGCCGCCCGATCCGCAACGCGCCAGCCCGTTTGACTCCGCGCCAGCCCGGTTGACCCCGCCCGCGGGCCCGTTTGACCTTTTGACCCAGATCTGAGGTTGTTCTCTTTTTCCACTAAGTCCCTAGTATATTTGTTGTCTGATGCTATTTTCAAACGGTGATAACTTTTTGTGCGTAGCTCCGATTTGAGTGAATGATATGTCAAATTGTTCGTGGAGACATGTACTACATTTTGTTCTTTTATGCCATGCATGTTTGAGGTCATCTAGATGCTTAAATATCTGTTGCAAGAGTGCAACTTGTTTAAAACTGCTGCTAGTTGTTGTTTTCATGCCATCTTTGCAATGTGATAACTTTTTGCATGTTTATCCAAATGATGCAAGTGAGATGTCCACGTGTTCGTCATGTTATGCTCTACATGTTGATTGCTTTAGCTTGCATGACAGAATTAATCTTGCCATGCTTATCTCCTTTGCAAAGTGCTATGTGGCTGTTATGTCATTAAACTAGTTATGAGATGTCATTTTGAGGAGCTCATTGCTATCGTTGTGTTTGTCCCCTTGATGCATGCTTAAGTGTTTTGGTTTCACCATAACGTGTACTTTGTTGTGGTGCTTACCACTTGCCATTTTTAGCTTTGAGGTGACTTAAACTTGCTCTCAAAGATGCCATGATGAAACTGCTGTTTTAACACTTAGTGGATTTTGCTCCCAAGTTGCAATAAATTACTGCTGTCAGGATTTTGTTGTCAAGTTCAATATGTCATACCTTGTTGCTATTGATCCATGGATCCTTTGGGGGTGCTCCAATGGACTTATTTGCTGTAGGATATGTCTAGTTTATGTCCATACTCTTTGCCATGATGTTTGAGTGCTGTAGCTTATTTATCTCTTGCCCCGAAGCTGCTATGTGGCTGTTATTTTCAGCTTGTGCGTATTTATTGTTTCGGGCGTAACTTTTAGCCCGTAGCTCCGATTGGAGCAAGACCTATATGAAACTTGTGTGATTTTTCGTGTAGATTCATAATATCCTATTGTTATCATGTTTTGAAGTATTTTGCTTGATCGCATTTTGTCATGCTCCTTGTGCTCCCATAGTGCATCAGTCATGCATCCAGCATATTTTGAGTGCGCATTGCATCTTGTTGGTTTAGTGCCTTGTGTGTTTGTGTTGAGTAGAGCCGGAAGCTGAGTACGAGTACGAGCACGAGGTTACCACCGAGCTTGAGAACGAGGAGCTTTCTTTCGATCCCATCGACAACTCTTCAGGCAAGATGACCGAACCCGGATACCATTACTATCTTTGCCTATTGCTAGAGTATCACTCTATAGTATTTGCCTCGATGCCCATGTTTTTCCTGTCAGCCTCCTATTGTAACCATGAACCTGTTTAACCACCCTACCTATGCAAACCATTGATTGGTTATACGTAGGCTTTGCTCAGCCCCTCTTATAGCGTTGTTAGTTGCAGGTGAAGATTGAAGATTCTTGCTTCTTGTTGAAGCTTGTTGGGATATCACACTATATTAATTATTAATGAAATCATCTATATATTGGTAATGGGTGGAAGGCTAAGCCTTTTGCTTGGTGATTTGTTCCACTCATGCCGCTAGGAACCGTATAAACCGGTGTTATGTTCCTTGATTATGCGTTCCTCACACGGTTGGGGTTATGGGACCCCCTCGATAAACCGCTAAGTGCTAAGTCTTTTCCAGCAAGTCCCAACATTGGTACTATTCGCCTAATAACTAATAAAACTTGCATAGGGTCTTGCAAACCCGAGTTCTTAATCAACAACCCCGGGCCAGTGCTCCACATGAGTGTTGGTCCGAAACGGGGAGCCTGCGGGGTCACCACGAGGAAACTCGAGGATTGATATAAACCCGTAGCTTCACCCATCCGGTCGTGTCCTGAGACTAGATACGCGCGGCTATTGTCAGGGTGTCGACACGCCGGGAGGATTCGCTGGATTAGCCTTACCTTAGTTCGGAGTATCTTGAGCACGGGATTTCGAGAATACTCGGGCCTTCCCACCTTGGAGTTGTGACTCCGCGGATCGTGGGCTTGTCATGGGCCAAGTTGGAACACCCCTGCAGGGTTTGAACTTTCGAAAGCCGTGCCCGCGGTTATGTGGCAGATGGGAGCTTGTTAATATCCGGTTGTAGAAAACTTGACACCTTGTTCCAATACACTACCAGCGTGTGTACCGTGACGGTCATTTTCCGAAAAGGGATTCGGGAAGTGAACACGGTGGGGTTATGCTTGACTTGATTAGTTTAGGATCACTTAGTGATCATCTCTCGACCGAGGCACCTTCTCTTCTCGCTCTCTTTTGCGTAAGCTAGTGCTAGTTGCTGCTGCAGACACTTGTTCTTTCTTCAGCCTTGTTCCACACCCAAGGCTTAAATAGTCATGTTACCCGGGAACGGGATTGCTGAGTCCTCTGTGGCTCACAGTTACTTCAACACACCAGATGCAGGTACGATGGTGAGCTACACTGGTGATGGCACTGAGCTAGACTGGGAGTACGACGAGGAGCGTAGCCGTTACTACGTGAACTATCCGGTTGATCAGTAGAGCTTCTGCTAGGATTCGTTTCAGACCTGTGGTTTAATGTTATGTTTGGTATCTTGACATTTGGATTTTACCCTTAGATGGGCTGTGATGTTCTATTTGAATGATGCTTGAACATGTAATGAATTTGTGTGACGTGGCGAGTGTAAGCCAACTATCTTTTCAGTTTTCCATCCCCCATTTTTACATGAGTTGTGCAAAGGTACCAAACTTGCGATCATTCCAGCATGGGCTTATATCTTTAAGTCGTGCCTCGACACGTAGGAGATATAGTCCCATCCTGGGCATTACAACCGTGGCCGGTGCCCCCCTCTGCCACGCGCGCGATCTGAGTTGTGCATTCTGAATGGCCAGAACCCAAACTCCACGGATCGTACGTCTGCACCATTGGATTCTCCTTGATCGAACGGCGATCCTCATCCCTTTCGATAGCAGATGTAAATGTCTTCAAATAGCCCCTACCAAAAAAATGTTTTCGAATAGCACACGGTTCACACACGAAAGTCATGTGCCTACCAAACTGTGGCCGATGCCCCCCCTGTGCTACATGCGCGATCTGAGTCGTGAGTTCTGATTGGCCAGAACCCAAACCCCAAGGATCGTACGTCTGCATCGTTGGATGCTCCCAGATCGAACGACAATCCTCACCCCTTTCGACAAGAAATGCAGTCCGACTAGGAATTGATTTATATGCCAAAATGCACGATAAATGCCAAACAATGTATTACATTTAGCACAGGAGACGTGAAATGTGCCAGCAAATCAAACCCGTGGTATAATTGTGATTGCTTTATGTGGGAAAAAACTAGAGGCGAAACGATGAACTCACGTCTTCATTTCAAAACTAGTACGTCTTCATTTAAACAAATTTATACTGTTTGTGCACACGAGCGCTTAGAGGCAACCGTTTGCATAGGCCTTTCCGCGCGCGCGGCGGCCCGGAATATTTTTCACCCTGTTCACCTAGGCCGCGAACACCCGGAGTCCCCAACACCCCCTACCGTCCGCCCGCGTTTCACTCAACTAGTCCACCCAATCTCTATCACCTGCTCCCCCTCCCCCAGCTCCACAGCATAACACTCTCCTCCGCCGCCGTGATCACCCCGGCCGTGTGCCCGCTCTTCGGCGTCAACCTACCTCCACTGCCGTTCCCAACACACGGCGGCCCGGGCCTCGCCGTCTTTGTTTGCTCGCCAGCCACCTTCGAGCATATTGATGCAGTAACCCTCGCCTCTCCTGTGATCCAGTCGGGTTTGCATTAAGAAGCCTGTTAGTTACTGCTCTCCATCGCGGTGAGGCATATTTCCTCGCAACCCCTCTTCTAATTTCGTTCCGTATGTTCCCAAATTGGCTATAAAATAACGAAGAGCGTATATATGTTCATTATCTACCTTCATTACTATCCCTCCATTCCTAAACATTTGTCTTTTTAGATATTTCAAATGAACTACCACATACAGATGTATATCGATATATTTTAGAGTGTAGTTTCTCTCATTTTGCTCTGTATGTAGTCACTTGTTGAAATCTCTAGAAAGACAAATATTTAGGAACGGAGGGAGTGCATATAAGTTGTATTTGTTTCAATAAGTTACTGCTTATTTACAGATCTTAGGCGTCCGAGTGACATAAACTTAACAAATTAGACGTACATTTTCTAAATTATTGCATGGCATGTTTAGAAAGCTTGATACCAAGTTGTTAGTTTTATGCTTATCCTCCTTTCCTGAGTTTCACATGTGTTCTCTGTAGATACCGAGTAACAGCGACAACACTCATGCTTCAGGCGATGTATCTTCATCTGATTCGGACAACCCTATGTCTTCAGCAGATTGTGAGGGATCAAGTAATCTTGAACGAGATAGAGCTACAGCAATTACCCTTCCGGTCAGGACACAAAGGCACACTCCAAGGAAGCCCACACACCAGCCTAAAGGTGTATATGAAGTAACCGAGATTGATTTTAAGACTTGGGCTCCAACTAAACGAGATAAACACACACTAGGTTCAGGAGTGTGTGTGGATCTGTTGGCAGGGATAAGCTCAACATTAATCTGCCGAGGTTTCAGAAGGCTGACACAGAAACACGGCGAAGGATAGTCCAGGAGATCATGGATCACTTCAACGTTCCAGAGCAGTGGAGAATGCAGGTGGAACACGCTGCACTGAAGCAGGCTAGGGATACTTGGAGAAACTGGAAGCACGTGCTGTACAAGAAGTACTTGGGTGAAGGCAACGACCCAATCCCGGCATACGCCCAAATTACAAAGGCAGTCTGGGTAGAATTCAAAAGGGTCAGGGCAACTAAAGAGTTTGCTGAGAAGAGTTTCAAGCAATCGGAACTTTAGAAGAAGGACATACACCGCCACCGTATGGGCGTGGCAGGATACTACGGCATGAAACCGATATGGGACCAGGAGGACAAAGAAGCGGTAGCGGCGGGTGGGAATCCGGCCTTTAGTGAAATCAGGGGTGAACGTGCCAGAGACTACTTGCGGGCACGTGCAAAGAGGCGCGATGACGGAACCTATTACTTTGAAAACTCACATGACGCCAAACTGTATCAAGTGATGTTAGAGGCTTCCAAGATACCTGGAAGGTACAGGAACTCAAGGCCATGTGACATTATGTCCATTGCTCTGGAAACAAAAGAGCCCCTGGCCGTGCAAGGGGTATAGGTGTTAATGTCCCTCACAAGAGGGCTTTCACACTCAGCACAGAAGAGAGGCTCATCATGAAAAAAGCGAGGAGTGAAATGACGCAGAATGCATTGCATGAAAGGTTGAGGAAGGATATGTATCTGGCTGTTCCAAAGGATGTTGAGGAGTCAATGATGATGCAGAAGACTCTAACACTGATAGATAGCCAATAGATGGGAGGGGATGCAGGCATGGATGATGCTGCTTATTGCACAATAACACTGCACAAGAGTAGATGTGCATCAGGTGACCCCAACAACACTGAGACTGCATCTGCTCTAGATGATGCTACATCTGATCTATCTGGAATGAAAGACAGAGTGAAGGGCACGCTTACACATTATGAAGGTACATTAAAATGTGCAACCTCCCGGGTTTACCCACCCTTCTTGGAAGATGGCCTCTTCTTGGACAATGTGCCATTGAAGCCGGGGTGTATGAAGTGCTACGTGACTGAAGTAAAGCCTGGATTCAATGAATTTACCTTGAAGAATGTCCTAGGAGACTTCGATGAGCAAAGGACCTTGGGAGAAACACAGTTACATCACATCCAATGGCCACGAAAGAAAATAGAGTTCATCGATGAGATCCCTGAAGCCCAGCCAAGAGCAACCACTGTCGCCCCTCAACTGGTGACGCTCTCCTTGCCACAGCAGATCTCGTGGGCTGATGCATCATCTTGTGATCAGACGGCCCGACTTTTTGGCGCACTTGCCATGTCATCCTCCGCCTCAAAGCAGCCACTGGCAAGGCCAACTACTAGTGAAGACGCACCACCGGTTCAGATGACGGCGCTGATGCAGTGGGGGGAGACCCAGCTGCAACATATGCTCAGCAGACCAACCTAGTGGAATAGACTGCTAAGCAAGCTGATGCTTTGGAACCGCCTGCTAAGCATTTTGCATGTCCAGAACCGACTGCTCATCAGTCCGTCAGTCCGCAGTCGCGTGATCAGCATACCAATGCGTCGGCACTTCCTGCTCAGCAAACCAACGCGTTGGCACGACCTCCTCAACACACCGACAAGTTGGCACCACCTGCGCAGAAACCCGACATAGCTTCAACGCATGGTCAGCAATCCGATGCCTCTGCTCCTACAGCCCAGTAGTCCATCACAATAGCACCGCCAGCTCAGCGTTCCGACATAGATAAACCGTCTGCTAAATAGCCCATCCAAGCTTCACCATCTGCTCGGTAGTCTACCTTGCAGGCAACCAGACATTCTGCCAGAAATGCTTCAAGTACCAAGAAGGAAGTGGCCAAAAAGGCTACACCCACGACCACGAGGAAGCGTAGCGGGAGAGTGAAGAGGAAAGAGAACGATTGCCTCTTTCTTAAAGCACTCATCGCCGAGAACCAAACTAACATTAGCTTGTTTGAATCGACGAGTAATATTATTTCTGACGGCATGGATGATGAAGAAATAGCTTTGCAGCTTGCTAAAAGTAAAGCATGCATACTTGAAGCGCACAATTACATCCATGGTCAGCCATTTCTTGTTGGCGAATACTTTGATGAGTGCAGCTCTAGTTGCCGCGAGTTAGATGAATATTGCATGGATCAAATGTTAGTAGGTCATCATGTTTTGCTAGTCCACTATAACAGAGATCATTTTCGACACAATGCAGGTTCCATCAATGTGAGTTTCGAGGACTTACATCTCTTCTTCAACTTCAACGTGCTCGACGCCACTCTTGTTAGAGCTTGATTTTTTAAGTGCTTAACAAACTTTGATCAACTTCTCCATACAAGGCTGTAAATGATAAACAACTAACTACATTTTATTCCTCTCAGGGGATTGAACGCACAGAGAAGAAAAAGGGAGAGCGTGTAATTCATAGATCCTGCCTTAGAAAATGGCACAATAATACATGGTAAGGACCGACGTGACTGGACCGTTAAAACGGTCGTCCGTCTCTTCGAAAACAGGTCCCATGCAGAATCATTTCTCCGGCCATATAATGAACGGCAAATCAAGTAAACTACCACACATACAGTGATTCCCTTTCAGATTTCTACATAATTCGTAAGTTCATGGCTTTCTTAATGTGTAGCGATCACTGGATATTCGCATTCATTGTTCCAAACAAGAAAACAGTTTACTACATCGATTCTCTGAGAGAGTCAACAAACACTCAGGATCTGACGCATCTTCAGCAATTCATTGATAGGTATTGAATTCTGTGATGTTGAAATTAATTTGCATTCATATCTGGTTCAGTAATTGATGTTGTCAAAATTCATCTTCATTTGAAGTGTGCTCGCATCGTGGAAAACTAAACCAGGGAACCTGTTTAATAGGGAACTACCTCTGCAGCACGAGATCGTTTGTGGGGACCCCGACTTAAGAGTCAAGATCACCGAATGCACATGTATAGTGATCTCAGAGATCAATGCTCACTAAACACACAGAAGCTGAATAACAAGAGTCTTACATCCATACATACCGTCTTACACAAATTATAACCATTATGGCCAAGTCTTACATAGATAAAGCCTCAAGGGCTGAATAGCAAACAAACTCGAATAGCGGAAGTCTTCGAAGATAAGTAGAACCCATGCCATCTACCTTAGCCCTACATGCATTCTGACTGGGAAAGCGTCCTAGTTCGCATGTTCGTCTCCAGAGAATTCTTCTTCAAATTCCTGCTCCTCCATGCCTGGCCAATTAAATAACTAGTGGCAAGCCAATGAGTACTTTGAATGTACTCGCAAGCAACCCATTATTTGGTTCAAGGTAACAATGCAAATATACAACAACGAGCAGCCTAGCTACAAGCTAGATTAAATATTCTACCACCATGTAACATGCATCAATAAATTTGGGTAATGTGATGGCCTGGCTACTCATATAAATAAGGAATTCCTTCTTTTCCGGGAGCCCATTCGGATAGAACTCCAAAGTTAAGCGTGCTCAGCTTGGAGTAGTTTCAGGATGGGTGACCGACCGGGAAGTTGCTCCCGGGTGCGCATGAGTGAGGACAAAGTGCGCAGAAAAGACTAGTATTGATATGTGAGGCCACTCTAGATCCCGCCAGGAGTAACGACCACCGGCGGGTGTGTCCGGGGCGTTACAAGTTGGTATCAAAGCCGACCCTCGCGGTTACACGGATGTTTGCGGACAGTTTGCAGTCATGTTGTGCATGACGTTTGTAACCCGTTGTGGCACACGGCATGGCACATGTGCTGTCCTGGAAGCACAGACGGTTGTGCCAAGAGGGAACGTTCCTGTGGCCCGACGAGGACGTCGGTTCCTCTGAGTGAGGGTGTATGTGATGGCCTGGCTTATTAGGGATGATATACTACTCATATAAATAAGGAATTCCTTCTTTTCCGGGAGCCCATTCGGATAGAACTCCAAAGTTAAGCGTGCTCAGCTTGGAGTAGTTTCAGGATGGGTGACCGACCGGGAAGTTGCTCCCGGGTGCGCATGAGTGAGGACAAAGTGCGCAGAAAAGACTAGTATTGATATGTGAGGCCAGTTTAGATCCCGCCAGGAGTAACGACCACCGGCGGGTGTGTCCGGGGCGTTACAGGTAACCTCGAAGACATGTTACAGATATCAACATGAATGGAGTTCAATTCTTCCTCAACGAGTCAAGTCACCACCTTGACTCAACACACACACACATACTTTCACCGAGATTGTAAAATTCTGGACATAGTTTAAGTAGCACCACCCAATTGTCCATGACCGTGGACACGGCTATTCGAATAGTTTTACACTCTGCAGAGGTTGCGCTCTTTACCCACAAGATCCGGGAAGCTTTCGTGTCACCCACGATCCCGCAGTACCTCAAGTACTCAGGGGAAGCACCCGGTCATTATCTTTTCCTAGACGACACTAGCATAGGGTCCACTCGTTGGTGCACGGCCCTCGAGTACAACCAATAGATCATGGGACTTGCCCTATTTTCAATGTCACACGTACACGAAGGGACCAACGGTGTGTCCGGTGCCCTGTAAAAACAGTCATGGTCGTCTATCCAAGCACGACCCCGTCCCGGGAGTGACCTCAAGTCTTACCCGTCACTAGTGATGTGGGCACCATGCTAGTATCAGCCTAAGTAATCAATAATGCCCCGTCCCGTAAGGGGTAGAGTGGTTGCACATGTTTGGTTGGGACGGTGGTCACACATAAATCTAATCCATCATTTCACCCACACACAAGATCTTTCTTGGCACACCACTTCTTCCTCAAGTGATGACCTAACTCAACATCACCCTCGGGCATTAGGGGCAACCGATGGGGTTTTCGAAAAGAATGCAACCACGAAGGATTCATGGCACACATGCATCACTAAGAATCACTATTAATCATTTGCATTGCATCTAAGCATATAGCAAGATCATGAGTAAGGCATGCATCATGTGGTGGCTTTCAACTAGGTCACCACCGTCACTCTTATCATCATGCATTCGGAAATAAAAAGGGTTCCGAGGAACACAAAGGTATCATGGTCAAAGGGCTGCTTGCCTGGATTGGCTTGGTCTTCAAGGTCTTCAAATCCTTCCCCTCCTTCTTCTTCAGCAACCTCGTCAAACACGGTATCTAATCGTCGCAATAAACAACGGGAAAATAAGACTATAATAAAAATAGAAAAACCAAAGTGCTCAGAAAAATGTCAACTTATTTTTATCAAATACTAGGGGGAAAACTAAGATGGCAAAAATTCCTAGTTTGAGATTGGGAGTGACAGAATGGGATACATGTATTTTTGAACACAGGTTTTAGTGTTCAAAAATGGATTTAAATTTGAACATTATAGAAAAGGTCCATGAATATGGGTGAAAGTGACATCATTAAATAGGTTGGATTTTTGCAAGTTTTTAGGAGCTGCAATTAATTCATTTGGATAAATATTTAATCCTGTGGAATTATTTGAAAATCCCACAAAAACGAAAAAGAAAAAGGGTTGGTGTGCAACTGGGCCAGAACGGCCACAGTGCACATGCCCAAAGGGGGAACCAGCCCAGCGCACGGGCGCCAGCACACGCGCCAGGTTTTCAAACCTGACGGGCGGGGCCTGGTGTCAGTGAGAGGAGAGAGGGGCGAGGGCGAGGGGAGGCTGACAGGCGGGGCCCGCCTGTCATCCCTAACCCTCCGGCAGAGGGCCGGCGAGCTCACCGGCGAAGACTCGGGGCACGGCAGGGCAAGCTGAGGGCAGGGACGGAATCAACGAGGTGTCGCCAATCTGGTGGAGGTGGAGTGGGTCGCCGGAGTGGCCTGGTTCGCCGGCGGTGAGGTCACGCGGCAGAGGAGCTTCGGGTGGTGGTGGTTCCGGCTGTTTCCGGCAGCTGCAGAGAGGGAAAAGAGGGGGAAAAGAATCAGTGGGGCGTCGTGGTGCTAGATCGAGCGAGAGGAGCGGCTGGGACGGCTTGTACCGAGCGGACGACGGCGAGCCGCCGCGGCGGAGCTCGAGCTCGATCTCGAGCTCGGGCCTGTCTGGAGTGGAGTGTGTGGCGTAGGGGGAAGATTAGGTGGGTGGTAGCGCAATTGGTGAGCAGAGGAGGAGCTCGAGGGGTCCTTTTATAGGCGAACGGCGCGGTGCCGTGGACCTGTGCGCCGGCGAGCTTCTGCCCATTGCCACAGGGCTCGGGAGGACCCGGGGTGGTGTCTGCGGAGTTGCTGGATGCGGTCTAGGGCCGGGGAGAGGAAGAGAGAGAGAGCGGGGGAAGCGTCGAGAGCTGCGCGCGTGTGAGGCCGAGGACTGGAGCTTGCGGGCGGCCGACGCACGGGCGAGGGCAGCCACAGGAGGGAGAAGGATGAGGGGGACAGCGCCGGGGCGTCTTGCGGACGTCGAGGCGCGTTGAGTGGCGCGAGGGGGAAGCACGAGGTGGTCGGGGGCGACTGATTGGAGGAGGCTACAGTGCGGGCGTGCACTGTAGCGCGCTCTGGAGCATGCCAGGGCATGCCTTTGGCTTGCTGGACGCGGCCACCTTGTTTGGGGGGTCAGGTATGGAGTAAACAAGTGGGATGTGGCCTTGGATGCCTTGGTTACCCAATGGAAGAGGAGGGAGGTTGAGGGAAGGTGAAAACTGGGCTGTCCAGCAGAGTAAAATGGGGTTTTCACCCCTCTATTATTGAGCTCTGGCCATGGGGAAGTTACTGGAGGTGCAAGGGACCTGGGGAAGCTGTGGTAGAAAGTTGGGCTCAAGGAGAACAGGAGAAGAGGTGAAAATGGTAACTTTGGAAAATCACCAGAAGGTGTTTGATGTGGTTTAGAGCAGTCAAATGATCTCCACTAGCCATGACACTTAACAGGATTAAATGGCATATGGAAATAGGGTGTTTCACCAAGTTTGGGCTTATTTGAAGAAACTTGCCAATGTAACCTTGGTGAACCCTAGAAATCAACAGAAATGGTTTCACCATGTTTGAGTCAAGCTAATGACCCCCCTTGATGCACCACTTGCTGTAGTGTCATCATTTGGGGTTGTGATCATGCCCACAAAGTTTGAAGCCCCAAGTAAAAAGTTGGTAGTGTAAAGTTGTTCAAATTTGAATTTGAACAGAAATGGTTTTGGGGTACTCTGACCAAGTTAACCTTCTCCAAAGCTTGTGCCATTTGTTATAGATGCCTTATTAGACCATTTTAGCATGTGTACCAAGTTTGAGAGCATTTGGACAAGTTTGGCAATGTAAAGTTGCTCAAACTTCAGATATGGACAAAATGGTTTTGAGGGGTTTTGATGATGTTTTCTTGCTTCCCAAGGCATGGGGCTTGGCAAGATCATCAAATATTTCATATATGACATGATAGAATTTCCCTGGAATTTTTAGAGAATATTTCCTTTGTAAATATTTCAAAAGCTTGAAATATCCAGAAAGGGTTTCTGAGGGATTTGACCAGTATTTGAACATGACCAAGTGTTGAAACTCTTATATATGGACAATATATGTCCTATGAGTCTCCCTGAATTTTGGCAAATATTTTTGAAATAATTAAATAATTTTTCCCTATTAAAGACCATTTCTGTCCTTAAGAAAAAGCTTTTAAATAAAATAGGAAAATAACTTTTAAAATTATACTTTTGTGGTTTATGGGAGTCCTATATCTACTAGGTTTCAAATATACTTTTTGAAATAATTTTCTCACCCTAAATCAAGCACTTGCAGTGCAAACCTCAATTCAGGGGGTTTTTGGAAAACTAATTTTTGAAAATACATTTTGGCCAAATTAATTTTATAAGAAAATACTATACTCCTATAAACACTTGGTATGATCATTGGGCAGAAGTTTTGGGTAAGGAGATGAAATCTACAAGAGGGAGTAGTTGACTTTAAAGAGCACTTGAAAAACACAGGGAGAAAAACTTAATTCCAAATAAAAGCAAAATGATGCCAACAATTTTTTTGTTGGTCCAAATTTTCATGCTCTATTGATACAAATGACATGTTACAAAATGCAGGGTGTAACAGACATACCCCCCTTACAAGAATCTCGTCCCCGAGATTCCTAAACTAGGTCTTAAAAGAGATCAGGATACTCGGATCTAAGATAGTCTTCACGTTCCCAGGTTGCTTCTGCTTCCGTGTGGTTGCTCCACTGGACCTTGAAGTACTTAATGGTGCGGCTTCGCGTTCATCGTTCTGCTTCATCCAGAATGCAAATGGGCTTCTCACGGTAGGTCAAATTAGGCTGAAGATCAATAGCTTGGTGATCAACATCCTTGTAGAGATCAGGCTTGTTTGGAACTTGGAGACACTTCCTGACTTGCGACACGTGGAATACGTTGTGCACATCGGATAACTCAGGTGGTAGTTCCAACTGGTAAGCCACTTCTCCTCGTCATGCAGTGATCTCAAAGGGTCCAATGAACCTTGGTGCGAGCTTCCCCTTAACGTGGAAACGCTTGGTTCCCTTTAGAGGAGTCACCCGCAGGTACACATGGTCTCTGACACGGAAACTCATATCCCGGCGGTGAGTGTCAGCATAGCTCTTCTGCCTTGACTTGGCTGCCTTCAAACGTTCTCTGACTAGTTGGACTTGCTCTTCTGCTTCGCGGAGAATATCTGGTCCAAAGACTAGCCCTTCTCCAGTCTCTGACCAGTTGAGGGGTGTGCGACATTTGCATCCATACAACACCTCAAAAGGTGCCATCTGAAGGCTCGACTGATAACTGTTGTTATAGGAGAACTCGGCAAAAAGGAGGCAATCTTCCCACTTGGCTCCATATGCCAAGACACATGCTCGGAGCATGTCTTCGAGAATTTGATTTACTCGTTCTGTCCGACCTCCGGTGTGCGGGTGAAAAGCCGTGCTGAAAGACAACTTGGTTCCCAAGGCTTCTTGGAACTTCTTCTAGAACCTTTAGGTGAACTGGGTTCCTCAATCTGACACAATCTCCTTGGGAACACCATGAAGGCTTACGATTCTGTCGATGTAGAGAGCTGCCAGCCAGTTGCCATCATAAGTAGTCTTGACAGGAATGAAATGGGCTACCTTGGTCAAATGGTCGACTATGACCCAGATGGAGTCATGTCCTCTATTCGACCTTGGTAAACCAGTGATGAAGTCCATTCCGACTTTATCCCACTTCCACTCAGGAACCTTGAGTGGTTGGAGCAATCCAGCAGGTCGCTGATATTCGGCCTTAACCCTTTGGCACACATCACACTTTGCAACATAGGTTGCAATCTCTCTTTTCATCCCGTGCCACCATAATCTTTCCTTCAAGTCTTGGTACATCTTGGTTCCTCCAGGGTGGATGGAATATGGAGTGTCGTGGGCTTCTTGCAGGATTAGGTTCTTCAGCTCAATCTTGTTTGGTACGCACATGCGGCCTTTGTACCAAACAATCCCGTGCTCGTCCTCGGAGAATCCTGGGGCCTTGCCTAGCTTCATCTTCTTCTTGATGCCTTCAATGCTTGCGTGCCCACCTTGTGCCTTCTTGACTTCGTCCATCAGGGTTAGTTTGACTTCCAGATGATCTAGAAATCCAGGGGTGACCAATTCCAAACTGAATTGTTCCAGCTCTTCAAACAGGGCTGGCTGCCTCTTTTGAATTATGTCATTCAAGGAGCAAGCCTTTCTGCTTAAGGCATCGCCTACCACGTTAGCCTTCTTGGGGTGATATTGAACACTGAGGTCATAATCTTTGATTAGTTCCAACCATCTCCGTTGCCTCATGTTCAATTCCTTCTGGGTGAAAATGTACTTCAGACTTTTGTGGTCTGTGTATATCTCACACCGTTTCCCTAAGAGGTAATGTCGCCATGTCTTCAAGGCATGAACCACTGCTGCTAAATCAAGATCGTGAGTAGCGTAGTTCTCTTCATGAGGTCGTAGCTGCCTGGAGAGGTAAGCTATGACTCGGCCTTCTTGCATCAGAACGCTTCCCAATCCGGTTCGAGAGGCATCACAATATATCACGAACTCCTTGTGAATATCAGGTGTTGCCAGAACTAGGGCAGTGCTCAACCTCTTCTTGAGCTCTTGGAAGCTCTCTTCGCATTTTGGCGTCCATTCGAACTTCTTGTCCTTCTTGAGGAGCTGAGTCATTGGCCGGGCAATGCTAGAGAATCCTTCCACAAATTTGCGGTAATAGCCCGCAAGTCCGAGGAAGCTTCTGATTTCCTTGACGGTCGTTGGAGATTGCCATTGGGTCACAGCTTCGATCTTCGTGGGATCAACTGACAATCCTTCTTCGGTCAAGACATGACCTAAGAATCCAACTTTATGCAGCCAAAACTCACACTTGCTGAATTTGGCGTATAGTTGGTGTTCTCGAAGCTTGTCTCGTACCAACCTCAAATGTTGCTCGTGCTCTTCCTCCGTCTTCGAGAAGACAAGTATGTCATCGATGAAGACAACAACAAACTTGTCCAAATATTCCATGAAGACGTCATTCATGAGATACATGAAGTAAGCTGGGGCATTGGTTAACCCAAAGGACATGACCATGCACTCGTACAGGCCATATCTGGTTACAAATGCCGTCTTCGGAATATCTTGAGGTCTGATCTTCAGCTGGTAGTACCCAGATCTGAGGTCGATCTTGGAGAACACCTTGGCTCCGCTGAGTTAATCAAATAGATCTTCAACCTTGGGAAGTGGATACTTGTTCTTGATTGTAACCTCGTTGAGGGAACGATAGTCAATGCATAAGAAGATGGTACCGTCCCTTTTTGCCACAAACAGAACAGGTGATCCCCAAGGGGAGGCACTTGGGCGGATAAATCCCTTCCTCAGCTGCTCTTCCAGCTGCTTCTTCAACTCGGCTAATTCTTCCGTCCCCATTCTATAAGGCTTCTTATAGATGGGTCCTGCCCCGGGCACGAGCTCGATGATGAACTCAATGTCACGGTCAGGGGGCATTCCCGGTAGCTCATCTGGAAAGACATCGGGATACTCGCATACTACCGGTACTTGCTCTAGTCCAACTTCAGACAGACAATTGACTTGAGTGGCTTGAGCAGAAGAGGAGTTGGAAGCAAACTTAACTTCGACTCCTTGGTCATTGGTCACAGTGACAGTCCGATTGGCACAGTCTAATAAGCCTTGGTGCTTGTTGAGCCAATTCATGCCTAGGATCACATCCAAGCCTTGTGATCTTAGGACGATATGGTCTGCTAGGAAATCTACCCCGTTAATGGTAATACTGACTCCCTTATAGCCTATCTTGTCTCTCATCTCCGCTCCGGGGGTTTGTACCACCATGGGCTTATTCAGGGGTCTAGGGGTCATGCCACTTTTTAATGCAAATCTTTGAGTGACAAATGAATGCGTGGCTCCAGAATCAAACAAGACAGTTGCAGGTGCTGAGTTGACAAGGAACGTACCCAGCACGACGTCCAGGTCTTCCTGGGCTTCTTTAGGAGTGACGTGATTCACACGCCCCTTCCCATGGTTAGGCAGGTTGCGAGGAGCTTGGTTCCTTGGTGGCATCCCGCGGCCTTATCCTGGGTTGTGCGCATTGGGGCGCGGGGCATCAGGCTTCTTGTTGGAGCACACCCTTGAGATGTGTCCTGACTGACCACATCCAAAGCAAGTGACTTGGTTTGGATTATTGGTCTTGTTGCCACTACTGTTATTGGGGTTGAATGCTGGCCTTGGGTTGGCATACTGCTGAGGCTGATAGCTAGTGCGAGGTGCAGGAGCTCTTGGTTGATGGTAGGTTGGCCTGACCGGGGCTGGCTGCCACGGGCGAGGCTTCTGGTTGCTGGAACTTCCCTTGCTGACCATCTTGCGCTTATGAGTGTCTTCTAGAGCACGCCGCTTGTCTTCAAGCATGAGTGCTTTGTTCACCAGGTCAGGGAAGGTTGGGCAGTCGCACACGACAAGCGAGTACTGCAGAGTCTGATTGAGGCCTTCCATGAAGCGCTCCCTTTTTGCAGCATCAGTGCTGACATCTTCAGGAGCATACCTTGACAGAACACTGAACTTTTGCATGTACTCCTTGACAGTGCCACTTCCTTGCTTCAGGGCTCGAAACTCACGCTTTTTGATAGCCATGATTCCGGAAGGAATATGGGCCTTACGGAATTCTGCATTGAAGTTGTCCCAAGTGATGTCTTCCCCAGCATGCATGACCTTGAATCCATCCCACCAAGCTCTAGCAGTCCCCCGAGGCAGTGGGCAGCATAAGCCACCTTCTCACGGTCTTCGGTGCATATGACTAGTTCCAGCAAGTCCTCAACGGTGCGGACCCAGTCGTCCGCATCCAGGGGTTCAGCAGTCTCGATGAAAGTTGGCGGTGCATGTTTCTTGAACTCTGCCAACGTGGAACGTCCATTGCCATTCCCCGCCGGCTGGCGGTTGTTGGTGACAGCTTGAGCAATCATCCGAAGGGCTGCGGTGTTGGCTTGGCCTTCCTCCCGGAAAGCTTGGAGAAGCTGAGCCATGTCCATGTTCGGAGGAGGTGGTGGTGGCGGAGCTTGGTCGTTGGTTTGGTCGTGGCCGGCCTCTGATTGGGCGGATGCTCCGGCTTCAGGCTGCTGGGTAGAGGTACCAGTACGAGTTACAACAGGCATCCTGTTGGAGCAGTAAAAGGTCTCATGATTTGGAAGAGGGAAAGCAATAAAGATGGGTGCCTAGTAAGGGGGTGGGTGTGACACTAATCAAATCATGCAAGGGCCGAAAGGGCCAAACACATTCATTAAAATCCAAATGGGTGATGCAGTCGTTTACATATTCCCAAAGGGAGAATACAACGTACATCCAAACACAACAAAAGCAAACACTAGATGGCTTCATATGAACCATACAAGGACTCGACTTCGCATAGGGGTTACATGACCTATCCTACCGTAGAGGTCACGAACTGGCATGTCCGAGTTACGAGTAATGCCTAAGCGGCGGAATGCTCGGTCGCGTATTCTGTCTCTTCTGGGTCTTCCTCCTTGTCTTCATCTGTCTGGCCCCCCTTATCACTTGAGGGTGTGGGGGAGCGGAGGAGTTGGATACGGCGGTGTTTTGTCGGTGGTGCAGGGAAAAGCTTGCGATATTCCCTTGCCGTCATACGGCGTAGCCGGGGTGGTTCTTCATCCTTGGAAGATACATCTCCTGAGGGCCTTCCGCCTCGGTACGCGATAGCGGACTATTCGGGAGGCGCACCTTCCTTCTTTACCCTATCCGTCTTCTCTTGTACTCGACGAAGAAGTGCCTTGGTCTTGTGAAGTTCTTCTTGGAGCTTCATCGATTCCGGGGCCAAATCTTGTGCCAAGCTATCGGCACATAGGTTGAAGTAGGTCTGGAATCGAAGTGGAAGTCCTTCCTTCAGTGGAGGGGCTTGTGCGCTGCTTTCATCTTCACCTTCCTTCCGGTAAGGCAAGAAGCGGGTTGTCATCTTGGCTGCCATCTCCGGAAGAAGCTCGCAGAGACGGGTTAGTGCCTTGAGTGCAGCAGCCTCGATAGCGAGGGGTAGTGTTGCCATCTAGGGTCCCTCGAAGAACCAACTGGTGGGAGGATCGTTTGCCTTCACGATCACTTCCACATGGTACTCCACCTCAGTGTCATTAACCCAATGCTCATGGTAGGTGAGGATGGGTGCTCGGTGGAGCTGGCACTCCTGGAGGCTATCCTCGAGAAGCAAGGGGAACCCAGTGGTCAGTTGCTCTTCAAGTACAATGGCCATCTACAAAGGTTAAATAGGAGAGGTTAATAAGCCGATGATATCTCAGGTTGGTAAGGTTTAGAAAAGAAGAGAGGTTCAGAAGGTTTTTGAAAAGGGTCTCATCTTACTAACGCCCATGCTAACTAAGGCTTCCTACAGTCAGGATGGCTCTGATACCAGCTCTATGGGGACCCCGACTTAAGAGTCGAGATCACCGAATGCACGTGTACAGTGATCCCAGAGATCAATGCTCACTGAACACGAAGAAGCTGAATAACAAGAGTCTTACATCCATACATACCGTCTTACACAAATTATGACCATTATGGCCAAGTCTTACATAGATAAAGCCTCAAGGTCTGAATAGCAAATAAACTCGAATAGCGGAAGTCTTCGAAGATAAGTAGAACCCATGCCATCTGCCTTAACCCTATAGGCATTCTGACTGGGAAAGCGTCCTAGTTAGCATGTTCGTCTCCATAGAATTCTTCTTCAAATTCCTGCTCCTCCATGCCTGGCCAATTAAATAACCAGTGGCAAGCCAATGAGTACTTTGAATGTACTCGCAAGCAACCCATGATTTGGTTCAAGGTAACAATGCAAATATACAACAACGAGCAGCCTAGCTACAAGCTAGATTAAATATTCTACCACCATGTAACATGCATCAATAAATTTGGGTAACCTCGAAGACAGGTTACAGATATCAACATGAATAGAGTTCAATTCTTCCTCAACGAGTCAAGTCACCACCTTGACTCAACACACACACATACTTTCACCGAGATTGTAAAATTCTGGACATAGTTTAAGTAGCACCACCCAACTGTCCATGACTGTGGACACGGCTATTCGAATAGTTTTACACTCTGCAGAGGTTGCGCACTTTACCCACAAGATCCGGGAAGCTTTCGTGCCACCCACGATCCCGCAGTACCTCAAGTACTCAGGGGAAGCACCCGGTCATTATCTTCCCCTAGACGACACTAGCATAGGGTCCACTCGTTGGTGCACGGCCCTCGAGTACAACCAATAGATCATGGGACTAGCCCTATTTTCAATGTCACGCGTACATGAAGGGACCAACGGTGTGTCCGGTGCCCTGTAAAAACAGTCATGGTCGTCTATCCAAGCACGACCCCGTCCCGGGAGTGACCTCAAGTCTTCCCCGTCACTAGTGATGTGGGCACCATGCTAGTATCATCCTAAGTAATCAATAATGCCCCGTCCCATAAGGGGTAGAGTGGTTGCACATGTTTGGTTGGGATGGTAGTCACACATAAATCTAATCCATCATTTCAACCACACACAAGATCTTTCTTGGC
>LR738713.1:311494092-311525168 GCA_902687465.1 Secale cereale | reverse complement strand
GTACTCAGGGGAAGCACCCGGTCATTATCTTCCCCTAGACGACACTAGCATAGGGTCCACTCGTTGGTGCACGGCCCTCGAGTACAACCAATAGATCATGGGACTAGCCCTATTTTCAATGTCACGCGTACATGAAGGGACCAACGGTGTGTCCGGTGCCCTGTAAAAACAGTCATGGTCGTCTATCCAAGTACGACCCCGTCCCGGGAGTGACCTCAAGTCTTCCCCGTCACTAGTGATGTGGGCACCATGCTAGTATCATCCTAAGTAATCAATAATGCCCCGTCCCATAAGGGGTAGAGTGGTTGCACATGTTTGGTTGGGATGGTAGTCACACATAAATCTAATCCATCATTTCAACCACACACAAGATCTTTCTTGGCACTCCACTTCTTCCTCAAGTGATGACCTAACTCAACATCACCCTCGGGCATTAGGGGCACCCGATGGGGTTTTCGAAAAGAATGCAACCATGAAGGATTCTTGGCACACATGCATCACTAAGCATCACTACTAATCATTTGCATTGCATCTAAGCATATAGCAAGATCATGAGTAAGGCATGCATCATGTGGTGGCTTTCAACTAAGTCACCACCGTCACTCTTATCATCATGCATTCGGAAATAAAAAGGGTTCCGAGGAACACAAGGGTATCATGGTCAAAGGGCTGCTTGCCTAGATTGGCTTGGTCTTCGAGGTCTTCAAATCCTTCCCCTCCTTCTTCTTCAGCAACCTCGTCAAACACGGTATCTAATCGTCGCAATAAACAACGGGAAAATAAGACTATAATAAAAACAGAAAAACCAAAGTGCTTAGAAAAATGTCAACTTATTTTTATCAAATACTAGGGGGAAAACTAAGATGGCAAAAATTCTTAGTTTGAGATTGGGAGTGACAGAATGGGATACATGAATTTTTGAACAGAGGTTTTAGTGTTCAAATATGGATTTAAATTTGAACATTACAGAAAAGGTCCATGAATATCGGTGAAAGTGACATCATTAAATAGGTTGGATTATTACAAGTTTTTAGGAGCTGGAATTAATTCATTTGGATAAATATTTAATCCTGTGGAATTATTTGAAAATCCCATAGAAAAGAAAAAGAAAAAGGGTTGCTGTGCAACTGGGCCAGAACGGCCACAGTGCACAGGCCCAAATGGGGAACCAGCCCAGCGCACAGGCGCCAGTGCGCGCGCCAAGTTTTCAAACCTGACGGGCGGGGCCCGGCCTCAGTGAGAGGAGAGAGGGGCGAGGGCGAGGGGAGGCTGACAGGTGGGGCCCGCCTGTCATCCCTAACCCTCCGGCAGAGGGCCAGCGAGCTCACCGGCGACAACTCGGGGCACGGCAGGGCAAGCTGAGGGCAGGGATGGAATCAGCGAGGTGTCGCCGATCTGGTGGAGATGGAGTGGGTTGCCGGAGTGGCCTGGTTCGCCGGCGGTGAGATCTTGCGGCGGAGGAGCTTCGGGTGGTGGTGGTTCCGGCTGTTTCCGGCAGCTGCAGAGAGGGAAAAGAGGGGGAAAAGAATTAGTGGGGCGTCGTGGTGCTAGATCGAGCGAGAGGAGCGGCTGGGACAGCCTGTACCGAGCGAACGACGGCGAGCCGCCGCGGCGGAGCTCGAGCTTGATCTCGAGCTCGGGCCTATCTGGAGTGGAGTGTGTGGTGCAGGGGGGAGATTAGGTGGCTGATAGAGCGATTGGTGAAGAGAGGAGGAGCTCGGGGGGTCCTTTTATAGGCGAACAGCGAGGTGCCGTGGACCTGTGCACCGGCGAGCTTCTACCCGTTGCCACAGGGCTCGGGAGGAGCTGGGGTGGTGTCTGCGGAGTTGCTGGATGCGGTCTAGGGCCGGGGAGAGGAAGAGAGAGAGCGGGGGAAGCTTCCAGAGCCGCGCGCGTGTGAGGCCGAGGACTGGAGCTTGCGGGGGGCCGGCGCGCGTGCGAGGGCAGCCACAGGAGGGAGAAGGAGGAGGGGGACAGCGCCGGGGCGTGTTGCGGACGTCGAGGCATATCGAGTGGCGCGAGGGGGAAGCACGAGGTGGTCGGGGGCGGCTGATTGGAGGAGGCTACAGTGCGGGCGTGCACTGTAGCGCGCTCTAGAGCACGCCTATTGCATGCCAGGGCATGCCTTTGGCTTGCTGGACGCGGCCACCTTGTCTGGGGGGTCAGGTATGGAGTAAACAAGTGGGCTATGGCCTTGGATGCCTTGGTTACCCAATGGAAGAGGAGGGAGGTTGAGGGAAGGTGAAAACTGGGCTGTCCAGCAGAGTAAAATGGGGTTTTCACCCCTCTATTATTGAGCCCTGGCCATGGGGAAGTTACTGGAGGTGCAAGGGGACCTGGGGAAGCTGTGGTAGAAAGTTGGGCTCAAGGAGAACAGGAGAAGATGTGAAAATGGTAACTTGGGGAAATCACCAAAAGATGTTTGATGTGGTTTAGAGCAGTCAAATGATCTCCACTAGCCATGACACTTAACAGGATTAAATGTCATATGGAAATAGGGTGTTTCACCAAGTTTGGGCTTATTTGAAGAAACTTGCCAATGTAACTTTGGTGAACCCAAGAAATCAACAGAAATGGTTTCACCATGTTTGAGTCAAGCTAATCATCCCCCCTTGACGCACCACTTGGTGTAGTGTCATCATTTGGGGTTGTGATCATGCCCACAAAGTTTGAAGCCCCAAGTAAAAAGTTGGTAATGTAAAGTTGTTCAAATTTGAATTTGAACAGAAATGGTTTTGGGGTACTCTGATCAAGTTACCCTTCTCCAAAGCTTGTGCCATTTGGTATAGATGCCTTATTAGACCATTCTAGCATGTGTACCAAGTTTGAGAGCATTTGGACAAGTTTGGCAATGTAAAGTTGCTCAAACTTCAGATATGGACATAATGGTTTTGAGGGGTTTTGATGATGTTTTCTTGCTTCCCAAGGCATTGGGCTTGGCAAGATCATCAAATATGTCATATATGACATGATAGAATTTCCCTGGAATTTTTAGAGAATATTTCCTTTGTAAATATTTCAAAAGCTTGAAATATCCAGAAAGGGTTTCTGAGGGATTTGACCAATATTTGAACATGACCAAGTGTTGAAACTCTTATATATGGACAATATATGTCCTATGAGTCTCCCTAAATTTTGGCAAATATTTTTAAAATAATTAAATAATTTTTCCTTATTAAAGACCATTTCTGGCCTTAAGAAAAAGCTTTTAAATAAAATAGGAAAATAACTTTTAAAATTATACTTTTGTGGTTTATGGGAGTCCTATATCTACTAGGTTTCAAATATACTTTTTGAAATAATTTTCTCACCCTAAATCAAGCACTTGCAGTGCAAACCTCAATTCAGGGGTTTTTTTGGAAAACTAACTTTTGAAAATACATTTTGGCCAAATTAATTTTATAAGAAAATACTATACTGCTATAAACACTTGGTACGATCATTGGGCAGAAGTTTTGGGTAAGGAGATGAAATCTACAAGAGGGAGTAGTTGACTTTAAAGAGCACTTGAAAAACACAGGGAGAAAAACTTAATTCCAAATAAAAGCCAAATGATGCCAAAAAAATATTGCTGGTCCAAATTTTCATGCTCTATTGATACAAATGACATGTTACAAAATGCAGGGTGGGACATCGTTTCTCTGGTAACACACCGAAACCGAAATCCATTATTTTCGGGAAATTTATCCAACAGTCTGCAAATACGTTTTCTTACGCTAATCAAATGTTCAAGCTTCTAAATAAACCTCTTTCTATTTTTTCCAAAAAAAGATAATTCATCTAACACCGGTTAGGTTGTTCCTAACATGACAAATACATGACTGATTCTGTACAAAAAAAATTCAATGTCCTCAGCAAGAAGCAGGGACCAACCTTTGTGGATATTATGTTTACACACACATGATCTCCATCTGCAAATCTGCTGATAGTTGTGACGACCCTCGCGAATTAGTACCAGTAAGTCTATCTTAATTAATATCTTCTACTCCACTCATATGGCACATTCTGATCTTAAAAATACTGCAGGTCATCTTAAAACCGAGGACCCGTGAACCGCTCCCGGCTGGTGAATTGCTGATGGTTCAGAGATTTATCAGCGACTTCTTCCTGAATAACTACATCAATCCCACTGGTGATAATGAAGATTTTTGCATGCGTTCTCCTCAAACATTGAGTAAGAGTTAGCCGCTAAACATATATGCGTGGATCCACTGTTTTCCACCCGATGAGGTCTTCGTATTTCGAACACTATGATTAATAATTATGTAATGCATATATGTGTGGACAAATCATTGGATTTTAGCTACCATATGTTCCATTGCAATTGCTGCAAAATCTGATGAATGTTCTTCCGTGGACACTATTTGTTCAGCTGAATATTGTGGCGAATTTGCTTTTTGTGTGCTGATTCAAAATGGAGTATTTTTATTTATTTGTTCAATTGAATATTGTGGCGAATTTGCTTTTGTCGTGCCGATTCAAAATGGGATATTTTTGTTTATTTGTTCAATTTAATATTTTGGCGAATTTGCTTTTTGCATACCGATTCAAAATGGGATATTTTTGTTTTGGCATGCCAATTGCTCCTCACACGATTCAAGTAAATGACTGTGTGCGATCCACATCAGAAAGCGTACGTTAATCGTAGTTGAACCGTCGGCAATACACAACATATCGCAAATGATTTGCAGTGCTACTACGTGTGCGTAGGGTCTCCGAACCGTTTGTGATATCGCGTTATCGCTCACGAGAATTCAGAGTAAACCGTGCCCAATGTAAAATACAATCCTAGTCGTAATTATTTTCAGGAAACGTGTGGGATCCCATAGGAAAAGCACACGTCACTCTTTCCGCAACCGTTGGTGATACACAACAAATCAAAAACGGTCTGCAACACTTGTATATTTGCGAAGGGGATCTTGAACCGTTTGTGACAGAACATTATTGCAGACGGTAATTGTTGGGAAACGTGTGCGATGGAGTCTTGCATGGCAGACGGGTTACGCAGAAAATTCGTGTGCGATGGTGTACAAATCGCACATAGTTCATATGTTGGCCCGTGTTCCTTACATATTGTGTCCCAAACCGTATGGTTTCACTGCGTCATTAGAAATGCTTAATCACCGATACCACACGTGTGAAAGAATTTAGTGAGTGTTGCATCGCACACGATTACATTTTGGAAGGCCTCTGGATCACTGCTCCATATCTCCGACGGTTTCTGGGTCGTGTGGGAAGGACACCGTATCTCACACACTCACTTGGTGATGGTCCCAAATGCCGTCGTGGAAAGGGGTTTAAAACCGTTTGTATTGTACCGACGCTTACTAGTGTACTGAAAATGAATTTTTAGCAGTAGTATTTGCTTGTGATAAATTTAGATCCTATATTGTGGACTCAATTCATTACTCCCTCGCGTGATGTGACCCAATCCATTGGCTCTAGGCTCACGTGGATCAGCCTCCCGTCCAACGCTTGCCCGCGTTCCTCGCCCAATCCACTCGATAATGCACGCCCTCCTCTCCCTCTCTATAAATGGATGTTCTCTCCATCCAATCCCCCTGCTCCTAATTTCTCATCAGTCCCACGCCAAGTACACTCGGTCCTTTCTCCTCAAAAAATCCAACGCCAAGTACAGCCGGAAAGGTAGGGATAAATCATTCAATCCCAATAATCCATCCATCTTCTTCGATTCATCCATGGAGACATCTGACTTGCAATTTGGCAGAGCAAACGCCCCCAAGCAGATCCGCTCTGGCGAGATGGCAAGCAGCCTCTTCTCCCCCCTCCATCAATCTCCGTTGATTACATACTAGGTACTTACTAATTCTTCAACATATTTACTATTTAGGGAGATTACCAAAACTTCCTGAACCAAGTAAATCATATCTTTTTGACAGAAGGCTCAAAGTATCTTCTGTCAAAAGCACGAACTCTGATCCGTTCAGTGTGTGGAAGTAGTTGGACGATTAGATACTTTGAGCCTTCCGTCCAAAAGAGTTGCACGACCAATTCTGCTTTACCTGGTTCAAGCAGTTTTGGTAAGAAACAACTGAGAAACAAGAAAAACCCGGGTTCCATACAACCTCACTATTGGTTTCTTATGTACATGCATACTAGTCTTTCCTGCCCAACACTTTCAAAACTCGAATACTAAACATGTTTTGAATCAATGAGCAGTTGCTACGCCATGTGTCAAAATGGATGCTTTTAACGCATCCGCGACACTGTTTGTTTTGATCACTGAACTTTTTTTGTTGCTTTCTTGAACAACCATCCACCTAAGATTCAGTTAGTGAGTGTTGCTCCGACACTAGCTTCATTCCTCAATTTTGGGTAGACATTTTCGTCCAATACTTAGGTGCCGATAGAAATATTGTGGCACTAGGAGTCTAGGAAACATGTGTTTGAATTTGTACTAATGCACATAACTTCACATGAAGAACTTCACAAGCTAGAATGTTGATTAGCAGCTAGCTCCTGGAAATTTAAATTCTACGAGCTTAGTGTAGTTGTTCTTCAGATACTCCTGTACGCCATTGTTTTTGCATCTCATGGGTTTACGAGGTTGTTTTGGAGCATCCCCTCCATGGCTCTATCTAGAAACATAGCCTTGTTATGAATTTGTCGTTACAAATGCTGCAGAGGGGATATGATGAGATGGTAGGTCACACTTAGAGCGCGGGGGAGATGATGAGATGGTAGGTCACACTTAGAGCAGAGGGGAGACGACGAGACCAAGTGTCTCCATGGTATTTGTAAAAAATAGTTGTATCACACAATCAGGCAGGCTGCAGTAGAAAAACACAGAGAAGATGACTATTTACCTGTCTAGAAGACTGACTAGGTATGGGTCTTGGGTCAATGTGGTTTACTGCACAGGTGGTGTGATCACCATGTCAAGGAGTAGTGCATATTATGTCATATTATGTACCTATACATGGGAACTGAAGCTCCATTTGTAGTTTTCTATACATGGCCAAAAGTCTACATTAATAATCTGAAATAATTTATTTGCTATATAATTGTCCTACGCACATGGGAACTAAAGCTCCATTAGTGGTTTTTATATTATTATTTTTCACTTGGGAGAATTTTGTATTAATAATTTCAAGCGGTATATATGTTGACAACCCTGCATGTGTCATATACAGGGGAACCAGCAGAGGTCCATATGTGGAGGCTGCCCTCCTTGAAACCTAGCTTGTTGTAATGAGTTATCTTTTTGCTTCATCAGAGTCAAGACATCGTCGGAAGGAAAGTAGCACTCATGTGGTGGGTTTTTGGGTATGAGAAAAGTGAGAAGAGGAGAGCGCTCTAATAATCCTTTGCTTTCACCAATTGCTGATGCTGGTCTGTACGGGGGAGTGACAGACTGTTAAATCAGACTTTCAGGGCTGCGCATGCATTTGTTTTCCACGCGTTATGCTGCCGAAATTTCTAGCCGAAAATCACATGATTTGTCTCAATTTTGTCCTTGTTTGTGAGAAAACGAAAGATTTAGGGTATTGAATGCAAAGCATCAGGGTCTTGGCTGCAAGACTTTTGTTATATGTGGGGATGAAAACAAAATTCTTGCCGGCGGATCGGAAGAATCCATCCATCGCCTGCACCAACCAAGTACACTACGTCGTACGTGCATGATGTGCGAGCAGGCTTCGACTTCGAAACACACGAGAAAATTCAATTCATTGGTTCCCTAAAAAAAAGGAAAGATTGATTCCACACACGCATTCTTCCATGGACACGTACGCATGCATGTGTGCTCACCTCGATCGTAGTTGCGCACCAAGTTCACACTGATCATGTTGCAATAAAATATCTTATGGAAAAGAAAGATGCTAAACCTAGGCTCATTAGATGGGTTCTCTTGCTACACGAATTTTATTTGCATATTACTGATAGGAAAGGAGCTGTGAACCCCGTAGCTGATAACTTGTCTAGGTTGGAGAGTGTTCTTGATGACCCACTACCTATTTATGATAGTTTTCCTGATGAGCTATTAGCTATGATAAATGTTTCTAATAACACACCATGGTATGCTGACTAGGCTAATTATATTGTTGCTAAATACATACCTCCTGGCTTCACATACAAACAAAAGACAAAAATCTTCTATGATTTAAGACACTACTTTTGAGATGACCCACATCTTTGTAAAGAAGGAGTGGATGGTATTATTAGACGTTGTGTACCTAAGCATGAACATGAATGAATCCTACGGAAATGTCAATCTGAAGCTTATGGAGGACATCATGCGGGAGACAAAACTGCTCATAAGGTATTACAATCTGGTTTTATTGGCCTACTCTCTTCAAGGATGCTCGTAAATTTGTCTTATCTTGTGATGAATGTCAAAGAATAGGTAATATCGGTAAGCATCAAGAAATGCCTATGAACTATTCACTTGCTGTTGAACCATTTGATGTTTGAGGATTTGATTGCATGGGATATTTCCCTTCCTCTAATGGGTATACTCATATTTTGGTTGTTGTTGATTATGTTACTAAGTGGGTAGAAGCTATTCCAACTAGTAGTGCTGATCACAACACCTCTATTAAAATGTTTAAGGAGTTATTTTCCCAAGGTTTGGAGTCCCTAGATATTTAATGGCTGATGGTGGTTCACACTTTATTCATGGAGCCTTCTGTAAAATGCTTGCTAAGTATGATGTTAACCATAGAATTACATCACCTTATCATCCTCAGTCTAGTGTTCAAGAAGAACTTAGCAATAGAGAAATAAAATTGATATTAAAATAGACTGTCAATAGGTCTCGAAAGAATTGGTCCGAGAAATTGGATGATGCACTTTGGGCCTATAGAACAGCCTACAAAAATCCTATGGGTATGTCTCCTTACAAAATGGTTTATGGAAAAGCTTGTCATCTGCCTCTTGAGTTACAACATAAAGCTTATTGGGCAATTAAAGAACTCAACTATGAGTTCAAACTTGCTGGTGCAAAGAGGTTATTTGATATTAGCTCACTAGATGAATGGAGAACCAAAGCTTATGAAAATGCCAAGCTATTCAAAGAAAAAGTTAAAAGATGGCATGATAGAAGAATCCAAAAGAGGGAACTCAAAGTGGGTGAATATGTTTTATTATACAACTCTCCTTTTAGATTCCTTGCAGGAAAACTTCTCTCTAAATGGGAGGGACCTTATGTTATCGAAGAAGTTTATCGTTCTAGAGCCATCAAAATAAATAATGCCGAAGGTACAAACCCAAAGGTGGTCAATGGTTAAAGAATCAAACATTATATCTGAGGTATGCCTATTAATGTTGAAAGCAATATTATTCAAACCATGACGCCGGAGGAACACATAAAAGAAACCTTTCGGAACACTCTAGAATCGTCAAATAAGGGAGGTACGTGATACGGTAAGTAGATGGACTCCGAAAAATCCGCAAAAATATTTTTTGTCAGTTTTGGAATATTACAAAAATCTGGAAAACAAGAAGCAACCAGGAAGGCAACCCTAGTGGGCACGATACACCAGGGTGCCAGGCGCGCCCAGGTGGGTTGTGCCCACCTTGGGTATGTTCCGAACTCTGTTTTTATCTCGTTTGCCTATTTCCCTAGATATAAAAAATCTCTATATACCCCCCGGACCTATTGACCTCCGTATCACGGAGAAATCCTCTATTCCTCTTTCTTGTTATTTTCTGTCAGATCTGTCAAGCTAGGCATCATGTCTTCTTCCTCCTCCAACAATGTAGAAGATGATGCTTGGCTGATGAAGATAGAATTGAAGAGGGAGGAACCAAAGGAAGACAACAATGGTGACAAGAGCAAGGAAACTGTTGGAGATCAAGCTCCAACAGTAGAGCAAGCTTTGCCAGCGCAGGAATGAGATGATATCCTCAAACCATATTATGAACATCTTACACCCACTAAAATTGAAGCTTTTAGGGTCATTGAAACGGTTTTTGTTCAAAACAAATATCTCACTCGTGAAAATATTCTATTGCAAGAGCACATTATTGCCCTCTGGAGCGTCATCCGTACACTGGAGAATCTCTTGATCCTGAAGGACAAGCTTGCTACTACATCACCACCACCAACACCTTCTTCACCACCAAAAGAAAATTGAGTATCGTGTATGGACAATCCCCTTGGCTTGAGCCAAGCTTGGGGGCAGAGCCCCGATATCGTATCACATCACTGTCTTTACCTTTATCTATCTTAGTTTGATCTATAGTTATCTTTTTTGCTTTAGTTGAATAAAGATTTAGTTCGATCTTTCTTTGAGAAGTTTTTCTTAGTAATCTATCTATCTATCTATCTATCTACGTAATCGTGTGTGAGATATATAATAAAGTTAGTTTGAGTTTGCCTTTCATTACCTATTTGTTTCAATAAAAAGAAAGAAAATAAACAAAAAAGATCATATGCTAATCTTATGGTAAGTAATGACATCACATACGGAAAAGTATGAGTAGTATAATTTATTGGAGATTGAGAAACATAGCATTGGTCAATGATGCAATTCATGAAAGAAGTAATAAGGGAAGAGAAGATTTACATGCAAACATACTATCATGTACATCTTTTGTGATTGTGAGCCCCCATCAAAATATCATAGGCCAAAACAGTTGATGTTGGACAAGGAAGACAACGTAATGACTTATATTTGTTCATATCCTCATAGAAGTTATATTTTCATAGATCCATTAACATGTGGCGCTTGCTCAATATCTTTTCTAGCCAAAAATTCCGCACTAAGTAGAGATATTACTTGTGCATCCAAAAACCTTTAAACGAAAATCTTTTTCGAGAGTCCACCATACCTACCTATGGATTGAGTAAGACCCTTCAAGTAAGTTGTCATCAGTGCAAAAAGGCAATAAAAATTGCTTCTAAATGTGTAAAATCATTTAGTGTAAGAGAAAATTGAGCGTTGTACGAACTTGTGATGGCAGAGGATAAAAGCGACAGACTGCATAATAAAGGTTGCCATCATAAGGGGCAATATAACGTGACATTCTTTTGCACTATGAGATTGAGCATACAAATAAAAAAGGCGCATGAAAACCTATGCTTCCCTCTGCGAAGGGCCTATCTTTTACTTTTATGCCAAGTCAATGTTTACCTCTCTATTCCTTTTTATTTTATCTTTTCGCAAGCATCATGTGGTGAGGAAAGATCTAGGCACATATGTCCAGCTGGATATGGGTGAGCATGAGTTATTATTGTTAACATCACCCTTGAGGTGAGTATGTTGGGTGGCAAAACTATAAGCCCCTATCTTTCTATGTGTCCGATTGAAACTTTTTGCCCATGTGTGTGAGGTGAGTGTTAGCAATCCTTGAAGAGTATATTATAGTTGAGTATGTGGACTTGCCTAAGGGCTCCGATACGTGACCCTTCCGGAAAAGATGATGAATTGAATTGCAAAGTTGACTAAGAACATAGTTTGTTGGTTTTCAATAGAGTTTATGCTTTATACTTCAATAGTGGGATGAATTGTTACTTGCTCATGATAAGCTATATGCTAGAGATATGTGCATTATGTTTTAATAAAGTTTGTTGTTGTTACAATAATATGCATGCTGCTTCTATGTACGTATTTTGTTTTTATCAACACCTCTCTCTCTCTCTAAGCATGTGGACATGTTATTCGATTTCGGTTTTTGCTTGAGGACAAGTGAGGTCTAAGCTTGGGGGAGTTGATACTTCCATTTTGCATCATGTTGTCTTAATGTTATTTATGATGTTTTTATGCATAATAATGCCTTGTGGAGTAATTCTAATGCATTTTCTCACATAACATGCAATGTTTATATCAAGAGGGAGAATACCGGCAGCAGGAAATCTAGACCTAAAAACGGAACAACAGGCTACCTATTCTTCACAACTCCAAATGAGATGAAACTTCACGAGGAATTTTTATGGAATAAATAAGAAATATTGGAGCAAATAACTACCAGAGGGGCCCCGCTAGGTGGGCACAACCCACCTGGGCGTGCCAGGGGCCCCAGGCGCGCCCTGGTGGGTTGTTCCCTCCTTCGTCCACCTCCGGTGCCCCTCTTCTGGTTTATAAGTCATTTTGACCTAGAAAGATAAAGAAAGGACTTTCGGGACGGAGCGCCGCCATCTCGAGGCATAACTTGGGCAGGAGCAATTTTGCCCTCCGGCGGAGCGATTCCGCCGGAGGAACTTCCCTCCCGGAGGGAGAAATCATTGTCATCATCATCACCAACAACTCTCCCATCTTAGGGAGGGCAATCTCCATCAACATCTTCAACAACACCATTTCCTCTCAAACTCTAGTTCATCTCTTGTTTTCAATCTTCGTACGGGAACCTTAGTTTGGTGCTTGTGGGTAACTAGTAGTGTTGGTTACATCTTGTAGTTAATTAGTATATGGTTTATTTGGTGGAATAATATATATTCAAATACATTATTCTGTTTAATACCCCTCTGATTATGAACATTTTTATCATTTGTGAGTAGTTACTTTTGTTATTGAGGTTACGGGAGAAATCATGTTGCAAGTAATCATGTGAACTTGATTTGTGTTGGATATTTTGACAATGTGTATGTTGTAATTCCTTTAGTGGTGTCATTTGAACGTCGAATACATGACACTTCACCATATATGGGCCTAAGGAAATGCATTGTGGAGTATTTATTAGATGATGGGTTGCTAGAAAGACAGAAGCTTAAACCCTAGTTTATGCGCTACTTCGTAAGGGACCGATTTGGATCCAATTGTTTAATGCTATGGTTAGATTTTATCTTAATACTTTTCTCGTAGTTGCGGATGCTTGCGAGGGGTTATTCATAAGTAGGAGGTTTGTTCAAATAATAACAACACCTAAGCACCGATCCACCCACATATCAAGTTATCAAAGTAGCGAACACAAATCAAGCCAACATGGTGAAAGTGACTAGATGAAATTCCTGTGTGCCCTCAAGAACACCTTGATTATTATAAGAAACCATTTTGGCCTGTCCTTTGCCACAAAAGTATTGGTCTACCTTGCTTCATACTATTTGCCGTTACCGTTACGTGCTCATTACAAATTATCTTGCTAGCAAACTAGCGGCTACTTACAATTTTAGCACTTGCAGACATTACCTTGCGGAAAACCACTTGTCATTTCCTTCTGCTCCTCGTTGGGTTCGACACTCTTACTTATCGAAAGAACTACGATTGATCCTCTATACTTGCGGGTTATCACTAACATATGAATCAATCATGAGGGCAACATATGGATCAACCCACAAAGATGACAACACGTAAGATCTATGCATTATGCCTAGCTAGGGGCGTAAAACAATATCGCTTGTTGGGAGCCAACACAATAGTTATCTTTTTGCTTTTTCGTTTTATTTATATTTTTCAATAAATACACAATTGAATTACTTTGTGTTTTTAGTGTTTTAGTTAGTGTTTGTGCCAAGCAAAGCCTTTGGGTAGAGAGATGATTTGATTTGCTGCATTAACAGAAATTTTTGCGTCCAATAGCAGAATTGTTTTCAATTTCTAGAGCGTGAACAATTTCTGAAATGTTTACACATAATTGATATACAAATTTCCCATGTTTTCCTAATTATTAAGGATTTTTAGAGTTACAGAAATAGGACTAAAAATTACGTCTTTACAGACTGTTCTGCTTTTGATAGATTCTGTTTTCGTTGGATTATGTGCTTATTTTGATGAATCTATGGATTGTATCGGGGGTATAAGCCATGGTAAAGTTATAATACAATAGATATAATGTAATAAAAAATATGAATGGGTTTGCAACTGTACTTATAGTAAAGATGAGTTTTATTATACTAATGGATCTCACGAGGTTTTGCTAAGTTTTGTGTGATTGAAGTTTTCAAGTTTTGGGTGAGATCACGATGGATCAAAGAATAAGGAGTGAAAAGAGCGTAAGCTTGGGGATGCCTCACGGCACCGCAAGGTAATATTCAAGGAGAACCAAGCAACTAAGCTTGGGGATGCCCCAAAATGCATCATGTTGGGGATATAACCTCGTGGTGTGACCCACCTATGAGGGGTCGGGTTACACCGTTGGCGACCCATAAGCAAAGGACTAAGTAGTCCCAAAAGATAAAGACATGAAGACTGAAGGTGGCTTAATGAGTGGGCCCGTTGAAGGCCCAAGACCTGAAGGTGTGAGTCGCCCGCTGGTGACTTGTCTAGCAAGGCAAGGTGACTTGGAACCAGAGTCTATTACATTATATGACCCGACTTGGACTCTTGTAAGCCGTCGGTCCTCGACCTGTGTATATAAAGGCGAGACCCTGCAGCAGGTTAGGGACAAGAAACAATTGATCGAAAGCTAGGTTAAGTGATTCCGCTCCCTTGTAATCGATACTCAAGCAATACAACTCATAGTAGGACGTAGACTTTTACCTTGTTGGTGAGGGGACTAACCTGGGTAAATTCGTGTCTCTCGGCCCGCTCAACCCCTTTAAGATAATCACCGTTGTCATGGCATCACACCTAAGTCCTTTCACAAGGGCATCTGGCGTGAGAAAACCACGACATTTGGCACCTGATACGTCCATTTTGCATCATGCTTATATGTTGATATTTATTGCATTATGGGCTGTTATTACATGTTTTGTCACAATACTTATGCCTTTTCTCTCTTATTTTACAAGGTTCATATGAAGAGGGAAAATGCCGGCAGCTGGAATTCTGGGCTGGAAAGGAGCTAACTCTGCAAACCTATTCTGCACAACTCCAAAAGCCTTGAAACTCGCCGTTTCAGAAAATATAAAAAATATCTGGCGAAAGAAGTCCACAAGGGGGGCCAGCGGCAGTCCACGAGGATGGGGGCGCGCCCCCCTTCCCAGGGTGCGCCCCCCTACCTCGTGGGCCAGCCGGAAGGCCCCCGATGCCCATCTTCTCCTATATGAGGTGTTTTGACCTGGAAAAAAATCATACAGAGGCTTTCGTGACCAGACGCCACCGTCTCGAGGAGGAACCGAGGCGGAAACCAATCTAGGGCTCCGGCAGAGCTGTTCTGCCGGGGATACTTCCCTCCGGGAGGGTAAATCGTCACCGCCAGCATCACCAACAACTCTCCCATCTTGGGGAGGGCTATCTTCATCAACATCTTCACCGGCACTATCTCCTCTCAAACCCTAGTTCATCTCTTGTATCCAATCTTTGTACCCAAACCTCAGATTGGTACCGGTGGGTTGCTAGTAGTGTTGATTACTCCTTGTAGTTGATGCTAGTTGGTTTATTTGGTGGAAGATCATATGTTCAGATCCATTATGCATATTAATACCCCTCTGATCATGAACAATATTATGTCTTGTGAGTAATTACTTTTGTTCCCGAGGACATGGGAGAAGTCTTGCTATTAGTAGTCATGTGAATTTGGTCTTCGTTCGATAATTTGATGAGATGTATGTTGTCTCTCCTCTAGTGGTGTCATGTGAACGTCGACTACATGACACTTCACCATTATTTGGGCCTGGAGGAAGGCATTGGGAAGTAATAAGTAGATGATGGGTTGCTAGAGTGACAGAAGCTTAAAACCTAGTTTATGCGTTGCTTCGTAAGGGGCTGATTTGGATCCATATGTTTCAGGCTATGATTAGGTTTACCTTAATACTTATTTTGTAGTTGCGGATGCTTGCATTAGAGGTTAATCATAAGTGGGAGGCTTTTCCAAGTAAGGGCAGAACCCAAGCACCGGTCCACCCACATACCAAATTATCAAAGTACCGAACGCGAATCAGATGATCGTGATGAAAACTAGCTTGACGATAATTCCCATGTGTCCTCGGGAGCGCTTTCCTTTATATAAGAGTTTGTCCAGGCTTGTACTTTGCTACAAAAAGGATTGGGCCACCTTGTTGCACCTTATTTACTTTTACCTTTTGTCACTTGCTACCAATTACCTTATCACAAAACTATCTGTTACCGATAATTTCAGTGCTTGCAGAAAATACCTTACTAAAAACTGCCTATCATTTCCTTATGCTCCTCGTCGGGTTCGCACTCTTACTTATCGAAAGGACTACGATAGATCCCCTATACTTGTGGGTCATCAAGAATCTTTTCTGGCGCCGTTGCCGGGGAGTGAAGCGCATTTGGTAAGGAAAATTTTATATAGTGTGCTGAAATTTATTATCACTTGATACTATGGCTCAAAATCCTTTGAGGGGCTTGTTCGGGGTATCTTCACCACGACCAGAAGAGCAAGGAGTTGCTCGTCAACTTACTGCACCTCTTGAAAATGTTTGCTTTGAGATTCCTTCGTGTATGATAGAGAAACTACTTGAAAATTCCTTTACAGGAGACGGAACACTGCATCCCGATTTACATCTAATCTATGTGGATGAAGTTTGTGGATTATTTAAGCTTGCAGGTATGACCCCTAAGTTTGATTGTGCTAAAGCTTTTATGGATATCGATGTTTTCCGTGAGTTTAGCACTAAATATGGACTTGACTCTGAGATACTAGCTTCCTTCTGTGAATATTTTGCTACTCATGTTGATCTCCCCAAAGAGAAGTGGTTCAAATACCACCCCCCTATTGAAGTAAAAGTAGTTGAACCTATTAAAGTTGAAGAAAATACTATCTCTTCTAATGTTGATCCTGTTATTCCTACTGCTTATATTGAGAAACCACCTTTCCCTGTTAGGATAAAGGATCATGCTCAAGCTTCAACTGTAGTTCGTAAGAGTAATACTAGAACACCTACACCCTCTGAGCAAATTAAAGTTGAACCTAGTGTTGCTATGGTTAAAGATCTCTTGGTAGAGGATTTAGATGGACATGTTATTTACCTCCAAGAAGAGTTTGCTCGAATAGCCAAGCCCAATGCTAGGAATAAACATAAACCTGTTGTAGGCTTGCCTGTTATCTCTGTTAAGATAGGAGATCATTGCTATCATGGTTTATGCGACATAGGTGCTAGTGTGAGTATCATCCCTCTTGATTTGTATAATGAAATTATGCATGATATTGCACCTGTTGAGTTAGAAGGGATTGATGTTACTATTAAGCTTGCTAATAGAGATACTATTTCACCAGTTGGGATTGTTAGAGATGTTGAAGTCTTGTGTGGGAAGGTTAAATACCCTGCTGATTTCCTTATTCTTAGTTCCCCACAAGATGAATTATGTCCCATTATATTTGGTAGACCCTTCTTGAATACTGTTAATGCCAAGATAGACTGCGTGAAAGATAATGTTACTATTGGGTTAGGGGATATGTCTCATGATTTTAACTTTGCTAAATTCCGTAGACAACCCCTTGAAAAGGCACCACCAAGTAAAGATGAAATTATTGGTCTTGCTTCTATTGCCGTGCCACCTAATGATCCTTTAGAACAATACTTGCTAGACCACGAAAATGATATGCATATGAATGAGAGAAGGGAGATAGATGAAATATTCCTTACACATGAACCCGTATTGAAAAACAACTTGCCTGTTGAAATCCTAGGGGATCCTCCTCCACCCAAGGGCGATCCCGTGTTTGAACTGAAACCTTTACCTGATAATCTTAAGTATGTTTATCTGGATGAAAAGAAGATATATCCTGTTATTATTAGTGCTAACCTTTCAGAGCAGGATGAAAGTGCAGTATATCGACTAGAGGGGGGATGAATAGGCGATTTTTATGAAATGCTTCAAAACATGGAAATTTCGAAGACAAACGATAAACTCAATCCTATTAGTATGCAGCGGAAAGTGGACTACACTAGATAAGCCATAGTCATGTATTCAATGAAGTGAAAGTACGAAGACTAACAGCAGCTAGGCAGTAGGGATCATGATGGAAGAAGGAATGAAGCCAATCACAACTAGTAGATACTCAGTGAAGTCAATCAGATAGGTCAAGCATGCAATGACTTCACAACGTATAGCAGTAAGTAAAAGGAAGGGAAGGATAGAACCAGTAGCTCGGGGATGACAGTGATTTGTTAGACCAGTTCCAGTTGCTGTGACAACTGTACGTCTGGGTAGGGAGGTTGAGATTTAACTCAGAAGACCGCGTCTTCACCTTGTTCCCCTTGAGCTAAGGATACCTAGTCCTCGCCCAATCACTCTGGTAAGTCTTCAAGGTAGACTTCCAAACCTTCACAGACTTCATTCACCGGCAATCCACAATGACTCTTGGATGCTCAGAACGTGATGCCTAACCGGCTGGAGGAAACACAATCCTCAAGTGTAATAAGTCTTCAGGTCACACAGACAAAAAGACTTCAATGATGCCTAACACTCTTTGGCTCTGGGTGTTTGGGCTTTGTCCTCGCAAGGATTTCTCTCTCAAATGCTTCGGAGGTGGGTTGCTCTCAAACGACAAAAGCCGTGCAATAACTCTGAGCAGCCACCAATTTATGGTGTAGGGGGTGGGCTATTTATAGCCACTGGGCAACCCGACGTGATTTCTCCGAAGTGACCCCGGGTCACTAAGAAACTGACACGTGTTCCAACGGTCAGATTTCAAACACACACGGCAACTTTACTTGAGCTACAAGTAAAGCTGACTCATCCAACTCTGGATAAGATTTGCTCTCATAGTCTTCGCTCGAAGACATAGGATTTGGTTGAGCATCACTTCAGTCACTCTGACTTAGTTCACTTGGACCACACTTAACAGTACGGTGGTTCCTATGACTCAACAAAGAAGAAAAGGAAACAACGAAACTTCTACGTCTTCGCTCTCCATAGTCTTCACACATTTTCTTCTCATGTCATAGTCTTCAATATGATTATCTTCATATACCACCACTGATATCAATGTCTTCATACATGTTTAGGGGTCATCTCCGGTAGGTAAACCGAATCAATGAGGGACTACTACCTGTGTTATCCTGCAATTCTCACAAACACATTAGTCCCTCAACCAGGTTTGTCGTCAATACTCCAAAACCAACTAGGGGTGGCACTAGATGCACTTACAATCTCCCCCTTTTTGGTGATTGATGACAAACTGGTTGAAGTTTTCTACGGGGATAAAGATATGTGTAATTATAAAAGATAAAGGTATTGTCTTCGTAAGTAGCAAAAGGCCCCCCCTGAAGATGTGCATATAGTTGATTTGCCTTTGAATGCAAATGCACATGGCAGGTTGTCCTTGTGGAGATCCTCTTCAACTTATGAAGACAATTCATCATGCACAATTGATATGTCGAAGATAATGACATGCATAATGAAAAATGGACGTCTGCAATAATGACTAAGTGCGGAATATAAGATAGCAGATGCAGAATTTATCATCGCATCACAAAGTAGCATAAAAACGTAGCAGACGACCATCAGTTTAAGTGTTACAACTCAAAGAACCAAAAGTAGCAAAACGAGAGTTGTAAACACTAGGCAAATTATAAAGCACACGCCCATATGGACCCGCTTGAAGACTATCAACTCATATGCTTCTCCCCCTTTTGTCAGTAAGGACCAAAAAGGTTTGAAGACATAGAGCCTCTACTCGTTCCCAGTTGGAGCAGGAGAGGATGCAGGGTCGACGTTGGTGGTTGGCGGTGCAGAAGTAGTTGGTGCAGTGTCGATGCGCGCTGAAGTAGGAGACGGTGAAGTAGCATCATCTTGATCATCTATCACCCTGGCGTCAATTGATGCAGCGGAGGAGGAGTATTCAGAATCTTCAAGAGATGGAGTTCGACGCATAACCGCAGTCCTTGGAGGAGTGTGGTCAAACTTGAATCTCTCTGTGAAGCCATCGTCTTGAAGATCCGCTTCAGCACTCAGCAAGGTCAAACTCTTCCAAGACCTCCAACATGTTTCATGAGCAACAAAGGCATTCTTGGTGGCAATATTGCGAATGCGATTGACATCCACCAAGAGGCTTTGCATCTGACGCTTTAACCAGAGGTGATGCTTGTCCTGTTTCTGATGAAGGGCAACCAGAAGCTCTCGGTTATTCAGGACACGAGATTGCTTCTGAAGCCTTTGAGCAATGGTGCTCTCAGTGGCTTCAGTTTCAGTGTGTCGAGGTAGACGAGTACGGCCAGCCAGAGGATAAACACGTGAGACTGCTGGAACTCCTTCAATCTGCTGAGTGAAGCTCTGGTGATCAACGTTGTGAAGACTAACTGGTTCTTTGGCAGGCTCTTGGTAGATAGCTTTAGCTGACATATCAACCTCCGGCAAGAAGATTTGATGGTTGCGAGCAGAGGGCTGATAGGTGACAGTTGAATGCAGCTTGATGAGGCGCATTATCCAAGGGGCATAAAATTTCAGACCAAATAGATCAGCTCCAGACATAGCCATTTGCCCAATGAAGAAATTTTGAGCATTGAAGCTGATGCCATTGAAGATATAGAAGACCAAAGTCTTCATAGTGCCTTCAAGCTTGGCTGATGAAGAATGTCCTTTGACGGGCCATAGAGTACGCCTGATGATATGATAGATGGTGCGCGGCAGGTACTCTAGGTCTTCAACAAAGAATTCCTTAGGATATTCAGCATCATTTGGCAGAGGCTTCATCATGCTTAGCATTTGGCTCATGTTTGGCTGGCGCTTCTGAAATATACTCTCCAAGGCTTCAGTGTGCAATTAACAGCCAGGTTCATACAGATCTCCTGGAGTGGGAAGGCCAGTAAGCTCAATGAGATCAAAGGCTTTAGCTTCATGATGGACATTGCCTGTCATCCACTCAAGGACCCATGTCTTCGGATCCCTGCTGTAGCCTCGAATGTGGAGGGTTGCATATAATTACAGAAGCACCTCTTCATTCCAATGCTCTTTGTCTGTTACAAAATTGAGCAGGCCAGCATCACAGAAGCAGTCAAGAGCTTCCTCTAGGAAAGGCAGACCAGCAATAGCTTCAGTGTCAAGACGCATATGAGGGAAAATGCGCCCTTGATCATAGAGTAATCTTGAGTAGTAGTTGCGCTGCTGATGGCTCCAGAACCTATCTGATGATATTCTTGGCTTGGAATATGGGTTCTTGGCGCTGCCAAAGAAGGTGTTGTGCGCAGTGAAGCTATTGGCATTGAATGACCCTAAAGAGGTTGCAATGCCTGGAAATCTTGGCAGTCTTGGCTTAGGCTTCTGAATTTGGGGCCTGTGCTCAACATGATGATCAAACTGAGGACCAACAGCACGCGGTCCAGTGGTAGGTGGTGGAATTAGAATGGGCCACCGTACAGTAACAAGCTGATCATCCTTGTTGTATGCTTGCTCAATGGTATGGGGCCTGGGAGGCGGAACAGGAGCAGAGGAATTATCTTCAAGCTGCAGATTTGCTTCAGGTGCAGCATCGGCTTCAGGCGCAGCACTGGCTTCAGGCACAACACTGGCTTCAGGAGCAGTCACTTCAGGCGCAGATGGTTGATCTACTCTTTCTGGAACACTTGGGGCGACGACTTGAGGCCTTGGTCCTTTGCGAAGCCTGCGAAAAGAAGGCGACACCTGAGGAGATGGAGGTTGTTGGGCCTCAAAGTCTTCATCTTCAATCACCGAACTGGTGTCTTGAGTTGGCTGAAGTCTGGCTGGTGTATCTTGTGGGTGATCAGCCCACGAGTCATCCTGTGCAATTGGCGTCAATGGACGACCAATGCTGATGCGTTCGCTGTTCATGAGAACAGGCGAAGATTCAGTGTTGTACTCGATCTGAGGAAGGACTTCATCATCTTCAACATTGTCATGAGGACCAATGTCTTCAGCTTCGGTGGGGTTAACAGCTGGAATGTCTTCAGACTCTATGGGAGCAGGCTCATGAACAGTCATTCTTCGTTCTCTTTGGGCAGATGCAGGGCGAGCAACTGAGATTGGCTCGACAAAGATAGGCTCTTTGGAAGCAGCCTTATCCTTCTTGGTCTTGCGCTTCTGGGTGGGTGGAGCTTCATCAGTAGTTTGCTTGCGCTTGCGAGCTTCAGCTTCTGCCACCTTTGTCTTCTTGAGCTTTGAAGCGGTTGGGGTTGCCTTAGGCTTCGTGACAGTCATGCCAACAGGGAAGACTATGCGAGGCAATTCCTGCCCTGATTCTTCAGCTTCGGGCACAGGTTGCTTCTTCTTCTTCTTGGCAGCCATCCTTGGGTCAATACCAGAAAGCCCAAGTGCCTTGCGCTTTTCAGCTTCATTGAATGCTTGAACGCATTTCGCAGCCAAGTCCTTGATTCGGTCACGAGAACCTTTAGCTTCATCACACCTCTGGCGAAAGGCTTCCTTGAGCTCATGCATCATAACCTTGAAGTTTTGAATATCTTGCACGCTGAGCTTGTCCACATGCTTCTTGAACTGAGCCTTTTCATAGTCTATCTTTTGCTTTAGCTTAACAATTCTTTGGGCCAGAGCCAGCTCAGAAGCAATGGCTCCATGGAAGGAGACGCTGAGGCCAACTGGAAGTTGAAGATCGTCGAAGCTCAGGTTGGGTGTGTCAAACCATTCATCAATGAAGTTATTGAGCACTTCAACGTCAAAGAGCGGCAAATCATTGAAGATTTCATCATCTTGCTTCCTCTTGATCAATAGCTCCAGAGCATCATCACCAAGATCTTCATCACTTGAGAGATCAAGGGCATCATTGACAGTCTTCAGAGCAGCATCAGGAGTGAGAGCTGGACTGGGGTTGCGTGATGGCTTCTTCTTCAGCTGTCTGCTCTTGGAGATACGAGAGTGTTCCTCAGATTGCACACTTGGTGCAGGTGGAGCAGTGGCCAAAGGCTTCACTCTAGAAGCAATTGGAGGAGTGGTCTTTGAAACCTTTGATTTCTTCTTTTTGGGCTTCGGTGTTGCAGGTGCTTCTTCAGGATCAGCATCTGCTGCAGGCTGATCCACATCCGCCCCTTGAACCCTAATGTGACTGATGAGGCCTTCTAAGTTGTAGAAGGGCCCAACCAGGTTTGGTTCAGCTTCGCGCATGCCATCAGCGCGGGGCGTAGAGGGGCCGGGATTGAAGTCTAATCCCCAATGCTTATTGTTCTCTTTGACCGAGTTCTTGGCGTATTGAAGATTTCGCTTGAACAGATTGTCGTCGCGACACCAAAGCATAGAGCTAAGATCAGCATCAGCAGGCTGAGGCCCTCTGACCATGCAAGGATAGAAGCCTTGAGCAATGGCTTCAGCACGAGTCTTGGGGGGAAGATTTTTATATGTGATATCTCCCCATGGATGCTTGATGGCATTCTTCTCAGCATACTCTTGGGTCACGAACCTGTACTTGAACCACTGTTCAGCCCAGTATCTTCGAATCCATTGGATTCATGTCTTCCTCTGATTGTAATCCTCCTCTGGATCAGTCTTTTATATTTCAATGAGATCAGGAGGCAAATCAATGGAGGTGTTGCCACGACGCTGTCTGCCACCCTTTCTAACTGTCTTGTCAGTTGCCATTTGCTTCAACCTAAAGGGCTTCAAACTGAATGGCTTCAAAACAGGCAAATGCTTCGGTCTGCTGGTCAGACAGGAACTGTCTTCAGGGGAGTGAATGTGACGCTGCAAAAATTCTGCAAACGAATGCAGACTATGAGAACCAAGGGATTCTCCCATGGACATGTACCTGTGACAGCATTAGAGATGCGAGGGAAGGGGAAGAGGTCATATGCATTCTCCGAAGTTTCGAAGATTAAAACAGTTTTGAAGACTTTGACCTCATAGCGCGAAGACATTCACTCATGAGAGTTGGTTCCGGATTTGTACGAATCCACGAATAGGTACAAGTGAGGAATCTAACTATGGTTGAAGCATATGTGAATGTACTAGGCAAGATATGAGATGCAGAAAGGATAGATCTATATATCTAAGTAGGCAGAAACTTCTTGTGGTAAAATAGATGAATCTTTATGGATCTAGAAGATGGTAAAAAGCAAGTTTTATTTACCACACGATGAACTGCTTAGACGGAGAGGAGTTGGATGCCCAGCAGTTCGGTCTTCCGTGCCCTAACTTGGCGACGGAGGACAGCTACGGCGACGACAGAGTAGACGAGGTTGCGGCAGCGAAGCGCTTCGTTGCCCGCGTCGTCGAAAGCTAGCGGAGGCGCTAGTGTTGGTCGAGGTGGAGAGGTGGTAGAAGAACTTTTAACCGTGATGGGACGTGCATTTATAGGCATGGGAGACGGCACAGCGCAATTACGCAGGTGCCCCTGACGGTTCACGTACGAGTGACACGTGGCGGTCATGTAACACATTGGGAGTTGTCCCACGATCCCATGTTCACCACGACTGTCGGAGTGGTCGTTCCGGCTTCTTTGGGTTTCAGGCATAAAGGATGGAGCATTAAAATCAGATTTAAAGTTTGTCTCCGTATCTTCTGCTGACAAGGACGCAGAGAAGATATTCGATAGTTTCAACAGAATGCATATGATTTGGACAGACATAATGTGAGATGAGAAAGCATAGAGAGGTTACGGTCCGATCACATTCACTTAGTCCAAAAGATTCAAATATGAAGACATAGCTATAAGTGAATGCTGTTGAGGACAGAACACAACTCTATATATATATATGTCCTATTTGAAGATAAACCAAGTGCAAAGACTTTGTAAATGTAACGCCACGAGAAACACTTCAAACAAGAATTTGGTGGTGTAGTTACCCACCGTATAGGAAGTATTAGACCCATACACGACGCACAATTATCATGGCGCTCTGAAGTCAAATTCCATGTTAATGTATTCACACTTAGAATGTAAGTCTTCATTGATTGAAGATATACTTTACTTCGTGTGTTGCACATCTAAGACATCAATATGCATAAGTGTTAGGATGTGTGCCTGATTACAGGACATTTGAGGATTCTAAGATATTTAGCTCACACCGCAACTTGCAAAACCTTTTCTCATCCAAGGGCTTGGTGAAGATATCTGCCAGTTGCTCTTCAGTGTTGACGTGTACGATATCAATATCTTCCTTCATAACATGATCTCTGAGAAAGTGATGACGAATTTCAATGTGCTTTGTCTTCGAGTGCTGAACTGGGTTGTTGGCAATCTTGATGGTGCTTTCATTATCACAGTAGAGTGGCACATGCTTCAGATGGACTCCATAGTCCTTGAGTGTCTGCTTCATCCAGAGAAGCTGAGCGCAGCAAGATCCAGCAGCAATGTATTCAGATTCAGAAGTGGAGAGTGATACACAGTTCTGCTTCTTTGACGACCAACAGACAAGTGATCGTCCTAGAAAGTGACATGTTCCTGATGTGGACTTGCGATCAACTTTGTCACTAGCATAATCAGCATCTGAAAATCCTACTAGATCAAACTCAGAGCCCTTTGGATACCATAATCCTAGTGTTGGGGTGTAAGCCAAATATCGAAGTATTTGCTTCACAGCTAAGTGATGCGACTCCTTTGGTGCCGCTTGATATCGAGCACACATGCAAACACTAAGCATAATATCTGGCCTAGATGCACATAAATAAAGTAAAGAACCAATCATGGAGCGGTATACCTGTTGATCAAACTCTTTACCATTGGCGTCGGGACCCGGATGATGTTTAGCAGGCATTGGCGTCGAGTACCCTTTGCAGTCTTGCATTCCAAACTTTTTCAGGCAATCTTTAAGGTACTTTTCTTGAGATATGAAGATGTCGTTGCTTTGCTGACGAATTTGAAGACCGAGGAAGAACTTCAGCTCACCCATCATGGACATTTGATATTTCTCTTGCATCATGTGACCAAACTCATCACTGTATTTCTTGTCCGTGCAGCCGAAGATAATGTTGTCCACATAGATTTGGCAGACAAATAGCTCATCATCATATGTCTTTGTGAAGAGTGTGGGGTCTAGTGATCCAGGTTTGAAGCCTTTGCTTATCAGGAAGTCTTTGAGTGTGTCATACCAAGCACGAGGCGCTTGTTTGAGGCCATACAGTGCCTTGTTGAGCTTGTATACCATATCAGGACGTTTTGGGTCTTCAAAGCCAGGTGGTTGTGCAACATACACTTCTTCTTCAATTCTTCCATTGAGAAAGGCACTGTTTACATCCATTTGATATAGAAGTATGTTGTGATGATTTGCATAGGCTAGCAGTATACAAATAGCTTCAAGTCTAGCCACAGGAGCAAATGTTTCATCGAAGTCTATCCCTTCGACTTGAGTGTATCCTTGAGCAACGAGACGAGCTTTGTTTCTGACCACTTGACCATGCTCATCTTGCTTGTTGCGATAGATCCATTTTGTGCCTATTATGTTGTGCTTGCGAGGATCAGGATGCTTGACAAGTTCCCATGGATTGTTCAGCTCGAACTGTTGAAGCTCTTCTTGCATTGCTTGAATCCATTCAAGTTCCATAAAAGCTTCAGAAACTTTCTTGGGTTCAGATATTGAGACAAATGCAAAGTGCCCACAGAAATTTGCAAGCTGTGTTGCTCTTGAGCGAGTCAGTGGACCAAGAGCATTTATGCTATCAATTATCTTTTCAACTTGTACTTCATTTGCAACACGAGGATGAGCTTGACGAAGATTTTGCTCTTGCTGTACATTGTCATCATCAGGAGTGTTGTCTTCAGGCTGAGCATTGTCGTCAGGTTGATTTGGAGCAGAGATGATGAGTTCCTTGTCAGGTTGTGCTTCAGAAGGCATGATCTCACCAGTTCCCATTAGCTTGATAGATTCATTTGGTGAAGCCTCATCTAGCACATTTGGTAGGGACTCTCTTTGTGAACCATTTGTCTCATCAAATCGCACATCCACAGTTTCACCAGTTTTATAGTGAAAGATGTTGAAGACTCTGTAGGAGTGTGAATCCTTTCCATATCCGAGCATGAAGCCTTCATGTGATTTGGGTGCAAATTTTGACTTGTGATGAGGATCCTTGATCCAGCACTTAGCTCCAAATACTCTGAAGTAACTTATGTTAGGCTTCTTTCCAGTGAGGAGTTCATAGGATGTTTTCTTCAGAAGCTTGTGCAGATAAACACGGTTGATGATATGGCATGCAGTATCAATAGCTTCGGGCCAGAACCTTCTTGGTGTTTTGTATTCATCGAGCATCGTTCGAGCCATCTCAATTAGAGTTCTGTTCTTGCGCTCAACGATCCCATTTTGCTGAGGTGTATATGGGGCTGAGAATTCATGGGTGATTCCCATTTCATCTAGATAATGATCGAGGATAGTTTTCTTGAATTCAGTGCCATTGTCACTTCTGATATGCTTGATCTTGATGCCATAGTTGTTCATGGCACGATTGGCGAAGCGTCTGAAGACATCTTGCACTTCAGTTTTGTAGAGTATTAGGTGCACCCAGGTGTATATTGAATAAACATCAACAATGACGAAGCCATAGAGACAGGCTGTGGTAGAGAATGTGGAGTAGTGAGTAGGGCCAAATAAGTCCATGTGAAGCAGCTCGAAGAGTTTGGACGTCGTCATGATAGTCTTCGAGGGGTGCTTGGCTCTAGTCATCTTCCCATCTTCACAGGCACCACATAGATGATCTTTCTTGAACTTGTCTTCCTCGATGCCTATGACATGCTTCTTCTTTGCGAGAGTGTGCGAGTTCCTCATGCCAGCATGTCCTAGCCTCTGATGCCAGAGCTAGCACTCTGAAGCTTTTGCTAGAAGACATACGGCCATCTGCGGTCCAGCTGAGAAATCTACCATATACAGATCACCTTTTCTGTATCCTTCAAATACTAAAGACTTGTCAGATTCCATTAGTACAAGGCAACGAAATTTACCAAAGATCACAATCATGTTTAAGTCATGAAGCATTGAGACAGACATTAAGTTGAAGCCAAGAGATTCAACAAGCATGACTTTATCCATGTGCTAATCTCTTCAGATTGCAACTCTACCTAGACCCAACACTTTGCTTTTACCAGTATCAGCAAATGTGATGTGACTCTTGTTAGATGGACGTAAGGTTGAGTCCATGAGAAGTTTTCGATCACCAGTCATATGATTTGTGCATCTGCTATCCTTAATCCATTCTGAAGACTTTGATGTTACTCCCTACAATGCAGTTAGGAGGATAGGCTTCACCAAAAGCCATTATGAAACATAAACTTTTGATGCATAAGTGGATTATGAAAGCTTAGATGAAAGTTAGGACTGATAAGATGTTCAATAAGTGATTTATGAATAGTATGAGAAGTAAGTCATTTTTGGGCATTTGATCTTGTGCCCTACAAGTGTTTTAGGTCCCTAGCAATAGCATCGGAAGCCTTTGATTATCGACTGGAGACCTTTCCCTGCAAGAGAAAGTTAGTTCTTCTTAACCACCCACATTTTCAGGGGTGGCTTAGAAGCAATGTGTCTAAGGGCAGCATCCGAGAATTTTGGCTTTGGGGCCCTAGCAAATAGTCTTGCAGGAGGGGAATAATACTCATAAGAATAGGCAGAAAAATTCTTGGATTTATGAACACAGCGGTTTGAAGAAACACACTCATATGCATGGGTCTGAGTATGGTTTCCCTGCAAAACATCTGCGTTAGGGTGACTCAGGTGAGTCCTTTGTCTGTATGAAGCCTTAGGACCATATGAAGCCTTTGGTCTGGGGTTTGTCTTCATCCCAGGAGGTGTCATGATAATATTTGCTGGAAGCTTCTCAAGACAACCTTTGGGTACCCAGATCTTCTTCATAGGTGGCCCATTCCTGCAGTTAGTACCAATATACCTGGCAAACACTTCACCATTTTGATTCTTAAACAGTTTATAGTTTGCATCAAAAGATTCATCAATGATAACAGGATTAGCACAAGTGAAGCCAGATAAGTAGATGGATCCACTGAAGGTTCCTTTGCAGCAACCAATGTGGTTTTGGGATACTGCTCAGGCTTCCAGTATGAACCATCAACATTCATTTTCCTGTCGAACCCAACACCCTCTTTCCTAGGGTTTCGGTTCAGTATCTTCTTTTTGAGGACATCACATAGAGTCTGATGCCCTTTGAGGCTTTTGTACATCCCTGTTTCAAGCAAAGTCTTCAACCTAGCATTTTCATCATCAATAGTAGTGGTATCCTCAGCAGAGGGGTTAGTTACCACATCAGTAGTTGAAGATATTGCAACAGTGGCAGCAGTAGAACAACCAGCAACTGATGTAGCATTATCACGTTCAATGCATTTTAGACATGGTGGTTCAAACTCTTCGTGAGTGGAGCTGATCAGTTGAGCGCGGAGTGACTCATGTTCCTTTTGAAGATCTTCATGAGCCGCTTTCAATTTCTCAAGTTCTCGTTTCCTTTGAATGTAATCGTGGGAAAGATTTTCATGAGTTTTTTAGAGCGATTTGTAAATACCTTCAAGTTCCTTGTACTTAACATGAAGATTTTTTATGTCTTAAATTAAGGACTGAGAACGGGTCATTTCCGCGTCCAACAGGTCATCACTTTTGTCTAACAGTTTTTGAATATGTTCCATGGCTTTCTGCTGTTCAGTGGCAATTTTAGCAAATGTTTTGTAGCTAGGTTTTCATTCACAATCAGAGTCATCTTCACTAGATGTTTGAAAGTAAGCATCGCGTTATTTTACCTTGGCACCGCGTGCCATGAAGCAGAAGGTGGGAGCAGAGTCGTCGTCCTCATCATCAATGTTGGGGACGGGGCCATTGTCTTCAGTGTTGAAGATGGACTTGCCCACGTAGGTAGTGGCCAAAGCCAGACTAGCAGCACCTGAATCAGACTCCTCCTCCGACTCCACGTCCGCCTCTTCAGAAGCAGACTCTTCCTCAGAATCCATCTCCTTGCCAACAAATGCGCAAGCCTTGCCAGATGAATTCTTCTTGTGTGATGAATACTTTGATGAAGACTTAGAAGAAGACTTTGAGTATTTCTTCTTTTTCTTGTCATCAGAATCATATTCCTTGCTCTTCTTCTTCTTCTTCTCATTGTCCCACTGAGGACACTCAGAGATGTAGTGACCAGGTTTCTTGCACTTATGACATGTTCTCTTCTTGTAGTCATGAGTAGAAGCTTCATCATTTCTTCAGCTGGATCGTGAAGACTTTCTGAAGCCTTTCTTCCTAGTGAATTTTTGGAACTTCTTCACAAGCATGGCAAGCTCCTTTCCAATGTCTTCAGGATCATCAGAACTGCAGTCAGATTCTTCTTCAGATGAAGAAACAACTTTTGCCTTTAAGGAGCGAGATCGGCCATAGATGGGACCATAGATGTCACGTTTCTCAGATAGCTGGAACTCATGTGTGTTGAGCCTCTCAAGTATATCAGATGGATCGAGAGTCTTAAAGTAAGGGTGTTCTTGAATCATCAGGGCAAGGATATCAAATGAGCTGTTGAGTGATCTCAGGAGGGTCTTGACGATTTCATGCTTGGTAATCTCAGTGGCGCCAAGTGCTTGAAGCTCATTTGTGATGTCAGTGAGACGATCAAAAGTGTGCTGGACATTCTCATTGTCACGTCTCTTGAAGCGATTGAAGATATTGCGAAGGACGCTGATCCTTTGATCTCTCTGGGTAGATACTCCTTCATTGACCTTTGAGAGCCAGTCCCAAACTTCCTTTGACGTGTCCAGAGCACTTACACGACCATACTGTCCTTTGGTCAGATGACCACAGATGATGTTCTTGGCCGTTGAATCCAATTGAACGAGCCTCTTGACATCAGCAGGGGTGATACCTTCACCAGTCTTGCGAACGCCGTTCTTGACGACAAACCAAAAGTCCACATCAATGGCTTCAAGGTGCATGCGCATCTTGTTCTTCCAGTAGGGATATTCGGTGCCATCGAAGACGGGGCACGCAGTGGAGACTTTGATTATCCCTGCAGTCGACATAGCTAAAACTCCAGGTGGTTAAACCGAATCACACAGAACAAGGGAGTACCATGCTCTGATACCAATTGAAAGTGCAGTATATCGACTAGAGGGGGGGGGGGTGAATAAGCAATTTTTATGAAATGCTTCAAAACATGGAAGTTTCGAGGACAAACGATAAACTCAATCCTATTAGTATGCAGCGGAAAGTGGACTACACTAGATAAGCCATAGACATGTATTCAATGAAGTGAAAGTACGAAGACTAATAGCAGCTAGGCAGTAGGGATCATGATGGAAGAAGGAATGAAGCCAATCACAACTAGTAGATACTAAGTGAAGTCAATCAGATAGGTCAAGCATGCAATGACTTCACAACGTATAGCAGTAAGTAAAAGGAAGGGAATGATAGAGCCAGTAGCTCGGGGAAGGCAGTGATTTGTTAGACCAGTTCCAGTTGC
>LR738713.1:311232994-311494082 GCA_902687465.1 Secale cereale | reverse complement strand
GATACCAATTGAAAGTGCAGTATATCGACTAGAGGGGGGGGGGGTGAATAAGCAATTTTTATGAAATGCTTCAAAACATGGAAGTTTCGAGGACAAACGATAAACTCAATCCTATTAGTATGCAGCGGAAAGTGGACTACACTAGATAAGCCATAGACATGTATTCAATGAAGTGAAAGTACGAAGACTAACAGCAGCTAGGCAGTAGGGATCATGATGGAAGAAGGAATGAAGCCAATCACAACTAGTAGATACTAAGTGAAGTCAATCAGATAGGTCAAGCATGCAATGACTTCACAACGTATAGCAGTAAGTAAAAGGAAGGGAATGATAGAGCCAGTAGCTCGGGGAAGGCAGTGATTTGTTAGACCAGTTCCAGTTGCTGTGACAACTGTACGTCTGGTTAGGGAGGCTGACATTTAACTCAGGAGACCGCGTCTTCACCTTGTTCCCCTTGAGCTAAGGACACCTAGTCCTCGCCCAATCACTCTGGTAAGTCTTCAAGGTAGACTTCCAAAACTTCACAGACTTCGTTCACCGGCGATCCACAATGACTCTTGGATGCTCAGAATGTGACGCCTAACCGGCTGGAGGAAACACAGTCCTCAAGTGTAATATGTCTTCAGGTCACACAGACAGAAAGACTTGAGTGATGCCTAACACTCTTTGGCTCTGGGTGTTTGGGCTTTGTCCTCGCAAGGATTTCTCTCTCAAATGCTTCAGAGGTGGGTTGCTCTCAAACGACAAAAGCCGTGCAATAACTCTGAGCAGCCACCAATTTATGGTGTAGGGGGTGGGCTATTTATAGCCACTGGGCAACCCGACCTGATTTGTCCGAAGTGACCCTGGATCACTAAGGAACTGACACGTGTTCCAGCGATCAGATTTCAAACACACACGGCAACTTTACTTGAGCTACAAGTAAAGCTGACTCATCCAACTCTGGATAAGATTTGCTCTCATAGTCTTCGCTCTAAGACATAGGATTTGGTTGAGCATCACTTCAGTCACTCTGACTTAGTTCACTTGGACCCCACTTAACAATACGGTGGTTCCTATGACTCAACAAAGAAGAAAAGGAAACAACGAAACTTCTACATCTTCGCTCTCCATAGTCTTCACACATTGTCTTCTCATGTCATAGTCTTCAATATGATTATCTTCATATACCACCACTGATATCAATGTCTTCATACATGTTTAGGGGTCATCTCCGGTAGGTAAACCGAATCAATGAGGGACTACTACCTGTGTTATCCTGCAATTCTCACAAACACATTAGTCCCTCAACCAGGTTTGTCGTCAATACTCCAAAACCAACTAGGGGTGGCACTAGATGCACTTACACAAGAAGAAGAAAATTTATTGAAAACTCTGAAGAAGCATCGTGCTGCTATTGGATATACTCTGGATGATCTTAAGGGCATTAGTCCCACTATATGCCAACACAAGATAAAATTGGAAGAAAATGCTAAACTAGTTATTGATCATCAGCGACGGTTAAATCCTAAGATGAAAGAAGTGGTAAGGAAGGAAATACTAAAGCTCCAAGAGGCAGGTATTATCTATCCAGTTGCTGATAGCCAGTGGGTAAGTTCTGTCCATTGTGTCCCTAAGAAAGGAGGTATGACTGTCGTTCCTAATGATAAAGATGAATTGATCCCACAAAAAATAGTTACTGGTTATAGGATGGTAATTGATTTCCATAAGTTAAATAAATCTACTAAGAAAGATCATTACCCTTCAAATTCTAGAAAGGTTATCGAAACATACTCATTTCTGCTTTCTAGATGGTTATTCTGGTTTCTCTCAAATACCTGTGTCAAAAGAGGATCAAGAAAAGACCACTTTTACTTGTCCTGACGGTACCTTTTATTATAGACGTATGCCTTTTGGTTTATGTAATGCACCTGCTACCTTTCAAAGATGCATGATGGCTATATTCTCTGTTTTTTGTGAAAATATTGTTGAGATTTTCATGGATGATTTTTCCGTTTACGGAACTTCTTTTGATGATTTTTTGAACTATGAACAGTAGGGTAAAAACCCCACTGCAGCTTTTATAAATAAATAAATAAAACATAGGTCTGCTGGGCTTGAGCTAAGCCCAACTACAAGAAGAAACTACTAAAAAACAAAAACTAAAGGACTAACACTAAAGCCTAAAAAGAAGAAGAACAGGGAAACATGGAGTATCAAAGAAATTACAACATGGAATCCAGCCAAGCAGAGAATTGCACTTCATATTTCTTCTTGATCCTGAGTTTCAGCAGCTTTAGCTCCTCAGTAAAAATATGTTTCCAGCCTTGAAAGGAAGGAGTTATTGCTTCAAATATTTTGTTGTTTCTGGATATCCAGATGGCCCATGATCCCAAGATGATAATCTCCATAAAGAAAGGGTATCTGAGTTTGTCTTTTAGGTCCTAAAAAGCTTCCAGCACTGACAAGTTTGGGGTTCTTGATAGACAGATAAAGTTCCAACACCTTTTGGCAAAAGGACAACCCCAAAAGAGATGATGAAGTGTTTCCTCTTGAGGACATTCTCTCACTGCACAATTGTAAAATTCCAATTCATAGTTTTTCCTCCTTAGTAAATTTCTTGTGTTTACTCTGTCATGAAGAAGCATCCAGAAAAAAACTTTGTGTTTTGGTTGACAGGAGCTTTTCCAGATCCATGAAAAGTGTGGTGGTGTTTGTTTGTGCCCAATTAGCACATTGTAAGCTTTAATTGAAGAGTATGCTTCATTGACCCATATGTAACTCCAAGTATCTATAGCATCCAAATATTCAGATTGCCTCATGGTTATGCACATGTCCTCCATTTGAAGGAACTCCTCATAAGCTTGTGCAGTTAGAGGCAGATGGAATAAATCTTGAAGATAATCAGTGTTGAGGACTTGTTGAACACTTGTCTATGGATTTCTAACAAATGAATATAGATGATCAAATTTGTGTTTGAGGATGAATTGATCCCACATATCATCCCAGAACAAAGCAGATTTACCATCCCCCACATTACACCTTGCTATAGCTTTAAACTGATCAATGAGTGCAAGATTGGATTTCCACCTAAATGAGCCCACTTTTTGATCTCCTGGTAGTTTCCCATTGCTGTAATATGTTTCTCAAATTAAATTGACCCAAGGGATGTCATGTCTATTGTAAAACTTGTGAAGGTTCTTCATAAGCAGAGTTCTGTTATGAGTGAATATATCTAGAACTCCCAAGCCACCTTGATTTTTGGGTCTGCAAACTGTGTGCCAAGCCACCATAGCTGGTCTCCTATCTTCCAAGTCAGGACTCCTCCATAGACAGTGCCTTAGGTATTTGATGATCTGGTGTTTGATAGTAATGGGAATGTCCAGGCAGCACATGAAGTAAACAGCCAAGGAAGCCAGTACAGATTTGACCAATAAAATCTTCCCTGCCTGAGTCATGAAAGTGGAGATTCCAGTAATTCTCTTAGCAATTCTGTTCACTATTGGCAAACACTGCTCAACAGTTGGCTTATAAATGCCCATAAGTACCCCTAGGTATCTGAATGGAAAATGTCCTCTGGTACAGTTTAGAGTGTTGGTGAAAATCTCTACCCTGTCTTCTGCAATATTTAGTGGCACCATGATTGATTTCCCATAGTTAACTCTAAGGCCTGTGGCATCTGCAAATGTGTTTAGAAGGGCTTTGAGGCAGACAAGCTGTTTAGCATTTGCTTGTAAAATGACAAGGGTATCATCTGCATATTGTATAATAGGGAATTCTGGGCATGATGTCACTTGTAGTGGAGGTGTTATTAGATCCCTAGTCATGGCTTTATTTAAAATAGATTGAAGTAGATCAGCAGCCAATATAAATAAAAGAGTGTTGGGGAACGTAGCATAATTCAAAAAAATTCTACGCTTTCACCAATATCCAAGTATGGAGACATCTAGCAACGAGCGAGTAAGAGTGCATCTACATACCGTTATGGAGATTGCGAGCGGAAGCTTTCGAAGAAGCGTGGATGAAGTAGTCGTACTCTTCGCGTTCTTCGTCACCGATGATCTAGCGCCGAACGGACGGCACCTCCGCGTTCAACACACGTACGGTGCAGCAACGTCACCTCCTTCTTGATCCAGCAAGGGGGGGAGGAGAAGTCGTCAGAGATCCGGCAGCACGACGGCGTGATGATGGATGCAGTGGAGATCGCAGCAGGGCTTCGCCGGGCGCCCTGCGTGGGAGTATGGTGGTGTGACGGGAGGGGGAGAGGCGCCAGGGCAAGGGTGCGGCTGCCCTCTCCCTCCCCACATATATATAGGGGGCCAGGGGGTGCGCCAGCCCCCTGCAGATCCAATCTGCAAGGGGGGGCGGCGGCCAGGGGGGAGTCCTTGCCCCCCAAGGCAAGTGGTGGCCCCCCTCCCCCTTAGGGTTTTAACCCTAGGCGCATGGGGAGGTGGGCCCCTAGTGGTGCGCCAGCCCAGAGGGGCTGGACACTTCCCCTTGCGGCCTAGGGGCCCCACCGGGATGGGTGGTCCCACCCGGTGGACCCCCGGGGCCCCTCCGGTGGTCCCGGAACGCTCCCAGTGACCCCCGGAGATCACCCGATGGACGGAACTGGACTTCCTATATATCAATCTTTACCTCCGGACCATTCCGGAACTCCTCGTGACGTCCGGGATCTAATCCGGGACTCCGAACAACTTTCGGGTTTCCACGTGCATTTATCTCTATGACCCTAGCGTTACCGAACCTTAAGTGTGTAGACCCTACGGGTTCGGGAGACACGTAGACATGACCGAGACCACTCTCCGGTCAATAACCAACAGCGGGATCTGGATACCCATGTTGGTTCCCACGTGTTCCTCGATGATCTTCATCGGATGAACCACCGTGTCAAGGATTCACTCAATCCCGTATGTTATTCCCTTTGTCCATCGGTACGGTACTTGCCCGAGATTCGATCGTCGGTATTCCCAATACCTTGTTCAATCTCGTCATGGCAAGTCTCTTTACTCGATCCGTAATCCATCATCCCGTGACTAACTACTTAGTCACATTGAGCTCATTATGATGATGTCTTACCGAGTGGGCCCAGAGGTACCTCTCCGTCATACTTGACAACATCCCAGTCTCGGTTCGTACCAACTCAACAGACACTTTCGGAGATACCCAATGCGTACCTTTTAGACACCGAGTTACGTTGTGACGTTTGGCACACCCAAAGTATTCCTACGGCATCCGGGAGTTGTACAACCTCATGGTCTAAGGAATAAATACTTGACACCGAAAAGCTTATGCATTACGAACTATACGATCTCGTGTTATGCTCAAGTTTGGGTCTTGTCCATCACATCATTCTCCTAATGATGTGATCCCGTTATCACCGACATCCCATGTCCATGGTCAGGAAACCGTGACTATCTGTTGATCAACGAGCTGGTAACTAGAGGCCTACCAGGGACTCATTGTGGTCTATATATTCACACATGTATCGCTGTTTCCGTACAATACAATTCAAGCATGAATAACAGATAATTATCATGAACAAGGAGATATAATAATAATGCTTTTATTATTGCCTCTAGGGCATATCTCCAACAGTATCCCACTTGCACTAGAGTCAATAATCTAGTTACATTGTGATGAATCGAACACCCATAGAGTTCTGGTGTTGATCATGTTTTGCCCGTGAAAGAGGTTTAGTCAACGGGTCTGCTACATTCAGATCCGTATGCACTTTACAAATATCTATGTCTCCATCCTGAACATAATTCCGGATGGAGTTGAAACGGCTCTTGATGTGCTTGGTCTTCTTGTGAAACCTGGGCTCCTTGGTAATGGCAATAGCACCAGTGTTGTCACAGAAGAGAGTCATCGGGCTTGACGCGCTTGGAATGACTCCTAGGTCGGTGATGAACTCCTTCATCCAGACTCCTTCCTGCGCTGCTTCAGAAGCAGCTATGTACTCCGCTTCACATGTAGATGCTGCCACGACGCTTTGCTTGCAACTGCACCAGCTGACTGCCCCTCTGTTCAAAATATACACGTATCCGGTTTGAGACTTAGAGTCATCCAGATCTGTGTCGAAGCTAGCATCGACGTAACCCTTTACGACGAGCTCTTCGTCACCTCCATAAACGAGAAACATATCCTTAGTCCTTTTCAGGTACTTCAGGATGTTCTTGACCGCTGTCCAGTGTTCCGTACCGGGATCACTTTGGTACCTCCCTACCAAACTTATGGCAAGGTTCACATCAGGTCTGGTACACAGCATGGCATACATGATAGAACCTATGGCCAAGGCATAGGGAATGACACTCATCTTTTCTCTATCTTCTGCCGTGGTCGGCGACTGAGCCTTGCTCAATCTCATACCTTGCAAAACAGGCAAGAATCCTTTCTTTGACTAATCCATATTAACTTCTTCAATATTTTGTCAAGGTATGTACTTTGTGAAAGACCAATGAGGCGTCTCGATCTATCTCTATAGATTTTGATGCCTAATATGTAAGCAGCTTCTCCAAGGTCCTTCATTGAAAAACTTTTATTCAAGTAGGCCTTTACATTTTCCAAGAATTCTATATCATTTCCCATCAGCAATATGTCATCCACATATAATATGAGAAATGCCACAGAGCTCCCACTCACTTTCTTGTAAATACAGGCTTCTCCATAAGTCTGTATAAAGCCAAACGCTTTGATCACTTCATCAAATCGAATATTCCAACTCCGAGATGCTTGCACCAGCCCGTAAATCGAGCGCTGGAGCTTGCATACCTTATTAGCGTTCTCTGAATCGACAAAACCTTCCGGTTGCATCATATACAACTCTTCCTTGAGGAAGCCATTAAGGAGTGCTGTTTTGACGTCCATTTGCCATATCTCATAATCATAGAATGCGGCAATAGCTAACATGATTCTGACTGACTTCAGCATCGCTACGGGAGAGAAAGTCTCGTCGTAGTCAATCCCTTGAACTTGTCGATAACCCTTAGCGACAAGCCGAGCCTTATATATGGTCACATTACCATCCGCGTCTGTCTTCTTCTTAAATATCCATTTGTTTTCTATGGCGTGCCTATCATCAGGCAAGTCCACCAAAGTCCATACTTTGTTTTCATACATGGATTCTATCTCGGATTTCATGGCTCCAAGCCATTTATTGGAATCCGGGCCCGCCATCGCTTCTTCATAGTTCGAAGGTTCACCGTTGTCTAACAACATGATTTCCAGTACAGGGTTGCCGTACCACTCTGGTGCGGAACGTGCCCTTGTAGACCTTCAAAGTTCAGTAGTAACTTGATATGTTTCTTCATGATCATTATCATCAACTTCCTCCCTTGCCGGTGCAGGCACCTCAGGAACAGTTTCCTGCGCTGCGCTACTTTCCAGTCCAGGAGGGGTGACTGTCACCTCATCAAGTTCTACTTTCCTCCCACTCACTTCTTTCGAGAGAAACTCTTTCTCTAGAAAGCATCCATTCTTGGCAACAAAGACTTTGCCTTCGGATTTGTGGTAGAAGGTGTACCCAGTTGTTTCCTTTGGGTATCCTATGAAGACGCATTTTTCCGATTTGGGTTCGAGCTTTTCAGGTTGAAGTTTCTTGACATAAGCATCGCAACCCCAAACTTTTAGAAACGACAGCTTCGGTTTCTTGCCAAACCAAAGTTCATACGGAGTCGTCTCAACGGATTTCGACGGAGCCCTATTTAAAGTGAATGCGGCAGTCTCTAAAGCATAACCCCAAAAAGATAGCAGTAAATCGGTGAGGGACATCATAGATCGCACCATGTCCAACAGAGTACGATTTCGACGTTCGGACACACCGTTACGTTGAGGTGTTCCGGGCGGTGTCAATTGTGAAACAATTCCACAACTTCTAAGGTGTGTGCCAAATTCATGACTTAAATATTCACCCCCACGATCTGATCGTAAGAACTTTATTTTTTTGTCACGTTGATTCTCAACCTCATTCTGAAATTCCTTGAACTTTTCAAAGGTCTCAGACTTGTGTTTCATCAAATAGATATACCCATATCTACTCAAGTCATTCGTGAGTGTGAGAACATAACGATAGACTCCGCGAGCCTCAACACTCATTGGACCGCACACATCGATATGTATGATTTCCAACAAGTTGGTTGCTCGCTCCATTGTTCCGGAGAACGGAGTCTTGGTCATCTTGCCCAAGAGGCATGGTTCGCACGTGTCAAATGATTCATAATCAAGAGACTCTAGAAGTCCATCTGAATGGAGCTTCTTCATACGTTTGACACCAATATGACCAAGGCGGCAATGCCACAAGTATGTGGGACTATCATTATCAACTTTACATCTTTTGGCATCTACACTATGAATATGTGTATCACTACGTTCGAGATCCATCAGAAATAAACCATTGACCAGCGGGGCATGACCATAAAACATATCTCTCAAATAAATAGAACAATCATTATTCTGTAATTTGAAAGAGTAGCCATCTCGCATAAGACGAGATCCAGAAACAATGTTCATGCTCAAAGCTGGTACTAAATAACAATTATTGAGGTTTAAAACTAATCCCGAGGGTAGATGTAGAGGCAGCGTGCCGACGGCGATCACATCGACCTTGGAACCATTCCCGACGCGCATGGTCACCTCATCCTTCGCCAGTCTCCGTTTATTCCGCAGCTCCTGTTTTGAGTTACAAATGTGAGCAACTGCACCGATATCGAATACCCAGGAGCTACTACGAGTGCTGGTAAGGTACACATCAATAACATGTATATCAAATATACCTTTTACGTTGCCGGCCTTCTTGTCTGCTAAGTATTTGGGGCAGTTCCGCTTCCAGTGACCCGTTCCCTTGCAATAAAAACACTCAGTCTCAGGCTTGGGTTCATACTTTGGCTTCTTCCCGGCAACAGGCTTGCCAGGCGTGGCAACTCCCTTGCCGTCCTTCTTGAAGTTCTTCTTACCCTTGCCTTTCTTGAACTTAGTGGTTTTATTGACCATCAACACTTGATGTTCTTTCTTGATGTCCACCTCCGCTGATTTCAGCATCGAATACACCTCGGGAATGGACTTCTCCATCCCCTCCATATTGAAGTTCAACACGAAGCTCTTGAAGCTTGGTGGGAGCGACTGGAGGATTCTGTCAACGACCGCTTCATCTGGGAGATTCATTCCCAGCTGAGACAAGCGGTTGTGCAATCCTGAAATCTTGAGGATGTGCTCACTGACAGAACTGTTCTCCTCCATCTTACAGCTGTAGAATGCGTCGGAGACATCATATCTCTCGACTCGGGCATGAGCTTGGAAAACCATTTTCAGCTCTTCGAACATCTCATATGCTCCGTGGTGCTCAAAACGTTTTTGGAGCCCCGATTCTAAACTGTAAAGCATGTCGCACTGAACCAGTGAGTAATCATCACTACGCGACTGCCAGACGTTCAAAACGTCTTGGGCCGCATCGGGAGCAGGTGCATCACCTAGCGGTGCTTCTAGGACATATGATCTCTTGGCAGCTATGAGGATAATCCTCAATTTACGGACCCAATCCGTATAGTTGCTACCATCGTCTTTCAGCTTGGTTTTCTCTAGGAACGCGTTGAAGTTGAGGGAAACCTGAGCGTGGGCCATTTGATCTACAAGAGATATTGTAAAGAATTTAGACTAAGTTCATGATAATTGAGTTCATCTTAATCAAATTTTAATGAACTCCCACTCAGAATGACATCTCTCTAGTCATCTAAGTGATACACGATCCGAATCGAGTAGTCCGTGTCCGATCATCACGTGAGACGGACTAGTCATCAACGGTGAACATCTTCATGTTGATCGTATCTTCTATACGACTCGTGTTCGACCTTTCGGTCTTCCGTGTTCCGAGGCCATGTATGTACATGCTTGGCTCGTCAAGTGAACCCTAAGTGTATCGTGTGTGTAAATCTGTCTTACACCCGTTGTATGCGAACGTTAGAACCTATCACACCCGATCATCACGTGGTGCTTCGGAGCAACGAGCTTTAGCAACGGTGCACAGTTAGGGGAAACACAATACTTGAAATTTTAGTGAGAGATCATCTTATTTACTACCGTCGTTCTAAGTAAACAAGATGCATAAACATGATAAACATCACATGCAATCAATTAAAGTGACATGATATGGCCAATATCATCTTGCTCCTTGGATCTCCATCTTCGGGGCACCATGATCATCTTGTCACCGGCTCGACACCATGATCTTCATCATCATGATCTCCATCGTCGTGTCTTGAAGAAGTTGTCATGCCAACTATTACTTCTACTACTATAGCTAACGTTTAGCAATGAAGTAAAGTAATTACATGGCGTTATTCAGTGACAGCAGGTCATACAATAATTAAGACAACTCTTATGGCTCCTGCCGGTTGTCAAGTTCATCGACATGCAAGTCATGATTCCCTATTACAAGAACATGATCAATCTCATACATCACATATATCATTCATCACATCTTCGTTTTGGCCATACCACGTCACATAGCACATGCTGCAAAAACAAGTTAGACGTCCTCTAATTGTTGTTGCAAGTTTTACGTGGCTTCTATAGGATTTCTAGCAAGAACGTTTCTTACCTACGCCAAAACCACAACGTGATTTGTCAACTTCTATTTACCCTTCATAAGGACCCTTTTCATCGAATCTGATCCGACTAAAGTAGGAGAGACAGACACCTGCCAGCCACCTTATGCATCTAGTGCATGTCTGTCGGTGGAACCAGTCTCACGTAAGCGTACGTGTAAAGTCGGTCCGGGCTGCTTCATCCCACAATACCACCGAATCAAGATTGACTAGTAACGGTAAGAAAGTTGAACAAAACCAAACGCCCACAACTGCTTTGTGTTCTACTCGTGCAAGATGCTACGCATAAAACCTAGCTCAGATGCCACTGTTGGGGAACGTAGCATAATTCAAAAAATTTCTACGCTTTCACCAATATCCAAGTATGGAGACATCTAGCAACGAGCGAGTAAGAGTGCATCTACATACCGTTATGGAGATTGCGAGCGGAAGCTTTCGAAGAAGCGTGGATGAAGTAGTCGTACTCTTCGCGTTCTTCGTCACCGATGATCTAGCGCCGAACGGACGGCACCTCCGCGTTCAACACACGTACGGTGCAGCAACGTCACCTCCTTCTTGATCCAGCAAGGGGGGAGGAGAAGTCGTCAGAGATCCGGCAGCACGACGGCGTGATGACGGATGCAGTGGAGATCGCAGCAGGGCTTCGCCGGGCGCCCTGCGTGGGAGAATGGAGGTGTGACGGGAGGGGGAGAGGTGCCAGGGCAAGGGTGCGGCTGCCCTCTCCCTCCCCACATATATATAGGGGGCCAGGGGGTGCGCCAGCCCCCTGCAGATCCAATCTGCAAGGGGGGGCGGCGGCCAGGGGGGAGTCCTTGCCCCCCAAGGCAAGTGGTGGCCCCCCTCCCCCTTAGGGTTTTAACCCTAGGCGCATGGGGAGGTGGGCCCCTAGTGGTGCGCCAGCCCAGAGGGGCTGGACACTTCCCCTTGCGGCCTAGGGGCCCCACCGGGATGGGTGGTCCCACCCGGTGGACCCCCGGGGCCCCTCCGGTGGTCCCGGAACGCTCCCAGTGACCCCCGGAGATCACCCGATGGCCGGAATTGGACTTCCTATATATCAATCTTTACCTCCGGACCATTCCGGAACTCCTCGTGACGTCCGGGATCTCATCCGGGACTCCGAACAACTTTCGGGTTTCCACGTGCATTTATCTCTACGACCCTAGCGTTACCGAACCTTAAGTGTGTAGACCCTACGGGTTCGGGAGACACGTAGACATGACCGAGACCACTCTCCGGTCAATAACCAACAGCGGGATCTGGATACCCATGTTGGTTCCCACGTTTTCCTCGATGATGTTCATCGGATGAACCACCGTGTCAAGGATTCACTCAATCCCGTATGTTATTCCCTTGTCCATCGGTACGGTACTTGCCCGAGATTCGATCGTCGGTATTCCCAATACCTTGTTCAATCTCGTCATGGCAAGTCTCTTTACTCGATCCGTAATCCATCATCCCGTGACTAACTACTTAGTCACATTGAGCTCATTATGATGATGTCTTACCGAGTGGGTCCAGAGGTACCTCTCCGTCATACGGAGTGACAACATCCCAGTCTCGGTTGGTTCCAACTCAACAGACACTTTCGGAGATACCCGATGCGTACCTTTATAGCCACCCAGTTACGTTGTGACGTTTGGCACACCCAAAGTATTCCTACGGCATCCGGGAGTTGTACAACCTCATGGTCTAAGGAATAAATACTTGACACCGAAAAGCTTATGCATTACTAACTATACGATCTCGTGTTATGCTCAAGTTTGGGTCTTGTCCATCACAGCATTCTCCTAATGATGTGATCCTGTTATCACCGACAGCCCATGTCCATGGTCAGGAAACCGTGACCATCTGTTGATCAACGAGCTGGTAACTAGAGGCCTACCAAGGACTCATTGTGGTCTATATATTCACACATGTATCGCTGTTTCCGTACAATACAATTCAAGCATGAATAACAGACAATTATCATGAACAAGGAGATATAATAATAATGCTTTTATTATTGCCTCTAGGGCATATCTCCAACAAAGAGGTGAAAGTGGATCTCCTTGCCTTACTCCTCTTTTACAGTAGAACTTTTTCCCTGGCACCCCATTTAGCATTACAGCAGAGGATGCAGAATTTAGTAACATGTTAATCCAGGTTATCCATCTCTCACCAAATCCCTTGGCCCTTAGTATATCAATAATAGCCTGATGCTCAATAGTGTCAAAAGCCTTTTCAAAATCCAGTTTGATGACAAGAAGCTCCTCTTTTGACTTGTGGCATTGATGTATATATTCATATGCCCATCCCAAACAGTCTTGAATTACTCTGTTCTTTAAGAATCCATACTGGTTAATATGAACAAGCTTGAGAATAATTTTTTGTAATCTGTTGGCCAGCAGTTTAGTAATGATTTTGAGTACCCCATTCAGCAGTGAGATTGGTCTAAAGTCATTAGGGGATATAGGTACCTCCTTTTTTGGAATAAGTGTGATATATGAAGAGTTAATGCTTTCCAAGTTCACATTACCAGCATGAAAGGCCAAGATAAGCTCAGTAACATCCTGTTTGATAATGTCCCAGCAAGCTTTGAGAAATTCATTGTTAAAACCATCAGGGCCTGGAGATTTGTCTGTGGGTAGGTTTTTAACTACCTCATCAATTTCTTCCTAAGAGAAAGGTCTCTCAAGATCTTGTAACATTTGTGGATCCACTCTGTTGTCATACAAGTCCTGTAAATTGAAGTGCATTGTATGGCCATTTGATTGCCCCATTCTCTTCTTGAAAGCTTCCCAAAGAATTGCAGCCTTCCCTTCATGATCTGAGATTTCCACTTGGTCCTCATTCATGAGCATTGCAATTTTATTGTACCTATGATTAATGGAAGCCTTTGTATGGAAGAATTTGGTATTTTCATCCCCAAATTTTACCCCTTTGATTTTACCTCTTTGCTTCCAATAAATCTTCTGATTATTGAGGACAATTAAAAGAGTTTGCTTCAAACACTCTCTGCAGTTATGCTCATAAATAGAAAGGTCTCTGAATTCCTCCAAGAAGTCCCATAGGAATATACATTCATTCAACTCTTGAATCTGCTTTTGAAGGCAAGACAGATTTTTTGCCCATAGTTTTAGTGCTCTTCTCAAGTTCTTGAATTTAGCATTGATTTTCTTAGCTGGATCAGAATAGCCAACAGGAATGTTCCATGCAGTCTGCACAATATCTTTGAAAGAAGAATGCTTCAACCAATAATTTTCAAATCTAAAAACCCTTGACTTAGTAATAGATGTACCAATTTTAATTACACAAGGCAAATTGTCGGGGGAAACTGTCTGCCACGAACACCTATGGGACCGGAGCCCCTTGTCTGTGCGGTACGAGGGCGGAGGGAGCACAAAGAGCAGATCGTAGCGAGCACGCGGGCAGTTTTACCCAGGTTCGGGCCGCGGTAGACGCGTAAAACCCTACTCCTGCTTGGTTGTGTATTAAGTTGGAGAGCTCGGGAGCTTAAAGAAGCAGCTACACCGAGCGTGAGAGTGATCTAGGTTCCGAACCCCCTCCACGTTGTGCATGGGCCTCCTTTTATAGTGCAAGGGGTCACCGACAGGTGTCAACGTAGGAGAAAGGGGTAAAAACGTAAAAGAGGTGGTAGTTGTAACAGTGCGGGAACAGTGGAGCTACAGTGCAAAACAGTGGTCTATACCTACTTTAACAGTGGGGGGGACAAGGGCATTTAATGCCCGTCGCCGTCGACCCCAAAAGTTCCCGCCTTAGCGTCTCCGTCTGCCACGGCGATGGATCCCGCACCGTGAAGCGCCACCGTGTCCCCCAGGCTGCACAGCTATCTGCCACGCGTCCCCGGATAGGCCCCAGGGCGACGCGTGGGCTGATGAGCTGGAGCGTGGGCACACAGCGCAGCCTTCCCGGCAAGCACCTTGCCGGGGCCTTGATCTTGCCGGGCCCGGGAGCTTGCCGCTCCCCGGGCCCTTGCCGGGTCTTCTATGATGGAATCTTTTAGTCTTCCTGGCAAGCTCCTCTTGCCAGGGCCTTGTGCTAGTGAGGTAATCTTGAGCCTGGTACGGCCTTCCCGGCAAGCTCCTCTTGCCGGGGTCTCGATCTTATGTCCTGTATACTTTGTTTTTGAATGGTTTAATAAGGAGCAGGAAGGTCTCCGGCGAGCACGCGGTAAACCCTGCCGCGGGAAGCTGCAACTGCCCGTGCACAAGTTGGGGTACTGAGGTACCCCTACCTTAGTACACCGACAGGAGCCCCCGGGCCTGGGCCACACACGGTGCCGAGCGTTGTTGGGCCAGGCCCAAAATAGTGCACGGGCACCCGCGGCCCGCGGCGCGCCGAATCCACTTCCGTATCCGCCGCACCCCACCGTAACGGCACACGTCGATCACGGCGTCGTGGGATGGGACGTGCCCACGACCTCTTAATGGAAAGGGCGAAACGCCCCCCACTCCCCCATAAAAGCAGAGGAAGCGGGCGCGGTTCCCCTCCTTGCGCTTTCATTGCATCGTCTCCTTCCTCCAGAGATCTCTCTTGCGCTCTGCCTCCACACCTCCACCGCCGCCGAGCTCTTCGTCCCCCTCCTTCCGCCGCGTCCGCCATGGCCCCAAAGACCGACAAGGCGAAGGCGGAGAAGTCCAAGAGGGAGAAGTCGGAGCAAGCGGCGAAGCTCGCCGCGTACCGGAAGCAGCATCTCGTCTTTCCGCCGAAGCTCGGCGTGCGGGAGCTCTGGAACAAGTACTACTTGTTCTGGGCCAAGGAAACCAAGGCGCACCCCCGCACCCTAGCATATCCGGCCGCCGCCAAGGACAGCTATCCCGGCGGGTATTACTTCTTCGCAGCCTTCTTTCACTGTGGTCTCTGCCCTCCTTTCTCAAACTTCTTCTGCGACATTATGCACACATACGGCTTCCATCTGCTTGACTTCACCCCCAACGCCATCCTCACCATGGCGGTTTTCGCACACATGTGCGAAAACTTCATAGGAGTACACCCAAACGTAGCGCTTTTTAGGCACTTCTTCACTCCTAGAGCAGAGGCCGACGCCCCCCTCTCCGGAGGAATTTCTTGGGTTTTCCGTCTGAATAAGAAGGGATCCTACTTGCCGGGGGAGCTCCGCGGCAAGTGGGAGGAGTGGCGCGCGGAGTGGTGCTGGATTGTTGAGGACGCGCCGCAGTCCTTCACCGCGCCGCGCACAACTCCCATCGTGCGCGGCAGGGATTGGAGCGAGCTGGACTCGGACGATATCAAGCTCGACATCGCCCTCGTCCGGATTCTTCGTCTTCGAATGGCCAAGCTGTCCGTTGCAGAGGTGGGCGCAGACTTCCTCCGCCGCCGCATCGCCCCTCTCCAAGACAGGAAGAGGCCGGTCTGGGAGTACGGCGGCCCGGCGGACATAATGAGGCTGCGCCCCGGGCTCAACTTCAACTTCACCACGCTGGAGCTGAAGGGGATGGTCCGGGAACTCTTCAAGTACGACCCGGCACACCCTGAGTGGTTCAGACCTCCCCGGGAAGTGGTGCCGCTCTGCAACAACATCGTCCGGGACCGTATCCTCGCCATGATGCCCATGTGTGACTCGCACGGCGTGGACCGCACGTGGATCGCGCCCAAGCCCATCGACGTCCTCAACTTCTACGACAACCTCGCGGAGGTGGCGAAGAACAAGAACGACCTCAAGGAGCATACGCGGGACACCACCGACCAGGAGATCGCCTACATGGCTTCTCGGGCAGAAGAGGCCGCCGCAGCCGCGGCGGCAGGAATTTTTGGATACACGCCTGAAGAGGCGGAGGTTGCGGATGCGACCAGCCAGGCTGAGGAGGCGGAGATCCGCAGATTGCTGCAGCTCCCTCCCGACGCGCTCGCCGGAGTCCCCTCTCTGAGGCACTCCGGGATCCACGGAATCGTGGCCGAGGCCGCGGCAATGGAGGGTGCCGCCGGAGGGAGCAGAGGCGCCGCGAGGGGCGGAGGCGCCAAGGGAAAGGGGGCCGCAGCGCAGGACGCTGGGCCCAGTGAGCCGGCCGGGGAAGAGGAGGAGGAGGAGGAGGCCGAGGACTCCGGCGGATCCACGGAGCTCTACGCCGACGACCTCTCCTCATCGGAGAGCTCTCCGCCTCCGGCAAGCCCAAGGCAGTCTCCGCCGAAGCGTCTCCGCAAGACGGCGACGGGGGAGAGGGCGCAGGCGCCCCGGCAACAACCAGCTCGCCGGGCAGCTCCCCGGGGGAGCCAAGCCGCGCCAAGGGCGACCGGCGTACCAGCCGCAGCAGAGGCGGCCCGCGCGCGGGCCACGACGGAGGCGTCTCGCAGGCCGGCGCCAAGCCGGCAGGGGTCTTCTCGGAGCGGAGCAGCGGCTCCGCCCGCTCCTCGGGCACCGGCTACCACAGGGGCTGGGTCTTCGCAGCCCCCAGCCCCGGGGACCACCAAGCGCGCGAGGGAATCTTCGTCTTCCGCTCCTCGCGCCGACGCGCCCACGGTGGAGTACGACTTCTCCGCCCTGAGCGAGGACGACGAGGAGGACCAGGAGTAAGGGTCCAGGACCTTACACCTTCTCGAGTTTTGTCTTGATTTCTGTTGATGCTGACTCTGTTCATTGCTTTGATTTCAGGACCTTGACTCAGCGCGCGGCGAAGAAGGACAAGGCGCCTGTAGTCGAGGCCGCGGAAGACTCAGCCGCCGCGGCAACAGGAGGTGTGCCGGAGCCGAGCCTGCCGGACCCGAGCGCTGCTCCGAGGAGCAGCCCTCAGCGCAGCCCGCAGCGCAGCCCCCAGCGTAAGTCTGGGGTTTATTCTTTCGCTTGTCGGGGTACGCCTGAGGATTTCGTCTTCATTCACCATCTTGACGTTTCTTATCCTGATTTGTGCAGAGGTGGAGCCACAGCGGGAAAAGCGCCCGGAGGCCGTCGTCGAGGAGCCGCAGGCCCCGCCGTCCCCGCCAAGGCAGAACTCTCCGGCAAGGGAGAGTGCTCCGCCAAGGGTGGGTACTCCGCCAAGGCAGAGTACCCCGCCAAGGGCGAGCAGCCCGGCGAGGGCGGCCACTCCGCCAAGGCCGAGCTCCCCGGCGAGGGAGCCCGCCGCTGAGGACGTCCGCCAAGGTATGTTCTGTAGTTTGCCTTCTTGGTCTTGCCTCTTTTTGGATATTTGCTTGAATCTTGAACTTCTTTTTCTTCTTTTTTCTTTTTAGATCCTCCTCCTCCCGAGCCGATGGAGACTGAGGTCATCAACATCGAGGACGAGGAGGGTGCGCAGGGCGGCGGCGGCGACGTCCCTGTCGTCGAGGAGATGGCCGAGGCCACCGAGCCGGCCGCGCAGGAGACCGCTCCGGCTGCGGACGCAGCGGCCGGGGAGGGGGACGGCGGCCGCACCGCCGACCCGGAGGTGGCGGGAGCATCAGATGCTGCACCGGCCGCCGACCCCTCCGCCAGCAAGGAGCAGGGCTATTACCTCGAGGCCCCCAATGGCGTCTTCATCCAGATGCCTTGGGGGTCTTCATCGCGAGCTCCCGCGGAGGGCGAGGCGTTCGACGGAGAAGTCCTCGCCTCCGCAGGTCTGAAGATCGTCGAGGCGCCCGGCGGGAGCGAGGGGCCCGAGGAGGAGAAGCTGCTCCACCAGCTCCTGGCCCTTTACCGGGCCAGGCAGGCGAAGCTCGCCTCCCGGGAGGCCCTTGCCGCCAAGGCCGCCGCGGAGATGGAGAAGCGCGCGGCAGAGCTCAGCGCCGCCAACCAGGCGGCCCTCCGCGAGGTGGCGGAGGAGCGCGAGCGTCTCGCCGGCGAGTACCAAGAATGGGTGCTGGAGAAGGCCGAAGCTGAGGAACAGCAGCGGCTCGCCGGGGTGGAGCTGTCCCGGCGAGAAGGAGAGCTCGCGCAGCGGAAGGTCGAGCTCGACTCCCATGAGGAGGACCTTGCCGCTCGCGAGGCGGCCCTTGGCGGAGAATTGAAGGAGGCGAAAGCCGCCGCGGTTGCCGCGGAAGACGCCAAGAAGGAGCTCTCCGTCAAGGTTGTGCAGCTGGAGAAGGCGCTGAAGGTGAGCGCGGAGAAGGTTGCCGCGCTCATCACGGAGCGTGAGAAAGACGCCCACACGAATTCAGAGCTCCAGGTGAGCCTTTCCAAGAGGGGCGACGAGTTGAAGGCCGCCAAGGACTCCATCGAGGACCTGGAGCTGAAGGTCACTACTCTGAAGGATTCGCTCGACGCTGCCCGGGTTCAGGAGAACAAGCTGAAGGAGGAACTCCGCAAGGAGCGGACCTTGGTGGACAGCGTCAATAAAGCATCCGAGCTCTTCCGCCAGACCATTGAGGTATGGACCGAAGACTTGGTATCTTCTGCGTCCAACATTGACCAGGAGCTGCTGGCGCTGAAGGTTGAACATCTCATCTACTCGCCGGATCCGGATCTCCCGCACAGCGCCAAGCTCAGCCTCTTCTTCAGAGGGATCGCGCCGGCCCTTGCAGGTCTCCGGAACCGAATCCCCGCGCAGCTGGCCGAGGAGTCGCGCCTACTCTACGCGGGAACTCTGGAGCGGGTGCTGACGAAGATCGTGTACCGCAACCCGGGGATCAATCTCACCAACGTTCTTCGTAGCTTGTCGGCTGATGCGGACACGGAGGCCCTGAAGGAGCAGGTCGCCCATATCATCGCCAAGGTGGCTAAGCTCGGCAGGAAGGAGGGCGACCGCGTAGATTAGGGCTCCGTTGTCTTTATCTCTTTTTTGCTGCTGCACATTATGTTATGAACTCATTAGCCCATTGCGACAAGTTATCCTTTGTAAGATATTTACCTTATTTTGATCAATCAGTGCAATGTTATCTTCCTTGTCTTAATCCTTGACTTTGTATGTTTTTCACCCTACGCTCCCGGGGAGCTTGCCGGCAAGGGGCCTTTGCCGCGAGCGCTGAGTGCTGGACTCTAAGCAGCCTGCTGGCCAAGGTCTTCACCGGCAAGCAACCTTGCCGCAGCTAGTCGCAACGCACTTAGCTTGCTGAGCGTACTCGGAAACGAAGCAAGGGCGCGACACTTGTCGCAGCTCACTTAAATCGTTGAGCGAACTCGAAAACAAGATAAGGGTGCGGCAAGCTACGGGTAGGTTCCTCCGCGCACAGGTTTTCCATACAAAGTGTGACTGTTCAAGGAAGACAACTAAAATTTAAAATTTGAACTGGTCAAATTCTAACAACTTAGCTTTCATATGTTGCTTGCTTATATTGCTTGCTTTCCGGTAAGGCTTCTCTTTCTTGAACAGCACTTGGTTCCTCTTCCACCTCCTTCCCCCCCGGCAAACTTGTGCGCGAGGAACATTCCTTCTGCTTAAGAGGAAAGAAAAGGGAGAGGGAAACAAGTATGTGGCCTTTCGGCGTGCTAATACTTACCGTATACTTGAGTGTTGCACGAAATGCCAAACAAAACATGCAAATAGCAAAGAAAAGCATGCGAAAGGCAATCGGTGCGAAAAACACAAAGACTTTACTGATGCACGGGGTCTGCGCCCGGCTTTGTACAAAGGGTTACATGCAACAGTGGCAAAGCTTGTACAAAAGGTGGTTGCCGGAACGGGTCACGGCAACCGCGCCTTAGGGGTGAAACTTGCGAAGATGCTCTATGTTCCAGGAGTTGCTCACCGGTAAGCCTTCTTCGGTCTCGAGGCGGACAGCGCCGGGCCTCGTAACTTGTCTCACCCGATAAGGGCCTTCCCACTTCGGCGTCAACTTGTTGGAATTCTTGGCGGACTGAACACGCCGAAGAACAAGGTCGCCTTCCTCGAGACTCCTGGCCTTGACTTTGCGGCTATGGTAGCGGCGCAAAGCTTGCTGGTACCGAGCAGCTCGTACAGCAGCCTGGAGACGTCCCTCCTCGAGGAGCAATGCGTCATCTTGCCGCAGTTGCTCTTGCTCGAGCTCATCATAAGCGAGCACTCGAGGAGATCCGTATACGAGTTCCGTGGGGAGAACTGCCTCTGCTCCATAGACTAGAGCAAAGGGTGTCTGTCCGGTGGCTCGACTTGGTGTCGTTCTGATTGACCAAAGAGCCGTCGGTAGCTCCTCTATCCAATTTCTTCCGCACTTGCGCAGCCTGTCAAAGGTCCTCGTCTTTAGTCCATGCAGCACTTCAGCATTTGCCCTCTCCGCTTGACCGTTGCTCCTCGGGTGAGCAACAGAAGCGAAACAGACCTTGGCGCCAAGGTCTTGGACATACTGCATGAAGGTGCGACTAGTGAATTGTGTACCGTTGTCGGTGATGATCCTGTTAGGGATCCCGAAACGGCAAACAATCGACCTGAAGAACCTGACTGCTGACTGTGCTGTCACCTTCCTCACCGGCTCCACTTCTGGCCACTTTGTGAACTTGTCGATTGCAACGTACAAGTACTCAAAGCCCCCGACAGCACGGGGGAAAGGGCCGAGGATATCGAGCCCCCAGACCGAGAAGGGCCAGGACAAAGGGATTGTTTGGAGAGCTTGAGCTGGCTGATGAATCTGCTTTGCATGGAACTGGCACGCTTCACACTTGGTTACTAGTGCAGTTGCATCCTGGAGGGCTTCTTGCCAAAAGAACCCTTGCCGGAAAGCTTTCCCGGCAAGCGCCCTTGCGCCAATGTGGTGGCCGCATATGCCTCCGTGTATTTCCGCCAACAGCTTCTGTCCATCTTCCCTGGAGATGCATTTCAACCTGACACCATTGAGTCTTCTTCTGTACAGCTCGTTATCCACGAACTGGTACATACTTGACTGTCTGGTTATCTTCTCTATTTCTTCTGGGTCGTCGGGAAGTTCTCCAGTTTGAAGGAAACGGACTATCTGCTGTGCCCATGCCGGAGCCTGAGGCTCAACGGCAAGGACTAAAGGCTCGAGGGACGCTGTGGGAACCTCAGCTTCTACGGCGAGGACCTCTAGTTCTGCCGGAGCTGAAGGTCCCCCGGCAAGCTCGCCGGGGCGAGGCTTGTCGGGAACAATTGCTTCAACTGTACAGGCCCGACGGCTTGCAGGAGCAAACTGTTCCTCAGCGTTCTGGTTGTTGATCTTGGGGACCTTGGCGGCGGTCTCTGGAAGATCCGCCGGCAAGTAGTCGCCGGAGACCAACCTCCTCTTCTTGGACTGCCCAATTGATGGTGTAACGGATGGCTGAGTCAGCTTGAGCAAGAAGGTTCCTGGTTCCACAGGTAACTTCATTGCGGCACACTTTGAAAGGCCATCTGCTATTTCATTCTGAGCTCTCGGGACGTGCTCCATTTGCAAACCCTCAAAGTGCTCCTCAAGCTTCCTCACTTCATCGACATAAGCCTCCATCAAAGGGCTCTGATAGCTCTTGTTGACTTGCCGGACCACCAACTGAGAATCGCCCCGCACAATCAGCTTCCTGATCCCAAGTTCGGCAGCAATCCTGAGGCCGGCAAGCAAGCCTTCATATTCAGCAGTGTTGTTCGTTGCTTGCTCCCTGGGAAAGTGCATCTGGATAACGTATTTGAGGTGCTCTCCGGTGGGCGCGATGAGAACCACGCCAGCACCGGCGCCTTGCAGCGAGAAAGCACCATCAAAATACATTACCCATTCACTTGTTGCTTCTTGTACGGGTGCACTTGTTTCTTGAACTTCCTCGTCGGGCGTTGGGGTCCACTCAGCTATGAATTCTGCCAAAGCTCGGCTCTGTATGATTGAAGTACTTTCAAATTTGAGTCCAAAGCTTGACAGCTCCAGTGCCCACTCAACGATCCTGCCTGTTGCTTCCGGATTGTGCAATATCCTCTTCAGCGGAAAGCGAGTGACCACTGTTATCTCATGGGCTTGGAGGTAATGGCGCAGCTTTCTCGAGGCCATGAGGAGGCCGAAAAGCAACTTTTGCACACCAGAGTACCTTGACCTAGCCCCCTGGAGAAGGGAACTTACAAAGTACACTGGGCGCTGCACCATCCTCTTCCGCACCTCTCCTTGCTCCTGCGCAGAGTCGTCCTTGTCGGGGCCAGAGCTCGCCGGAGCAGCCCCCTGCTTGTCGCTGGATTCGCTTGCCGGTGGTGCTGACTCCTCGTCGGACTCCCTCTCCGCTACTAACGCAGCACTAACCACCTGGTTGGTTGCCGCTAGGTATAGCAGCAACTTTTCCTGTGGTCTAGGTGCGACAAGTATTGGAGTGGAGGACAGGTACCGTTTCAAATCCTGTAGCGCTGCCTCCGCTTCCGGAGTCCACTTCATGGGACCTGCCTTCTTCAAGATTTTGAAGAAAGGTAGGGCGCGTTCTGCAGATTTTGAAATGAACCTACTGAGGGCAGCCACACAACCTGCAAGCCTCCTGACATCCTTGACGCGCTTTGGGGCCTCTATCTGCTCAATGGCTTTAATCTTGTCGGGGTTGGCTTCAATCCCCCTCTGTGACACAAAGAATCCGAGAAGTTTGCCGGAGGGAACTCCAAAGACGCACTTCTCGGGGTTCAACTTGAGCTGTATTCTGCGCAGGTTCTGAAACGTCTCTTCTAAATCTTAGATCAGGGTTTCCTTGCTCTTGCTCTTCACCACGATATCATCCATGTAAGCCTCTACATTTCGGTGGATCTGTGGCTCAAAAGCAGTGTATACTACCCTTGCAAAGGTTGAGCCTGCATTCTTCAATCCAAATGGCATGCGAATAAAGCAATAAGTGCCACATGGGGTGATAAATGCAGTCTTCTCTTCATCTTCCTTGACCATGAAGATCTGGTGATAGCCTGAGTATGCATCAAGAAAACAGAGTAGCTCACATCCGGCAGTGGAGTCAATGATCTGGTCAATGCGCGGCAAAGGGAAGGGATCCTTGGGACATGCTTTATTCACATCGGTGAAGTCTATACACAGTCTCCACTTCCCGTTGGCCTTGCGCACGACGACTGGGTTTGCCAACCACGTCGGATGGATCACACCTCTAACTAGGCCTGCTGCCTCTAGCTTCTTGATTTCTTCGTTGATGAACTCTTGGCGCTCCACGGCTTGCTTCCTCACTTTTTGCTTGATGGGCCGCGCATGAGGACAAACAGCAAGCTTGTGCTCAATCACCTTCCTAGGAACACCGGGGATGTCAGATGGTTGCCAGGCAAACACATCGACATTCGCCCGCAGGAAGGCAACGAGCGCGCTTTCCTATTTGCTGTCAAGGGTGGCACTGATGGTGAAGGTACCACCAGTGCCGTCCTCCTTTGCGGACACTTTCTTGGTTGCCGGAGGAGCAGCCATTCCTTTCTTACTCTTGCCGGTGGAGCTCGATGGAACGTCCTCGACGGCAGCGCAGCACTCCGAAGAGGTGCGGTTGCCGGAGTGGGTCCCAGAGCACTTGCCGGACTTGGTCTTCGTCTTCTTCCCCCCGGGAGCTTCGGCGGCAAGAGTATCCTTCTCGGCCGCAGCTGCCGCATCCCGGTAGATCTTGTCGGCGCAGATAAGCGCGTCCTTCTTGTCGCCGTGGACAGTGATGACGCTTATCGGCCCCGGCATCTTGAGCACGTTGTAAGCATAATGGGAAGCTGCCATGAACTTGGCGAGGGCAGGACGGCCAAGTATTCCATTGTAGGGCAATGGAATATCGGCGACGTCGAAGGTGATGCGCTCAGTCCTGAAGTTGAGCTCCCCGCCAAAGGTCACCGGCAGAGTGATCTTTCCCTTGGGCTTGCTCCTTCCCGGGTTGATTCCTTGGAATGCACCGGTTTCTTCGAGCTCGCCATCTTGAATCTGGAGTTTCTTGATCACAGCAGAGGAGATCAAGTTCAGCCCGGCCCCGCCGTCAACCAACATTTTGGTGACCTTGAGGTTGCGGATGGTGGGTGAGACCAGCATCGGCAAGCACCCGACCGCAGTGGTGCGGTCAGGGTGATCCTCAAGATCAAAAATGATGGGCGTGCTGGACCATTTGAGGAGCCTGCGCGACTCCACGGGCGGCTCCGCTGCGTTCACCTCACGCACCCACTGCTTGAGTTGGCGGTGGGAGGTGTGCAGAGAGGCGCCACCGTCGACGCACAGGACCTCCGTGGCCTTCTGGAACTCCTGCTCGCTGTTATCCTCGTCCTCCATGTCTTCATCGTCGTCCTCTTCGTCCTTGTCGCGGCCCCGGGGAGGTCGATCTCCTTGCCACTGCTTGGCCTTGCCGCGGCGCCCTCCCCGGCCGTTGAACGGCCGCTTCTTGCTTGTCTCCTCCCCGCCACCTTGGGCCTTCTCCTTGTCGCGCCTCTCGTACTCAGCCTTCTGCTGCTCGACGAGGTACTCGACGCGCTTGCAGTTGGAGAGATCGTGACCCTTGGTGCGGTGGATCTTACAGTATTGCTTGTCGGAGCTGCCCGGCTTGTCGGCCGCCGCTGCAGGGGCAGGCTCCTTGCCGGAGCCGCCAGCCTGCGCTTGCTTGGCGGGGGCCTCCTTGCCGGACTTCTCGACGGCAAGCACCTCTTTCTTGCCCTTCCTTCTGTTATTCCGCCGCCGGCTCTTCTTTGCCGGGGCGGCGTCGTCGCTGTCGCTTCCTCCTGCGCCAGCATCCTCCCCGGGGAGTCTCCTCCCCTCTTCTGCGCGCGCGCACTTGTCAGCAAGAGCGTAGAGCTCGCTGACGTCCCGAATCTTGGTCATCGCCATTTCCTCACGCATGCGGCGGTTACGCACGTTCTGGTGGAACGCGCTGATAACCGCGGCAGGGTGGACATCAGGGATGTTGTGTTGCACACGGCTGAAGCGTTGGATGTACTTGCGCAGGGTTTCGCCTTCCTTCTGGGCCAAGATGTGGAGATCGCTCTCCTGGCCGTGAGGTTTGTGGCCGCCGGTGAAGGCGCCAACAAACTGGTGGCAAAGGTCGGCCCAAGAAGAGATGGAACCTTCCGGCAAGTGCATGAGCCACGAACGGACGTTCGGCTTTAGCACGAGCGGAAAGTAGTTCGCCAAGATCTTCTCGTCGCGCCCCCCGGCAGCTTGCACTGCGATGGTGTAGACGCTGAGAAACTCCGAGGGGTGCGTCTTGCCGTCGTACTTCTCAGGTACGTCGGGCTTAAAATTCTTCATGCTGGGCCACTGGACGCGCCGCAGCTCGCGGGTAAACGCAGGGCAGCCTGCCGCGTACGGCAAGTCGCCTGGCTCACCGGGCGCGTGCGCGTCGACAGTGTTCCCAGCTCTCTTGTCTGATTGTCGCCGAGCTTCTCGGCGGCGCTCGATTGTGGTCCGAGCGTCTTCTTCTCGCCGGTCGTCGAGGACCTGGCGCTGGTCCCGACGGGCCCGCGGGTCCGACGAGGCCGTGGAGCCGTCGTCGGTGTTGTTCCGGCGGGGCGGCGTCTTCTGCTTCTGCGGCGGGGAATGCACGCTTGTCGCACCCCCGGCGGTCTTGTCGCCGTCAGCCTTCGTCTTCTCAGCTTGCCGCGGCCGTGAGGTCGACGGCTGCTGTGGAGAATCGTTGTTGGCGAAGTCTATCAGGCTCCGGATGGTGGCCCTCCATTCTTCGGCCTTGTCGGCCGCTGGAGGAAAGTCGAGGAGCAGTTGCGCTCTTGCGAGTGCTTCCGCTGGAGTGGAGGGGAATGCGGGCGAGCGGTGCGAGGAGCGGGATACGCTCGGACTCCTAACAGCGTTAGAAGGAGCGGGGTCCCGCGCCGGCGCTTTCGCTTTGCTTGTGCCCGGACGGGGGTCCGGGGCGTCCCGCGAGCCTCCGGTTTGGCCTTGCCCCAGCAAGCGGATGCCACCTCCCGTGACATGGCGCTGCTGGGTCGTTGTGTGCTGAGATGGACGCGGCGCGTCCACGGAGACCGAGGTTCGGTCATCCGTCCTGTTCTTGGATCTGGTGGCGCCGTGAGTGTCCTCGCCGGCGACCACCCTTCCGACGGCGTCTCCCCTGCCCACCGTTGGCTCTGGTGGCGGCGGGTGAGACGCAGACGGGCCTCCGACCTCCGAAGCCTTCTTCTTCGGGGCCATGGAGTTGTCGCTGGTGAAGTTGGTGAATTCGGAGAGGTTGATGAAGGATGCGCCCGCGCGAACGCCGGATCAGGTTCGCACAACCTCGACGCCCCCTACCTGGCGCGCCAAAGATGTCGGGGGAAACTGTCCGCCACGAACACCTATGGGACCGGAGCCCCTTGTCTGTGCGGTACGAGGGCGGAGGGAGCACAAAGAGCAGATCGTAGCGAGCACGCGGGCAGTTTTACCCAGGTTCGGGCCGCGGTAGACGCGTAAAACCCTACTCCTGCTTGGTTGTGTATTAAGTTGGAGAGCTCGGGAGCTTAAAGAAGCAGCTACACCGAGCGTGAGAGTGATTTAGGTTCCGAACCCCCTCCACGTTGTGCATGGGCCTCCTTTTATAGTGCAAGGGGTCACCGACAGGTGTCAACGTAGGAGAAAGGGGTAAAAACGTAAAAGAGGTGGTAGTTGTAACAGTGCGGGAACAGTGGAGCTACAGTGCAAAACAGTGGTCTATACCTACTTTAACAGTGGGGGGGGACAAGGGCATTTAATGCCCGTCGCCGTCGACCCCAAAAGTTCCCGCCTTAGCGTCTCCGTCTGCCACGGCGATGGATCCCGCACCGTGAAGCGCCACCGTGTCCCCCAGGCTGCACAGCTATCCGCCACGCGTCCCCGGATAGGCCCCAGGGCGACGCGTGGGCCGATGAGCTGGAGCGCGGGCACACAGCGCAGCCTTCCCGGCAAGCACCTTGCCGGGGCCTTGATCTTGCCGGGCCCGGGAGCTTGCCGCTCCCCGGGCCCTTGCCGGGTCTTCTATGATGGAATCTTCTAGTCTTCCTGGCAAGCTCCTCTTGCCAGGGCCTTGTGCTAGTGAGGTAATCTTGAGCCTGGTACGGCCTTCCCGGCAAGCTCCTCTTGCCGGGGTCTCGATCTTATGTCCTGTATACTCTGTTTTTGAATGGTTTAATAAGGAGCAGGAAGGTCTCCGGCGAGCACGCGGTAAACCCTGCCGCGGGAAGCTGCAACTGCCCGTGCACAAGTTGGGGTACTGAGGTACCCCTACCTTAGTACACCGACACAAATGGTCAGATATTGGTTTTGCAAGTGGCAGAGCAGTTGTATCAGGATAAGAGGTCATCCATTCAGCAGATGTAAAAAACCAATCAAGTTTTTCAAGAAGAGGACTTTGTTGCATATTGCTCCAACTAAACTGTCTTCCTTTTAGTGGTAGCTCAATTAAACCCAAGTTGCTAATGGCCTCATTGAAAAGAAGCATCTGATTAATATCACCACCAGGCCTATTTCTGTCCTCAGGTGACCTGATGAAGTTGAAGTCCCCCATAACTATCCAATCAGCATCATCTGGCATTTGAATATTTGAAAACCACTCAATAAATTCCAATTTGTCTTCAAGGTTACAAGGCCCATAGATGTTTGTGAGGATCCATGGTTTATTGGTTGAAGTACAAGTAAACTGTATGGAGAGTGAAAACTTATTCTGAAAGAGCAATTGTCCTTTAAAAGAGCCTCATTCCAAGCAGTTAAAATCCCTCCAGATGCTCCAATAGAAGGCATGAATTCAAATTTGTTGAATCTCTGAGGACAAAAGTTATGGATATATGCCAGGTCAAAAACTTGCCTCTTAGTTTCTTGGATGCACAAAATACCAGCAGCACTTTCCTCTATCCTTTGCCTAATGGCCAGCCATTTATCAGAAGAATTTAATCCCCTAATGGTCCTAGTTTTAAGATATTCCAGGATCTGTTTCTACTCATGGTAAACTAACTTTGGGAAAATTATGATACCAGGCTCCATCTCCTGGTATGTTGCCATATTTATGCAGTACATAGATTTTGTTTGAATTAGATCCAGCACAATTGAGGTGACAAATATCTCTAGGAATATATGAAACACCACAGACCTGTTGTGAGGGGCAATAATATCAAACACTCCATGGTAACCACAACTCCAGAACAAAGATAAGGATATCTTCATTGCATTTGGCAAAAGAGAACACCAAATATTCATTACAGACATTGAACATGTTCTGCTTACATCAGGCAAACCAGACATCATACATTCCACTAACATGCTATCCTTTCTCCAAAAATTCCCGATACTATTAACTGCTGGTCTGTTTATCATGACACATCTAAGATGTTGTATCTCCAGTGGCCTTGGGGACCTTGGCCACATCTTCCTGGCCCTTCTTCTTGGGCCTCTTAGAAATCATGTCCTGTGCCTCATCCTCAGATACCTTACAAAAAGATTTAGTCAATTTTTTTACCACTTTGTGGTGCACAAGTGGTGGAATAGCATTACAAGGTAAGCAAGAGCTAGTATCACATGATTTCCTCCTATACCCATTGTTATCTTTCTTGATTCTATCACTTCTTCTCACCTAGGTCTCCACAAGTGGCTCTTTGTCCCTTCTTTTCCTTGAAACAGCTTCCCCTAGAGGTAACTGAGTGTCTTTGTTGGGGGACACATGCTTTAGTGGACTTCCAGCTCCACTTGAAGAGTGAGCAGCAGGGCTTATACCCTCATTTTCTTTCCCCATACCCAGCATTATTTCTTTGCAACTTGGAGCCTGTGAGGTAACAGGTTTGTCATGTATATGGAATAAAATAGTCTGTTCATTATCACAGTTGGCAGTCAGCATTTTCCACAGCTCAGATTTCAACAAGTGCATCACCCAACCAAATATGGCAGGAGTAAGTAGCAGATGAATAATGAAGTTAAACCAACTTACAGGAATGTCAATTTTGAAAGTGTTTGCTTCTCCCTGGATAGCTGGAGCAAAGTGCTGAATCCACAGGTCTAGGCCTTCCTCAGAAATCAAATGTGCACCATCAATAATATTCATTTCATGATTTTGAGCTAGTTCAAAGAACTCCAAAGAAGGTGAGATTGGTGCATGTAAACTGTCCATACCTTTACTTGATTCACCTGTGGAGGTGGCAATCAGAGCCATTGGGGCTTCAACTTTATCTTTAAAATCCAAACTGTTCTCTGAACTTTGAGCAACCTTAATTCCTTGTGACAGAACAGTTGCATCCACATTTCCTGAGTCCATAGGGCCTACATTTTGCTGGTTGTCTGAAGAAGAGTTCTTTTCATTCTCCTCAACATGGGCATTGATATTGTCCTCAGGCTGAACATGAGGCTCCTCTACCCCAATAAAACCTTTAGCAACAGTAGGAACTATGACAGCCTCATTGTTTTGCCCAAGGCTCTCCTCATCCCCATCTTCCTGGTAGGCATTCAGGATATTTTGAAGTCCCAAGCCCAAAGGGTTTAGCTGAGCACCTTGGTTAACCTCCTCGCTGGCAGTGTTAGTGTTGGACAAAAAACCATCTGAGAGTGACACTGTAGTGGTAATACTGCTATTAGGAGCACCATCCTTTTGCAATATAGGGATCTCTACTTGAGGTTGAGGAAGGAGGTTTTGAGGGTTATTAGCTAGGGGAAAAGCCCAATGTCCTTCTTCTTCATGTTCTTCCCAATCATCCCAGTTCTCTTGCTGAGCAGGTACATTGTTTATTGGGGCTGGGTGGAAGCCAGGGAAATCGTTTGCATGTTGTGGAATAGGATGAGGATCCACTCCAGGAGGTGGAATAGGGTCTTCATCAGCTGGACCACCTCCCAGCATTTCCTCCAGAAGGATCTCCACCGAAGAGGTCCAGGACTCCTCCTCAAAGTTCTCCCCTTCAGACCACCTAATGCTCTTGGGAATGTCAATAAGATCCGTAACTCTGGCCTTCACCAAGATTCTCCCCTTGAGGGCATCCTCCTTCTCCCAACTGATAATTCTGCCCCACGGGGCAACTGCAGCTGCAATATCTTCAGTATTGCCATGGTCGAAAGGCACACCCACAAACAACAGCCAAACAATCCTGTTGAGGTGCAGTCTACGCCAGTTCCTACCTTAGTTATGCTTAGTGAATGAGACAAAAACATCTCGAAAGACATGCGGACTCTGCCTGATGAGACGGTCTTTGTCTCTAACATACCTAAACTGAACAAAAGCTTCTCCGAACGGACAAGGCTGTATTTCTCTGAACCCCACTGCCTGAACTTAAGAACTCTTCAAGAACATCTCGGACGTTGGGAAAAAATACCTCATTGGGGTGCGGCTGAATGGTTGCAATCGCCCAGTCCTCGTGCCTTCGTGGTCGATGCGTCAGAATGGCCCGCGAAACACCAGTACGCCCCTCCACCTCGAAAATCTCAAACCCATGGGGAACGAAAGGAGCCGGGTCGATGGGAATGTTGGCCATGGTCAATGACGAAGCAACTGAAGGAACTGTCACCAAAGACCACTCCGGCGGAGATGAAGAAGACGGCGAGCTAGCCGGGGCAGGATGAGTGGAATGGACAGAGTTGGTAAGAAGAGAGGAATGCGAGAAGGCAGCCTGTGTTCTCGGACGAAAATTTGGAAATAAGCCCTCGACCAACTCCGTAAATGACGAGGCTTGCCTGATTGGTTGAGCTGGGCCAGCACATTTAAACCAGGCCTCCGCCTCACCATCCTCCCAAGCCGTTGCGGGTGGGCTCACGAACGAAGAAAATTTGAGAAAAGGCCAAAGCCCAGGAAGCTTTTGGGCCATGCAGTTACGTGCGAAGTGACCTTGCTCACTGCATGCAAAACACACAACGTTCGCACGAGAAAATGACCGTTGCAGAGTTAGCGATTGCTTAGACGACTCATAACCCTCCGAATTATGTGAGGTGCAAATCAATGCTTGCCGCTGATTGTCAATAGAATGAATGGGACCCGATAACCGCTCAAAAACGGATCGACCATTTCTGACCATCGTGCTATAACTCCGGCGATCGCCAGAGTTGTCAACGACAGCCTTTCCCTTTCTACCCACCAAGGTCCATTCCTCATCTAGCTCTTTGTAGTAAATTTGTTCTTCCCTAAACCAATTCGGTCCACCAAAATTCCACAAACTAAAAACAACCTCAAAGTCTTGTTCCGCAATTCTACCATTGTTGTAAATCTCAAAACCAACAGACTTAGAGGCCACCGAGAACTTGAAAGTTCTATCTTTCAAGAAACGAACCCGAAAACCTTGGGCATAACCTCCAAACATAGCTAGGAGAGCGACACTAACCGTATGCACATCAAGTTTGAAGGATGCGCGGCAGAACGAAACCACCAAGGTGAACTCTTGTTGACGAAAGCCAGGGGAGAACACCACGGGATGACCAAACTTGCTTCTCATATCCTCTTGAAACTTTCTGCCACGATAAAAGTTGAGGGCAAAAGGAGCCATCTTTTTATGTGGCTGCCGTGTCCGGAGTGGCCGTCGGCAAGAGAGGTGGCCACCGGGGCCGGAGTGACCGCCGGCAGGAGAGGTGGCCGCCGGGGCCGGAGTGGCCTCTGGCGCAAATCGCCCGCAAATCGCCTAGGAGTCGCCTAGGAGCCGCCTAGACGGTGTGGATAATAATCAACTTCTTTTGATGATTGCTTAAGCAATCTTGATCGAGTTTTGCAGAGATGTGAAGACACTAATCTTGTCTTGAATTGGGAGAAGTGCCACTTTATGGTTAATTAAGGCATTGTCTTGGGACATAAAATTTCTGAAAGAGGTATTGAAGTTGACAAAGCTAAAGGTGATGTTATTGAAAAGATGCCATGCCCCAAGGACATCAAAGGTATACGAAGTTTCCTTGGTCATGCCAGGTTTTATAGGAGGTTCATAAAGGACTTCTCCAAAATCTCCAGGCCTCTGACTAATCTCTTACAAAAAGATATTCCTTTTGTCTTTGATGATGATTGTCTAGAAGCATTTGAAATACTTAAGAAAGCATTGATCTCTGCACCTATTGTCCAGCCTCCTGACTGGAATTTACCCTTTGAGATTATGTGCGATGCTAGTGATTATGATGTAGGAGCTGTTCTAGGGCAAAGAGTTGATAAGAAATTGAATGTTATCTAATATGCCAGTAAAACTCTAGATAGTGCCCAAAGAAATTATGCTACCACTGAGAAAGAATTTTTAGCAGTTGTGTTTGCTTGTGATGAGTTTAGACCCTATATTGTTGACTCTAAAGTAACTATTCACACTGATCATGATGCTATCAAATACCTTATGGAAAAGAAAGATGCTAAGCCTAAACTTATTAGATGGGTTCTCTTGCTGCAAGAATTTGACTTGCATATTATTGATAGAAAGGGAGCTCAGAACCCCGTAGCAGATAACTTGTCTAGGTTCGAGAGCATACTTGATGACCCACAACCTATTGATGATAGCTTTCCTGATGAACAACTAGCTGTCATAAATACTTCTTGTACTGCTCCATGATATGCTGATTATGCTAACTATATTGTTGCTAAGTTTATACCTCCTAGCTTCACATACCAGCAAAAGAAAAAGTTCTTCTATGATTTGAGACATTACTTCTGGGATGACCCACATCTTTATAAAGAAGGAGTAGATGGTATTATTAGACGTTGTGTACCTGAGCATGAACAGGAACATATCCTATGCAAGTGCCACTCCGAAGCTTATGGAGGACACCATGCGGGAGATAGAACTGCACATAAGGTATTGCAATCCGGTTTTTATTGGCCTACTCTCTTCGAGGATGCCGGTAAGTTTGTCTTATCTTGTGATGAATGTCAAAGAATAGGTAATATTAGTAGATGTCAAGAAATGCCTATGAATTATTCACTTGTTATTGAACCATTTGATGTTTGGGGCTTTGATTATATGGGACCTTTTTCTGCCTCTAACGGGTACACACATATTTTAGTTGTTGTTGATTACGTTACTAAGTGGGTAGAAGCTATTCCAACTAGTAGTGATGATCATAAGACCTCTATTAAGATGCTTAAAGAAGTTATATTTCCGAGGTTTGGAGTCCCTAGATATCTAATGACTGATGGTGGTTCACACTTTATTCACGGTGCTTTTTGTAAGATGCTTGCAAAGTATGATGTCAACCATAGAATTGCATCCCCCTATCACCCACAGACTAGTGGTCAAGTAGAACTAAGTAATAGGGAGTTGAAATTAATCTTGCAAAAGACAGTTAATAGGTCTAGGAAGAATTGGTCCAAGAAACTTGATGATGCATTATGGGCCTATAGAACTGCATACAAAAATCCTATGGGTATGTCTCCATATAAGATGGTATATGGAAAAGCTTGTCACTTACCTCTTGAGCTAGAACATAAGGCATATTGGGCTATTAAAGAGCTCAACTATGATTTCAAACTTGCCGGTGAGAAGAGGCTATTTGACATTAGCTGTCTTGATGAATGGAGAACCCAGGCCTATGAGAATGCCAAACTGTTTAAAGAAAAAGTTAAAAGATGGCATGACAAAAGGATACAAAAGTGTGAGTTTAACGTAGGGGATTATGTCTTGCTATTCAACTCTCGTTTAAGATTTTTTGCAGGAAAACTTATCTCCAAGTGGGAAGGACCTTACGTTATCCAGGAGCTCTATCGTTCCGGTGCCATAAAAATCAACAACTTCGAAGGCACAAATCCGAAGGTGGTGAACGGTCAAAGAATCAAACATTATATCTCAGGTAATCCTATAAATGTTGAAACCAATGTTATTGAAACCGTAACCCCGGAGGAATACATAAGGGACACTTTCCAGAATGATTCAGCCTCCTAAAAGGAAGAGGTATGTGATACGGTAAGTAAACCGACTCCAAAACAGTTCTAAAGGCAATTTTTCTTCGTTTTGGAATATTTAGAAAAATAGAAAAATAAGAAGCAGTTCGGAGGGGACACGAGGCGTCCAGAGGGTGGAGGGCGCGCCCCCCTTCCGACGGGGACTCCCGAAGGTTTTGACCTCTTTATCACGCAAAAATCCTCTGTTTTCGTTTCGAGCTGTTGTTTTTGACAGATCTAGATCATCATGGCGTCCTCCAACACCCCAAAGACAAGTTATTCGAGAAGGTCATCAACCCTTACCTTGTGGAGGTGCTACACCACCCTAAAACCATGGAGTTGCATGAGGGGGTGCTGCACATCTGTGACGTTGAGGGGCCGAGGAGGACCGGAAGCGTGGAGACAAGACTCGAAGCAATGGAGCATCATGTTTTCAAGTGCAAACGTATGGTGGAACGAGGACTCAATGCCAACCACATGATGATCTCGGAGCTTGCCAACAACCTCAAGATGGACTCATGGATCTTTGGGTAAGCTATCTCCAATCTTCAAGAGAAGATCGAACACCTCCAAGCCCAGATCTATGCCCTACAGAACCAAAACTGTGAGAATAAATATAGATTAAAGAAGATGAGTTTGGCTGTAGATTTGACTATCCCGGAGACTCGATCATCCTTCTAAGATGGTGAACCCATGCCTTGGAAGGGGGACAACAAGCCTACATCATCAACAACTCCATCATCATCACCCCGAAGAAGGAGACATAATCATATGGGTATGGGCACTCCCCTTGGCAACTGCCAAGCTTGGGGGAGTGACCCCGGTATCATATCACCATCACTCCTATCTTTACCGTTTTACTTAGTTCGATCCTGTTGGTAGTATCTTGTTCTAGTAGAATAAAGTTAGCATGATCTAGTTGTGAGCTTTATCCTTTGTAATCGAGTCCGTGAGCTATATAATAAAGATTAGTGTTGAGTCAAGGGCTTGATTTCCCCACTTGGGTCATGATAAAAAGAAAGAAAACATAAAGAGTGTCAAAGAGATCATATCGATCTTATGGGAAGTAATGACTTCACATACAAGAGTATGATAAATAAAAGTTGTTGGGAGTTGACAAACATAGTTTTGGTCATCGTTCCAATTAATAGGAAGTAATAAAAGAAGAGAGGCTTCACATACAAATATACTATCTTGGACATCTTTTATGATTGTGAGCACTCATTAAAGTATGACATGCTAAATAGTTGATGTTGGAAAAGGAAGACAACATAATGGGTTATGTCTTCTTATATCCGAAATAAAGTATATTGTGATGGATCATCCAACATGTTGAGCTTGCATTTCCCCCTCATGATAGCCAAAACTCGTCGCACTAAGTAGAGATACTACTTGTGCTTCCATACATCCTTAAAACTAGTTTTTCCATGAGAGTCCACCATATCCATCTATGGATTGAGAAAGATCCTTCCAAGTAAGTTGTCATGTTGCAAACTCGCTAAAATATGTATGATTTATTAGTGTGGGAGAATTTAACTTTATACGATCTTGTGATATGGAAGTAATAAAAGCGACGGACTGCATAATAAAGGTCCTTATCACAAGTGGCAATATAAAGTGAAGTTCTTCTATGCTAAGACTCTGTGCATCCAACCATAAAAATACATGACAACCTCTGCTTCCCTCTGCGAAGGGCCTATCTATTATTCCTGTCTTATAAGTGTCAAGGTGAAATCCACCTTTCCTTTTTACATTCTATCCTTTGGCAAGCACATTATGTTGGAAAGATCCTGACATATATACTGAGGGATCGAAGAAGGTGACAGTGTCTAGAGGGGGGGTGATTAGACTACTCGACAAGATAAAAATTCTGTCTTTTATCAAGGACAGATTTTGGCAGATTTTGCATAACACACAAGTCAAGTAGCACACTACACATGCAATTCTAGAGTATGGTCAGCGGAAAGTAAATTGCACAAGTAGTAAAGAGAAGTGGAGAAGATCAAACGCAATTTGGAGACGCAATGATTTTTCCCGTGGTTCCGATAGGTGGTGCTATCATACATCCACGTTGATGGAGACTTCAACCCACGGAGGGTAACGGCTGCGCGAGTCCACAGAGGGCTCCACCCACGAAGGGTCCACGAAGAAGCAACCTTGTCTATTCCATCATGGCCTACGCCCACGGAGGGCTAGCCTTACTCGGGGTAGATCTTCACGAAGTAGGCGATCTCCTTGCCCTTACAAACTTCTTGGTTCAACTCCCCATCTCGATGACGGAGGCTCCCAAGCGACACCTAACCAATCTAGGAGGCACCACCCTCCAAAAGGTAATAGATGTTGTAGATGATGATGAACTCCTTGCTCTTGTGCTTCAAATGATAATCTCCCCAACACTCAACTCTCCTCACTGATTTGGCTGTGGTGGAAGAAAGGATTGAGTGGAAAGCAACTTGGGAAGGTTAGAGATCAAGCTTCATATGGTGGGAGTGGAGCAACTTGATCTCAACACAAGGGTAGGTAGTTCTCTTCTCAGAAATGTAAGGTAGGAGTGGTAGTTCTTTCTGATGGCTCTCTCCACGAATGAAGAGGGGGTGGAGGGGTATATATAGCCTCCACACAAAATCCAACCGTTACACACATATTTGAGCAATCTTGGTGGGACCGAAGTGGACAACTCGGTGAGACCGAAAGTTCAAATAATGTGAACGTTGGGGTTTTCGGTGGGACCGAAAATACCATCTCGGCTAGTCCGATTTGAGCAAAGACAAGAGCATTCCAGTTTCGGTGGGACCGACTTCATCATCTCGGTGACACCGATTTGATGACAGAAGGTTACAGAAGCTTGGCAGCCCATGTTTCGGTGAAACCGATTTCAAAATCGGAATATCCGATTTTTCTAGGGTTTGGCTTATGGCTGAGGTGGTCCATCTCGGTGTGACTGAGTTTGGAATATCGGTGGGACCGAGATTACTTATGAGTGTATATGGCAGTGAAAGTTGCTGATAGTTTAGGAGATGTATCACTAAGCACTTGAGCAACCAGATCATCAACATAACCTCATCCCCTTTTAATAGTATTGGCTTTTCCTATGGACTCAATGTGATCTTGGATCACTAAACCAAAAATGGAGTCTTGAGCTTTTGCCAATGCTTGCCTTAGCATTTTGAGGGGTCCACTTCTTTAGTCCTTTTGCCATGCCAATGTGATTGGATTTCCTGAAACATACTTGATAAAGGCATTAGTCCAACCACAAAGTATGTTGTCATTAATTACCAAAACCACCCGAGGAGCAAATGTGCTTTCATATACCCACTTGGATGTAAGTTTTCATGATCTATTACTGTTGACATTACCCTTGAGGTAAAAGGTTGGGAGGCAACACCATAAGCCCCTATCTTTCTCTGTGTCTGATTAAAACTCCATAAACATAAGTATTGCGTGAGTGTGAGCAATTGTGAAAGACTATATGATGGTTGAGTATGTAGGCTGGCTAAAAAGCTCTTATATTGACTATTTCCGATATTATGATAAATTGCAATTGCTTCAATGATCAAGATCAAAGTTTGTTAGTTCCAATGAAGTTCATGATTCATACTTGATATTGTGGATGATTTGTTACTTTAGCATAAGAATCATATGACTTTATTTACTTAAGTTGCTGTTATGAGGATGATCATGATGCCCTCATGTCCGTATTTTGTTTTTATCGACACCTCTATCTCTAAACATGTGGACATATTTTTTGATATCGGCTTTCGCTTGAGGACAAGCGAGGGCTAAGCTTGGGGGAGTTGATACATCCATTTTGCATCATGCTTATATGTTGATATTTATTGCATTATGGGTTGTTCTTACATGTTTTGTCACAATACTTATGCCTTTTTTATCTTATTTTACAAGGTTCATATGAAGAGGGAGAATGCCGGCAGCTGGAATTCTGGGCTGGAAAAGGAGCAAACTCTGGAAACCTATTCTGCACAACTCCAAAAGCCCTGAAACTCAACAGAACGCCATTTCAGAAAATATAAAAAATATCTGGCGAAAGAAGTCCACAAGGGGGGCCACCGGCTGTCCACGAGGGTGGGGGCGCGCCCCCTGCCTCGTGGGCCAGCCGGAAGGCCTCCGATGCCCATCTTCTCCTATATGAGGTGTTTTGACCTAGAAAAAAAATCATACGGAGGCTTTCGGGACCAGACGCCGCCATCTCGAGGCGGAAACCAATCTAGGGCTCCGGCTGAGCTGTTCTGCCGGGGATACTTCCCTCCAGGAGGTGGAAATTGTCACCAGCGTCATCACAAACAACTCTCCCATCTTGGGGAGGGCTATCTTCTTCAACATCTTCACCAGCACCATCTCCTCTCAAACCCTAGTTCATCTCTTGTATCCAATCTTTGTACCCAAACCCCAGATTGGTACCAGTGGGTTGCTAGTAGTGTTGATTACTCCTTGTAGTTGATGCTAGTTGGTTTATTTGGTGGAAGATCATATGTTCGGATTCATTATGCATATTAATACCCCTCTGATCATGAACAATATTATGTCTTGTGAGTAGTCACTTTTGTTCCTGAGGACATGGGAGAAGTCTTGCTATTAGTAGTCATGTGAATTTTGTCTTCGTTTGATATTTTGATGAGATGTATGTTGTCTCTCATATAGTGGTGTCATGTGAACGTCGACTACATGACACTTCACCATTATTTGGGCCTGGAGGAAGGCATTGGAAAGTAATAAGTAGATGATGGGTTGCTAGAGTGACAGAAGCTTAAACCCTAGTTTATGCGTTGCTTCGTAAGGGGCTGATTTGGGTCCATATGTTTCAGGCTATGGTTAGGTTTACCTTAATACTACTTTTGTAGTTTTGGATGCTTGCATTAGAGGTTAATCATAAGTGGGAGGCTTGTCCAAGTAAGGGCAGCAACCAAGCACCGGTCCACCCACATACCAAATTATCAAAGTACCGAATGCGAATCAGATGATCGTGATGAAAACTAGCTTGACGATAATTCCCATGTGTCCTCGGGAGCGCTTTCCTTTATATAAGAGTTTGTCCAGGCTTGTCCTTTGCTACAAAAAGGATTGGGCCACCTTGCTGCACCTTATTTACTTTTACCTTTTGTCACTTGCTACCAATTACCTTATCACAAAACTATATGTTATCTATAATTTCAGTGCTTGCAGAAAATACCTTACTGAAAACTGCCTATCATTTCCTTCTGCTCCTCGTTGGGTTCGACACTCTTACTTATCAAAAGGACTATGATAGATCCCCTATACTTGTGGGTCATTAGCACCCACCATGGGGTCAGGGCACGGTGGTTTCAAGTTCTTGAAGGGCTCTTCCCCAGGGCTCGAGGGATACGCCATTGGCAGGATGACCAACAGTCGCTGCAGCATGCTCTACATTGATGACGCTGGCTGGGGCCCCAAGGCCGACTCAATCAAGTACGGGTACCGGGTCCCCTTCGGTGGAATTCACATCTTCATTAGCGAGATCGGCGACTCTATGCCTGAGCCGGACACCTTCCCCGACCTCTTCGAGTCGGCTCGTCGCACACAACCCTCCCGGGCTCAACCCGGCCGAAAGCATGCCTTCGTCGGTTTCACGCAAGGCTCGGCGCTTGCATAAGATTCTGCGTCAGGTGGAAAGACTCTCGTTTATTCAGATGGTGAGTCCTCAACCAGAGAGATGGAGTCAATCTATCAGCTTCAAGATGGCGGGCTTGGGGGATATTCCGATGGTGATAGTATTCTGGACCCCTATGAGCCGCCGTACAAGGCTACTATCTTCATGGCTGGCATGCAGCTGGCTTTAAATTCATCAACAGCTGCAACTTTGGTGTCTTGATTGACTTCGTGCGCGAGGTATGGCGGCTCAGTTGTAGCTCCCATCAATATTATTAGCCAAAGATCTTTAACCATAGAAATACTAGGTTCAACTTTAATTTTTTCAGGTGGTCTAGGTGCTCTAATATTGCTTTTGTTAACCACAGTTGAAGCTTTAGCATGATCCTTTATTCTAACAGGAAAAGGTGGTTTCTCAATGTAAGCAGTAGGAACAATAAGATCAACATTATAAGTAACAGGTTCTTCTTCAACTTTAATATGTTCTACTACTTTCACTTCAATGGGAGGATGATATTTAAACTAATTCTCTTTGGGGAGATCAACATGAGAAGCAAATGATTCACAGAAAGAAGCTACTATCTCAGAGTCAAGTCCATATTTAGGGCTAAATTCATGAAAACCGTCGGTATGCATAAAATATTTAACACAAACAAAATTAAGGTTTATACCTGACTCATCACCTTCGTCGAGTTCCTAGTCTTCATATCTGCGATTAATTCCCTCCAATAAATCCCGTTGAATTCAATAGTCTTCTTCATAAAAGAACCGCTACAAGAAATATTAACCATGGATTGATCATTACGAGAAAACCGAGCATAATTTTTTTGAATAATAATTTCTCTTGAGAGCTCATGATTGGGGCATAAATATAACATTGACTTAAGCCTCCCCCAAGCTTGAGCGATACTTTCTCCTTCACGAGGCCAAAAATTATGTATATAGTTCCGATCACGATGAACCAGATGCATAGGGTAAAACTTCTGATGAAATTCCAATTTCAATTGGTTGTAGTTCCATGATCCAATATCTTCACATAGCCTATACCATGTCAATGCCTTTCCCTTCAAAGACAAAGGGAAGACCTTCTTATTGACATCATCCTTGGGAAAACCTGCAAGCTTAAATAATCCACATACTTCATCCACATAGATTAGGTGCATATCAGGTTGTAATCTTCCATCTCCTGCATAAATATTAGCTAGCAGTTTCTCTATCATACCCGAAGAATTTCATAATAAATATTTTTAGTAGGTGCAGTAGGTTGAGGGGCAACTCTTTTCTCTTCCGGTCGAGGTGAAGATACCCCAAACAAACCCCTCAAAGGATTATTTTCCATAGTAACAAGTGACAGTAAATTTCAGCACACTATATAGATGTTTCCTTACCAAATTCCACTTACCAAAGGCGCTTCACTCCCCGGAAATGTTGCCAGAAAAGAGTCTTGATGACCACAAGTATAGGGGATCTATCTTAGTCCTTTTGATAAGTAAGAGTGTCGAACCCAACGAGGAGCAGAAGGAAATGAAAAGCGGTTTTCAGCAAGGTATTCTCTGCAAGCACTGAAATTATCGGTAACAGATAGTTGTGTGATAAGATAATTCATAATAGGTAACAAGTAACAAGAGTAACTAAGGTGCAACAAGGTGGCCCAATCCTTTTTGTAGCAAAGGAAAGCCTGGATAAACTCTTATATAAAGTAAAGTGCTCCCGAGGACACATGGGAATTGTTGTCAAGTTAATTTTCATCATGCTCATATGATTCTCATTTGTTACTTTGATAATTTGATATGTGGGTGGACCGGTGCTTGGGTGCTGCCCTTACTTGGACAAGTCTCCCACTTATTATTAACCTCTCTCGCAAGCATATGCAACTATGAAATAAGAATTAAGATAAATTTAACCATAGCATGAAACATATGGATCCAAATCAGCCCCTTACGAAGCAACACATAAACTAGGGTTTCAGCTTCTGTCACTCTAGCAACCCATCATCTACTTATTAATTCCCAATGCCTTCCCCTAGGGCCAAATAATGGTGAAGTATCATGTAGTCAACGTTCACATAACACCACTAGAGGATAGACAACATACATATAATCAAAATATCGAACGAATACCAATTCACATGATTACTTATAACAAGACTTCTCCCATGTCCTCAGGAACAAACATAACTACTCAGAAATCATATTCATGTTCATAATCAGGGGGGTATTAAATAGCATTAAGGATCTGAACATATGATCTTCCACCGAATAAACCAACTAGCATACAACTACAAGGAGTAATCAACACTGCTAGCAACCCACAGGTACAAATCTGAGGTTTTGAGACAAAGATGAGATACAAGAGATGAACTAGGGTTTGAGAGGAGATGGTGCTGGTGAAGATGTTGATGGAGATTGACCCCCTCTCGATGAGAGGATCCTTGGTGATGATGATGGCTTCGATTTCCCCCTCCCGGAGGGAAGTGTCCCCGGCATAACAGCCCTGCCGGAGCCCTAGATTGGTTTCGCCCAGGTTCTGCCTTGAGACGGTGGCGCCTCCTCCCGAATACCTCCTAATGATTTTTTTCAGGTCAAAACCTGTGATATAGCAGAAGATGGGCATCGGGGGCCTGCCAGGCTACCCACAAGGCATGGGGCACACCCAGGGGGTAGGGAGCGCCCCACCATTGTGGATGGCAGGTGGCCCCCTCTGGTACTTTCTTCGCTCGATATTTTTTATAATTTTCCAAAATAAATCTCCGTGAAGTTTCAGGACTTTTGGAGTTGTGCAGAATAGGTCTCTCAGATTTTCTCCTTATCCAGTCCAGAATTCCAGCTACCGGCATTCTCCCTCTTCATGTAAACCTTGTAAAATAAGAGAGAAAAGGCATTAATATTGTGCCATAATGTGTAATAACAGCCCATAATGCAATAAATAATGATATAAAGCATGATGCAAAATGGTTGTAACATAGGGCTATGAGGCACCTCATGGCTATGTTTCCGAGCAACCGTCATGTTTGGTAAACCGGCTACAAGTTCTTCAGGACCACTACTCCGGGTCTGGCGCCTGGACTCGTGTTGCTGCTTTTGCAAAAGAAAGCTGTGGTCTAGATAAGCAAGAGGATGAGAAAATCTTACTTTTCGGGTAACCCGTCAGATTTTATTTCTTGGCAAAGACTCTGAGTCAGAGGAGACAAGAATTACCTCAGCTGCATCAGCATGGCTGGTTTCTGCTTCTTCCTGAGAAGGATTAGCATCAACAAGATGTATAAAAATAATACCAAGTGAGTCAAGTTCTACCTCCGAATCGTCCAGCTCAATCTCATGTCCTATTGGCTTCTTGGGGCGACCCAGACCACGAGTCGTAGTCTTAGTTCTCTTGGTCGGTGGGGTCTTTTGAAGTTTTTTATTCTAGAAAGGACAATTAGCCTACAAGTATGCATGAGCAGCAGTTTACATAGCATAATATGCAAGAGACAGATAAAAGAGGATGAAAGTTTGTTCAATTATACTTACAGCAAGAGCCGGATTAAGCATGCAGAAAGGATTCAGTCCCACTTTGCTACACGACTCCAGAGACTCCCCAAGCAATGTATTGACCATATCATTGATTTGCTTTTCGGTAAGACGAGTATGGTTGTAGCTCTGCGGGTCCTTGGTGTCACTGGTATACTTGCACATTAAGTCGGTGCGGTGGCTCAAGGGTAAAATGCTCCTTGCAACCCAGCAGCGGACCAGATTAACACAAGTTAAGCCATTGGCTAGTAAGGTCTGTATTTTTGAAAAAAATGGTGAATACTTAGTCTATTATGCGGTAGTAAGATGGCCCGGGAGTTCATGATTGGGCCTGAGCCGAAAAGAACGGAAACCGAGCAGGGGATTCACACCATTAGGAGAGGTATCCTGGCAATAGAACCATATATGATTCCAGTCCTTAGGGTGACTAGGTAATGCATCTGCAGGGAAAATGACGTCTCTTTGCCTCTCAATGGAAACTCCACCAAGATCGAGACTAAGCCCGTCAGTCATCTTGGTTTGAAGGTTGATATAAAAATATTGTCCGAATAAGTCGACCTCACGCTCTATTTGAAGATATACTTCGCAAAAGTCTTGAAAATTGCATATATTGGAGACAGAGTTGGGACCAATGTCTTGAGGATGAAGTTTGTAAAACCTCAAAACGACGTGGAAGAATTTGGACCCGGGCGGTGAAAAGCCGCGGAGGAGGTGATCCGAGAAAATAACAACTTCCCCTTCTCCAGTTGAGGAATAATTTCAGGGCCCGGGACCTGCCAGTGAATAACTTCCTTGGATGGCAAGACTCCCATGTCTACATACTCTTTTAAGGAGAGCTCTAAGACTCTGGTAGCGACCCTGTTGAAATAGGTGGGAGTCTTAGTCATGATTGATGGGTTAAAAGTTGTGGCCTAGGAAGAAGAATACGCCGGGTTAAGAATTGCAATGATAAGCAGCCTAAGTGGTTACATGGTGTTCAATAATTACAGGCTATTATGATTAAAACACTGGGTTTCAGTGAACTATTAAGAGATTATGAGACGTTATAGCCGTTGATTGAGGTGACTATCAAGTTATAAGAATATGCCGAGTTAAGTTTTGAAGCTATGAGCCGCCAGCATGTCGGCGGGTTAAAGGAGATAAATAGCTTCCGGGCTTATTGGTGGGTTACAAAGTTAATATTAAGCGGCATGAACAATGCAGAGCGGGTCAATCATCTGCAGGCCTAAAGTTGTTGAATTTTGCTATGTATGGGCAAACAAATTTTACAAATTGAAGCTATATTTACGGATCTACTACAACTCAGAAAAGATGAATAATTGCTAAACCTAGAGTACATCTATAGAAGTACCAGCAAGGTGTATATTCATTCTGAAAGGGAAAAGATATGTCCTAGATACTATATGAAAGTTAAAACTGTTATCGCATTGCTCCTATTTCATTTTGAAGATCGAAGCATGCATTTCTATGCACAGACTGGATGACCTAAGATGACCAATGATGAACACAGAGAACTCAAGTACCCTAATGTGAATCTAAGAAAGGGGAAAGAAGGGTACCGGGTGGCGCCAATGAAGAGCGGATGAATGTCGTAGTTCTCTAGTTTTGACAGGTTGATGCAGCGGCATCGTTGGAGTTGTTGGTGAAGCTCGGCTATGGCGGCGGAGCTCAGGCCGAGGCGACAACGCGACGAAGAATAAGAAGAGGAGGAGATGGAGGTAAAAGGTGAAAAGACAGCCCCCCTATACCTATTAATAGGGAAAAATAAATAGTAATATGTCATGCCTGAAGATCTTGGAGGCATCATAATTATCATAACAGAGGAGGCGCCTCGATTTTAGGAACAACTAGTCAATATAAAGATCCATTGTGACATCATGGGATTTTTCTGAATTTAATGGCGCGATGTCATCTTTCGTCATGGCGGGTCATGAAGACTTATTCAAGGTCCAATATGAAGAAGAATTCAAGAAGATTTGCCAACTGGAGGGTGAAGATTGACTTGAACAACTTCAAATCAATCTGGGGCCTAATGTTGGGGATATAAGCCCGTGGTGTGACGCGCCCAGGAGGGGACGGGTAACACCATTGGCGACTCATAAGCAAAGGCCTAAGTAGGACCAAGAGAATAAAGACATGAAGACTAAAGGTAGCTTAACGAGTGGGCCTGTTGATGGCCCAAGACCCGAAGGCCATTCAAGACCCGAAGGCGATTCAAGAACTGAATGTGTGAGCCGCCCGATGGCGACTTGCCTAGAAAGGCAAGGCGACTTGGAACCAAAGTCGGTTATGTTATATGACCCGACCTGGACTCTTTTAATCCACCGGGCCTCGACCTATGTATATAAAGGCGAGACCCGGATGCGGGTTAGGGACAAGGAACAATTGATCGAAAGCTAGGTTAAAAAATTCCTCTCCCTTGTAATCGATACTCAAGCAATACAACTCAAAGTAGGACGTAGGATTTTACCTCGTTGGTGAGGGGCCGAACCTGGGTAAACTCGTGTCTCTCGTCCTGCTCAACCCCTTTAAGCTAATCACTGTAGTCATGGTCTCGCACCTAAGTCCTTTCACAAGGACATCTGCCATGACAAAACCACGACACATCGCCTCTTTCTTCTAGCGACCATCGATAATTTTACTTGGAGTTATATTTTTATTCGCCACATATCATGAGTTTTGCTTGGAGCCTCTTGTACAATATGAGTCTTTGCTTTTTTTTAGTTTTTAGTTTGTCACAATCATCCTTGCAGGACACACCTATTTCAGAGAGCCATGATTATGCTATGATTTGTTAGAATTTCTCTATGTGCTTCACTTAAATTTTTTGAGCGGAATTGCTCTAGTACTTCGCTCTTATAAATTTGAGCACGGTGGTGCTTTTATTTTGAAGAAATATGCTCTCATGCTTCACTTAGATCATTTTGAGAGTTATTAGAATTTTAAAGAAATATCCTCTCATGCTTCACTTATATTATTTTTGAGAGTTGAAATTTTGAAGAAATATGCGCTCTCGCACTCCACTTAAATTTGTTTCAGAGCTCGTTATTAGCAATGGCAATATGCTTTAAAAGAATTTGGTCCCAAAGTGATAGATATTGAAGAGGGATATAATGAAAACTTTCATGAAGCTCACTGGATATTAAACTTGATTCCTTGCAATAGTTTTGTGATATGAAAATAGTTATATGTGGGTCATGTTGGTGAGTAATTATGCTTTAGTAATTATATTGGTGTTAAGGTTTGTGATTCCCTATGCATGCATGTTAAGTCAATAATTATGCAATGAAGTTATATCCTATTTGTGGTGCATTATTCAGTGTTATTTATGTTTAATGTTCTTTTATGATGGTTTTTGTTTTATGGTTGGTCGCTTCTCAATCTATTTACTAGCCTTCACTTGTACTAAGCGAGAATACTGCTTGTACATCCAATTCCTAAAACCCAAGTTGTGCCAAATGAGTCCACCATACCTACGTATATGCAGTATTTCCATGTTGTTCCAAGTAAATTTGTATGTGCCAGCTATAAATTTCAAAATGAATTTCTCTGTTGTGTGGCTGTACCGCTCATGAAGCAGCAGGGGGTGACTGATATTATCTATGCTAGGTATGTTATTCTCAAGATGAGTACTTATTCACTTCTCATTGCACGAGAGTGTGGCACTAATGGGGATGCCCAGTCCCGAAATGCAAAAATACAATAATAAACTCCTTAGTAAGTCTTGGTATGGAAGGCACATGTGGGTACGGCTAGCCATAGACTGTGAAAGAATTGTGGAAAGGAAATAAATTTTATTTTATGTTTGGGAATCGCCTATGATTTATCTAGCATGGAAGATATTTGGGATTCTCAGCCGTTTTTGTTGACAGTCAAAGCATGCCACCCAAAATAATTTCATCTCTCAATTTAAGGTAAGAGCTCTGGCACGTCTACAAATCTCTGCATCCCTCTGCGAAGGGCCTATCTATTTATTTTTATGCAATTTTTATTTTTGTTGAGTCTTGATAAATCATATCTACTTTTCCCAATGCTTTTCCTCTTGTTTTGGATTCTAATTTGCATGATTTGAATGAAACTAACCCGGATTGACGCTGTTTTCGACAGAACTACCATGGTGTTGTTTTTTGTGGAGAAATAAAAGTTCTCGGAATGGAACGAAACATTGCGAGGATTTTTTATACAACATAAGCTAATTCCGGAGCGAAGAACCACCGGAGGGGCGCACCTGGGTGGGCACAACCCACAAGGGCGCCCCCCTCCAGGCGCGTCCATGTGGGTTGTCCCCACCTAGCGGCCCCACAGAACCTGAAACCTAAGCTATAATCCTATTTTTCTAGAAAAAAATCAAGGAGAAAGAATTATTGCGTTTCACGAGATGGAGCCGCCGCCATATCCCATTCTTCCTCGGGAGGCCATATCCGGAGTCTGTTTGGGGCTCCGGAGAGGGGAATCTTCGATTTTCTTCATCACCAACCCTTCTCCATTGCCAATTCCATGATGCTCCCCACCGGGAGTGAGTAATTCCTTCGAAGGCTCATTGGTCGGCGAGGATTGGGATGAGATTCGTCATGTAATCTAGTTAGTTTTATTAGGGCTGATCCCTAGTATCCACTATGTTCTGAAATTGATGTTGTTATGACTTTGCCATGCTTAATGCTTGTCACTTTGGGCCCGGGAGCCATGATTTCAGATATGAACCGTTTATATTATCACCATTATATCTATGTTCAAGATCCGATCTTGCAAGTTATAGTCACCTACAACGTGTTATGATCCGGTAACCCCGGAGTGACAACAATCAGGACCACTCCCGGTGATGACCGTAGTTTGAGGAGTTCATGTATTCACCGTGTGTTAATGCTTTGTTCCGGTTCTCTATTAAAAGGAGACCTTAATATCCCTTAGTTTCCAATAGGACCCCGCTGCCACGGGAGGCTAGGACAAAAGATGTCATGCAAGTTCTTAACATTAGCACGTATGACTATTTATGGAATACATGCCTACATTATATTTATGAACTGGAGCTAGTGTCGTATCGCTCTAGGGTATAACTGTCACATGATTAATATCACCCAACAAATCATCGATCCAATGCCTACGAATTTCTCTTATATTGAACTTGCTAAGTTACTACTGCTGTTGTTACTGTTTCACTTGCTACAAAACTATTGCTATCACAGTTTACCGTCACTATCGCTGCTACCACTTGATGTAGGGTGGAACCCTAATTGGCAGATCTTTCACGAAAGGAGGTTATCCCACGATGAACACGGAGAACACAAAGAGGATACGGAGGAAAACACAAGGGGAAACGCTCAAATCAACACAAATACGGTCACACAGTTGCTAGATCCACGATACACATCAAGATACACGATCCATACTCAACAACGATGGTACAAAGATATTCTTCTCCCGGAGGAGGTCTTGGGTATCCCTTGGGATCTTCTCCGGTGTGGAGGCCTTGAATCCGAGGTGGATCTTCTCTGAAGAGGCCGCGGTCTCGTAGGAGAGGAACCACAAAGGTCTATGATGAGCTATCCAAAAGCTAACCCTAAAAGATGTGGGGAAAGGAGTATATATAGAGTACGGAGCGAAGGGATACACAGGCCACGCCCAAAGGGATGCGCGCAGGCAATCAGAGGCCGGACGTCCGGGCGACGGGACGGATGTCCGGGGCTTTGCGGGTCGCCGGATGTCCGGGGCGAGCGACCGAATGTCCGGGCTGGAGGGGTCGAGTCTCGGGTGGCTTCTGTAGAGTGGCGCCGGATGTCCGGGCCCAAGGCCGGATATCCGGGCCTTTCCTAGCCGGATGTCCAGGGCCTGGCCGGATGTCTAGGCCCTGTAGCTTCGGCCGCTGGTGCCCTTCTGTAGTTGTTTGTCCAGGGGCCGGATGTCCGGTCCAGGAGGCCGGATGTCCGGGGCCTGGAGCCTTCTTCAACCCTTCTCGATGCAAAGCCTCGTCCGTGAGCTTGGGGACTTTTCCATCTTCACGCACATCTCCAATGTGGTATTCTTGACACCTGAGTACACAAAACACATCCGTCTGAGGTAGTAACCATGTCTCGCAAGATTCATATGGAAGTTGGGCTAGGAGTGACGTCACCTCGGTCTCGAGAGCTCTAGCACGAGCACGTGTCATTGGTCCTTGAGGCACTTGGTGAGACGATGAAGGGTCCATGGGGATGACCTTGGGATGCTCCGCATCATCTGCCCTCCCTTGGGAAAGATCCAACCTCGGATCGAAATCTTCATCACCATGGAAAGGAGATAGGTCCTTGATGTTGAAAGTAACGCTCACGGAGTACTTGTCTCGTGGGATGTCGATCTTGTAGGCGTTGTTGTTGTAGCGTGCTAGCACCTTGAAGGGTCCGTCGGCGCGAGGTAGTAGTTTGGACTTGCGCTCGTGTGGGAAACGATCCTTGCGAAGATGAAGCCAAACAAGATCTCCCGGTTGGAACACCATTGGTGCCTTGTTGACGTTGATCTTTGTGGTGAGACGATGGACTTGTCGCTCGGTCATTGCCCTTGTATATTCGTGCACCTTCTTGAGATAGCTCGCTCGTGCACTTGCGTCCATGTTCGTGCGCTCTTATAGAGGTAGAGGTAGGATGTCCAATGGGGCGGGTTGAAGCCGTAGACGACCTCGAAGGGGGACTTGCCGGTAGTCGAATGTCTTGCGCGGTTGTAGGCGTACTCGGCGATGGGCAAGCATTGCTCCCATTCCTTGATGTTCTTATTGATCAACACGCGAAGAAGCGTTGAAAGCGTGCGGTTCGTCACCTCCGTTTGGCCGTCTGTTTGTGGATGGTATGCCGAGGAGAAGAGTAGCTTGATTCCTAGTTTGGCGCATAGAGTCTTCCAAAAGTAGCTCAAGAACTTGACGTCCCGGTCAGACACGATCATCTTGGGCACTCCATGTAGACGAATGATCTCCCTACAAAAGAGATTTGCAACATGTGAAGCATCTTCGATCTTGTTACAAGGAATGAAATGAGCCATTTTAGAGAATCTATCCACGACAACAAACACGGAATCTTTGCCATTTTGAGTCCTAGGCAATCCAAGTACAAAGTCCATGCTTATGTCTTCCCATGGATGGTATGGAATAGGAAGTGGCATGTAAATACCATGAGATTGAGCTTTGGACTTAGCTTTGCGGCATGTAGAACATCAGTTGCTGAGGCGTGAGACGTCACGGAGAATCTTGGGCCAAAAGTAGTTCTTTGAGAGCGTAGCAAATGTCTTGTCGCGTCCAAAGTGTCCCATGAATCCTCCTCCGTGAAATTCCTGCAAAAGGAGTAAACGAAGCTAAGACTCTGGAATGCAAAGTTTGTTAGCTCTCATAAGATATCCATCCTTGATGTAGTAATGTTCCCAAGAAGTGTGAGTCAAACACTTAGCATAAGGATGCGCAAAGAAAGGATCATGCTCATATAAATCTTTTATGTTCTCAAAGCCAATAACATTCAACTCAAGTTGTGTAACAAGCATGCATTTGCGGGAATGCGCATCCGCCACAACATTCTCTTTGCCTTTGATGTATTTGATGACATAGGGAAAAGACTCAATGAACTCACTCCCCTTAGCATGGCGCTTGTTCAACTTAGTTTGACCCTTGAGATACTTGAGAGTCTCATGGTTCGTATGAAGAATGAATTCATGAGGTCTAAGATAATGTTCCCAAACACATAAAACTCTCACCAAGGCATAAAGCTCTTTGTCATAAATGGGGTAATTAAGTTGCGCTCTGGATAGCTTCTCACTAAAATAAGCAATTGGGCGCTTTTCTTGCATGAGCACGCCACCTATGCCGGTACCACTAGCGTCACAATGAATCTCAAACAGTTTATCGAAGTTTGATAGGGCTAGAAGTGGTGCCTGTGTAAGCAAGCTTTTTAGCTCATTGAACGCGGTGTCTTGCGAAGGGCCCCAAATGAAGGGTGCGTTCTTCTTGCTCAAGGCGTGTAGAGGCATAGCAATAGTGCTAAAGTCCTTCACAAAACGTTGGTAGAAACTGGCTAGACCAAGGAAACTACCCATTTGCATGAGATTCGTTGGTTGAGGGCAAGTTTTAATTGCTTCAATTTTAGTTTCATCAATGTGAACACCTTGTGAAGAAACGACAAATCATAGGAAGACGACCTTGTCAACGGCAAAAGTGCATTTCTCCATATTAGCATATAAGCGCTCTTTCCGAAGGGTTTGCAAAACCAAACGGATGTGTGTCACATGGTCCTCAAGCGACTTGCTAAAAACGAGGATGTCATCAAAGTAGACCACTACAAAGACGCCTATGTAGGGTCGTAGACAAAAATGCATAAGACACATAAATGAACCGGGTGCTTCCGATAAACCCCTTGGCATAACAAGCCACTCATATAACCCAAACTTGGTTTTGAAAGTCGTTTTCCACTCATCACCCTCTTGAATGCGAATTTGGTAGTAACCACTTTTAAGATCAATTTTTGAAAAGATGGTGGCACCACATAGTTCATCAAGCATATCGTCTAAGCGGGGGATAGGATAAAGGTATCTAACGGTGGTAGCATTTATAGGTCGACAATCGGAGCACATGCGAAAACTTCCATCTTTCTTAGGCACAAGAATAACCGGAACGGCACAAGGGCTTAAGCTTTCACGTACATGACCTTTGTCGATGAGTTGTTGCACTTGTCGTTGTATCTCCTTGGTTTCCTCGGGGTTGATGCGGTAAGGGGCCTTGTTTGGAAGTGGTGCGCCGGGTATGAGGTCGATGCGGTGTTCGATTCGCGAAGTGGAGGTAGACCCGGAGGTAGTTCATTGGGAAAGACGTCCGAGAATTCCTGCAACAATTGAGACAACACTAAAGGTAGAGGTGGTGAAGTGTTAGTAGGTTTGGCTTCCCCTTTGCATAAAAGCACAAGGTGAAAGACACTCGATGGGTTCTCACACACTTCTCTCATCTCACTTTTGGTGACAAATAGCACTAGTTGCTTCTTGTCGCTCATCGTGGAGTCGCTCATATTTGGCTTGTGGCTCTCACTCTCCTTTTGGTGGCTCACTCTCTCACCATTGTCTCCACGATGGTTGGTAGGTAAGTGCTTGTCGGCGGCTACTTGACTTGGAGACATTGGTCGTAGCACGAATTCCTTGCCCTTCATCTTGAAACTATAGTGATTGGTCCGTCCATTGTGTGTGACTCCACGATCATATTGCCATGGTCGTCCAAGAATAAGATGGCACACAGGCATGGGGATCACATCACACTCAAGTGTGTCCTCGTAGGCGCCTATCTTCAAAGAGACTTGTACGGTGTGCTCGACTCGAAGAATTCCGGCGCCGTTCAGCCATTGGACCTTGTAGGGGTGAGGATGCTTCTTCTTGACCAAATGTAGCTTGTCGCATAGCTCTTCTCTTGCCAAGTTATGACAACTTCCTCCATCGATGATAACCTTGATGAAGCGTCCATTGATGCCGGCCTTGGTATGGAAAATATTACATTGTTGGTCGTCATCTTGTTGGTGTTGGAGTGTCAAGACCTTGGAGACAACAAGATTGGGACTTGAGTCATTGTCGCAAAACACTTTATGGTCTTGTTCTTCGTTCACTTGGCGATGCATAGCTACATGCTCAAGGGCTTCCATCTCATCGTCGCTCATTGAGTCATAAGATCCGTCATCGTTGATGATCATGGTGCGAATGGTCTTGCACTCAAATGACTTGTGGCCTCACCCTTGGCACTTGAAACATTTGATGGAACTCCTCTTGGAGTTGTCCTCGGTTGGAGTTGTAGATGATGAAGCTCTTGGCTTGAAGTTGTTGGTAGAAGGGGGCCGACTTGATGTAGTCGCATTCTTGTAGGTTGACTTGTCGCCGAAGTTTGTAGATGGCTTGGTAGAGGTAGGAGGGGCCAAAGTCGTTGAAGCTTGGTTGTAGGAGCCGAAGTTCTTGGAGGTGAACTTGGAGTACTTGTAATCCTCTTGAACTTGTCGCTCCGCTTTGGTTGCTTGATGTACTAGCTCAAGGAGATTGGTGTATGGTTGAAAGTCCGCAATCTTCTTGATAGGATAGTTGAGTCCATTCAAGAATCTCGCCATTGTTTGCTCTTCATCTTCCGCGATGTTTGCTCGTATCATGGCAATCTCCATCTCCTTGTAGTACTCTTCAACCGACTTGGTACCTTGCTTGAGGAGTTGTAGCTTCTTGAACAAGTCATGGTTGTAGTGTGTTGGCACAAAGCGTGCTCTCATGACTTCCTTCATTTGAGCCCAAGTGTTGATAGGAGGTTCGCCTTTTGCTTCTCTTCTCTCTATGATTTGCTCCCACCAAATGAGAACATAGTCTTGGAACTCAAGGGAGGCCATTGCGATCTTCTTCTCTTCATCGAAGTTGTGAAGGCGAAAGATCTTGTCAACTTTCAATGCCCATGAGAGGTAGTCTTCGGGATCAATGCTTCCGAAAAACTTTGGCATGGTGAACTTAAGCATGCCATAGCGATGCTCTTCATTGTTTCCTTGCCTATTGGTAGGGAGTTCTTGATTGGGTCGATTGGCAATCTCATGTTGCTCTTGTTGAAGTAGATGTCCATTGTCATAGTGTATTTGCCGATCTTGTTGTTCTTGTTGAGGTTGTTCCTCTTGTCGCGCTTGAGGAGGAACTTCATCTTGCATTCTTGGTTGGTGGCGCCTCTCTTGCATCTCATCGCGAAGGAAATCCTCTTCTTGACGAGTGTGTCGAGTGCGAGCTGCCACATTGCGATGTGCATCACGCAATGCTTGTTGGGCCTCAAGAGCTTGAGCTTCTCGACGTTGTTGTGCTTGACGATTAGCTTCGGCATCTTGTTCTTCTTGGTATTGACGTGCTCGCTCTTGTTGTTGTTGGCGTAGTCGTTGCCGTTCTTGTGCTTGCTCAAGTGTAGCTTGGTTTTGACGATGTCGACTCTCTTGCTCTTCAAATAGCTCTTGTGAACTCTTGTCATGAAGTGGATTCCGGTTGTCATGTCGAGCATGACGTGCGGCTTGACGAAGAGTGTTTGATGTAGGAGTACTTGAGCCTTCCGTGGAGTCGGTATGTCGACTTGAGCGGCTTCGTCTTTGAGAAGATGTGGAAGAAGAACGTCGATTGACTATCAAAGTCTGGAGTTCGTCAAATTTAGTAGACATGTTGGTGTTGATGATGTCGAATTGCTCTCTTGTTCTTGCTTCAAATTGGCACGCGTCCTCGGCGACTTGACCAATGTACTCGCACATAGCTTCACTTTCTTGATGGAGAGCTTGTTGGACACCGAAGAGATGTAGTTTGGTGACGTAGTTGTTCGCTTCTTGCGGATCATCGAAGATCGGTTTCGAAGATGTACTTGGCCTATCCATCATCACAAGCAAGTATGTGAGTGGGAGAAAGGAGAAGACAATACCAAATGTACCTTAACTGAAGTTGAAAATGGATCAATGATCACTCAATAATGTAACCCGGAAATAGCACTATTGGTACCACTTCATGTCGATTCTCACACCTACACAAGTAAAACTTTGAGAGGAGCTTGGTTAGGATGGTGGCATAAATTCAATGCAATCGTCAAAGTGACTCGATGATGTTGAAAATGGTTCACAATTTGCTCATGCAACAAGTAGATCACTAGCAAAAAGTAGCACACGGAACACACGCACAGATAGATAAATGTGGTTGTGCAACCAAGGGTGAGCGAAAAATGTGGAATCCACAAAAAATGCTCATGTTGCACAACACTAGAGAGACACTAACTGATTGCTTAATAGGCGGATACGCACTTGTGCACGACCTATAAGAGGCAAAACGTAAGGACTATCTATCACAAGTATGCTATAAGTGTATGATGTGCCAATGCTTGAGCACAAGATGATGTATTGCTATGTCATATGATCTCTTTTGATGCAAGGAGATTTGGGTGGCTCTTTTGCTTAAAAGCTTGTGAGCTCTTTCTTTGGCGACTTATGCATGCTTCTCGGATCAAGGTAGCTATTGTGTATGCGGGACACTTTTGTGTCACACGGAGATATGGTGATGTAGTATGTAATATCTATGACTATCACTAATGTGCACAAGTGTCGTGGCCCGGCAATACTCAAATGGATAGTCTCAATGGGAAAGCTACGCAAAGATGGTCCATAGGGTGACAATGCAATTGCAAGGTAGAATGAACAAGGTGTCGTCGATGTTACCGTCCTTGCCGAAGTTGAGCGGTGGTGTTGTCGAAGTCTTGCCGTTCCAAGGTAGCCTAAACATCCAAGGAAACGGTGAAACCACAACTCAAGTATCCAAGGCAAAGGGAGAAAAACTTTTCAAATTCGTAGCGGTTAAGCGATGGTGGTTGCGGAAGTGGTGGTGGTATGCGGAAGGTTTTGTGGAATACCGAACGAAAATGGCGGTGGAAAGTGCAAGGTGGGGTGGATGTTGGAGTTTTGCGTGCGGGAGGCCGGATGTCCGGGCGAGGAGCCGGATGTCTGGGCCAGGCCGGATGTCCGGGGCGCGGGCCGGATGTCCCGGGTGCCAGATGCCGTGATGAACTCCTTGCACACGGTGACTTTGGGGCCAAAATTCGTCGGATTTTGCGGAGAAAAATTAGGGAAAAGATGGGAAAAAGCTAGATCCACTCGTGGCACAGCAAATCCATGGAACAAATTCAACAAAATCTTGCCAAATCAACAGATCACAAAAAAATTTGGGGCTCTTTTTATGGGGAATTTTCGAAATTGGGAAGAACACAACAAAAACAAGCTAGAAGACAAGGTGTGGGGCTCCAAATTCGTGATCAACCTATGCTCATGATACCATAATATGATGTAGGGTGGAACCCTAATCGGCAGATCTCTCACGAAAGGAGGTTATCCCATGATGAACACGGAGAACACAAAGAGGATACAGAGGAAAACACAAGGGGAAACGCTCGAATCAACACAAATACGGTCACACAGGTGCTAGATCCACGATACACATCAAGATACACGATCCATAGTCAACAACGGTGGTACAAAGATAGTTTTCTCCCGGAGGAGGTCTTGGGTATCCCTTGGGATCTTCTCCGGTGTGGAGGCCTTGAAATCGAGGTGGATCTTCTCCGAAGGGGCCGCGGTCTCTTAATAGAGAAACCACAAAGTTCTATGATGAGCTATCCAAAAGCTAACCCTAAAAGATGTGGGGAAAGGAGTATATATAGAGTACGGAGTGAAGGGATACACGGGCCACGCCCAAAGGGATGCGCGCAGGCAATCAGGGGCCGGATGTCCGGGGCTTCGTGGGTCGCCGGATGTCCGAGGCGAGGGGCCCGATGTCCGGGCTGGAGGGGTCGAGTCTCGGGTGGCTTCTGTAGAGTGGCGCCGGATTTCCGGGCCCAAGGCCGGATGTCCGGGCCTTGCCTGGCCGGATGTCCGGGGCCTGGCCGGATGTCCGGGCCCTGTAGCTTCGGCTGCTGGTGCCCTTCTTTAGTTGTTTGTCCAGGGGCCGGATGTCCGGGCCAGGAGGCCGGGTGTCCAGGGCCTGGAGCCTTCTTCAGCCCTTCTCGATGCAAAGCCTCGTCCGTGAGCTTGGGGACTTGTCCATCTTCACGCACATCTCCAATGTGGTCTTCTTCACACCCGAGTACACAAAACACATCCGTCTGAGGTAGTAACCATGTCTCTCAAGATTCATATGGAAGTTGGGCTAGGAGTGACGTCACGTCGGTCTCGAGAGCTCTAGCACGAGCACGTGTCATTGGTCCTTGAGGCACTTGGTTAGATGATGAAGGGTCCATGGGTATGACCTTGGGATGCTCCACATCACCACTACGATCAAAACTATCATATTACTTTGCTATAGATAATTAATCTCTAGGTGTGGTTGAATCGACAACTCAGCTGCTAATACTTACAAATATTCTTTGGCTCCCCTTGTGCCGAATCTATAAATTTGTGTTGAATACTCTACCCTCGAAAACTATTGCAACCCCCTATACTTGTGGGTTATCAAAACCTTTTTCTGGCTCCATTGTCAGGGAGCATAGCTATATTTGTTTAGTCACTTGGGATTATTATCAATCTATCACTATGAAAAATCTGAAAGACGATAGAACTATGATCTTTCCCTCATCTACGAGGGGAGGTAAGGAATTGCTATCACACTCTGCACTTCATTCTCCTTCAGTTATAAGTAAGTTTGCTACACCACATGCTATCAATCCTGATACGTTGCAAGTTATTGATGAAGCTGAAAGCATAGTGGCACATCTTACTAAGCTGAATGATATAGCCACCTTGTTCGCTCATGATGAGAAAATTCGCTACTATTATATTCTCAAGTTATGTACGTTCTCATTTAAGGGTGATGCTAAAGCTTGGTACAATACTCTTACTCCTGGTTATGTGCGTAGTCCCCAGGATATGATTTATTACTTCTCTGAAAAATATTTTCGGGCTCATAAGAAACAAGCTGCCTTACAGGAAATATTTAACTTCGCAAATTAAAGAAGAGAGTCTCCCACAAGATTGGGGGAGGCTTCTCCAATTCCTTAATGCTTTGCCTGATCATCCTCTTAAGAAAAAATAAATACTTGATATCTTCTATAATGGACCAACCTATGCTTCTAGGGATTTCCTAGATAGTTGTGCTGGTTGTGTTTTCAGGGAATGAACTATTGGACAAGCTGAAGAATTATTGAACAACATATTGAAAAATTATGATGATTGGACTCTTCCTGAACCACTGTAGCGACCACGATCCGAATGGACCGAAGTCTCTGTGTTTTGTGTCATCCCTGGATCGGTAATGCTGACACACACAGTACTTGAAGGATTTGTAACAGAGTGGCAATCACACACTTATTACATCGAATGTGTCCAATGAGAACTTACTACAAAAGTCTATGGCTTAAGGCCATCTAACAAAATAATAGCGGAAGGCTTGGAAGATAAGTGAGTCCATCAACTCCAACGACATAGCTGAGTGCATGACAAACGACCTAGCACGTCTTATTCCTCGTCTGAAAAGTCTGCAACGTAATATGTTGCAGCCCGAAAACGGGTCAGCACATGGAATATGCTGGCAAGATAACACAGAGGATGCAAGTAACAGAATAAAGGCTATACTATATGCATATTTGGCTGGTGGAGGCTCTAAGGTTAAAGTTTTTGCATATAGCCAATTTTTCCCTACAACAAAGGAATAAATTTTATTTTAACTATCATGTTGGTTGAAAATTATTGAGAAGGTACCTCCAACTCAATCCCAAATTAAAAGTTCATCATTAACCCAACAAATTAAATTATAGAGTGATGAGATCAACCAATAATTCAAGTACCAAATACTCAAGATGTCCATAACCGGGGACACGGCTAATCATGATCAGTTTGTACACTCTGTAGAGGTTTGTGCACTTTTCCCACAAGAATCGATCGCCTTCGTTTGGTTTCTCGCACTGCATGGTGTTTGAGAAACGGATGACCGAGACACAGTCTTTCCGAAGAGGTCCCCTTAACCGGATAGATAGGCCGGTACACCTACAATCCCTCTACATCTGCTAGCCCATCACGGAAAGGTTTCCCACAACTTACTCAACTATGCCAGAGCCCATATTGGCATGTGCTGCACACGGAAGTTTCTAGCATGAATAGTTTTATGATCCCTTTGAGCCTGGGTGGCATTCCATAGGAAAAATCACACGGAAACCCGGGATTTCCTAGGACAACACTGGATTCTCCAGGTGCCCTGCAACCAATCCACCCAGATGTGTATTCAAGTAGCCACCTTAAGTTAAATCATTAATTAACAACTCACATCTATCATGGATTTCACTTAAACCCAAACCACGTCTACGAGCATAGCATAGCAACCTAAGCAAACGTAGAAGTAACTCCCAAGGGTTTGAAAAATAATGCAGGTAATAGGTTCTACCTCAAACTACTTCCCAGTCCCACAAGTTAAGAGATCCTACTCATGCAATGTGTGAGGGTTTGATCTAATGCATAAAAACTGGGTAATAAAAGTATGATCAAAGTGTTACTTGCCTTGCTGATGATTCGCAAAACCTAGAGACTCGTAGTAGCACGCTTCACAGTCCGGGTATTCTGTCGCAAGCAAACAATAGCATACATAAGCAAATAAGCAATGATGCACAAACAAAACTCCAAAAGATGAGATCCAACCAGAAAGTTCAACCTAAGAACTCTGGTTTGCAAAAAGAATCAAATCGAAAGAAGCAACGAAACTCAAACTTCGAAAGAAACGTGCTCCGGTTACTAATTGGTCTAAAGTCAAATTTTACAGTAGCCAAAACTTTGTTTAAGTTGATTAAACAGAAAGAGGGCGTCGATACGAAGATCTGGGATTTTGAATCACCTGATTCCGACTCTCGAGCGAAAAGGAAAACGAAAAACAAGATCAGGGCAGAAATCGTGATCGAAATAATCGCGGATAAATACCCCGAAAAAGAAAACTGACAAACAGGCTAACGAACGAACGTTCGCTGTCTGCAGCTAACGGACGAACAACGTTCGTTAAAACGAACGTACAGACGAACGTCCGCTAAATAACTAAACCAAAGAAAACCGATCTAAAACCTAAAAAAAACAGATCTAGGGTTTTCCTAAAAAAAACTGATCGGCTTTTGGAGAAAAAACCGACGGCGGCGGCGGGAGTCCGGCGGCTCCGGCGCGGCGGTTGTAGGGCGGCGGGGCGGCGGGATGCGGCGGCGGGGTGCAGCGGCGGCGTGCGGCAGCCGCGGCGGCGGCTAGGGTTTTGCGGGCGGGCGAGGCTAGCGGCTGGCGGGCTGGCGGCTTATAAAGGCCGGAGTCCTGGCATAACACGTCCCGAAGTTGGTTCGATTTTTTTTTCTAAAAGAGTCCTGACGTAGCAAAACTAACGAAAGAAATAGTAAACGGACTTCAAAAATCCTGAAATAAATTTTCACCGCCTCTAGTAATATTTAGCACAAAGTGAACATTTTTCGCGGACCTAAATGCAATTTTGAAAAACACGCATTTTTCCTATGCAAATAAAATCGCAAATAAATCCAGGAAAATGCCAAAAGTGTTTTTAACATTTTTCCTCCAATATTTCTGTTATTTTGGAGACGTCACATTATCTCCGCTCATATATTGTTTTTAGAAATGTTTTTGGAGAGAAAAATAATTAAAACCACACTGTCCTCGTACCGGTATTCGAGCGAACTCAAATACGAAAACGGTAAAATTCTCAACTCTCTCCGTAGGTCCTTGAGTTGCTTAGAATTTCGAGGAACGCCACAACAAAAATGCAAAGAGCATGCAATGCAGTATGATCTATTTATAACATTCCAAATTGAAAATTTGGGATGTTACAAACCTACCCACCTTAGAATGAATCTTGCCCTCGAGATTCGACTTGGCTAGAGAACATGTGTGGGTGGTCCTTGCGTAGATCATCTTCTCGTTCCCAAGTGGCTTCTTCCTCGGTGTGGTGACTCCACTGAACTTTGCAAAACTTGATAACCTTACTGCGGGTGACTCTGCTCGAAAACTCGAGAATCTTAACAGGCTTCTCCTCGTAGGTCAGATCACTATCCAACTGAATTGCTTCTAGGGGTACTGTGTCTCTAAGCGGAATATCAGCCATCTTCGCGTGGCACTTCTTAAGCTGCGAAACGTGAAACACGTCGTGCACTCCTGACAGTCCTTCAGGCAATTCCTACTTATAGGCAACCTCTCCCATGCGTTCCAAAACACAGTAAGGTCCCACAAATCTCGGTGCTAGCTTTCCTTTAACTCCGAAACGTTTAGCTCCTCGTAGAGGCGATACTCTCAAGTACGCTCTATCTCCGATCTCATAGGCTATCTCCTTGCGTTTCGAGTCTGCATAACTCTTCTGCCTGGACTGAGATACGTTCAATCTATCTCGAATCAACTTCACCTTCTCCTCAGACTCTTTGATCAAGTCTGGTCCAAACAACTATCGGTCTCCAACTTCATCCCACATTAACGGTGTTCGGCATCTCCTTCCATACAATGCCTTGAACGGTGCCATCTTCAAACTGGCCTGGTAACTGTTGTTGTACGAGAACTCCGCGTAGGGCAAATTATCCTCCCAACTAGATCCATAATCTAACACACAGGCTCTCGACATATCCTCCAGGATCTGGTTGACTCTCTCGGTCTGTCCATTGGTCTGCGGATGAAAAGCTATGCTGAATTCCAGCCTCGTTCCCAAAGTTTGGTGTAGCTGATGCTAGAACTTTGAGGTGAATAGGGTTCCTCTATCTGATACAATGGTCCTCGGAACTCCGTGCAGACATACTATCCTGGTCATGTATATCTTGGCCAACTTCGCACTGGTGTATGTGGTTTTCACGGGGATAAAATGGGCTACCTTCGTCAATCGATCCACTACTACCTAGATTGAGTCATATGATGCTTTGGTCCTGGGCAATCCGGTGATAAAATCCATGCCAAGCTTCTCCCACTTCCATTCGGGTATCGGCATAGGCTGCAACAATCCTGCTGGCTTCTGATGTTCTGCCTTTACTCTTTGGCATACATCACATACGGCTACATACTCGGCAATATCCTTCTTCATTCCCGTCCACCAGAAATGTTCCTTCAAATCCAAATACATCTTGGTGTTTCTGGGGTGTATCGAGTATGGCGAATCATGTGCTTCCTGCAATATCAACTTTCTGATCTCCGGGTCGTTGGGCACATAGATTCGATCCTCAAACCACAAGGTGTCGTGTTCGTCCTCACGAAATCCCTTGGCTTTTCCTTCACTCATCCTTTTCCTTATCTCGGCAATTTCCTTATCATCCTTCTAGGCTTCGTGTATCTTTCCTAGCAATTTCGACTGAACCTCCAACGTTGCAATGAAACCTCTAGGAACTATCTCCAAACGAAGCTCCCTGAGATGTTCTGCTAACTCCTGTGGCAATCCCCCTTTTATTAGGGTATTTGCATAACTCTTCCGGCTCAAAGCGTCTGACACGACGTTGGCCTTCCCTGGATGATAGTGCAGCTTCATATCATAATCCTTGATAAGCTCCAACCATCTCCTCTGTCTGAGGTTCAGCTCCTTCTGTGTTAAAATGTACTTCAAACTCTTGTGATCCGTGTACACATCACAACGATTTCCAATAAGGAAATGTCTCCAGGTTTTCAGTGCATGCACTATAGCTGCTAACTCCAGATCATGCGCCGCGTAATTCAACTCGTGCGATCGCAGTTGACGGGATGCATAAGAAACAACTCTTCCATCCTCCATAAGTACTCCTCCAAGTCCTAAGCGTGTAGCATCGCAATACACTTGGAAATCATTGCGTATATCTGGCAATATCAGCACTGGGGCTGTCATCAACCGTTTCTTCAACTCCTGGAAACTTTCTTCACACTCTTCAGTCCAATCGAACTTGGTCTCCTTCTTCAACAATGTCGTCATTGGCTTTTTAATCTTGGAGAAATTTTCTATGAATCTCTGGTAGTATCTCGCGAGTCCAAGAAAACTGTGGATCTCTCCAACTGAAGTGGGTGCCAACCACTCAGTGACTGCCTGCACTTTGACGGGGTCCACTGCTACACCTTCTCCCGATATAACATGCCCTAGGAATCCGACTTCCTTCAACCAAAACTCGCATTTGCTAAACTTGGCATACAATTGATGTTCTCTGAGCTTCTCCAATACCAAACGCAAATGCTCTGCATGTTCTTCTTCGTCCTTCGAGTACACCAGAATATCATCAATGAATACCACGACGAACTTATCCAAGAACTCCATGAACACCTTGTTCATCATGCTCATGAAATAGGCAGGCACGTTAGTCAATCCAAATGACATAACCGTATACTCATATAGCCCGTACCGTGTGGTGAAGGCTATCTTAGGTATATTCTTCTCTCGGATCTTCAATTGGTGGTATCCAGATCGTAGATCTATCTTGGAGAATACTTTCGCTCCCTGGAGTTGGTCGAACAAATCATTGATCATCGGCAGCGGGTACTTATTCTTAATAGTCACTTCATTCAGCGCACGATAATCAACGACCATTCTTAATGATCCATCCTTCTTCTCGACCAAAAGCACTGGGGCTCCCCAAGGTGATGAACTCCGGCGAATAAAACCTTTCTCCAATAACTCCTTAATCTGCTTCTTGATCTCCTCCAGATCATTCGCTGGCATCCGATACGGTCTCTTAGATATTGGTCCGGTGCCAGGCAACAACTCTATCAAAAACTCAATATCTCTATTCGGGGGCATGCCAGGTAACTCCTATGGAAACACATCCGGATAATCCTTTACTACTGGCACTTCCTCCTGAACAACTCCTGTGAGAGAATGTACTTATGTCCTTATAGGCGAATGCTTAGATACATACTTAATCCTTTTTCCCTCCGGGGTGGCGAGCAAAATTGACTTACTGGCACAATCGATATTACCTCCATACTTGGATAGCCAATCCATACCTAATATCACATCCAATCCTTGTGACTCCAGAACTATTAGGTCGGAGGGGAAAGTATGGCGTCCTATGGTCAATGGCGTCTAAAAACATCCTTGGTGTGCCATATACTCTGCTCCTGGTGAACTTACTAACATGGGTGTCTTAAGAACTCGGGTGGACATCCTATGTCTATTTACGAATCCCCTTGAAATGTATGAATGTGATGCACCGGTATCAAAAAGAACTATTGCGGTAATGTCTTAACCAAAAACTTACCGACAACAGCAACTGGTTGCTCTTCTACCTCCTCCACGGTCACGTGGTTCACTTGTCCTTTGTTGAACGGGTTGGGCTTCTTCCCGGCGCTTCCATTGTCGTTCCCATTCTTAGCTTCAGGGCAGTCCGTGGCATAATGTCCATTCTTCCCGCACTTGAAACAGGTGATATGGCTGAAATCCTTCTTGGCAGGTGTGGACGGTGTAGGGCGGCTCTGGTTACTACTTGCCCCATTCCCATTTCCATTCTTAGGGCCATTGTGGTTGTGGGGAATTCCATGGATATGGGTATATCCTCCCGAATTCGGAGTGAATCGGGGCTTCTGCTGGGCTCTAGAATTATTCCTTCCTTGTCCATACTTCCTCTTGCGGCTTTCAATCTGCTGCTGCTTCCCTTCAATCATAAGAGCTTTATCTACCAACTCCTGGTAGTTGTTGAAAGTTGCCACCATCAAATGTACGCTCATCTCATCATTCAGCCCTTCCATAAATCTCTCCTGCTTAGCGGCATCTGTGGCCACATCATCTGGGGCATAACGAGATAGGGTACTAAACTCATCCACGTACTAAGCTACAGTACGGTTTCCTTGGCGCAAGTTGTGAAACTCCCGCTTCTTCATGCTCATAGCTCCCGTTGAGACATGGGCAGTACGGAAAGCTTGCTAAAACTGCTCCTAGGTGACATTGGCTATGGGGAAAGTGGTTGTGTAATTCTCCCACCATGCTGCAGCTGGTCCAGCCAACTGGTGTGCGGCAAATTGCACCTTCTCAGCATCCGAGCAATTGGCAGTGGTCAAATCCCTTCCCATCTTGCGTAGCCAGTCATCAGCCACTATTGGTTCGATGTTGCTAGCAAACACTGGTGGTTGCAACCTTAAGAAACATGTCAGGTTGTCCACGGGTGGTGGTGGTGGAGGGTTGTTGTTGTTGTTCTGGTTGTTCTGAGTGTTCTGGACAAGAAGTTGCATCAAGGTGTTCTGCTGCTGGATCAACTGGGTGAGCTCAGGGGGAAACTCAAATCCGGGCTCACGTCTTGGAGGCATCAGATGGGTGTAGAGGGAAGAGATTAGAATAGAATTGAGGTCTGAGGGAAAATCACTACCCATATGCACATGAGACAAACACAATCAGATCACACCAATCAATTTCAAGCAAGATCTTACAAATCTAACTAACGTTACAAAAGTGCTCCAAATACTACTATGTGGGGGTAACTACTAGTCATAGGGTGGTCATCTAAAAATATTGATCGGCGGAAGATTCCATGATGTCTGCTCCAGCTTCATCTTCATAGTCTTCGTCTTCGCTATCATCAGGGTCTGAATCTGTGTCAACGATGATAATGTAATGTTCAGGACGAATCTCCATGGGTTCTTCTTCCTCTTCTTCACCTCCTGGTGCTAGATCTCCCATGAATACTCCTAGCTTCCTTGTCAAATCATCATTCTTCTCCACTAGTATCAACATCTCCTCCTCGTATCCATCACGAGTAGACTTAAGTTCTTCTTCTAGCTCCAAATTCCTATTTAGTCGTGAGGCCGCGCATCTATGTAGTAGCTTGAGAGGGGTTGAGCGGAATCGAGATACGCAACGCAAGACAAGGATTTAGACAGCTTCGGGCCCCGGGAAACATCATCCGGTAATAGCCCTACATGCTGTTGAGGCTAGGTCTCATTATGATCCTCATGGTGTCGCCGGTAAACCGGCGCTTTGTCTAGCCCTAAAGAATATGGCGCCTCCAACCTGTGAGAACTTGTTCTCTTTGGGGAGCCCTACCCCTCCTTATATAAGTTGACGGGGCGGGTTACATGACTAGTCCTAGTAGGATTAGGATTACTCTATTACAAGGTGTCCTAGTCTTGCTTCCTTTGTAGGAGAATATTCCTTGTGCTTTCTTCATAAACCGGCCCACCATAACATGAACCGGCCTTTTGGGCCTTGGGCCTTGTCATCCGTGATCCGCCCGCCGGTTTACCAGTGAATTGCCAAGTATAAACCGTCTTAAATAAACCACCAGGTCCGGCCGGGTTACGCCGCAGGGTATATCCCCGACATTAGCCCCCAGTTTAATTTGGATTTATCCATGTTAAACTTGATCCTTCCTGCGAGAACAAATTTGATAGGTTGTGCTCCGGGTAAAAAAAATTTCCTGAACCGGCACTTGATCATTCTTATATCCTTGTCATTTCCTCCTTGATATGTATCCATGATCTCATAACAAATCTCCTTAGCAGATATTTTCAAACATTACCAATGCGAAAATTCCAGGCACTTCTTCTGAAAACTCCGGATCAACAGACCGGCTTCATAATCAATTTGCTTGCAGAAGATATTTTGTAAATAAAGAATCCATATAAACCTACCTTCAATGCTCTGACTTGACAAAAATATTAGTCTTTAAAATATTCAACTGATATCCATCCGGCTTGAAGATACCGGTTTATGATTACCACCATTGCCGGATTATAAAACTGATGATTCCGGGTCATGACAGTTGCCAGCGCCGGTTCATGATTGTTGCGTGTAGCCGCCAAGTCTTGAGCAGGACAAAGTGATGGCTTAAGACTTGCCTCAATATAAATGTTGGAAATTATCGAAGAAATCCAGATTGTTTATTCCAGTAACTAGTAAAAACTGAGTACTCCATATTATATAGCCCCCAAGTGCCGGGTTGTCATGCTTGCAGCAACCTGGGACTTGTAATTTCCTGATGCTCAAAAATTTCAACCAGTGTAGCCCCTAAGGGCCGGCTTAGTAAGATAATACTGAGCTGGGACTTGATATATACTTCATTGAAAATAACATTATATAATGCAACTCCATCGTAGGGCTTGAACCCACATCCACAAGGTTAAGAGCTTTGTGCTTTACCAACTTAGCAGTGGACACTTCAATATAATGGATTAATACTTGTGTACCTTGATTTGTTGACACGAGCAATTGGTAGCCCCCAAGGACCGGCTCATTATAATGTGATGAGTCGGGTCTTCAATAAAGTGAGCAAAAAATGACTTTGCATTAGCCCCCAAGTGTCATGGTGCATGCTTGCAGCGACATGAGACTTATGTATTTGATGTAATCTTAACTTGAATAATGTAGCCCCCAAGTGTAGCCTGCAGCGACTCGGGACTATTCCTTCAGTTGTAGAATAAATTATACCCATTGATAAAATAATATCCATTGCGCTAAAGCGACTTTCAAAACCTCAATCATAATATTGGTTATTGATAACCATAATAAAAATCCAGCCTTGTTGGCTATTTAAAGATTTGCATAATATAACCCGGTTTGAAAACTGGTTCCAGTAATATTTGATCACATGGTTGGTTTTACCAAACCAGTGTAGTAAGGATGATAACCCAAAACTTGAACATTGGTGACTATCATTGATTGCCGGTTTATAAACAAAACCAGGCCGGCTTAATAAACACCGGTCATTATCTTATCTTATACTGGCGACTTATAGTCAAAAGCCAGTCCGGGTTAATAAACACCGGTCATTATCTTACCTGCTTCTGCATAAGACAATGTTCAAAGTGTCCTGTGATTAAGTGTATCTGCAAACCTTAACTCGGTAGGAATAATCCAAGGCGCGAGTGCTGATGATTCCCTTGGCTCTCTTGTTTGGCTTAGCCTGATGGCCGATCCGGGTTACAATGAACGCCAGTTTAACTCTCGCTGGTGTTCATGACCCAGACTTTTAACTTTTGTAGATATATGGTCAACCTTGTAGTTGCCCAATCCCACATCAATAGACTTGATTAAAAACAAAAAAAATTGAAATCATAGAAGCAAAGCTTTTTCGGCAAATAAGACCATGTAGTCGAGGCCTTTTGCGAGCTGCCAGGCTCCAAATTCGAGGCTTTTTGTGAGCTGCCAGGCTCTAGGCTTTTTGCGAGCAGCCATTTAGCTCCAGGCTTTTTGCGAGCGGCCATTTAGCTCCTGGCTTTTTGTGAGCTGCCAGGCTCTAAGCTTTTTGCGAGCTGCCAGGCTCCATATTTGACGTAATCATCGTTGACACACCACCCAATGTTTCAAAACCTTTTAAGGGTCTTGTCTTTAGGTGATCAACTCGATGATCGTCACTGGCTGATTCCTTGATGCATCAAGGGCGCCAGTTTAAGAGGCCATGCAAGGTTTCTCTCGAAGCCCCCATGTGATACTCTTTTTGAGCTGTGCTCGTCGGGTACCTATGTTTGAGTTGTGCTGTGCAACGAACTCTCTTTGGTCCCTTTAATAAATAACTGTCCTGCATATCAAAATATACGGATCAAAGTAACTGTTTTCTTGATGAAAACAATATATACCAAGAAAATAGATTTAGATGGATATCACCTGATGTATTTGGACTTTATGATCCTCATCACTGTCCGTTAGCCAACCCGGCATGTTGAGTGGGCCGGACCGCAAGGCGAGCAGAAAAAACGACCGCAGCATCAGAGACGATATAGATAAATGAGTCGGCCACGGCGTCGTAAGCCGGTACAGTCTGGTGAACCGGCGCAGACGGGTGAGTCAGCCTTTAACTTTGCACCGATGTATCGGTTTAGGTTCCTGCATGAGATAACTTTGCAGACCGAAGTAATTGCTCTTTTAAAGAAAAAGCGATATATAATATAAAAATATATTGGATGGACTTCACCTGATATCTTTAGGCCAAAAATTATCCGTCGCGGAGCTGATCATCACCGTGGTGAAACTGAAATCAATTACAGCTGAGTCGGCCGTGGGAGCAGACAGATGAGTGGGTCGCAATATTATACGTCAGTGCGGACGAGTAAGTTGTCCTCCACGTTGTAAACCGGTGTGGACGCATGAATCGGCCGTCCGTTCATCACGTAATGTGACACAGAGGAAGATGCCAGTTTAGAATACCGCCAGTGCGTGTTTATATCCGCAGTATAACAATGATTTTACCTGTATATGAAAATACCAATAGGGTCGTGTAATGGTGCTCAGAGGAATTAAAATATCCCGATAAAATATATAGGAGGGATGACACCTGATTTTCCCGAACAACAGACGGGTCAGCCGGCGCCGACGGGCTAGTTGTTCTCCTCGTTGTAAACCAGTGTGGTCGCAAAAGACGGCCACGGCGTGGTAAACCGGCGCTGTCGCGAGAGACGTCCATAGCGTGTAAACCGGTGCGGGAGTCCGTTGAGCAACGACGATCGCTTGTGCCAAATGATGTTGGCGTGCCTCCATCTCCGCGATATAATATCACTTTGTAATGTATAATTTTCCTGCGTATAAAATACAGCAGGGCGATGTATTTTTTGCTCGTATGAATTAATATGTACTTAAAAATAAATAGGAAGGATATCACCTGATTCGCCCAGATAACAGATGAGACGGCTGCGGCATTGTAAACCGGCATGTGCGGGCGAGTTAATCGCGGGCGCGGACAGCCGGATCGGCCACGTATTGATATAAGCGCAGCAACGGGGCAGCGACTCGCACGTGTATCCGCTGGTCCGGTTTATGAGGACGGTTGCGGCACTGGCGTGTTAATGTAGATCGGACCGCGGAAGCGGTGGCGTGCGCACGTCGGCGACGGAGTCGGCCGCGGTGTTGGTGACCAGCGCTCGTGAGCGCCGACAGATGAGTCGGCCGGCGCGTTGATGTAAACCGGACCGCAACACGTATGTTCGTGAAGCCGCGCAACACAACTGAGTGTGCATCCGGGGCATACCACCACCCCTTTTTCTTTTAATAGTCGTCCTGCGTAAAAAATATCACGTGCGAGAGTAATTGTTGTCGGATGAATTAACATGTGCTTAAAAATAAATAAGGTAGATATCACCTGGATTTGTCCGGACGACAGATGATCCATGCACAGCCTAGAATTTGATCGGACCAAATATCAATGTAGATGTGCCAGTATTTTAGATCAACTGGTAGGGGTACGCAGGTGACGCCGTAGGAGTCCGTTCCAGGTCGGCTCGCAGACGGGACAGATCGGCGAGGCGGCGATTTGCCGTGTGAAGAAGTGGCCGTTTAACGGAAGTGTCCGAGTCCATGGATAACTCATTCCCGAGTCGTGGGCCCTTGACCCCCCCCATTTTTTAACTATTCTGATGATCCGCCAGCAGTACTTGGTCTCTTCCGACTCGGATGGACGGTCAAACACATCTATTCTAGTAGCACTCACGTAGCACTGGCCCCTTCCCAAAAACAATAATTTGATGTTGGCTTTCACGTGGCAGAGTGCTAGTTTAAGCGGTCCTAGTACTTTTGCTTTGTCTTGCGTAACGAAGCGGTGAATCGATGTCTGCCTCGGGACTCACAGAACTTAGTACATGAGCCAAACGCCAAAACCAACGTATCAATCGGATCAGTGGCTCAGCTGCGGAGGAAACGGCATGCGCTGTCGCCGAAAGGGCGGCTCGGATCGTGGCCGTGCTAAACCGCAGTGGAGTCATCCGGGTAGTGGCCCCTTTCCTTCAAATGTTTTTCTTTTTCTTTTTGCAACCGCTGGTTCACGTGCCTGAGGTTTCCCCGTTTCTGCCTTGGTCCGTTGAAAAAATCGTCAGCAGGCCTAGGGAGCCACGCCATGCAATAACAATGGAATATGACACACCGATTTAGATTGGGACACGGAGAACGGAACCGTCCAAATCCGTCGGTCTCGGCGACTTGGTCTGGTTTCCATCTTGGCTTCCGTCCAGCACGTCACAAGTAATTAATCCTTTGATTTGGGTATTCACGTGAGTACGTGGTAGCTGGCCAGATTGTTTGCTCGCCAAACTCTGGGACTTGAAGCGAACCAGCATACGCCAGCTGCTCCCGATGTGATCTGTCCGGCGTAGTTTCCTCCTTGCACGTAACTCGGCGGATCGCAAGGAACGGATGAAAAAAAATTCTGGTCTGTCACACATGCTTCTCACGGATCCTAATCTTCTTTGATCTTGAATCTTGTATATGCTCTTCGGGTTGCTCGTCGTTGATGGAGATCAGTTTATCTGGAAAACTACGAACTCTTCGATCCTTTGGAAAAGGTCCCTTCAAGAACTCAACACCACCGTGCGCTGGCCCCATGGTGGGCGCCAACTGTAGTGGAATTGTCACGGCAGATGTCCTAGGGTACGGACTTAGTCGTGAGGCCGCGCATCTATGTAGTAGCTTGAGAGGGGTTGAGCGGAATCAAGAGACGCAACGCAAGACAAGGATTTAGACAGCTTCGGGCCCCGGGAAACATCATCCGGTAAGAGCCCTACATGCTGTTGAGGCTAGGTCTCATTATGATCCTCATGGTGTCGCCGGTAAACCGGTGCTTTGTGTCTAGCCCTAAAGAAAATGGCGCCTCCAACGTTTGAGAACTTGTGCTCTTTGGGGAGCCCTGCCCCTCCTTATATAAGTTGAAGGGGTGGGTTACATTACTTGTCCTAGGAGGATTAGGATTACTCTATTACAAGGAGTCCTAGTCTTGCTTCCTTTGTAGGAGAATATTCCTTGTGCTTTCTTCATAAACTGGCCCACCATAACATGAACCGGCCTTCTGGGCCTTGGGCCTTGTCATCCGTGATCCGCCCACCGGGTTACCAGTGAATTGCCAAGTATAATCCGTCTTAAATAAACCACCAGGTCCGGCCGGGTTACGCCACGGGGTATATCCCCGACAGCCTTCTTCAATTCTATCATCCCAGTGCACATCTGGTGCTCCTGTCGTCGAATATGCTGGTTCAACTCCTGGATAAACGCGGCAATGGACCTATCCTTCTAGGTGCTGATCATATCCCAACTCTCATCTCGGCGTCCACAAATCTGGTAGATGGTGTCCTTCAGCTCCTGCTTGTAGACTTCTCCGATCCTTCCCATTGTGATGTGGGCGGCCATGCTCTTGCCTAGGCTCTAGGTTGGCGCATCAAAAGAAAACTCTATTGGCTCGGTGGATGCTGCGAAGGTTCTTCCGGGAATTTGAACTTGAATGCTCCATCGCTCCTCCTCCTGTAAAGTGGCGGTGTAGTTCCCGGTAAAGCTTGGTATTCCTATGTTCAGGTACCTAGTGACTTCCTTCAAGTGTCGTCGAAATGGTGTGTCTACATCCGGTTGAGTGAACTTGTTCCTTGGGTCCACCATCCTAAAGAAGTAGAAAATGGAGAGAAATCAGAAATGAGTAGAGAAGAGTGATCTAGGGTCTGTCTTAGTGGTCGTGTCCTACAGTCAGCGTGTGCTCTGATACCATCTTTGTAGCGACCACGATCCGAATGGACCGAAGTCTCTGTGTTCTGTGTCATCCCTAGATCGGTAATCCTGACACACACAATACTTGAAGGATTTATAACAGAGTGGCAATCACACACTTATTACATCGTATGTCTCCAATGAGAACTTATTACAAAAGTCTATGGCTTAAGGCCATCTAACAAAATAACAGCGGAAGGCTTGGAAGATAAGTTAGTCCATCAACTCCAACGACATAGCCGAGTGCATGACAAACGACCTAGCACGTCTTATTCCGCGTCTAAAAAGTCTACAACGTAATATGTTGCAGCCCGAAAACGGGTCAGCACATGGAATATGCTGGCAAGATAACACAGAGGATGCAAGTAACACAATAAAGGCTATACTATATGCATATTTGGCTGGTGGAGGCTCTAAGGTTAAAGTTTTTGCGCAAAGCCAATTTTTCCCTACAACAAAGGAATAAATTTTATTTTAACTATCATGTTGGTTGAAAATCATTGCGAAGGTACCTCCAACTCAATCCCAAATTAAAAGTTCATCATTAACCCAACAAATTAAATTATAGAGTGATGAGATCAACCAATAATTCAAGTACCAGATACTCAAGATGTCCATAACCGGGGACACGGCTAATCATGATCAGTTTGTACACTCTTCAGAGATTTGTGCACTTTTCCCACAAGACTCGATCGCCTCCATTTGGTTTCTCGCACTGCATGGTGTTTGAGAAATGGATGACCGAGACACAGTCTTTCCGAAGAGGTCCCCTTAACCGGATAGATAGGCCGGTACACCTACAATCCCTCTACATCTGCTAGCCCATCACGGAAAGGTTTCCCACAACTTACTCAACTATGCCTGAGCCCATATTGGCATGTGGTTGCACACGGAAGTTTCTAGCATGAATAGTTTTATGATCCCTTTGAGCCTGGGTGGCATTCCATAGGAGAAATCACACGGAACCCCGGGATTTCCTAGGACAACACTGGATTCTCCAGGTGCCCTGCAACCAATCCACCCAGATGTGTATTCAAGAAGCCACCTTAAGTTAAATCCTTAATTAACAACTCACATCTGTCATGGATTTTACTCAAACCCAAACCACGTCTACGAGCATAGCATAGCAAAGTAAGCAAACGTAGAAGTAACTCCCAAGGGTTCGAAAAATAATGCAGGTAATAGGTTCTACCTCAAACTACTTCCCAGTCCCACAAGTTAAAAGATCCTACTCATGCAATGTGTGAGGGTTTGATCTAATGCATAAAAACTGGGTAATAAAAGTATGATCAAAGTGTTACTTGCCTTGCTGACGATTCGCAAAACCTAGAGACTCGTAGTAGCATGCTTCACAGTCCGGGTATTCTATCGCAAGCAAACAATAGCATACATAAGCAAATAAGCAATGATGCCCAAACAAAACTCCAAAAGATAATATCTAACCAGAAAGTTCAACCTAAGAACTCCGGTTTGCAAAAAGAATCAAGTCGAAAGAAGCAACGAAACTCAAACTATGAAAGAAACGAGCTCCGGTTACTAATTGGTCTAAAGTCAAATTTTACAGTAGCCAAAACTTTGTTTAAGTTGATTAAACGGAAAGAGGGCGTCGAGACGAAGATCTGGGATTTTGAATCACGTGATTCCGACTCTCGAGCGAAAAGAAAAACGAAAAACAAGATCAGGGCAAAAATCGCGATCGAAATAATCGCGGATAAATACCCCGAAAAAGAAAACTGACGAACAGGTTAACGAACGAACGTTCGCTATCTACGGCTAACGGACGAACAGCGTTCGTTAAAACAAACGTACGGACGATTGTCCGCTAAATAACTAAACCGAAGAAAACCGATATAAAACCTAAAAAAACAGATCTAGGGTTTTCCTAAAAAAACGATCGGCTTTTGGAGAAAAAACCGACGACGGCGGCGGTTGCTACCTCGGCGGCGGTGGGAGTCCGGCGGTTCCGGCGGTTGTGGGGCGGCGGGGCAGCGGCGGGGCGGCGGGATGCGGCGGCAGGGTGCAGCGGCGGCGGCGTGCGGCAGCGGCGGCGACGGCTAGGGTTTCGCGGGCGGGCGAGGCTGGCAGCTTATAAAGGCCGGAGTCCTGGCCTAACATGGCCCGGAGTCGGTTCGATTTTTTTTCTAAAAGAGTTCTGACGTAGCAAAACTAACGAAAGAAATACTAAACGGTCTCCAAAAATCCCGAAATAAATTTTCACCGTCCTTTAGTAATATTTAGGACAAAGTGAACATGTTTCCCGGACCTAAATGCAATTTTGAAAAACGCGCATTTTTCCTATGCAAATAAAATTGCAAATAAATCCAGAAAAATACCAAAAGTGTTTTTAACATTTTTCCTCCAATATTTCTGTTATTTTGGAGAAGTCACATTATCTCTGCTCATATATTGTTTTTAGAAATATTTTTAGGAGAGAAAAATAATTAAAACCACACTGTCCTCGTACCGATATTCGAGCGAACTCAAATACGAAAACGGTAAAATTCCCAACTCTCTCCGTAGGTCCTTGAGTTGCTTAGAATTTCGAGGAACGCCACAACAAAAATGCAAAGAGCATGCAATGCAGTATGATCTATGTATACCATTCCAAATTGAAAATTTGGGATGTTACAACCACCGTCTAAACCCACTCCGAAGAAGAGGGGTATCTTATATTTCAGTCCTGAAGATATGCACGAAGCAAAGAAATCTATGAAGGAAAATGGTATTAAAACTGAGGATGTCAAAAACTTACCTCCTATTGAAGAAATACATGGGCTTGATACACCACCACTGCCTAAGGTGGTAGAGGTAAATTCTCTAATGAAATTCAATGATAATGATAATCCTCACAATATGCACCCTAGACAATGCCTTTATGAGTTTGAAAATTGCATTAGAATAGCAAGATCACTTCAATGCAAATGTTATGAAACAATTGAAATACAACTCTGATATGATTGCTCGCTTGAGTGACTTGTTATTTAGAATCTCAAATGATGTTAGAGGTGTAGGGAAGCATGCTTCTATGGTTCAAACTTAGTTAGAACAAGTTGCTAAATCCCAAAGAGAGTTGCTTGATGAAATGGATAATAATATAAGTGACTTTGTTGTTAGAGTACCAACTACATGATGTAAGATGACTTAGGAACCACTATATCCTGAGGGACAACCAAACAGAATTGAACAACACTCTCAAAGAGTCCGAATTGATGCACATAGTCCTTCTAACAAGAAAAAGAATGATAAAAATGATAGGAATTTGCATGCCTCTAGTGAACCTGAAGTAGAGAAACCTCCTGATAATGAAGTCTCTATCTCTGATGTTGAAACTCAATATGGTAATGAACACTCACCTAGTGATAATGAAAAAGATAATGATGAGGTTCATGAAGATACTCAACCAAACAATGAAAAGGAACCAGATAATGATATTGAGATAGAACCAGCAGTTGATCTTGATAACCCACAACCTAAGAATAAAAGATATGATAAAAGAGACTTTGTTGCTAGAAAATACGGTAAAGAAAGAGAACCGTGGGTTCAAAACCTATGCCCTTTCCACCTAAGCCTACTAAAAATATAGATGATGAAGAATTTGAACGCTTTGCTGACATGTTGAGGCTAGTCTTTTTGCGTACTCGCTTGACTGATATCTTGAAAATGCCTCCTTATGCAAAGTACATGAAAGGCGTAATCACTAATAAGATAAAAATACCGGAAGCTGAAATATCCACCATGCTTGCTAATTATACTTTTAAAAATGGAGTACCTAAAAAACACGGAGATCCGGGAATACTAGCTATACCTTGCTCCATCAAAAGAAATTATGTGAAGACTGCTTTATGTGATTTGGGAGCTGGTGTTAGTGTTATGTCTTTCTCTTTATATAAAACACTTGATTTTAATAAACTCACACCTAGTGAAATATCTTTGCGAATGGCCGACAAATCAACTGCCATACCTATCGGTATTTGTGGGGGTGTGCCCATTGTTGTTGCTAATGTTACTATTTTGACTGACTTTGTTATACTTGAGATGCCCGAGGATGACAATATGTCGATTATCCTTGGTAAACCCTTCTTGAATACTACAGGGGCTGTTATTGATTGCAATAAAAGCAAGGTCACTTTTCATATCAATGATAATGAGCACACAGTGCACTTTCCGAAGAAACAATTCCAACTGAATGGTATTAATGTTATTGAAAATCTCCGACACTCACTATTGGAAGTCTTCAACTACCTCTACCTACTGCCAAAAAGAAATATGAAATGCTTATTGTTGGGGACATTCATATCCCCGTTGAGGTAACTCGTGGGGTCGAAGCTGACGTGAGGCATATGAAACAACTCTTCCTTCTTGCATGAGTACGCCTCCAAGTCCTTGACGCGAAGCGTCACAATACACTTGAAAATCCTTATAAATATTCGGGAGAATCAGCACTGGGGCTATAACCAAATGCTTCTTCAACTCCTGAAAACTGGCCTCACATTCTTCGGTCCAATTGTACTTACTTTCCTACTTTAACAACTTTGTCATGGGCTTCGTAATCTTGGAGAAATTCTCAATGAACCTCCTATAATATCCTGCGAGTCCAAGAAAACAACGAATCTCTCCAAGTGAGGTTGGTGCCTTCCATTCTGTAACGGCCTCTACTTTGGAAGGGTCCACAGCTATACCATCTCCTGATATAACATGTCCGAGAAATCCAACTTCCTTCAACCATAACTCATATTTACTGAACTTGGCATATAGCTGATGTTCCCTGAGCTTCTCGAGAACTAAACGCAAATGTTCCTTGTGCTCCTCTTCAATCTTGGAGTAAACCAATATGTCATCTATGAACACTACCATAAACTTATCCAAGAACTCCATGAATACATTGTTCATCATAATCATGAAATAGGCAGGGGCGTTAGTCAAACCAAATGACATAACTGTGTACTCGTAAAGCCTGTACCTTGTGGTAAAAGTTGTCTTAGGTATATCCTGCTCTCGGATCTTCAACTGGTGATATCCAGATCATAGATCGATCTTAGAGAATACCTTGGCTCCTTGCAACTGATCAAACAGGTCATTTATCATGGGCATAGGGTACTTGTTCTGGATTGTCACTTCATTCAGTGCACGATAATCCACCACCATTCTTAGGGATCCATCATTCTTCTCGACTAAACGTACCGGGCTCCCTAAGGTGATGAACTTGGCCGGATATAACCTTTCTCCATTAACTTCTTGATCTTATTCTTGATCTCTGCTATCTCATTCTCGGGCATCCGGTATGGTCTCTTGGATATTGGTCCGGTGCCTGGTAGTAACTCAATTAAGAACTCGATGTCTCTATCCGGTGACATACCTGGTAACTCTTTCGGAAATACATCAGGCTAATCCATCACAACTGGTACTTCCTCCTGAAACAACTCCCGAGAGTGCATTTACGTGCGTCTTCCGGGGCGTGTGCCTCGACACATACTTGATCCTTTTTCCTTTCAGGGCGGTGAGAAGAATTCATCTACTAGCGCAGTCGATGTTTCCCCCAAACTTGGATAGCCAAGCCATACCTATGATTAGATCCAAACCATGGGATTCCAAAAGGATGAGATCTATGGGAAATACATGTCTTCCAATGGTCAATGGCACTTGATAACATCTTCGGCTGTACATATACTCTGCCCCAGGGGAACTTACTAATATAGGCGTCCTAAGGGCTACGGTGGGAAATGATATTTTTCCACAAATCCCCTTGGTATGTATGAATGAGATGCACCAGTGTCAAAAAGAACAAGGGCGGTAACAGCATTAACCAAAAATTTACCTACCACTGCGTCGGGCTGCTCATCAATCTCCTCCACATTGACATGGTTCACCTGTCCTTGGGTGAAAGGGTTGGGCTTCTCCCTGAACTCCCATTGCCATTTACATTCTTTCCTTCAGGACAATCCGTGGCATAATGTCATGTCTTCCCGCACTTGAAACAAGTAATGTGACTCATATCCCTCTTTGCGGGCGTGGATGGAGTGGAACGGTTCTGATTGTTGTTTCCTCCATTCCCATTGCCATTCTTGGGGCCACTATGGTTATGTGAACTTCCTCCATTGTGAGTATGGTCTCCAGTGGTGGGATGGTTATGTCCTCCTGAGTATGGGGAATAGCGAGGCTTCTGATGGGCTTCAGAGTTAAACTTCCCCAATCCATACTTTATCTTGCGGGTCTCAATCTGCTGCTACTTTCCTTCAATCATGATAGCCTTATCTGCCAACTCATGGGAGTTGTTGTAGGTGGCTACCATCAGCTGCATGCTCAACTCATCGTTGAGTCCCTCCAGAAACTTCTCCTACTTTGTGACGTCAGTGGCTATATCATCTGGAGCGTACTTCCCTACAGTACGGTTTCCTTGGCGCAAGTTGCAAAACTCACGCTTCTTCAGGTTCATGGCTCCAGCTGAGACATGTGCAGTGCTAAAGGCTTGCTGAAACTGATCCCAAGTAACTGTAGCAAGTGGATAGGTGGCAGTGTAGTTCTCCCACCAAGATGTTGCAGGTCCCTGATGGCTTCTCGCCCCTCGTTGGTTACCCCAAGTGGAAGGTTGAGATGTAACGTAGCGGCATATTTCCCTTGGCAAAGATACCAAGGATCGAATCCCGTGAGACTCCGAGGGTCGACAAGTAGGTGTCAACGGCGCCAGAAACTTAGCGGTTGACGGGACCTGCACACAGATATAGATAACTTTGCTCCCAACGAGTACAGAGAGGTTGTCAATCCCTCCGGCCTTGTTGTTTACAAAGGATCAAACACAAGACATAATAATGATAGCTATGACTGCAACTAGGAAATAAAAACAGGAAGTAAATAGAAGGTGTGATCAGCGGTGGTAATATGGACCGGGGTCCCATGATGTTCACTAGTGATGTCTCTCTCCCAAAAGACGATTTAAACAGCAAAGCAAGGTAAACAAATTACAGCTGGGCAATTGACAGGATTATGTGTGCAAACCAATGCTAACTATGCTGCAAAGAAAGGTAGAGGCTCAAAAGCATGGGCGGTACGCCAAGGCAAGTAGATCGAAATCCATCTACATCTACTACTAATCATCCACCTTGAGATATCTATCCAGAACATCTCGCTGGTATTAAGTTGTGAATCCCACCCAAAGTGTAAACTCAAAGCAACAGACAACTGCATTAAAAGAACTTTGCGTAAAGTAAACAATCCTTGCACCCGCAAGTACAAGCACCGTTGTTTTATCCCGTGTGGCAACATCACATGACTCATGTTTCTATCACTCAAGCTAGTCATTAGGGGGCATGAACCCACAATCAAGCATAACGCTCCCTCTTGGAGTTACTACCTACTACTTGGCCAAAGCAATAAACAGCAACGGAGAACATGCAAGAATTACTCAAGAACAAAGATATAAAAGAGGTGAATCAAATATATTACTCAAACACAATCTGAACATAGTCTCATAATCCATCAGATCCCAGCAAAGCAACAGCAGAAAGATTACATATGTGCCTCGATCATGTAGGGCAGATCACGAGGTCTAAACCATGAAGAGCAAAGAGGCGAGGAGAACATCACATAGCAACTGATCATGGACCCATGGTCCAAGGTGGACTACTCACGACTCATCCGGGAAGCGTCCATGGTGGTGGAGAAGCTCCCGGTGGTGGTTCTCCCCTCTGGCAGGGTGCCGGGAATAGTTCTCCTGATGCTCCCGATCTTGGAAGCGTTGCGGCGGCAGAACAGAGGCGAGATCGCAAAAAAGGGTTCTGTCCCCGAGGGTTTCGGGACGATAGGGATATATATGCGAAGGGGGGCAGCCAGAGGCGGAGCAGGGGCCCCAGGCGCCCCCCTGGCGCGGCCAGGGTGGGGCCGCGCCAGGTGGCCACCTGGGCCTCCCCTGGCTCCCCTCTGGCCCATCTTTGGTTCTTCGCGAAGCATCCTGTACGCTGATTTTTCCTATATTTTTCCTGGAATTTTTGGAGCACTTTTAATATAGGGGAAACCTGAAATAGAAAAACAGCAGAAAACAGGAACTAGCACTGTGGTGCACTGAGTTAATAGGTTAGTCCAAATATGATCAAAAGTGCATGGAAGTGCATCAATATCATAGCAATATCACACAAAAGAAGCATGGAGCAAGCAGAAATTATAGATACGTTTTGGACGTATCAGTCCCTCAATCTGATGTGCGGCAAAGCGCACTTTCTCCGCATCTATGCATCCTGCAGTTGCTAGCTCTCTTCCCATCTTGCGGAGCTAGTCATCTGCAACAATCGGCTCGGTGCTACTAGAGAACACTTGCGGTTGCAACCTTAAGAACCGGGTCAGGTTGTCATGGGGAGGTGGAGGTGGGTTGTTGTTGTTGTTGTTGCCTTGGTTCTAAGCAAGTAGTTGCATCAAAGTGTTTTGCTGCTGGATCAACTGAGTGGGCTCAGGGGGAAACTCAAATCTGGGCTCACGTGTCGGAGGCATCTGAGGGGTTTAGAGGGGAGAGATTAGAATAGAATGAGGTCTAGGGGAAACACTACCCATATGCACATGAGACAAAACAAATTTTCAAATCATATCACTCAATTGAATCAAGGTCACACAAAAGATCCTAGTACAAAGCTAGCGAATGATTTCTAACTATTCGGAATAATACTAATGATTACAAGGTGGTCATCTGATCACTATCATCTGAAGACTCCATGATATCTGCTCCAGCTTCATCGTCATAATCACTTTCATCCCTGTCGGTGTCGTCTATCAGAATGTAGTTCTCCATATTAATACCCATCTCTGGTTCCGGTTTCACCGAGTTTGTTCCAACCTTCTTCTTCAGTGCTTCATTCTACTCCAATAGTATGGCAATTTCCTCCTCATATCCATCACGTACTGTCATCAGTTCTTCTTCTAGCTCCACGTTCCGGGTTATTACCATGTTGGTCTTCTGCATGAGCATGCACATCTGGTTCTCGTAGCGACAAATGTGTTGGTCCATCTCTTGGATGAATGCTGCAATGGATACATCCTTCCTGGTGCGAAGCATCTCCTATTGCTCGTCTCAACGTCCAAAAATCTTGTAGATGGTGTCTTTAAGATCCTTGTTGTAGCCTTCACATATGCTTCCAAATGTGATGTGAGCTGCCACACTCTTTCGCAAGCTCCAAATTGGTGCGTCAAAGGCAAGCTCAAGTGGTTCCGTGAACGGTGCAATAGTCGTCCCAGGAACACTAACTTTGATCTTCCAGCACTCCTCTTCCGGCAATGTTGCATAGAGATCTCCAGTGATACTTGGTATTCTAATGCGTAGGTACCTCGTGACTTCCTTACGAAAGGGGTGTCACTGTCTGGCTGAGTGAACTTGCTCCCAGGGTCTGACATCTATAGAATAGAAATAGAGAAGAATTAGAATGAGTGGGGAAGAAGTAGAATGAATAGAGAAGAACATCTTGTGGCTTATCCTAGTGGTCGCGTCCTATAGTCAACGTGTGCTCTAATACTACCTCTGTAGCAACCTCGATCCGAATGGACTAGAGTCTCTGTGCTTAGTGTCATCCCTAGATCGTTATGCTGACACACACAGTACTTCGAGGATTTATAGCAGAGTTCAATTACACTTTATTACATCGAAAATCCTCATAATGAGTCTTATTACAGTAAGATGGCTGAAGGCCATAAACTAATACGAAATCATGCGGAAGTATCGAAGACAAGTTGAGTCCATCCAACTCCACAACAAACATTGAGTGCATGACAACGACCTAATCGCACCTTATTCTTCGTCGGTAAATTCTGCAACATGAGACGTTGCAGCCGTGTAGGTCAGCACATTGAATATGCTGGCAAGAACACACTGTAGCAAGTAATGAAGAAAAAATCCTACATCTATATGCATATATGGCTGGTGGAGGCTATAAGGTTAGTTTTTTCATAAAGCTAATTTTTCCCTATAGCCAAGGAATAAATTTTATTTACTACTTAGTTGTTAATTAAGCAATATTGAGAAATGGTTCCTCCATCTCAATCCCAAATTACCGAAATCATTAATAACCCAACAAGTTAAATTAATAGAGTGTTGAGATCAGTCCATGATTCAAATACCAGGATACTCAAGATGTCCATAGCCGGGAACACGGCTACTCATGAATAGTTTGTACACTCTGCAGAGGTTTGTGCACTTTTTCCCACAAGACTCGATCTCCTCCGTTTGATTTCTCGCACTGCATGGTGTTTGAGAAACGGATGACCGAGACACAATATTTCAGAAGCATTTTGTAGGATCGAAGAAGTAGGTCTAGAGGGGGGGGGTGATTAGACTACTTGACAATATAAAAATCTGCCTTTTGGTTGTGCAAAGTTTTAGGCAGTTTTGCAATTAAGATCAAGTCAAGTAACATACTACACATGCAATTCTAGAGTATGGGCAGCGGAAAGTAAATTGCATATATAGTAGAGAGAGGTGGAGAAGATCAAACGCAGTTTGGTGACACGGAGATTTTTGTCGTGGTTCCGATAGGTGGTGCTATCGTACATCCACGTTGATGGAGACTTCAACCCACGAAGGGTAACGGCTGCGCGAGTCCACGGAGGGCTCCACCCACGAAGGGTCCACGAAGAAGCAACATTGTCTATTCCATCACGGCCTACGCCCACGGAGGACTAGCCTTACTCGGGGTAGATCTTCACGAAGTAGGCGATCTCCTTGCCCTTACAAACTTCTTGGTTCAACTCCACATCTCAAAGACGGAGGCTCCCAAGCGACACCTAACCAATCTAGGAGGCACCACCCCCCAAAAGCTAATAGACGGTGTTGATGATGATGAACTCCTTGCTCTTGTGCTTCAAGTGATAAACTCCCCAACACTCAACTCTCCTCACTGATATGGATGTGGTGGAAGAAAGATTTGAGTGGAAAGCAACTTGGGAAGGCTAGAGATCAAGTTTCATATGGTAGGAATGGAATGGCTTGATCTCAACACAAGGGTAGGTGGTTCACTTCTCAGAAAGTGTATGGTAGAAGTGGTGGTACTTTCTGATGGCTCTCCTCACGAATGAAGAGGGGGTGGAGGGGTATATATAGCCTCCACACAAAATCCAACCGTTACACACACATTTGACCAATCTCGGTCAGACCGAAGTGAAACTCGGTCAGACCGAAAGTTCAAATATAGTGAACGTTGGGATTTTCGGTGGGACCGAAAATACCATCTCGGTGAGACCGAAAGTGTATCTGATATGAACGTTGGAGATTTCGGTGAGACCGAGAAAGAACACTCGGTTGGACCGATTTGAGAAAGGATAGGAACATGCCAGAATCGGTGTAACCGAAAATGCAATCTCGGTGAGACCGATTTGATCCAAGACAGAACCTGGCCATTTCGGTAAGACCGAAAATGCAAACTCGGCTATTCCGATATGATGTGAAATGGTTACAGAAGGTTGGCAGTTCAGTTTCGGTGAGACCGATCTCAAACTCGGTGTGACCGATTTTTCTAGGGTTTGGAATATGGCAGAAGTGGTTCATCTCGGTGGGACTGAGTTGGAAGAATCGGTGTGACCGAGATGTTAGGGTTTGGAGAGATAACTTCATCTCGGTGAGACAGAGTTGGTTTGACCGAGATTACTTATGGGTGTGTGTTAAGTAGTGAATAGTGCTGATAGTTGAGGGAGTTAGATCACCAAGCACTTGAGCAACAAGAACATTAACACAACCTCATCCCCTTTTAATAGTATTGGCTTTTCCTATGGACTCAATGTGATCTTTGATCACTAAACCAAAAATGGAGTCTTGAGCTTTTGCCAATGCTTGTCTTAGCATTTTGAGGGGTCCACTTCTTCAATCATCTTGCCATACCAATGTGATTGGGTTTCCTGAAACATACTTGATAAAAGTATTAGTCCAACCACAAAGTATGTTGTCATTAATTACCAAAACCACCCGGAGAGCAAATGTGCTTTCAATCTCCCCCTTTTTGGTAATTGATGGCAACACACTGAAATTATACTTAAACAAAACATCAAAGCTTATTGAAATAAAGACAGAATTATCACGAAAGCTTTGACAAGCATGTAGTACACAGGCTCCCCCTACAAGTGTGCAAGATTTTCATAGATTATGGTTTTGGACTACCACAAGCACACAAGAGAGATAAGCAAGATGTGCTACATGCAGCTTGGCTATATGCATCAGAGCAGAAGAAAAAAGGAAGTGAGTGATAATGCATATGTGCATGGTGATTTCTTGCAAACAAGTATTTACAAGCAAGTCACCATCATGCACATTCTGCAAGATGCATATACTTACCTTGAGGTTCCTTGGCACTTGTACCTGAAGGGATAAACTTGAGAAAACAAGGTTAGATAACACAAGAGTATTCCTTCAACCAACTGCAAGAACATCAAGAGTACCAAGCCCGGGAGGACATGTATAAAGAGTGTCTCATATTGAGCACAGGCTTGAATCAGCAAACATGTCTCCGAAGCTAAAAGATTTTCAATGAACTCAGAGAGATTTTGCTTTTCATAGGATATCAATTGTGAAGATTCCTCTAAGTCTTCTCCCCCTAAACTAAAAGATTTCATAAGATACCAATTGTGAGAACAAGGGGTGTGATGTAAAAAGCAAAATCAAAAGAATGATGCCAATTGTAATGTCCAATGTAAAACACGACAAAGCTTTGATGTGACTCTCTCCCCCTTAAGATAAGATTGCTTTTCTTCTTCCCTTAAGTATTCTCTTCTCCCCTACTCCCCTTACTCCCCCTAAGTTCTCTCCCCCTTTGACATCAAGTGCCGAAAAGGACAGTAAACTAGGTAGGACAGGAAAGATGAAAAGAAAGAAAGAAAGAAAGAAGTGGGATCCTTAAGAATCACAACGGGACAAACAAGAACATTTAGAGAAACAATTTGAGTCCAAATTTGAGTCCTCTCCCTTTTTAAGATTTAAGTCTGAGTGGAGCTGCAGAAGTTGATGTCCTGGAAGAATTCCAAGGAAACACAGAAAGAATCCAGCTCACTCTGCGAGGGATGTTCCAAAGGATTTGCAATGAATTTGTAAAAGATTTTCAGGGAATTGATCAGAGCCATAAAAAGATTTCCAGAAGGATATTCACAAGGAAATATAAGAAAAGAGATAAAAAGAATTCCTAGATGAAGTTTTTTTTTTTTTTTTTTAAGAAAACTCAATGAGAGAACAAAAGAGAAAACAGAAAAACTCCAAAAGCATATGTACTTCATCTAGAAAAAGGTCGGCGACAAAATCACCTATGTTTGAGTATATTGACTTAGGAGTCAAATGAAGACATTTGATCATAGGTCATACTCATCGTTTAAGCTCAAAATGGGGTTGCCATTTTTCGATTAAGCATTTGATGTGATCACATCTTATGAAGCTGCTTGTACTCATGACTTTGAGCAAAGCTCCTCGAAGATGTGAAGAACATACCTTGGGCTTGTTGTTGCTTTGCTCATGTAGGTAAGCTCGATGTAGGTGCTCATTGAATGTGAAGTTGGAGCGCCATTTCTACTTGTGTAGTACATCTTCCTACATGGGTTAGGCAAGCAAGGAAATACTCGAGAATATCCAAGATGACAAGAGTGAAATACTAGATGTATAAGATGTCAAAAAGGATATGTGGAATTTTGTTCCTTGAACTCAACATCCCAAAGGGCTAGATACTTGGTCAGTGACAAGATTACTCATGATTTGAGTTTGTGGTAATCTCGTGGAATGTAGATCATCCAAGTACCTGCAAAGAGTTAGATGCAATACAAGGAGGCAAATGTGTCCAGACATATGATCATCATCATAAGAGAAATATCAAGGATTAGTCAAGAGAGCTCAAGCCTTGCATGCATCAATGGAGTTATCACTCCAAGTTTGAAGCATCAATGATGTTCAACTCACTCCTTAAGCGACAAAACACTTTTTCATCAAGAGGTTTTGTAAAGATATTAGCAAGTTGTTTGTCAGTACGAACATGCTTAAGATTAATATCACCCTTGGCAATATGATCACGAATAAAATGGTGACGAACTTCAATATGCTTCGTTCGAGAGTGTTGCACAGGATTGTGTCCAATCTTGATTGCACTCTCATTGTCACAAAGCAAGGGAACACGTCTCACATGTATCCCATAATCCTTAAGCGTTTGTGTCATCCATAGTAATTGAGCACAACATGAACCAGCAGCAATATATTCTGCTTCGGCAGTGGATAATGATACCGAATTTTGTTTCTTGGAGGACCAAGATACAAGGGATCGACCAAGGAATTGACATGTACCCGAAGTTGACTTTCTATCAACCTTGTCACCGGCATAGTCCGAGTCGGAGTAGCCAACAAGATCGAAAGAAGCTCTCTTAGGATACCAAATGCCAAAGTTTGGTGTGTGTATCAAGTATCTCACTATCCTTTTAACAGCTTTAAGATGACATTCTTTAGGGGCTGCTTGATATCGCGCACACATGCATACACTTAACATTATGTCAGGACGAGAAGCACAAAGATATAGTAGAGAACCAATCATAGAACGGTAAACCTTTTGATCAACGGGTTCTCCATCTTTAGTCAAGTCATTATGTCCACTAGTAGGCATGGGGGTACTCATACCTTTGCTTTCTTGCATGTTGAACTTCTTGAAGAGATCCTTGGTGTACTTTGTTTGTGAGACAAAAGTACCCTCCTTAGATTGCTTGATTTGCAACCCAAGGAAGAATTTGAGTTCACACATCATGGACATTTCATATTTCTCCGACATGAGCTGTCCAAACTTCTTGCTAAAATGGGGGTTAGTTGAACCAAAGATAATATCATCAACATATATTTGGCACACAAATAGTTCACCATTAACCCTTTTTGTGAATAGTGTTGAGTCTATCTTTCCAATCTCAAACCCTTTTTCAAGAAGGAAGCTAGTTAAGCATTTGTACCAAGCTCTAGGGGCTTGTTTAAGACCATAAAGAGCTTTATGCAACTTGTAAACATGATTAGGCTTTTTGGGATTCACAAATCCGGGAGGTTGTTTCACAAATACTTCCTCCTCAATTTCACCATTTAGGAAAGCACTTTTGATATCCATTTGATAGAGAGTAATATCATGATGATTGGCATAAGCAAGAAGAATGCGAATGGACTCAAGTCTAGCAACGGGGGCATAGGTCTCACCATAGTCCATACCTTCGACTTGTGTGTAACCTTGAGCTACGAGACGAGCCTTGTTGCGGATGACTTGTCCATCTTCATCTTGCTTGTTGCGAAACACCCATTTGGTTCCAATGATGTTTTGATCATCGTTGGGCTTCTCTACCAAAGTCCACACCTTGTTCCTCTCGAAGTTGTGTAGTTCTTCGTGCATAGCGTTCACCCAATCCGGGTCATCAAGTGCTTCTTCTACCTTCATAGGTTCAATACTAGAGATAAATGAGTAATGCTCACAAAAGTTAGCTAAGCGAGTTTTAGAGCGAGTAATTCTCCCGGAGTTGATGTCGTTCATCATTTGTTCCACGGGATGATTCTTCTTGACTCTTGCTCGAACTCGGGATAGCTTTTATTGACGTTGTGGCTCAGCTTCCTCATCATCTTCATCTTCCTCTTCTTCTTCTTCTTGTTCATTATTGTTGGTGTTGTCTTGAGGCGGTGGAGAAGGAGGTTGTGGTGGATCTTCTTGTTGCATTTCCTCATCTTGGTGAGTTCCACTTGTGGAGGCCTCCATGTTGCCTTGAGGTTCATCTCTCTGTGAGGTAGGTGGCTCCACATATGTAGATGAGGTACTCTCCTTCACTTCCATGGGACGGATCTTCCCGATAGATAAATCTCTGATTGCTTCCGATGGGTCCTTGTCTCCTACATCAATAGGCATTTGCTCTACTTGCGAGCCATTAGATTCATCAAACTTCACATCTACCGTCTCTTCAACCTTTCGGGTGAAATTATTGTAGACACGGTAGGTGTGGGAGTTTGATCCATAACCAAGAAGAAAGCCTTCATGAGATTTAGGAGCAAATTTAGACCGACGATGCTTATCAAGGATATAGCATTTTGAACCAAAGACACGAAAGTATCCCACTTGGGGTTTGTTACCGGTGAGAAGCTCGTATGATGTCTTGCCGAGAAGCTTATGAAGATAAAGCCTGTTGATAGCATGACAAGCTGTCTCGACCGCTTCTCCCCAAAAATGTTTCGGTGTCTTGTATTCATCAAGCATCGTTCTTGCCATCTCTATGAGCGTTCGGTTCTTCCTCTCAACAACTCCATTTTGTTGAGGTGTGTACGTAGCCGAGAACTCATGTAGAATTCCTTCCTCATCGAGAAAAGAGTCTACATTGGCGTTCTTGAACTCCGTTCCATTGTCACTCCGAACTTTCTTGATCTTCACCTCAAATTGATTTTGGGCCTTTTTGGCAAAGGTCTTGAAGATTTTCTGAACCTGCGATTTATCATCAAGGAAAAATACCCACGTAAATTTGGAATAATCATCAACTATAACTAGACCAAAGGAGTTACCACCAAGGCTTTTGTAAGCATTGGGACCGAAGAGATCCATATGAAGAAGCTCAAGCGGTCTCCTAGTGGTCATGATGTTTTTCACGGGATGACTTCCACCAACTTGTTTTCCTGCTTGACAAGCACTACAAAGTCTATCTTTGTCAAAGAAAACATCTTTAACACCAAGAATATGATCACCTTTGATTAGCTTGTCTAGGTTACGCATACCAACATGTCCTAGCCTTCTATGCCATAACCAACCTTTAGAGGATTTAGCAATGAAACAAGCTCTAGGTTGGGCTTTCTTAGTGAAATCAACAATATATAGATCCCCTCTACGAATACCAGTAAAAGCCATGTTTTGATTATCACGACGAAAGACTTGGCAATCTACTTTGGTGAATAGCACATTGAATCCAAAGTCAGCTAATCTAGACACGGAAAGTAAATTGTATCCAAGAGATTCAACAAGCATGACATTTTGAATTGAGCTATCATGAGATATGGCCACCTTACCAAGGCCAAGTACCTTACCCTTGGAGTTGTCTCCAAAAGTCACATACTTGCGTGGACCATCGTTCTTTGCAAGCTCTCGAAACATGTCTTTGTCTCCGGTCATGTGATCGGTGCATCCACTATCAAGAATCCACTCTTTTCCGCCGGACATGTAGTCTCTCAGATTTGCCATAAGATTGAGACTCTTCATGACTTTGTCTAGCTCGGTGTCCGAATCGGAGTAATCATCATCATGCTCATGCTCATCATCATATTGACCCATAGATTGTTCATCATCAACACCTAGGTCAATTTGATAAGTACTTGCATTAGTTTGATCAATGGAATAATAATCTTCGGAATGCAATGCAAGAGCATTTCTAACTCTAATATTGATAAGACCGGGATCACCCTTCTTTTTCATAAGATCACGAAGCTCAAAGAAGCATTTATCAAAGTTAGGATCATTGGGGTGCAACCTATCAAATTCAATAGTCTTGTGTAGAATTTCATCAAGACCTCTCATAGAGTAGTCCGGATAAAGTTCTTCCAAGAATTTCCACATAGCATAGGCACACTCAAAATTTGTAACAAGATTAAGCAAGTCATCAGGTAACCCTCTAATGATAAGATTCACAGTTCTAAGGTTACGAAGCAAATCAAGCTCTTCATCCATGGTAGGGTGCAAGGGATCAACAGGAGGCACATAGGGGGTCTTAACATATTTGCACAAATTGTACATCTTAAAGATACTAAGCATTTCAGACCTCCAAGAGTTATAAAACCTTCCATCAAGAACAGGCACTCTATGGCTAACACTCCCATCCGTAGACACGTCCATCTTCCTCCAATGGTGTGTAAACCAAAGCAATGGAGACCAAAGCTCTGATACCAATTGTAGGATCGAAGAAGTAGGTCTAGAGGGGGGGTGATTAGACTACTTGACAAGATAAAAATCTGCCTTTTGGTTGTGCAAAGTTTTAGGCAGTTTTGCAATTAAGATCAAGTCAAGTAACATACTACACATGCAATTCTAGAGTATGGGCAGCGGAAAGTAAATTGCATATATAGTAAAGAGAGGTGGAGAAGATCAAACGCAGTTTGGTGACACGGAGATTTTTGTCGTGGTTCCGATAGGTGGTGCTATCGTACATCCACGTTGATGGAGACTTCAACCCACGGAGGGTAACGGCTGCACGAGTCCACGGAGGGCTCCACCCACGAAGGGTCCACGAAGAAGCAACCTTGTCTATTCCATCACGGCCTACGCCCACGGAGGACTAGCCTTACTCGGGGTAGATCTTCACGAAGTAGGCGATCTCCTTGCCCTTACAAACTTCTTGGTTCAACTCCACATCTCAAAGACGGAGGCTCCCAAGCGACACCTAACCAATCTAGGAGGCACCACCCCCCAAAAGGTAATAGACGGTGTTGATGATGATGAACTCCTTGCTCTTGTGCTTCAAGTGATAAACTCCCCAACACTCAACTCTCCTCACTGATATGGCTGTGGTGGAAGAAAGATTTGAGTGGAAAGCAACTTGGGAAGGCTAGAGATCAAGTTTCATATGGTAGGAATGGAATGGCTTGATCTCAACACAAGGGTAGGTGGTTCACTTCTCAGAAAGTGTATGGTAGAAGTGGTGGTACTTTCTGATGGCTCTCCTCACGAATGAAGAGGGGGTGGAGGGGTATATATAGCCTCCACACAAAATCCAACCGTTACACACACATTTGACAAATCTCGGTCAGACCGAAGTGAAACTCGGTCAGACCGAAAGTTCAAATATAGTGAACGTTGGGATTTTCGGTGGGACCGAAAATACCATCTCGGTGAGACCGAAAGTGTATCTGATATGAACGTTGGAGATTTCGGTGAGACCGAGAAAGAAAACTCGGTTGGACCGATTTGAGAAAGGATAGGAACATGCCAGAATCGGTGTAACCGAAAATGCAATCTCGGTGAGACCGATTTGATCCAAGACAGAACCTGGCCATTTCGGTAAGACCGAAAATGCAAACTCGGCTATTCCGATATGATGTGAAATGGTTACAGAAGGTTGGCAGTTCAGTTTCGGTGAGACCGATCTCAAACTCGGTGTGACCGATTTTTCTAGGGTTTGGAATATGGCAGAAGTGGTTCATCTCGGTGGGACTGAGTTGGAAGAATCGGTGTGACCGAGATGTTAGGGTTTGGAGAGATAACTTCATCTCGGTGAGACAGAGTTGGTTTGACCGAGATTACTTATGGGTGTGTGTTAAGTAGTGAATAGTGCTGATAGTTGAGGGAGTTAGATCACCAAGCACTTGAGCAACAAGAACATTAACACAACCTCATCCCCTTTTAATAGTATTGGCTTTTCCTATGGACTCAATGTGATCTTTGATCACTAAACCAAAAATGGAGTCTTGAGCTTTTGCCAATGCTTGTCTTAGCATTTTGAGGGGTCCACTTCTTCAATCATCTTGCCATACCAATGTGATTGGGTTTCCTGAAACATACTTGATAAAAGTATTAGTCCAACCACAAAGTATGTTGTCATTAATTACCAAAACCACCCGGAGAGCAAATGTGCTTTCACATTTACTCTTTACCCCGGATGAACAGTTACACCTACTTTCCCCTACATCTGCTAGTTCACCACTGAAAGAGCTTACACAACATACTCAACTATGCTAGAGGCCATAATGGCATGTGGCTGCACATGGAAGTTTCTAGGCATGAATGATATATGATCCCTTTGAGCCTGGGTGGCATTCCATAGGATAATCACACGGGTCCTCCGGGATTTCCTAGGACAACACGGGATTCTCTAGGTGCCCTGCAACCAATCCACCCAGTGGTGTATTAAAGTTGCCACCTTAAACATTCCCTTAGTAGTTATTACACTCACAACTTTCATGAATTCTCACATACCAATCCACGTCTACAAGCATGGCTAAGAAATAAGTAACAAAGCGTATATTCCCTTGGGTTGATCTCAAGTCATTGGGTTCCTACCTCATGAACTACTAAGCAATACCACATGTGATCAAGTCCTACTCATGCAATCTTTGAGGATAGAACTAATGCAATCAAAACTGGGTATTGGAAAGTATGATCAAAGTATGAACTTGCCTTGCTGACGATCGTTGAAACCTAGTGACTCGTAGTAGCATGCTTCACACTCCGGAAATTCTATCGCAATCAAAGAATAGCATACATAAGCAATCATGCAACAGATTCGAAGAACGAAACTCGTAAGACTTCGAAAACGAGCAAACAGATCTTTTAACATAAAACAATTTATAATAGTACCAATATTAAGGGAATTTGGCCTTATCATAAAGTTTAGGTCAGGAGCTTCGATTTGCAAAAAGAATCAACTCAAGTTACGATCAAAAGAAGTTCAAATATGAATCTGCTTGAATTCAAATTTGAAAACTCTCAAAATCAAATTTGAGTTTTTCTACTGGAAACATAAGATCGAAACGAAGAAACTAGCGTTGGTTTCATCTAGTTCTGACTAACAAGTAAAAAGTAACGATTGTTTGAAAACAAGGGGCTGATCGGTAAAAACTTTAATCGCGGATAGGTCCCTAATGAAAAATAACAGAAAAATAATAATATAAATAGCGAACATTTGTTTTATGAAACTAAACATCGGACGTTCACTGTTTAAATGAACCCTAAAAATGAATCTAGGTTTTCTAAAAAAAACGATCTAGGGTTTTGAAAAAAAAATCCGAAACTAAAAAAACGGTGGTTATACCTTTGCGGACTGGGTTCGGATCCGGCGGGTTCGCGTGTCGGTGGGCTTGCGGGTCGGCGGGCACGACGAAGGCGGCAGCGAGGCGATGGCGCTGGGCGGTTGCGGCGACGGCGGTGCGAGCGAGCGGCGAGGCGGTGGGTGGCTGCGGGAGGTGGGACGGCAGGCGCGAGGTGAGCGGCGGTTGCGGGCGCTCGGCCGGGCGGCGGTGTGGCAGCTCAGGGCCCGGGGCTCGGCTATATATAGCCGCGGAGGGAGGGTGGCTTGGGCGAGGGGCCAAGCCGGGGCGGCGGCGGCTCGAACTCCTCCTAGTCCGGCAGTGGCACGACGGAGGTGGAGGCGGTGGCGAGCTGGGCCGTGGCCTGGCTTCGGCTGGGCCGTCCCAGTAACGTTTTTTAAATAAATCCGCCGGACGAAAAATTCAAAGTAAAATATAAAAAAATCCTAAAAATTCCATAAATACTTTTCCTCGATCCCAACTAATATTTGGGAGAAGGTGAACAATTTTCTGAAATAAAATGCCTAAAAATAAAATAATTTTTAATGCAATTTTAAAATAATAAATTGCAAATTAAAACTCCAATAAAATTATTTTTACTCAAAATTGAACTTCCAATATTTTTATTCTGTTTTTGAAGCAGTCATATTATCTTCTCTCATTTATTTTAAAATATTGAAAATGAAAATTGACAAAATAATTATTGGATCCAACCTCACTGATAAATAATAAAATAGTGGGTCCTCTTCGGGAAAACTTCGAACTCTCTCACTTGGGTCCTTGAGTTGCTTAAAGTTTTTGGATCAGTTTTCAAATAAACTCAAATTCAAAATGCTCAAATGATGGATGCATATGAATGATCTATGCTAACATCCAAACTGAAAATTGGAATGTTACAATCTAGTTCATCATGATCGGAATTACATATATAATTTTGGCCTCGTGAAGGAGAAAGTATCGCTGAAGCTTGGGGGAGGCTTAAGTCAATTTTATATTCATGCCCCAATCATGAGCTCTCAAGAGAAATTATTATTCAGAATTTTTATGCTTTGCTTTCCCGTAATGATCAATCCATGCTTGATACTTCTTGTGCTGGTTCTTTTATAAAGAATACTATTGAATTCCGATGGGATCTTTTGGAAAGAATTAAACGCAACTCTGAAGATTGGGAACACTACTAGGGAAATGCTTATACAAAGTAGCGTAGTAGTAGCGCTGCATAATAGTAAATGCTGCTGCTATTTAGCAGTGACACTTTTTCTGGAAAGCGCTAGTAGTAACTCCATAGTGGTAGCGCTGGTATGAAAAATGCGCTACTACTATGTGGGACCAGACAAGGCCACTGACAGTAGCCGGAGTTGTAGCGGTGTACGGGAAAAAGCGCTACTACTAACTCTTTAGTAGCAGCGCTTGTTTTTACTGCGCCGCTACTGCTAGTGGGACCACTTAGTAGTAGCGTTTTTCCTAAACTACGCTACTACTAATTCGCGTAGCAGCAACGCTTTTTTCAAAGCAACACTACTGCTAGTTGCGGCTGGTGCCACCTTTTTTCCACCCCCTCCCCCTCCCCCCCCCCACTTTGCCATCTCTCCCCTTCTTTCCCCTCTCCACTCCACTCTCCACTCTTCACCATTGTTGCTCTTCTTCTCTCTTCCTCCTACCTCTCTTCTATCCTCATTAATGGCACCCTCCTCCATTAATGGCCTCTCTCTTTCTCCTACACCCCTCTTCTCTCCCTCATTAATGCCCCCTTCACAATAATTAACCCCTCTCCATTAGTTAGCTAGCTAGATTCACCTCTCCTCCCCAACAACTAGATCTAGCTAGCTATTTTGCCAACCACACGTGCTCTCTCGATCGTTCTCTCTCATCATCTAATTAACCGCGTGCTCTCGGTCTCTCTCAGGAGATATATATAGGTGAGTAAAAAGTTGTTCATTTCCAGAATGCGAATATGTTTGTGAATGACAATATGTGTGTTTGTGATATATATAGTAACACTATTCTGATCCCGGGATCAGAATAGTTATTTGGATCACGATCAGCCCTATATAGGGCCCGACACATGTTCCCGAACTCGTTGAAACGGTAGATAAAAAAGAAAAGAAAAAAACCCACCCACCCCTGATCCCATCGTTGCCAACCACCTGCCCCGCCCCAGATACTTCTCTCCCCCCGGCCGCCGCACGACCCCCCTGACGCCGCGCTTCGAGTTTGCCGCGCGACCTCCCCGGCCCTCCCGGCACCCGCGCCACCTCCCCGAACACCCCGCCACCACGCGACCTATGTCACTTAGCCTTTTAACATGCATGTATGACAGTGGTAGAAATTGTAAAATAAATGTTAAGTAAATGGCACCTAGAAAAAAAATGTTAATTCTCGAAGTTCAAATTTAATAAATTGGAGAGTTCAAAGAAAAAGTAATGGGTGTATAGAAAAACTCACACGGATTTCCTTGTAATAGGAAAAAGATAACTAAAATGATCAAACGAAAATAGCAAAGTTGTTCAATATTTCTTACAAAAAATATATTTTCCGTGTTGCAATTTGTGTTCGCTATTTTATGTTTTGTGCTTGGTAGTGCAAAAACAAAGAAGTTCAAATTAAATTGCCATCCAAAGTTTATATTGAAAAATAGAATTATCCTATGCCTAAAAAGTGAAAGCCAAGAAGTTCAATTTTTTAAACGATATTAGTTCAAACATTAGAACGAAAAATGGATTTATCAAGTTTCTTAAAAAACAATAAGTTCAAATTAAAAAAACAAAGCAATTCTATTTAAAATAATCAAGAAGTTCAAATTAAGAAAAAATGAAGTAGTTTGATGTATACAAAAAAACTCAAATTCTACTTGTTTCTAGGCAAAATAAAATTATGAAATTCAATTTTTTTAAAAAGTTGTTCAATGTTTACTTAACATTCATTTTTTTTCTCTTTTCATAGGAATAAAACCAAGAAGTTCAATTTCAAAAAACGGAGCAGATCAATATTGTCGGTGTACTAAAGTAGGGGTACCCTAGTATCCCGAACTTGTGCACGGGCAGTAGCAGCACCCCGCGGCAAGGCTTGCCGGGTGACCGCCAAGGTACTCCGTGGTTCCTTTGGAGCCATTCAAGAACAAAGTATTCAAGCCAAGGAGACAAGACCCCGGCAAGAGGAGCTTGCCGGGAAGGCCAACCAAGGCATCTCAAGGAACTTGTCGCGACGCGCCACGCGTCTCGGCAAGGCCCGGTGAGCGGCAAGCTCCCAGACGCGACAAGACAACGACCGCGACAAGGAGCTTGCCGCGGAAAGCTTCCACTCCGAACCCACGCTCCAATGCATCCACCAACGTGTCGCCCTGGGACCCTTCCAGGCGTACATGGCGGGAGGCTGTGCAGCCAGCGGTACGCGGTGGCAAGCGGCGCTCACAAGATCGCCATCGTGGCGAACGGTGGCGCCCCTGACGGTCCATTTTTGCACTGTTTGGGCGACACAGACGGGCATTTAATGCCCTTGTCCCCTGCCGTCAGGGTTAGGTATGATACACTGTACAGGTAGCTACACCAACCACAACACCTTTTCATTTTTACCTTTACCTGCGTTGCCACCTGTCGGTGACCCCTTGAGCATATAAAAGGAGGCCCATGCGCAACGTAGAGGGGGACGGACTCACTCACGCTCGGTCTCGTTAGCTGCTAGAGTGTACTGTAGCACTCAGCACTCCCGAGCAAGAACTCAATACAAACCACAAAGCAGGAGTAGGGTTTTACGCATCCGTGCGGCCCGAACCTGGGTAAATTACTCGTGTGCCTCGCCTCGATCTGCTCTTCGCGCGATCTCCGCCCCCGCTGAACCGAAAGGGGCTCAGTCCCCATAGGTGCTCGTGGATCAGTTTCCCCGATATCTTTGGCGCGCCAGGTAGGGGGCGTCGAGGTTGTGTGAACCTGATCCGGCGTCCACACGAGCTAGATCTTCATCATCTTCATCGACATGCCGCCGAAGAAGAAGGCTTCGGAGGCGGCTGGTCCGTCCGCGTCGATCCCACCACCACCAGAGCCAACGGCTGGTGGGGTAGACGCCGGCGGGAGAACGGACGTCGACGAGGGAGCTCACGGTGCCGCCAAGTCCAAGGACAAAGCTGCGCTGCTCGTCGGCGGCGTAGTCGACTCCCACAACGACCGGGCGCACTTCAAGACCTCGGCGTCCGTACATGCACCGCGCCCATCTCAGGAGGCGCGGGACCGGCAGCGTCATGGTACTCACGGTACCATACGCTTGCTGGACCAAGATCGAGCTGGTGGATCTCGGGATGCTCAAGACCAGCATGCACGCCAACATGCCGGCACGAGCAAGGCACGGTCGCCTGGACGGGATACTGCTCCTTCTAACATAGTTAGAAGTCCGAGCATATCCCGCTCCTCGCACCTTTCGCCACCGCTACCCGCCACTCCAGCAGAAGCTTTGGCGCGAGCTCAACTGCTCCTAGACTTCCCTCCAACGGCGGACAAGATCGACGACTGGAGGGCCACCATTCAGAGTCTCATCGGCTTCGCCAACGGCGACACTCCGCGGCAGCCGAATAAATCGCAGCCGCGGCAAGCCAGCCAGGCACGAGCCGATGGAGACAAGACCGGTGGGGGTGCAACCACCGTGCACTCTCAGCCCCGAAGGCCAAGATCGCCGACTCGCCGGATCCACCTCGACAGCGACTCCACCACGTCATCAGATCCACGAGCTCGTCGCGATCAGCGCCAAGTTCTTCACGAACGACAGCAAGAGGACGCTCGTACTCGCATCGAGCGCCGAAGAGAAACGCGACGTCAACCAGACCAGCGCGCTGGGCCCGCTATCGACATGCATGCGCCAGGGGAACCAGGCGACTTGCCGTACGCGGTAGGTTGTCCTGCGTTTACTCGTGAGCCGCGGCAAGTCCAGTGGCCCAGCATGAAGAATTTCAAGCCAGACGTACCAGAGAAGTATGACGGCAAGACGCATCCGTCGGAGTTCCTCAGCATCTACACCATCGCGGTGCAAGCTGCCAGGGGGTGAGACGACAAGATCCTTGCCAACTACTTCCCGCTGGTACTTAAACCCAACGTCAGGTCCTGGCTCATGCACTTGCCGGACAACTCCATATCCTCCTGGGCAGACCTATGCCATCAGTTTGTCGGCGCCTTTACAGGCGGCCACAAACCTCATGGCCAAGAAAGTGACCTTCATCTGCTCGCCCAGAAGGAAGGAGAGCCCCTGCGCAAGTATATTCAGAGATTCAGACGTGTACATCACAACATCCCAGATGTCCACCGTGCCGCGGTCATCAGGGCATTTCATCAGAACGTGTGTAACCGTAGGATGGGGGAGGAGATGGCGATGTGCAAGATCAGAGACGTCAGTGAGCTGTATGCCCTGGCCGACAAGTGTGCACGTGCTGAGGAAGGGAGGAAACTCCCCGAAGAGGATACATGAGCAGGAGGATCTGACAGCGAGGATGCTGCCCCGGCAAAGAAAAACCGGCGGTGGAACAATAGAAAGAAGAAAGGCAAAGATGTGCTAGTCGTTGAGCAGTCCGGCAATGAAGGTGGCGCCAAGAAAGCCAAGGCTGGTAGCTCCGGCAAGGAGATTGCCGCATGCACCAACTGCCAGGCTGTGGCGGCCGCCGACAAGCAGGACGGCACCGACAAGCAGTACTGCAAGATCCACCGCACCAAGGGCCATGATCTCCAAAACTGCAAGAGGGTCGAACAGCTTGTTGAGCAGCGAAAAGCTGATTACGAGCGGCGCGACAAGGAGAAGGCCCAAGGAGGTACTGGAGAATCTGGCACGAAGCGCCCCGGCCGGGGAGGACGCCGCGGCAAGGCCAAGCAGCGGCAAGGAGACAGACCTCCCCGCGGCCGCGACAAGGATGAAGACGACGACGACGATGAAGACATGGATGATGTCGAGAACAGTGAGCAGGAGTTCCAGAAAGCCACAGAGGTCTTTTGCGTTGACGGCGGTGCTTCTGTGCATACTTCACACTGCCAACTCAAGCAGTGGGTGCGGGAAGTTAATGCGGCAGAACCACCTGTCGAATCGCGCAAGCTTCTGAAATGGTCCAGCACGCCTATCATCTTTGACATTGAGGACCACCCTGATCGCACAACTGCGGTCGGGTGCTTGCCGATGTTGGTTTCACCAACCATCCGCAACATCAAGGTCACTAAGATGCTAGTTGACGGCGGGGCCGGCGTGAACCTGATCTCCTCTGCCGTACTCCAGAAACTCCAGATCCCTGACAGCGAGCTCGAAGAGACCAGCACATTCCAAGGAATCAACCCGGGAAGGAGCAAGCCGAAGGGGAAGATCACGTTGCCAGTAACATTTGACGGCGAGTTGAACTTCAGGACTGAGAGGGTCACTTTTGACGTTGCCGATTTTCCATTGCCTTACAATGAAATACTCGGCCGTCCAGTGCTCGCCAAGTTCATGGCAGCCTCTCACTACGCATACAACATGCTGAAGATGCCAGGCCCGATAAGCGTCATCTCTGTCCCTGGCGACAAGAAGGATGCGCTTATCTGCGCCGACAAGATCTACCGGGAAGCAGCAGCCGCAACAGATTGCAAGACACTTGCCGCTGAAGCTCCCGGGGGAAAGAAGAAGACCAAGTCCGGCAAGAGTTCTGATGCCCACTCCGGCAAGTGCACCTCTTCGGAGTGCTGCGCTACCGTCGAGGACGCACCATCGAGCTCCACCGGCAAGTGTAAGAAGACAATGGCAGCTCCACCAGAGACCAAGAAGGTGTCCGCCAAGGAGGACGGCACTGGTGGTACCTTCACCATCACTGCCACCCTTGACCCGAAATAGGAAAGCGCGCTCATTGCTTTCCTGCGGGCGAATGTCGACGTGTTTGCGTGGCAACCATCTGACATCCCCGGTGTTCCCAGAAAAGTAATTGAGCACCATCTTGCCGTCTGTCCTCATGCGCGGCCCGTCAAGTAGAAAGTCAGGAAACAAGCAGTGGAGCGCCAAGAATTCATCGCAGAAAAAATCAAGAAGTTGGAAGCAGCAGGCCTTGTCAGAGGAGTGCTCCATCCTACGTGGTTGGCCAATCCTGTAGTCGTGCGTAAGGCAAACGGGAAATGGAGGCTTTGTATCGACTTCACCGATGTGAATAAAGCTTGTCCTAAAGACCCATTCACCTTGCCGCGCATTGACCAGATTGTTGACTCCACGGCCGAATGAGACCCGCTTTCATTTCTTGGCGCATACTCAGGATACCATCAGATCTTCATTGCAGAAGAGGATGAGGAGAAGACCGCATTCATCACTCCATGTGGCACGTACTGTTTCATACGGATGCCTTTCGGTCTGAAGAATGCTGGTTCAACATTTGCAAGGGTAGTCCATACCGCTTTTGAGCCACAAATACACAAAAATCTGGAAGCCTACATGGATGACATAGTGGTCAAGAGCAAGGACAAGGCAACTCTGATTCAAGATTTGGACGAGACCTTTGCAAATCTCCGCAAGATCAGCCTCAAGCTCAACCCCGAGAAGTGTGTGTTTGGACTCCCTTCCGGCAAGCTTCTCGGGTTCTTCATGTCTCAGAGGGGAATTGAAGCCAATCCCGACAAGGTCAAGTCCATTGAGCAGATTGAAGCACCAAAGCGCGTCAAGGATGTACGAAGACTTGCCGGTTGCGTGGCTGCTCTCGGCAGGTTTATCTCTAAGTCTGCTGAGCGCGCCCTACCATTTTTCAAAATATTGAAAAAGGCAGGTCCAATGAAATGGACTCTGGAAGCGGAGGCTGCGCTGCAAGACTTGAAGAGATACCTTTCCTCCACTCCAATACTTGTCGCACCTAAGCCACAAGAGAAGTTGCTGCTATACCTAGCGGCAACCAATCAAGTTGTTAGTGTTGCGTTAGTAGCGGAGAGGGAGGCAGATGATGAGCTAGCAACTGCGACAAGCGCATCCAGCGACAAGCAGGGGGCTTCCCCAACAAGCTCTGGTCCCGACAAAGATGGATCTGCGCAGGAGATACAGAAGAGAATGGTGCAGCGCCCAGTTTACTTTATCAGTTCCCTTCTGCAGGGGGCTAGATCAAGGGACTCTGGTGTGCAGAAGTTGCTTTTCGGCCTTCTCATGGCCTCGAGAAAGCTGCACCATTACTTCCAAGCACACGAGATCACAGTTGTCACTCGCTTTCCGCTGAAAAGAATACTGCATAATCCAGAAGCAACAGGCAGGATTGTTGAGTGGGCACTGGAACTGTCAAGCTTTGGCCTCAAGTTTGAGAGCACTTCAACTATCCAAAGCAGAGCATTGGCAGAATTCATAGCAGAGTGGACGCCAACACCAGATGAAGAAATTCCAGAAACGAGCATCCCCGTCAAGGAAGCAAGCAAAGAGTGGCTGATGTACTTTGATGGTGCTTTCTCGCTGCAAGGCGCCGGTGCTGGCGTACTGCTTGTCGCACCCACCGGAGAACACCTCAAGTACGTAGTACAGATGCACTTTCCTAAGGAGCAAGCAACAAACAATACCGCAGAGTATGAAGGTTTGCTTGCCGGTCTCAGGATCACGGCAGACCTTGGGATCAACAAGCTCATTATCAGGGGTGACTCGCAGCTTGTCGTCCGCCAAGTGAGCAAGAGTTTTCAGAGTCCGTTGTTCGAAGCCTACGTCAATGAAGTGAGAAAGCTAGAGGAGCACTTTGACGGCCTACAGAGGGAGCATGTTCCAAGAGCTCAGAACGACATCGCCGATGGCCTGTCAAAGTGCGCCACACTTAAGTTACCTGTGGAACCAGGGATCTTTGTGCTCAAGCTGACTCAACCGTCCGTAACACCATCAACTGGACAGAGCAAGAAGAGGAAGTTGATTTCTGGTGACTATTTTCCGGCAGAGCTTCCCGAAGCCGCCGCCAAGAAGGTCCCCAAGATCAACGCCAAGAGTGCTGAGGAGCAGTCTGCTCCGGCAAGCCCTAGGTTTTTTTCCGTTGAAGCAGACGCTCCCGACAAGTTTTATTCCGGCAAGCTTGACGGGGAACATCAAGCTCCGGCTGAGCCGCAGGTTCTCGCCGTAGAAGCGGATGTTCCCGCAGCAGCAGATGTGCCTTTAGTCCTTGTTGTCGAGCCACAAGCTCCAGCATGGGCACAACAGATTGTTCGTTTCCTTCAGACAGGAGAACTTCCCGAAGAGCAAGAAGAAGCGGAAAGAGTAGCCCGGCAGTCAAGTATGTACCAGTTTGTTGACAACACACTGTGCAGAAGAAGACTCAACGGTGTGAAATTGAAGTGTATTCCCCGGGAAGATGGACAAAAGCTGTTGGCAGAGATACATGGAGGCATATGTGGTCACCACATTGGTGCAAGAGCACTTGCCGGCAAAGCATTCCGGCAAGGTTTCTTTTGGCCGACAGCCCTCCAGGATGCAACTGCACAAGTAACCAAGTGTGAAGCATGCCAGTTCCATTCCAAGCAGATACACCAGCCAGCTCAAGCTCTCCAGACGATCCCTTTATCCTGGCCATTTTCGGTCTGGGGGCTCGATATCCTCGGCCCCTTTCCCCGCGGAGTCGGGGGCTTTGAGTACTTGTACGTTGCAATCGACAAGTTCACAAAGTGGCCGGAAGTGGAAGCAGTGAGGAAGGTGACAGCACAGTCAGCAGTCAATTTCTTCAGGTCGATTGTTTGCCGCTTCGGGATCCCTAACAGGATCATCACCAACAACGATACGCAATTCACGAGCCGCACCTTCATGCAGTACGTCCAAGATCTTGGCGCCAAGGTCTGCTTTGCTTCTGTTGCTCACCCGAGAAGCAACGGTCAAGCGGAGAGGGCGAATGCTAAAGTGCTGCGTGGACTCAAGACCAAAACTTTCGACAGGCTGCACAAGTGCGGAAGAAACTGGATCGAGGAGCTGCCAGTGGTTCTTTGGTCGATCAGGACGACGTCAAATCGAGCCACTGGACAGACACCTTTCGCTCTAGTCTATGGAGCAGAGGCAGTTCTCCCCACGGAACTCGTATACGGGTCACCTCGAGTGCTCGCTTATGACGAGCTTGAGCAAGAGCAGCTGCGACAAGATGACGCGCTGCTCCTTGAGGAAGACCGTCTTCAGGCTGCTGTACGAGCTGCTCGCTACCAGCAAGCTTTGCGCCGCTACCATAGCCGCAAAGTTAACGCCAGAAGTCTCGAGGAAGGCGACCTTGTTCTTCGGCGCGTTCAGTCCGCCAAGAATTCCAACAAGTTGACGCCGAAGTGGGAAGGCCCTTACCGGGTGAAACGAGTCACTAGGCCTGGCGGTGTCCGCCTTGAGACCGAAGATGGCTTTCCGGTGAGCAACTCCTGGAACATCGAGCATCTTCGTAAGTTTTACCCGTAAGGCGCGGTTGCCGGAACCCGTTCCGGCAACCATCTTTTGTACAAGTCTTGCCCCTGTTGCATGTAATCCTTTGTACAAAGCCGGGCGCAGACCCCGTGCATAAGTAAAGCTCATGTGCTCTGCACATCTTGTCAATTTCATGCTTTCTATTTTTTGCATGTATTATCTGACACTTTGTGCAGCACCTACCCCCGGTAAGAAATAACGAGCCATAAGGCTTCATATCTTTGTTTTCTCTTCTTTCTTTTTCTCAAGGAAAGGAAGGTTCCCTCGCCCACAAGTTTGCCGGGGGGGGGGGAGGAGAAGATAGTGGTATGGACCAGGCGTCGTTCAAGAAAGTTTCGCCTTGCCGGGAAGCAAACAACAGAAAAGCTAAGTCGCCAAAGCCTGAGCGATCAGATTTTTAAATTTTTAAGTTATCTTCCTTCAACGACCGTACTTTGTATGGAAAACCTGTGCGCAAAGGAACCAACTCGTAGCTAGTTGCGCCCTTACTTTGTTTCGAGTCCGCTCAGCAACTTAAGTGTGCTGCGACTAGCGTCGCGCTCTTACTTTGTTTCGAGTTCGCTCAACAACTTAAGTGAGCTGCAACTAGTTGCGACAAGGTTTCTTGTCGGTAGCGGCACCGCCAGCAGGCTGCTGACGTTCCGCACTCAGCGCTCGCGGCTAAGGTGCCTGCGCCGGCAAGTTCCCTAAAAGCATAGGGCAAAAACATACAAAGGAAGGAATCAAGTAAAGGAAATAACATCGCCATCACTACGCAAAATAGAGTTATATTACAAGATAGCTTGTCGCAGCTCTAATAAGATTGTTCTCATAACATGATCAGAAGAAAGCGCAGCGACAAGAAAAGAAGAAAACGGGCAGCCTAGTCTACGTGATCGCCCTCGACCCTCTTGATCCCGCTCACCTTGTCCACAATGGGTCCGACAAGGGCCTTGAGCGCCTCCAGATCAGCGTCCGACGGCAAGCTCTTGAGGACGTTGGTGAGGTTGAGGCCCGGGTTGCGGAAGGCCACCTTCACCAGCACCTTCTGAAGAGCTCCCGCAGATCTTGCACAACTTGTCGGCCAGCAGCTTTGGAGTCGTCTCCCGGAGTCGTTGCAGGGCCGTCGCCACGCCTTTGAAGAACAGGGTTAGCTTGGCGCTGGGGTGGATATTCTCATCGGAGGAATACCCGAGATACTCCGTCCCCAGCTGCGCCAGCTCCCTGTCGATATCTGCGGCAGCATTGACGAGACCCTCCGTCCAGTGCTCCACAGTCTCCCTAAAGGTGTTCTGGGCGACAACAGCACTCGCCAGCAGCGCCTTCTCGGCCTTGATCTCCTCCTTCAAGGTCGTCTCCCGCTCCTTGGCGCCGTCCAGCATCTTGGTCAAAGTGGTCAGCTTCAACTCAAGATCTGCGTTGGAGTCCTTGGCGGCGGCAAGCTCCTTGCCCTTCTCGGCGAGACAAACCTGCAGCTCTGAGTGGCTGTGGGCGTCCTTCTCCCGCTCAAGCTTGAGCACAGCGATCTCTTCATCTCTCGCCTTGAGATCAGCCTCCAGCTACGCCACCTTCGCCTCCAGCTCCTTCTTGGCGGTCTCAGCAGCTGCGGCAACGTCCTCTGCTTGGTTGAGGGCTCCGCCAAGTGATTGCTCGCGCGCGGCAAGCTCCTCCTCGTGGCTGTCGAGGTTAATCTTCCGCTGCGCCAGCTCGCCCTCTTGCGCGGAAAACTTCTCAGCGGCAAGCCGCTGCTGCTCTTCGACTTCAGCCTTTTTGAGGAAGAAGGCCGTCTGCTCCTCGGCAAGTTGCTCCAGCTCCTCTGCCAAGGACCGGAGAGCTGCCTGGTGAAGACCCCGGAGCTCCTCCACGCGCTTCTCAATGTCAGCTCCCGCCTTCGTGGCAAGCGCTTCTCGGGACTCTAGCTTGGCCTGCCGAGCGCGGTAGAGCGACAGCAGCTTTTGCAGCAGCCGCTCCTCCTCAGGCTCAACGCTGTTGCTGCTCGGCGCGTCGACCAGCGTCAGTCCAGCGGAGGAGAGCACTTCTTTGTCAAAACTCTCTCCTTCGAACGGCGCCCTAGAGCTTGACGCCCAGGGGAGTTTGATGAAGACGCCATCGCCGGCCTTCAAGTAGGCGCCTGGCTGGGGCTCTTCGGAGCCTGGCGCAGCGGCAGCGACGGAGGGCTCGGCGGTCGGCGTAGCGCCTCGCGCTCCTGCGGCCTCAGGGCCGTCAGTGCGATCGCTAGACCCCTTGCCAGTTGCTACGGCGGCAGCCTTGGCGGCCTCTGCGCCGGCGGGATCATCACCATCGGCTGCTTCTTTGATGGCGGCGGCGTCGTCAGCAGCAACCTCAGTTTCCATCGGCTCCGCAGCAGATGGATCTGACAACCGGAAAAAGGAGAAGAGTCAAGCAAATATCCAAAAAGAAGATCAAAAGAAGAACCCAAGGGAAGTTTAGAAACAAGAGGATTACCTGCGCCAGGATCTGCAGTCGTAGTCTCCGCCACCGGGGGGACGCTGGTGCTGTCCCTTGGCGGAGAGCTCACCCTCACCGGAGGACTCCCCCTTGCCGGAGAACTCTCCCTGGGCAGAGAACTCTCCCTTGCCGGGGAGACCCTTGCCGGAGAACTCTCCCTTGGCGGTGTAGTGGAAGCAGATGGCACTTCGGGGCGGTCTCCGGGCGCTCCTGGTGTGGCTGCTCTGCTCCTACACAAGTCAACAAATAAATGTGAGCAAAGAAAGAACACCCACGCGCGCCTAACAGCGGAAAGTGAACCATACACTTACGCCGGGGGCTGCGCTGGGGGCTGCTCTGAAGATTAGTTGCCGGGTCCGGCAAGGTGGTCTCGGTGGGTTCATCCTCGACAATGATCACCTCCTCTCTCCTCGCCGGGACCTTGGCTCTCTTCGCCGCTCTCTGGGCCAGAGTCCTGAAAAAGAACAAGTTCAGAGTGAGGCAAATGAGATACAAGATAAAACAACAAAAAATGAAGAAATACAAGAACAACAAGAATCTTACTCTTCTTCTTCCTCGTCGGAGCTGAGCGCGGAGAAGTCGAAGTCCGGCTCACGTCCAACGCGAGGAGGTGGAGGAGTAGGCTCCCTTGGCCGCTTGACGGGAGAAGTGGTGGTGGTCTGAGACGACCCCGCTCCGGCTGCCGCCGTGGCGTGAGGAGCGGCAGGAGCAGAAGCGGTGGTCCGGGAGGACCCCGCTCCAGTTGCTGCAGCAGCGCGAGGTGCCCCCGCGGCAACAGTGCTTGCCGCGGTGGAGCGTGTCGCGCGGCGCGGCTGCTGTCGACTCGTCTGCCGCTCTGTTACGTCCCCGGCCTTGCGGAGACGCCTTCTTGGTGGAGCTGGGGGCTCTGCTAGCGGCGAGCTGCCTGAGGAGGAGGAGGAGTCGATCTCCAACGAGCCGCTCCTGTCCTCGGAGGGCTCGCTCGACTCGACGCCCTGCTCGGCGGGCTCGCTTGACTCGACGTCTTGCCCGGCAAGCTCCTCCTCGCCGGCAAGCTCCCCTCGCTCGGCAAGGCTTGCCGCCTTTGCTGCCTCTGCCTCCTCCACGGTGAATCCGAACTCGCCCGCGGCCGTGGCTGCCGCCGCCTCTTCCAGCCTAGTGGCGATGCGCGCCAGCTCCGTATCGGTGGTGTCGCGGGTGAGGCCTTTCTTCTCGTCGGAGCGAATCGGCACTTCTTCCAAGCTATCAAAGAACGCCTGCACGGCGTCTTCTGCAGGCTCTTGCCAAGTTGGGTCGATCCCATGCAAGTCGCACAACGGCATCATTGCGCGAATGCGGCTGAGCGCGGAGTTGTTGCACAGCGGAACGACACCCTGCGGCAACCTGAACACTTCGGGATGCTGAGGTTCATACTTGAACAGCTCCTGGAGCATCCCGTTGAGCTCCAGGACAGTGAAGTTGAAGTTGAGGCCCAGGCGCAGCCTCATGATGCCCGCCGCATTCTTGAACTCCCAGGCGGGTCTCTTCCTCTCCTGCAGGGGTGCGATGTGGCGGCGAAGGAAGTCTGCGCCAACTGCGCCTACAGTGAGCCCGGCAAGCCTGAGGCGCTGGATCTGGGTGACGGCAATCTTCAGCCTGTCATCTTTCGGGGCCACGTTGCTCCAATCGTTGCCGCGCACCACTGGGGCTTGGCGCCATGCGGTAAAAGGCTGCGGGTTCTCCTCGACGATCCAGCACCAGTTTGCTCTCCACTCCTCCCATTTGCTGTGGAGCTCTCCCTCCAAATAAGCTTCCTTCTTGTGGGCTCTCGAGATCCAGGCGATTCCGCCGGATAAGGGCTCTCCTCTCTCAGCACGGGGCATGAAGAAGTGGCAGAAAAGGGCTACGTTTGGATAGACCCCGACAAAGTTTTCGCAGAGGTGTGCGAAAACAGCCATGGTCAGAACGGATTTGGGGGTGAAGTCAAGGAGGCGGAACCCGTAGGTGTTCATGATATCGCAGAAAAATTCAGAGAAAGGCGGGCAGAGCCCGCAGTAGAAGAACAAGACGAAGAAAGGGTATCCAGTTGGAGGCGTTTTCCAAGCAACGGCTGGAAGTACCTTCGTGCGCGGGTGCGCCCGCGTCTCCCCCGACCAGAAGAGGTAGTAGTTCTCCCTCAGCTCCCTCGCGACAAGCTTGGGGGGGAAGACAGCCCACTCCTTTTGCAGCGCCGCGAGCCGCTGTGCCTCGGCCGACTTTGCGCCCTTCCCCTTGTCGGTTTTCGGAGCCATGGCGGAAGTGGTGAGGGAGGTCGACGGCGTTGGTGGTGTTGGTGGCGATGGGGGCGGAGCGCTGCTTTCTTTCGGCTTTTGGGAAGAAGGGGAGCGGCGGAGGTTTCCGAGGTTGGAGTAGCAACGGGCGGATGGGCGAACTGCCCCTGTTTCCCTTGCTTATAAGGAGGGACGGGGCGGACGTTCCGCCTTTCCGATTAAAGAAACCACCCGCGATCTCTCCCACAACGCCACAATCAACGCGTGCCGTTCGGGGAGGGCGCGGTGGATACGGAGAAAGATACGGCGTGAACCAGGCCGCACGTGCCCGTGCCCTGTTTTGGGCCTGGCCCAACAGCTCTCGGCACCGTGTATGGCCCAGGCCCGGGGGCTCCTGTCGGTGTACTAAAGTAGGGGTACCCTAGTATCCCGAACTTGTGCACGGGCAGTTGCAGCACCCCGCGGCAAGGCTTGCTGGGTGACCGCCAAAGTACTCTGTGGTTCCTTTGGAGCCATTCAAGAACAAAGTATTCAAGCCAAGGAGACAAGACCCCGGCAAGAGGAGCTTGCCGGGAAGGCCAACCAAGGCATCTCAAGGAACTTGCCGCGACGCGCCACGCGTCCCGGCAAGCCCCGGTGAGCGGCAAGCTCCCGGACGCGACAAGACAACGACCGCGGCAAGGCGCTTGCCGCGGCAAGCTTCCACTCCGAACCCACGCTCCAGCGCATCCACCAACGTCTCGCCCTGGGACCCTTCCTGGCGTACATGGCGGGAGGCTGTGCAGCCAGCGGTATGCGGTGGCAAGCGGCGCTGACAAGATCGCCATCGTGGCGAACGGTGGCGCCCCTGACGGTCCCTTTTTGCACTGTTTGGGTGACACAGACGGGCATTTAATGCCCTTGTCCCCTGCCGTCAGGGTTAGGTATGATACACTGTACAGGTAGCTACACATACCACAACACCTTTCCATTTTTACCCTTACCTGCGTTGCCACCTGTCGGTGACCCCTTGAGCATATAAAAGGAGGCCCATGCGCAATGTAGAGGGGGACGGACTCACTCGCGCTCGGTCTTGTTAGCTGCTAGAGTGTACTGTAGCACTCGGCGCTCCCGAGCAAGAACTCAATACAAACCACAAAGCAGGAGTAGGGTTTTACGCATCCGTGCGGCCCGAACCTGGGTAAACTGCTCGTGTGCCTCGCCTCGATCTGCTCTTCGCGCGATCTCCGCCCCCGCCGAACCGAAAGGGGCTCGGTCCCCATAGGTGCTCGTGGATCAGTTTCCCCGACAAATATTTATTACAAAAATTCATAATGTTCCCGTTACTTATGAATAAACCAAGAAGTTTAGTTCTAAATAACGAAGAAGTTCGTGATTTATTGAAATAACAAGAGAGAATTTAAAAAGTGATAACAATCGGAAGTTCACGTACTGCATGGAGTGTGTTTCATATAAGAAAAAGGAATAAAAAGAAAAAGTCTGAAATGACTTTTGCAAGAAGTTCACGTGGTTGGCCAGGAGAGTTCAAAAAAATTTGTGAAGGAGGTTCTCCGTGTATTTACATGTGCAAAAATTCACAAAAAAATGGTGTGCGGGAATTTGATGAACGAGTGAGGAATTACGAGCAACAAATACGTGACAGAAGTTCAGGATGAAAACAACGAGAAGTAGAACTACTACACAAAACACATTTCAGATAAGAAAAATTTAAGAATAGAAAACTAAAAGCTTAAAAGGTTTCTGGCAAGAAGTTCACGTGCTCCTCTGGGTGAAGGTCAAGATCTCTAGTGCGAGACGTCCGACCTTCAATTACATGTAAAAAACATGCAAAAACGATATTGTTTTTGCCATTTTTAAAACTGCTCTCAAACGACAACGAATTTGTATGTCTGTCTACATGAAAAAGTTGCTCCTATTCACAAGCTTTCCAACGGTATATTAAATGCTACATTCCAATCAATGGTTTAAAAGTTTTATCTATAACGTTTAAAGAACATTTTTACGTATTCAAAAAAATATTTTGAACCGTCCCGAATATGGAAAAATGATCAACACGAAAAAGTTGCGTGTTTTCAATAGCTTTTCATCGGTATATCATTTGCTCAATTCTGGTAAGTGGTTTGGGAGTTACGGGCTAAAAACATCTCGTCAAAAAACGGAGTGAAGTTCAAGCAGAACTGCCGCAGAAGTTCAAGTACTTCACGTGATGCATTTTCGACGAATCTGTTTCGCGATGAACGTAGAAATTATGATCCCACCATTTTCTGAATTACTTGAAAACGGCTGAGAATCAGAGAAAATGGTCAACATGAAAAAGTTTCACATTTTCCATAGCTTTTCAACGGTATATTATTTGCCGCATCCCGACAAAGTTTGTAGAAAATACAGCGAAAATACGTTTTTTGCCATTTTCGAAACTGACTTAAAACCGTAAAAATAAGGAGAAACAATACATACAAAAACGTTTCACATTGGTTCAAGCTTTCCAACGCCATATCAGTTGCTGCATTCGGACGCACGGTTAAAAATTTAACCGTCACGAGTATGAAAAAATGATCAACACGGGAAATTTGCGTGTTTACAGCAACTTTTCATCGGTATATCACTTGCTCAATTCCGGTGAGTGGATGGAGAGATACGAGCAGTGGATGGAGAGTTGCAAGAAAAAAAAGCACGTGAAGCAAAGGGTAAAAGTTTTGTTTCTAGAAGTTCAAGTACTCGGTCCGAGAAAAATTCAAAATTCTTGTGAGAGAGGTTGAACAAAAATACGTGACAGAAGTTCAAGATGAAAACAGCGAGAAGTTCAACTACTACACGGAATGCGTTTCACATAAGAATATATGAATAGAAAACAAAGAGCTTACAAGGTTTGCGGCAAGAAGTTCACGTGCTCCTCCGGCTGAAGGTCAAGATCTATAGTGCGAGACGTCCGACCTTCAATTACATGTAAAAAACAAAAAAAATAGAGCATAGAAGCTCAAAATTTGAAGAAAAAAAGTGAGCATTTCTTGAAGACAAAAAAATATGGATGCGAAGTTCATATTCTCTGCCGCGGATATAACGAAGAAGTTCGATGTTTTTAAAAACCTCCAATTTTCACATTTCTAAAAATACACAATGAAGTTCAAATAAAAAAGGTGGAGCAGTTCAATAGCTATAAAAAACTCATATATTTTCCGTAACCGAGAGAAGTTCACATACTACGCGATGTGCATTTGTGTGAAAGAAGAGAATGGAAAAGCAAAGGGTAAAAGTTTTGTTTCTAGAAGTTCAAGTACTCGGTCCGAGAAAAATTCAAAATTCTTATGAGAGAGGTTAAACAAAAATACGTGACAGAAGGTCAAGATGAAAACAGCGAGAAGTTCAACTACTACACGGAATGCGTTTCACGTAAGAGTATATGAATAGAAAACAAAGAGCTTACAAGGTTTGTGGCAAGAAGTTCACGTGCTCCTCCGGCTGAAGGTCAAGATCTATAGTGCGAGACGTCCGACCTTCAATTACATGTAAAAAACGAAAAAATAGAGCATAGAAGCTCAAAATTTGAAGAAAAAAGTGAGCATTTCTTGAAGACAAAAAAATATGGATGCGAAGTTCATATTCTCTGCCGCGGATATAACGAAGAAGTTCGATGTTTTTAAAAACCTCCAATTTTCACATTTCTAAAAATACACAATGAAGTTCAAATAAAAAAGGTGGAGCAGTTCAATAGCTATAAAAAACTCATATATTTTCCGTAACCGAGAGAAGTTCACGTACTACGCGATGTGCATTTGTGTGAAAAAAGAGAATGGAAAAGCAAAGGGTAAAAGTTTTGTTTCTAGAAGTTCAAGTACTCGGTCCGAGAAAAATTCAAAATTCTTATGAGAGAGGTTAAACAAAAATACGTGACAGAAGGTCAAGATGAAAACAGCGAGAAGTTCAACTACTACACGGAATGCGTTTCACGTAAGAATATATGAATAGAAAACAAAGAGCTTACAAGGTTTGTGGCAAGAAGTTCACGTGCTCCTCCGGCTGAAGGTCAAGATCTATAGTGCGAGACGTCCGACCTTCAATTACATGTAAAAAACAAAAAATAGAGCATAGAAGCTCAAAATTTGAAGAAAAAAAGTGAGCATTTCTTGAAGACAAAAAAATATGGATGCGAATTTCATATTCTCCGCCGTGGATATAACGAAGAAGTTCGACGTTTTTAAAAACCTCCAATTTTCACATTTCTAAAAATACACAATGAAGTTCAAATAAAAAAGGTGGAGCGGTTCAATAGCTATAAAAAATCATATATTTTCGCGTAACCGAGAGAAGTTCACGTACTACACGACGTGCATTTGTGTGAAAAAAAGAGAATGGAAAAGCATAGGGTAAAAGTTTTGTTTCTAGAATTTCAAGTACTCGGTCCGAGAAAAATTCAAAATTCTTGTGAGAGAGGTTGAACAAAATACGTGATAGAAGTTCAAGATGAAAACAGCGAGAAGTTCAACTACTACACGGAATGCGTTTCACGTAAGAATATATGAATAGAAAACAAAGAGCTTACAAGGTTTGCGGCAAGAAGTTCACGTGTCCTCCAGCTGAAGGTCAAGATCTATAGTGCGAGACGTCCGACCTTCAATTACATGTAAAAAAACAAAAAATAGAGCATAGAAGCTCAAAATTTGAAGAAAAAAAGTGAGCATTTGTTGAAGACAAAAAAATATGGATGCGAAGTTCATATTCTCTGCCGTGGATATAACGAAGAAGTTCGATGTTAATAAAAACCTCCAATTTTCACATTTCTAAAAATACACAATGAAGTTCAAATAAAAAAGGTGGAGCGGTTCAATAGCTATAAAAAACTCAGATATTTTCGCGTAACCGAGAGAAGTTCACGTACTACACGATGTGCATTTGTGTGAAAAAAGAGAATGGAAAAGCAAAGGGTAAAAGTTTTGTTTCTAGAAGTTCAAGTACTCGGTCCGAGAAAAATTCAAAATTCTTGTGAGAGAGGTTGAACAAAAATACATGACAGAAGTTCAAGATGAAAACAACGAGAAGTTCAACTACTACACGGAATGTGTTTCACGTAAGAATATATGAATAGAAAACAAAGAGCTTACAAGGTTTGCGGCAAGAAGTTCACGTGCTCCTCCAGCTGAAGGTCAAGATCTATAGTGCGAGACGTCCAACCTTCAATTACATGTAAAAAACAAAAAATAGAGCATAGAAGCTCAAAATTTGAAGAAAAAAAGTGAGCATTTCTTGAAGACAAAAAAATATGGATGCGAAGTTCATATTCTCTACCGTGGATATAACGAAGAAGTTCGATGTTAATAAAAACCTCCAATTTTCACATTTCTAAAAATACACAATGAAGTTCAAATAAAAAAGGTGGAGCGGTTCAATAGCTATAAAAATTCAGATATTTTCGCGTAACCGAGAGAAGTTCACATACTACACGATGTGCATTTGTGTGAAAAAAGAGAATGGAAAAGCAAAGGGTAAAAGTTTTGTTTCTAGAAGTTCAAGTACTCGGTCCGAGAAAAATTCAAAATTCTTATGAGAGAGGTTGAACAAAAATACGTGACAGAAGTTCAAGATGAAAACATCGAGAAGTTCAACTACTACACGGAATGCGTTTCACGTAAGAATATATGAATAGAAAACAAAGAGCTTACAAGGTTAGTGACAAGAAGTTCACGTGCTCCTCCGGCTGAAGGTCAAGATTTATAGTGCGAGACGTCTGACCTTCAATTACATGTAAAAAAAAATAGAGCATAGAAGCTCAAAATTGGAAGAAAAAAGTGAGCATTTCTTGAAGACAAAAAAATATGGATGCGAAGTCCATATTCTCTGCCTTGGATATAACGAAGAAGTTCGATGTTTTTAAAAACCTCCAATTTTCACATTTCTAAAAATACACAATGAAGTTCAAATAAAAAAGGTGGAGCAGTTCAATAGCTATAAAAAATTCAGATATTTTCGAGTATTCGAGAGAAGTTCACGTACTACACGATATGCATTTGTGTGAAAAAAAGAGAATTGAAAAGCAAAGGGTAAAAGTTTTGTTTCTCGAAGTTCAAGTACTCGGTCCGAGAAAAATTCAAAATTCTTATGAGAGAGGTTGAACAAAAATACGTGACAGAAGTTCAAGATGAAAACAACGAGAAGTTCAACTACTACACGGAATGTGTTTCACGTAAGAATATATGAATAGAAACAAAGAGCTTACAAGGTTTGCGGCAAGAAGTTCACGTGCTCCTCCGGCTGAAGGTCAAGATCTATAGTGCGAGACGTCCGACCTTCAATTACATGTAAAAAAGCAAAAAAATAGAGCATAGAAGCTCAAAATTTGAAGAAAAAAAGTGAGCATTTCTTGAAGACAAAAAAATATGGATGCGAAGTTCATATTCACTGCCGCGGATATAACGAAGAAGTTCGATGTTTTTAAAAAACTCCAATTTTCACATTTCTTAAAATACACAATGAAGTTCAAATAAAAAAGGTGGAGCGGTTTAATAGCTATAAAAACTCATATATTTTCGCATAACCGAGAGAAGTTCACGTACTACACGATGTGCATTTGTGTGAAAAAAAGAGAATGGAAAAGCAAAGGGTAAAAGTTTTGTTTCTAGAAGTTCAAGTACTCGGTCCGAGAAAAATACAAAATTCTTGTGAGAGAGGTTGAACAAAAATACGTGACAGAAGTTCAAGCTGAAAACAGCGAGAAGTTCAACTACTACACGGAATGCGTTTCACGTAAGAATTTATGAATAGAAAACAAAGAGCTTACAAGGTTTGCGGCAAGAAGTTCACGTGCTTCTCCAGCTGAAGGTCAAGATCTATAGTGCGAGACGTCCGACCTTCAATTACATGTAAAAGACAAAAAAATAGAGCATACAAGCTAAAAATTTGAAGAAAAAAGTGAACATTTCTTGAAGACAAAAAAATATGGATGCGAAGTTCATATTCTCTGCCGTGGATATAACGAAGAAGTTCGATGTTTTTAAAAACCTCCAATTTTCACTTTTCTAAAAATACACAATGAAGTTCAAATAAAAAAGGTTGAGCGGTTCAATAGCTATAAAAATCTCAGATATTTTCGCGTAACCGAGAGAAGTTCACGTTCTACACGATGTGCATTTGTGTGAAAAAAAGAGAATGGAAAAGCAAAGGGTAAAAGTTTTGTTTCTAGAAGTTCAAGTACTCGGTCCGAGAAAAATTCAAATTTCTTATGAGAGAGGTTGAACAAAAATACGTGACAGAAGTTCAAGATGAAAACAGCAAGAAGTTCAACTACTACACGGAATGTGTTTCACGTAAGAATATATGAATAGAAAACAAAGAGTTTACAAGGTTTGCGGCAAGAAGATCACGTGCTCCTCCAGCTGAAGGTCAAGATCTATAATGCGAGACGTCCGACCTTCAATTACATGTAAAAAACAAAAAATAGAGCATAGAAGCTCAAAATTTGAAGAAAAAAGTGAGCATTTCTTGAAGACAAAACAATATGGATGCGAAGTTCATATTCTCTGCCGTGGATATAACGAAGAAGTTCGATGTTTTTAAAAACCTCCAATTTTCACATTTCTAAAAATACACAATGAAGTTCGAATAGAAAAGGTGGAGCGGTTCAATAGCTATAAAAAACTCAGATATTTTCGCGTAACCGACAGAAGTTCACATACTACACGATGTTCATTTGTGTGAAAAAAGAGAATGGAAAAGCAAGTTTCTAGAAGTTCAAGTACTCGGTCCGAGAAAAATTCAAAATTCTTGTGAGAGAGGTTAAACAAAAATACGTGACAGAAGTTCAAGATGAAAACAGCGAGAAGTTCAACTACTACACGGAATGCGTTTCACGTTAGAATATATGAATAGAAAACAAAGAGCTTACAAGGTTTGCGGCAAGAAGTTCACGTGCTCCTCCGGCTGAAGGTCAAGATCTATAGTGCGAGACGTCCGACCTTCAATTACATGTAAAAAACAAAAAATAGAGCATAGAAGCTCAAAATTTGAAGAAAAAAAGTGAGCATTTCTTGAAGACAAAAAAATATGGATGCGAAGTTCATATTCTCTGCCGTGGATATAACGAAGAAGTTCAATGTTTTTAAAAACCTCCAATTTTCACATTTCTAAAAATACACAATGAAGTTCAAATAAAAAAGGTGGAGCGGTTCAATAGCTATAAAAAACTCATATATTTTCGCGTAACCGAGAGAAGTTCACGTACTACACGATGTGCATTTGTGTGAAAAAAAGAGAATGGAAAAGCAAAGGGTAAAAGTTTTGTTTCTAGAAGTTCAAGTACTTGGTCCGAGAAAAATTCAAAATTCTTGTGAGAGAGGTTGAACAAAAATACGTGACAGAAGTTCAAGATGAAAACAGCGAGAAGTTCAACTACTACACGGAATGCGTTTCACGTAAGAATATATGAATAGAAAACAAAGAGCTTACAAGGTTTGCGGCAAGAAGTTCACGTGCTCCTCCGGCTGAAGGTCAAGATCTATAGTGCGAAACGGCCGACCTTCAATTACATGTAAAAAAGAAAAAAATAGGGCATAGAAGCTCAAAATTTGAAGAAAAAAAGTGAGCATTTCTTGAAGACAAAAAAATATGGATGCGAAGTTCATATTCTCCGCCGCGGATATAACGAAGAAGTTCGATGTTTTTAAAAACTCCAATTTTCACATTTCTAAAAATACACAATTAAGTTCAAATAAAAAAGGTGGAGCGGTTCAGTAGATATAAAAAACTCATATATTTTCGCATAACCGAGAGAAGTTCATGTACTACACGATGTGCATTTGTGTGAAAAAAGAGAATGGAAAAGCAAAGGGTAAAAGTTTTGTTTCTAGAAGTTCAAGTACACGGTCCGAGAAAAATTCAAAATTCTTGTGAGAGAGGTTGAACAAAAATACGTGACAGAAGTTCAAGATGAAAACAGCGAGAAGTTCAACTACTACACGGAATGCGTTTCACGTAAGAATTTATGAATAGAAACCAAAGAGCTTACATGGTTTGTGGCAAGAAGTTCACGTGCTCCTCCAGCTGAAGGTCAAGATCTATAGTGCGAGACGTCCGACCTTCAATTAGATGTAAAAAACAAAAAAATAGAGCATACAAGCTCAAATTTTGAAGAAAAAAAGTGAGCATTTTTTGAAGACAAAAATATATGGATGCGAAGTTCATATTCTCTGCCATGGATATAACGAAGAGGTTCGATGTTTTTAAAAACCTCCAATTTTCGCATTTCTAAAAATACAAAATGAAGTTCAAATAAAAAAGGTGGAGCGGTTCAATAGCTATAAAAAACTCAGATATTTTCGCGTAACCGAGAGAAGTTCACGTACTACACGATGTGCATTTGTGTGAAAAAAAGAGAATGGAAACGCAAAGGGTAAAAGTTTTGTTTCTAGAAGTTCAAGTACTCGGTCCGAGAAAAATTCAAATTTCTTATGAGAGAGGTTGAACAAAAATACGTGACAGAAGTTCAAGATGAAAACAGCGAGAAGTTCAACTACTACACGGAATGCGTTTCACGTAAGAATATATGAATAGAAAACAAAGAGCTTACAAGGTTTGCGGCAAGAAGTTCGCGTGCTCCTCCAGCTGAAGGTCAAGATCTATAGTACGAGACGTTCGACCTTCAATTACATGTAAAAAAACAAAAAATAGAGCATAGAAGCTCAAAATTTGAAGAAAAAAAGTGAGCATTTCTTGAAGACAAAAAAATATGGATGCGAAGTTCATATTCTCTGCCGTGGATATAACGAAGAAGTTCGATGTTTTTAAAAACCTCCAATTTTCACATTTCTAAAAATACACAATGAAGTTCAAATAAAAAAGGTGGAGCGGTTCAATAGCTATAAAAAACTCAAATATTTTCGCGTAACCGAGAGAAGTTCACGTACTACACGATGTGCATTTGTGTGAAAAAAAAAGAGAATGGAAAAGCAAAGGTTTAAAGTTTTGTTTCTAGAAGTTCAAGTACTCGGTCCGAGAAAAATTCAAAATTCTTGTGAGAGAGGTTGAACAAAAATACGTGACAGAAGTTCAAGATGAAAACAGCGAGAAGTTCAACTACCACACGGAATGCATTTCACGTAAGAATATATGAATAGAAAACAAAGAGCTTAAGAGGTTTGCGGCAAGAAGTTCATGTGCTCCTCCGGCTGAAGGTCGAGATCTATAGTGCGAGACGTCCGACCTTCAATTACATGTAAAAAACAAAAAATAGACCATACAAGCTCAAAATTTGAAGAAAAAAAGTTAGCATTTCTTGAAGACAAAAAAATATGGATGCGAAGTTCATATTCTCTGCCGTGGATATAACGAAGAAGTTCGATGTTTTTAAAAACCTCCAATTTTCACTTTTCTAAAAATACACAATGAAGTTCAAATAAAAAAGGTGGAGCGGTTCAATAGCTATAAAAATCTCAGATATTTTCGCGTAACCGAGAGAAGTTCACATTCTACACGATGTGCATTTGTGTGAAAAAAAGAGAATGGAAAAGCAAAGGGTAAAAGTTTTGTTTCTAGAAGTTCAAGTACTCGGTCCGAGAAAAATTCAAATTTCTTATGAGAGAGGTTGAACAAAAATACGTGACAGAAGTTCAAGATGAAAACAGCGAGAAGTTCAACTACTACACGGAATTTGTTTCACGTAAGAATATATGAATAGAAAACAAAGAGCTTACAAGGTTTGCGGCAAGAAGATCACATGCTCCTCCAGCTGAAGGTCAAGATCTATAGTGCGAGACGTCCGACCTTCAATTACATGTAAAAAACAAAAAATAGAGCATAGAAGCTCAAAATTTGAAGAACAAAAGTGAGCATTTCTTGAAGACAAATTAATATGGATGCGAAGTTCATATTCTCTGCCGTGGATATAACGAAGAAGTTCGATGTTTTTAAAAACCTCCAATTTTTACATTTCTAAAAATACACAATGAAGTTCGAATAGAAAAGGTGGAGCGGTTCAATAGCTATAAAAAACTCAGATATTTTTGCGTAACCGAGAGAAGTTCACGTACTACACGATGTTCATTTGTGTGAAAAAAGAGAATGGAAAAGCAAGTTTCTAGAAGTTCAAGTACTCGGTCCGAGAAAAATTCAAAATTCTTGTGAGAGAGGTTGAACAAAAATACGTGACAGAAGTTCAAGATGAAAACAGCGAGAAGTTTAACTACTACACGGAATGCGTTTCACGTTAGAATATATGAATAGAAAACAAAGAGCTTACAAGGTTTGCGGCAAGAAGTTCACGTGCTCCTCCGGCTGAAGGTCAAGATCTATAGTGCGAGACGTCCGACCTTCAATTACATGTAAAAAACAAAAAATAGAGCATAGAAGCTCAAAATTTGAAGAAAAAAGTGAGCATTTCTTGAAGACAAAAAAATATGGATGCGAAGTTCATATTCTCTGACGTGGATATAACGAAGAAGTTCAATGTTTTTAAAAACCTCCAATTTTCACATTCCTAAAAATACACAATGAAGTTCAAATAAAAAAGGTGGAGCGGTTCAATAGCTATAAAAAACTCATATATTTTCGCGTAACCGAGAGAAGTTCACGTACTACACGATGTGCATTTGTGTGAAAAAAAAAGAATGGAAAAGCAAAGGGTAAAAGTTTTGTTTCTAGAAGTTCAAGTACTTGGTCCGAGAAAAATTCAAAATTCTTGTGAGAGAGGTTGAACAAAAATACATGACAGAAGTTCAAGATGAAAACAGCGAGAAGTTCAACTACTACACGGAATGCGTTTCACGTAAGAATATATGAATAGAAAACAAAGAGCTTACAAGGTTTGCGGCAAGAAGTTCACGTGCTCCTCCAGCTGAAGGTCAAGATCTATAGTGCGAGACGTCCGACCTTCAATTACATGTAAAAAACAAAAAATAGAGCATAGAAGCTCAAAATTTGAAGAACAAAAGTGAGCATTTCTTGAAGACAAATTAATATGGATGCGAAGTTCATATTCTCTGCCGTGGATATAACGAAGAAGTTCGATGTTTTTAAAAACCTCCAATTTTTACATTTCTAAAAATACACAATGAAGTTCGAATAGAAAAGGTGGAGCGGTTCAATAGCTATAAAAAACTCAGATATTTTTGCGTAACCGAGAGAAGTTCACGTACTACACGATGTTCATTTGTGTGAAAAAAGAGAATGGAAAAGCAAGTTTCTAGAAGTTCAAGTACTCCGTCCGAGAAAAATTCAAAATTCTTGTGAGAGAGGTTGAACAAAAATACGTGACAGAAGTTCAAGATGAAAACAGCGAGAAGTTTAACTACTACACGGAATGCGTTTCACGTTAGAATATATGAATAGAAAACAAAGAGCTTACAAGGTTTGCGGCAAGAAGTTCACGTGCTCCTCCGGCTGAAGGTCAAGATCTATAGTGCGAGACGTCCGACCTTCAATTACATGTAAAAAACAAAAAATAGAGCATAGAAGCTCAAAATTTGAAGAAAAAAGTGAGCATTTCTTGAAGACAAAAAAATATGGATGCGAAGTTCATATTCTCTGACGTGGATATAACGAAGAAGTTCAATGTTTTTAAAAACCTCCAATTTTCACATTCCTAAAAATACACAATGAAGTTCAAATAAAAAAGGTGGAGCGGTTCAATAGCTATAAAAAACTCATATATTTTCGCGTAACCGAGAGAAGTTCACGTACTACACGATGTGCATTTGTGTGAAAAAAAAAGAATGGAAAAGCAAAGGGTAAAAGTTTTGTTTCTAGAAGTTCAAGTACTTGGTCCGAGAAAAATTCAAAATTCTTGTGAGAGAGGTTGAACAAAAATACGTGACAGAAGTTCAAGATGAAAACAGCGAGAAGTTCAACTACTACACGGAATGCGTTTCACGTAAGAATATATGAATAGAAAACAAAGAGCTTACAAGGTTTGCGGCAAGAAGTTCACGTGCTCCTCCGGCTGAAGATCAAGATCTATAGTGCGAGACGTCCGACCTTCAATTACATGTAAAAAACAAAAAAATAGGGCATAGAAGCTCAAAATTTGAAGAAAAAAAGTGAGCATTTCTTGAAGACAAAAAAATATGGATGTGAAGTTCATATTCTCTGCCGCGGATGTAACGAAGAAGTTCGATGTTTTTAAAAAACTCCAATTTTCACATTTCTAAAAATACACAATGAAGTTCAAATAAAAAAGGTGGAGCGGTTCAGTAGATATAAAAAACTCATATATTTTCGCATAACCGAGAGAAGTTCACGTACTACACAATGTGCATTTGTGTGAAAAAAAAGAGAATGGAAAAGCAAAGGTTTAAAGTTTTGTTTCTAGAAGTTCAAGTACTCGGTCCGAGAAAAATTCAAAATTCTTGTGAGAGAGGTTGAACAAAAATACGTGACAGAAGTTCAAGATGAAAACAGCGAGAAGTTCAACTACTACACGGAATGCGTTTCACGTAAGAATTTATGAATAGAAACCAAAGAGCTTACATGGTTTGTGGCAAGAAGTTCACGTGCTCCTCCAGCTGAAGGTCAAGATCTATAGTGCGAGACGTCCGACCTTCAATTACATGTAAAAAACAAAAAATAGAGCATACAAGCTCAAAATTTGAAGAAAAAAAGTGAGCATTTTTTGAAGACAAAAAAATATGGATGCGAAGTTCATATTCTCTGCCGTGGATATAACGAAGAGGTTCGATGTTTTTAAAAACGTCCAATTTTCGCATTTCTAAAAATACAAAATGAAGTTCAAATAAAAAAGGTGGAGCGGTTCAATAGCTATAAAAAACTCAGATATTTTCGCGTAACCGAGAGAAGTTCACGTACTACACGATGTGCATTTGTGTGAAAAAAAGAGAATGGAAACGCAAAGGGTAAAAGTTTTGTTTCTAGAAGTTCAAGTACTCGGTCCGAGAAAAATTCAAATTTCTTATGAGAGAGGTTGAACAAAAATACGGGACAGAAGTTCAAGATGAAAACAGCGAGAAGTTCAACTACTACACGGAATGCGTTTCACGTAAGAATATATGAATAGAAAACAAAGAGCTTACAAGGTTTGCGGCAAGAAGTTCACGTGCTCCTCCAGCTGAAGGTCAAGATCTATAGTGCGAGACGTTCGACCTTCAATTACATGTAAAAAACAAAAAATAGAGCATAGAAGCTCAAAATTTGAAGAAAAAAAGTGAGCATTTCTTGAAGACAAAAAAATATGGATGCGAAGTTCATATTCTCTGCCGTGGATATAACGAAGAAGTTCGATGTTTTTAAAAACCTCCAATTTTCACATTTCTAAAAATACACAATGAAGTTCAAATAAAAAAGGTGGAGCGGTTCAATAGCTATAAAAAACTCAAATATTTTCGCGTAACCGAGAGAAGTTCACGTACTACACGATGTGCATTTGTGTGAAAAAAAAGAGAATGGAAAAGCAAAGGGTTAAAGTTTTGTTTCTAGAAGTTCAAGTACTCGGTCCGAGAAAAATTCAAAATTCTTGTGAGATAGGTTGAACAAAAATACGTGACAGAAGTTCAAGATGAAAACAGCGAGAAGTTCAACTACCACACGGAATGCATTTCACGTAAGAATATATGAATAGAAAACAAAGAGCTTAAGAGGTTTGCGGCAAGAAGTTCACGTGCTCCTCCGGCTGAAGGTCGAGATCTATAGTGCGAGACGTCCGACCTTCAATTACATGTGAAAAACAAAAAATAGAGCATACAAGCTCAAAATTTGAAGAAAAAAAGTGAGCATTTCTTGAAGACAAAAAAATATGGATGCGAAGTTCATATTCTCTGCCGTGGATATAACAAAGAAGTTCGATGTTTTTAAAAAACCTCCAATTATCACATTTCTAAAAATACACAATGAAGTTCAAATAAAAAAGGTGGAGCGGTTCAATAGCTATAAAAAACTCAAATATTTTTGCGTAACCGAGAGAAGTTCACGTACTACACGATGTGCATTTGTGTGAAAAAAAAGAGAACGAAAAAGCAAAGGGTTAAAGTTTTGTTTCTAGAAGTTCAAGTACTCGGTCCGAGAAAAATTCAAAATTCTTGTGAGAGAGGTTGAACAAAAATACGTGACAGAAGTTCAAGATGAAAACAGCGAGAAGTTCAACTACCACACGGAATGCGTTTCACGTAAGAATATATGAATAGAAAACAAAGAGCTTACAAGGTTTGCGGCAAGAAGTTCACGTGCTCCTCCGGCTGAAGGTCAAGATCTATAGTGCGAGACGTCCGACCTTCAATTACATGTAAAAAATAAAAAAATAGAGCATAGAAGCTCAAAATTTGAAGAAAATAAGTGAGCATTTCTTGAAGACAAAAAAATATGGATGCGAAGTTCATATTCTCTGCCGCAGATATAACGAAGAAGTTCGATGTTTTTAAAAACGTCCAATTTTCACATTTCTAAAAATACACAATGAAGTTCAAATAAAAAAGGTGGAGCGGTTCAATAGCTATAAAAAACTCAAATATTTTCGCGTAACCGAGAGAAGTTCACGTACTACACGATGTGCATTTGTGTGAAAAAAAAGAGAATGGAAAAGCAAAGGGTTAAAGTTTTGTTTCTAGAAGTTCAAGTACTCGGTCCGAGAAAAATTCAAAATTCTTGTGAGAGAGGTTGAACAAAAATACGTGACAGAAGTTCAAGATGAAAACAGCGAGAAGTTCAACTACCACACGGAATGCGTTTCACGTAAGAATATATGAATAGAAAACAAAGAGCTTAAGAGGTTTGCGGCAAGAAGTTCACGTGCTCCTCCGGCTGAAGGTCGAGATCTATAGTGCGAGACGTCCGACCTTCAATTACATGTAAAAAACAAAAAATAGAGCATACAAGCTCAAAATTTGAAGAAAAAAAGTGAGCATTTCTTGAAGACAAAAAAATATGGATGCGAAGTTCATATTCTCTGCCGCGGATATAACGAAGAAGTTCGATGTTTTTAAAAAACCTCCAATTATCACATTTCTAAAAATACACAATGAAGTTCAAATAAAAAAGGTGGAGCGGTTCAATAGCTATAAAAAACTCAGATATTTTCGCGTAATCGAGAGAAGTTCACGTACTACACGATGTGCATTTGTGTGAAAAAAATAGAATGGAAAATCAAAGGGTAAAAGTTTTGTTTCTAGAAGTTCAAGTACTCGGTCCGAGAAAAATTCAAAATTCTTGTGAGAGAGGTTGAACAAAAATACGTGACAGAAGTTCAAGATGAAAACAGCGAGAAGTTCAACTACTACACGGAATGCGTTTCACGTAAGAATATATGAATAGAAAACAAAGAGCTTACAAGGTTTGCGGCAAGAAGTTCACGTGCTCCTCCGGCTGAAGGTCAAGATCTATAGTGCGAGACGTCCGACCTTCAATTACATGTAAAAAACAAAAAATAGAGCATAGAAGCTCAAAATTTGAAGAAAAAAAGCGAGCATTTCTTGAAGACAAAAAACATATGGATGCGAAGTTCATATTCTCTGCCACGGATATAACGAAGAAGTTCGATGTTTTTAAAAACCTCCAATTTTCACATTTCTAAAAATACACAATGAAGTTCAAATAAAAAAGGTGGAGCGGTTCAATAGCTATAAAAAACTCAGATATTTTCGCGTAACCGAGAGAAGTTCACCTACTACACGATGTGCATTTGTGTGAAAAAAAAGAGAATGGAAAAGCAAAGGGTTAAAGTTTTGTTTCTAGAAGTTCAAGTACTCGGTCCGAGAAAAATTCAAAATTCTTGTGAGATAGGTTGAACAAAAATACGTGACAGAAGTTCAAGATGAAAACAGCGAGAAGTTCAACTACCACACGGAATGCATTTCACGTAAGAATATATGAATAGAAAACAAAGAGCTTAAGAGGTTTGCGGCAAGAAGTTCACGTGCTCCTCCGGCTGAAGGTCGAGATCTATAGTGCGAGACGTCCGACCTTCAATTACATGTAAAAAACAAAAAATAGAGCATACAAGCTCAAAATTTGAAGAAAAAAAGTGAGCATTTCTTGAAGACAAAAAAATATGGATGCGAAGTTCATATTCTCTGCCGTGGATATAACGAAGAAGTTTGATGTTTTTAAAAAACCTCCAATTATCACATTTCTAAAAATACACAATGAAGTTCAAATAAAAAAGGTGGAGCGGTTCAATAGCTATAAAAAACTCAAATATTTTTGCGTAACCGAGAGAAGTTCACGTACTACACGATGTGCATTTGTGTGAAAAAAAAGAGAACGAAAAAGAAAAGGGTTAAAGTTTTGTTTCTAGAAGTTCAAGTACTCGGTCCGAGAAAAATTCAAAATTCTTGTGAGAGAGGTTGAACAAAAATACGTGACAGAAGTTCAAGATGAAAACAGCGAGAAGTTCAACTACCACACGGAATGCGTTTCACGTAAGAATATATGAATAGAAAACAAAGAGCTTACAAGGTTTGCGGCAAGAAGTTCACGTGCTCCTCCGGCTGAAGGTCAAGATCTATAGTGCGAGACGTCCGACCTTCAATTACATGTAAAAAATAAAAAAAATAGAGCATAGAAGCTCAAAATTTGAAGAAAAAAAGTGAGCATTTCTTGAAGACAAAAAAATATGGATGCGAAGTTCATATTCTCTGCCGCAGATATAACGAAGAAGTTCGATGTTTTTAAAAACGTCCAATTTTCACATTTCTAAAAATACACAATGAAGTTCAAATAAAAAAGGTGGAGCGGTTCAATAGCTATAAAAAACTCAGATATTTTCGCGTAACCGAGAGAAGTTCACGTACTACACGATGTGCATTTGTGTGAAAAAAAAGAGAATGGAAAAGCAAAGGGTTAAAGTTTTGTTTCTAGAAGTTCAAGTACTCGGTCCGAGAAAAATTCAAAATTCTTGTGAGAGAGGTTGAACAAAAATACGTGACAGAAGTTCAAGATGAAAACAGCGAGAAGTTCAACTACCACACGGAATGCGTTTCACGTAAGAATATATGAATAGAAAACAAAGAGCTTAAGAGGTTTGCGGCAAGAAGTTCACGTGCTCCTCCGGCTGAAGGTCGAGATCTATAGTGCGAGACGTCCGACCTTCAATTACATGTAAAAAACAAAAAATAGAGCATACAAGCTCAAAATTTGAAGAAAAAAAGTGAGCATTTCTTGAAGACAAAAAAATATGGATGCGAAGTTCATATTCTCTGCCGCGGATATAACGAAGAAGTTCGATGTTTTTAAAAAACCTCCAATTATCACATTTCTAAAAATACACAATGAAGTTCAAATAAAAAAGGTGGAGCGGTTCAATAGCTATAAAAAACTCAGATATTTTCGCGTAATCGAGAGAAGTTCACGTACTACACGATGTGCATTTGTGTGAAAAAAATAGAATGGAAAATCAAAGGGTAAAAGTTTTGTTTCTAGAAGTTCAAGTACTCGGTCCGAGAAAAATTCAAAATTCTTGTGAGAGAGGTTGAACAAAAATACGTGACAGAAGTTCAAGATGAAAACAGCGAGAAGTTCAACTACTACACGGAATGCGTTTCACGTAAGAATATATGAATAGAAAACAAAGAGCTTACAAGGTTTACGGCAAGAAGTTCACGTGCTCCTCCGGCTGAAGGTCAAGATCTATAGTGCGAGACGTCCGACCTTCAATTACATGTAAAAAACAAAAAATAGAGCATAGAAGCTCAAAATTTGAAGAAAAAAAGTGAGCATTTCTTGAAGACAAAAAACATATGGATGCGAAGTTCATATTCTCTGCCACGGATATAACGAAGAAGTTCGATGTTTTTAAAAACCTCCAATTTTCACATTTCTAAAAATACACAATGATGTTCAAATAAAAAAGGTGGAGCGGTTCAATAGCTATAAAAAACTCAGATATTTTCGCGTAACCGAGAGAAGTTCACCTACTACACGATGTGCATTTGTGTGAAAAAAATAGAATGGAAAAGCAAAGGGTTAAAGTTTTGTTTCTAGAAGTTCAAGTACTCGGTCCGAGAAAAATTCAAAATTCTTGTGAGAGAGGTTGAACAAAAATACGTGATAGAAGTTCAAGATGAAAACAGCGAGAAGTTCAACTACCACACGGAATGCGTTTCACGTAAGAATATATGAATAGAAAACAAAGAGCTTACAAGGTTTGCGGCAAGAAGTTCACGTGCTCCTCCGGCTGAAGGTCAAGATCTATAGTGCGAGACGTCCGACCTTCAATTACATGTAAAAAATAAAAAAATAGAGCATAGAAGCTCAAAATTTGAAGAAAAAAAGTGAGCATTTCTTGAAGACAAAAAAAATATGGATGCGAGGTTCATATTCTCTGCCGCAGAAATAACGAAGAAGTTCGATGTTTTTAAAAACGTCCAATTTTCACATTTCTAAAAATACACAATGAAGTTCAAATAAAAAAGGTGGAGCGGTTCAATAGCTATAAAAAACTCAAATATTTTCGCGTAACAGAGAGAAGTTCACGTACTACACGATGTGCATTTGTGTGAAAAAAAAGAGAATGGAAAAGCAAAGGGTAAAAGTTTTGTTTCTAGAAGTTCAAGTACTCGGTCCGAGAAAAATTCAAAATTCTTGTGAGAGAGGTTGAACAAAAATACGTGACAGAAGTTCAAGATGAAAACAGCGAGAAGTTCAACTACCACACGGAATGCGTTTCACGTAAGAACATATGAATAGAAAACAAAGAGCTTACGAGGTTTGCGGCAAGAAGTTCACGTGCTCCTCCGGCTGAAGGTCGAGATCTATAGTGCGAGACGTCCGACCTTCAATTACATGTAAAAAACAAAAAATAGAGCATACAAGCTCAAAATTTGAAGAAAAAAAGTGAGCATTTCTTGAAGACAAAAAAAATATGGATGCGAAGTTCATATTCTCTGCCGCGGATATAACGAAGAAGTTCGATGTTTTTAAAAAACCTCCAATTATCACATTTCTAAAAATACACAATGAAGTTCAAATAAAAAAGGTGGAGCGGTTCAATAGCTATAAAAAACTCAGATATTTTCGCGTAACCGAGAGAAGTTCACGTACTACACGATGTGCATTTGTGTGAAAAAAAGAGAATGGAAAATCAAAGGGTAAAAGTTTTGTTTCTAGAAGTTCAAGTACTCGGTCCGAGAAAAATTCAAAATTCTTGTGAGAGAGGTTGAACAAAAATACGTGACAGAAGTTCAAGATGAAAACAGCGAGAAGTTCAACTACTACACGGAATGCGTTTCACGTAAGAATATATGAATAGAAAACAAAGAGCTTACAAGGTTTGCGGCAAGAAGTTCACGTGCTCCTCTGGTTGAAGGTCAAGATCTATAGTGCGAGACGTCCGACCTTCAATTACATGTAAAAAACAAAAAATAGAGCATAGAAGCTCAAAATTTGAAGAAAAAAAGCGAGCATTTCTGAAGACAAAAAACATATGGATGCGAAGTTCATATTCTCTGCCACGGATATAACGAAGAAGTTCGATGTTTTTAAAAACCTCCAATTTTCACATTTCTAAAAATACACAATGATGTTCAAATAAAAAAGGTGGAGCGGTTCAATAGCTATAAAAAACTCAGATATTTTCGCGTAACCGAGAGAAGTTCACCTACTACACGATGTGCATTTGTGTGAAAAAAATAGAATGGAAAAGCAAAGGGTTAAAGTTTTGTTTCTAGAAGTTCAAGTACTCGGTCCGAGAAAAATTCAAAATTCTTGTGAGAGAGGTTGAACAAAAATACGTGATAGAAGTTCAAGATGAAAACAGCGAGAAGTTCAACTACCACACGGAATGCGTTTCACGTAAGAATATATGAATAGAAAACAAAGAGCTTACAAGGTTTGCGGCAAGAAGTTCACGTGCTCCTCCGGCTGAAGGTCAAGATCTATAGTGCGAGACGTCCGACCTTCAATTACATGTAAAAAATAAAAAAATAGAGCATAGAAGCTCAAAATTTGAAGAAAAAAAGTGAGCATTTCTTGAAGACAAAAAAAATATGGATGCGAAGTTCATATTCTCTGCCGCAGATATAACGAAGAAGTTCGATGTTTTTAAAAACGTCCAATTTTCACATTTCTAAAAATACACAATGAAGTTCAAATAAAAAAGGTGGAGCGGTTCAATAGCTATAAAAAACTCAAATAGTTTCTCGTAACCGAGAGAAGTTCACGTACTACACGATGTGCATTTGTGTGAAAAAAAAAGAGAATGGAAAAGCAAAGGGTTAAAGTTTTGTTTCTAGAAGTTCAAGTACTCGGTCCGAGAAAAATTCAAAATTCTTGTGAGAGAGGTTGAACAAAAATACGTGACAGAAGTTCAAGATGAAAACAGCGAGAAGTTCAACTACCACACGGAATGCGTTTCACGTAAGAATATATGAATAGAAAACAAAGAGCTTAAGAGGTTTGCGGCAAGAAGTTCACGTGCTCCTCCGGCTGAAGGTCGAGATCTATAGTGCGAGACGTCCGACCTTCAATTACATGTAAAAAACAAAAAATAGAGCATACAAGCTCAAAATTTGAAGAAAAAAAGTGAGCATTTCTTGAAGACAAAAAAAATATGGATGCGAAGTTCATATTCTCTGCCGCGGATATAACGAAGAAGTTCGATGTTTTTAAAAAACCTCCAATTATCACATTTCTAAAAATACACAATGAAGTTCAAATAAAAAAGGTGGAGCGGTTCAATAGCTATAAAAACCTCAGATATTTTCGCATAACCGAGAGAAGTTCACGTACTACACGATGTGCATTTGTGTGAAAAAAAGAGATTGGAAAATCAAAGGGTAAAAGTTTTGTTTCTAGAAGTTCAAGTACTCGGTCCGAGAAAAATTCAAAATTCTTGTGAGAGAGGTTGAACAAAAATACGTGACAGAAGTTCAAGATGAAAACAGCGAGAAGTTCAACTACTACACGGAATGCGTTTCACGTAAGAATATATGAATAGAAAACAAAGAGCTTACAAGGTTTGCGGCAAGAAGTTCACGTGCTCCTCCGGCTGAAGGTCAAGATCTATAGTGCGAGACGTCCGACCTTCAATTACATGTAAAAAACAAAAAATAGAGCATAGAAGCTCAAAATTTGAAGAAAAAAGCGAGCATTTCTTGAAGACAAAAAACATATGGATGCGAAGTTCATATTCTCTGCCACGGATATAACGAAGAAGTTCGATGTTTTTAAAAACCTCCAATTTTCACATTTCTAAAAATACACAATGATGTTCAAATAAAAAATGTGGAGCGGTTCAATAGCTATAAAAAACTCAGATATTTTCGCGTAACCGAGAGAAGTTCACCTACTACACGATGTGCATTTGTGTGAAAAAAATAGAATGGAAAAGCAAAGGGTTAAAGTTTTGTTTCTAGAAGTTCAAGTACTCGGTCCGAGAAAAATTCAAAATTCTTGTGAGAGAGGTTGAACAAAAATACGTGATAGAAGTTCAAGATGAAAACAGCGAGAAGTTCAACTACCACACGAAATGCGTTTCACGTAAGAATATATGAATAGAAAACAAAGAGCTTACAAGGTTTGCGGCAAGAAGTTCACGTGCTCCTCCGGCTGAAGGTCAAGATCTATAGTGCGAGACGTCCGACCTTCAATTACATGTAAAAAATAAAAAAATAGAGCATAGAAGCTCAAAATTTGAAGAAAAAAAGTGAGCATTTCTTGAAGACAAAATAAATATGGATGCGAAGTTCATATTCTCTGCCGCAGATATAACGAAGAAGTTCGATGTTTTTAAAAACATCCAATTTTCACATTTCTAAAAATACACAATGAAGTTCAAATAAAAAAGGTGGAGCGGTTCAATAGCTATAAAAAACTCAAATATTTTCGCGTAACCGAGAGAAGTTCACGTACTACACGATGTGCATTTGTGTGAAAAAAAAGAGAATGGAAAAGCAAAGGGTTAAAGTTTTGTTTCTAGAAGTTCAAGTACTCGGTCCGAGAAAAATTCAAAATTCTTGTGAGAGAGGTTGAACAAAAATACGTGACAGAAGTTCAAGATGAAAACAGCGAGAAGTTCAACTACCACACGGAATGCGTTTCACGTAAGAATATATGAATAGAAAACAAAGAGCTTAAGAGGTTTGCGGCAAGAAGTTCACGTGCTCCTCCGGCTGAAGGTCGAGATCTATAGTGCGAGACGTCCGACCTTCAATTACATGTAAAAAACAAAAAATAGAGCATACAAGCTCAAAATTTGAAGAAAAAAAGTGAGCATTTCTTGAAGACAAAAAAAATATGGATGCGAAGTTCATATTCTCTGCCGCGGATATAACGAAGAAGTTCGATGTTTTTAAAAAACCTCCAATTATCACATTTCTAAAAATACACAATGAAGTTCAAATAAAAAAGGTGGAGCGGTTCAATAGCTATAAAAACCTCAGATATTTTCGCGTAACCGAGAGAAGTTCACGTACTACACGATGTGCATTTGTGTGAAAAAAAGAGATTGGAAAATCAAAGGGTAAAAGTTTTGTTTCTAGAAGTTCAAGTACTCGGTCCGAGAAAAATTCAAAATTCTTGTGAGAGAGGTTGAACAAAAATACGTGACAGAAGTTCAAGATGAAAACAGCGAGAAGTTCAACTACTACACGGAATGCGTTTCACGTAAGAATATATGAATAGAAAACAAAGAGCTTACAAGGTTTGCGGCAAGAAGTTCACGTGCTCCTCCGGCTGAAGGTCAAGATCTATAGTGCGAGACGTCCGACCTTCAATTACATGTAAAAAACAAAAAATAGAGCATAGAAGCTCAAAATTTGAAGAAAAAAGCGAGCATTTCTTGAAGACAAAAAACATATGGATGCGAAGTTCATATTCTCTGCCACGGATATAACGAAGAAGTTCGATGTTTTTAAAAACCTCCAATTTTCACATTTCTAAAAATACACAATGATGTTCAAATAAAAAATGTGGAGCGGTTCAATAGCTATAAAAAACTCAGATATTTTCGCGTAACCGAGAGAAGTTCACCTACTACACGATGTGCATTTGTGTGAAAAAAATAGAATGGAAAAGCAAAGGGTTAAAGTTTTGTTTCTAGAAGTTCAAGTACTCGGTCCGAAAAAAATTCAAAATTCTTGTGAGAGAGGTTGAACAAAAATACGTGATAGAAGTTCAAGATGAAAACAGCGAGAAGTTCAACTACCACACGGAATGCGTTTCACGTAAGAATATATGAATAGAAAACAAAGAGCTTACAAGGTTTGCGGCAAGAAGTTCACGTGCTCCTCCGGCTGAAGGTCAAGATCTATAGTGCGAGACGTCCGACCTTCAATTACATGTAAAAAATAAAAAAATAGAGCATAGAAGCTCAAAATTTGAAGAAACAAAGTGAGCATTTCTTGAAGACAAAAAAAATATGGATGCGAAGTTCATATTCTCTGCCGCAGATATAACGAAGAAGTTCGATGTTTTTAAAAACATCCAATTTTCACATTTCTAAAAATACACAATGAAGTTCAAATAAAAAAGGTGGAGCGGTTCAATAGCTATAAAAAACTCAAATATTTTCGCGTAACCGAGAGAAGTTCACGTACTACACGATGTGCATTTGTGTGAAAAAAAAGAGAATGGAAAAGCAAAGGGTTAAAGTTTTGTTTCTAGAAGTTCAAGTACTCGGTCCGAGAAAAATTCAAAATTCTTGTGAGAGAGGTTGAACAAAAATACGTGACAGAAGTTCAAGATGAAAACAGCGAGAAGTTCAACTACCACACGGAATGCGTTTCACGTAAGAATACATGAATAGAAAACAAAGAGCTTAAGAGGTTTGCGGCAAGAAGTTCACGTGCTCCTCCGGCTGAAGGTCGAGATCTATAGTGCGAGACGTCCGACCTTCAATTACATGTAAAAAACAAAAAATAGAGCATACAAGCTCAAAATTTGAAGAAAAAAAGTGAGCATTTCTTGAAGACAAAAAAAATATGGATGCGAAGTTCATATTCTCTGCCGCGGATATAACGAAGAAGTTCGATGTTTTTAAAAAACCTCCAATTATCACATTTCTAAAAATACACAATGAAGTTCAAATAAAAAAGGTGGAGCGGTTCAATAGCTATAAAAAACTCAGATATTTTCGCGTAACCGAGAGAAGTTCACGTACTACACGATGTGCATTTGTGTGAAAAAAAGAGAATGGAAAATCAAAGGGTAAAAGTTTTGTTTCTAGAAGTTCAAGTACTCGGTCCGAGAAAAATTCAAAATTCTTGTGAGAGAGGTTGAACAAAAATACGTGACAGAAGTTCAAGATGAAAACAGCGAGAAGTTCAACTACTACACGGAATGCGTTTCACGTAAGAATATATGAATAGAAAACAAAGAGCTTACAAGGTTTGCGGCAAGAAGTTCACGTGCTCCTCTGGTTGAAGGTCAAGATCTATAGTGCGAGACGTCCGACCTTCAATTACATGTAAAAAACAAAAAATAGAGCATAGAAGCTCAAAATTTGAAGAAAAAAAGCGAGCATTTCTGAAGACAAAAAACATATGGATGCGAAGTTCATATTCTCTGCCACGGATATAACGAAGAAGTTCGATGTTTTTAAAAACCTCCAATTTTCACATTTCTAAAAATACACAATGATGTTCAAATAAAAAAGGTGGAGCGGTTCAATAGCTATAAAAAACTCAGATATTTTCGCGTAACCGAGAGAAGTTCACCTACTACACGATGTGCATTTGTGTGAAAAAAATAGAATGGAAAAGCAAAGGGTTAAAGTTTTGTTTCTAGAAGTTCAAGTACTCGGTCCGAGAAAAATTCAAAATTCTTGTGAGAGAGGTTGAACAAAAATACGTGATAGAAGTTCAAGATGAAAACAGCGAGAAGTTCAACTACCACACGGAATGCGTTTCACGTAAGAATATATGAATAGAAAACAAAGAGCTTACAAGGTTTGCGGCAAGAAGTTCACGTGCTCCTCCGGCTGAAGGTCAAGATCTATAGTGCGAGACGTCCGACCTTCAATTACATGTAAAAAAACAAAAAATAGAGCATACAAGCTCAAAATTTGAAGAAAAAAAGTGAGCATTTCTTGAAGACAAAAAAAATATGGATGCGAATTTCATATTCTCTGCCGCGGATATAACGAAGAAGTTCGATGTTTTTAAAAACCTCCAATTTTCACATTTCTAAAAATACACAATGAAGTTCAAATAAAAAAGGTGGAGCGGTTCAATAGCTATAAAAAACTCAGATATTTTCGCGTAACCGAGAGAAGTTCACGTACTACACGATGTGCATTATTGTGAAAAAAGAGAATGGAAAAGCAAAGGGTAAAAGTATTGTTTCTAGAAGTTCAAGTACTCGGTCCGAGAAAAATTCAAAATTCTTGTGAGAGAGGTTGAACAAAAAATACGTGACAGAAGTTCAAGATGAAAATAGCGAGAAGTTCAACTACTACACGGAATGCGTTTCACGTAAGAATATATGAATAGAAAACAAAGAGCTTACAAGGTTTGCGGCAAGAAGTTCACGTGCTCCTCCGGCTGAAGGTCAAGATCTATATTGCGAGATGTCCGACCTTCAATTACATGTAAAAAACAAAAAATAGAGCATAGAAGCTCAAAATTTTAAGAAAAAAAGTGAGCATTTCTTGAAGACAAAAAGAATATGGATGCGAAGTTCATATTCTCTGCCGCTGATATAACGAAGAAGTTCGATGTTTTTAAAAAACCTCCAATTTTCACATTTCTAAAAATACACAATGAAGTTCAAATAAAAAAGGTGGAGCGGTTCAATAGCTATTAAAAACTCAGATATTTTCGCGTAACCGAGAGAAGTTCACGTACTACACGATGTGCATTTGTGTGAAAAAAAGAGAATGGAAAAGCAAAGGGTAAAAGTTTTGTTTCTAGAAGTTCAAGTACTCAGTCCGAGAAAAATTCGAAATTCTTGTGAGAGAGGCTGAACAAAAATACGTGACAGAAGTTCAAGATGAAAACAGCGAGAAGATCAACTACTACACGGAATGCGTTTCACGTAAGAATATATGAATAGAAAACTAAGAGCTTACAAGGTTTGCGGCAAGAAGTTCACGTGCTCCTCCGGCTGAAGGTCAAGATCTATAGTGCGAGACGTCCGACCTTCAGTTACATGTAAAAAACAAAAAATAGAGCATAGAAGCTCAAAATTTGAAGAAAAAAAGTGAGCATTTCTTGAAGACAAAAAAAATATGGATGCGAAGTTCATATTCTCTGCCGCGGATATAACGAAGAAGTTCGATGTTTTTAAAAACCTCCAATTTTCACATTTCTAAAAATACACAATGAAGTTCAAATAAAAAAGGTGGAGCGGTTCAATAGCTATAAAAAACTCAGATATTTTCGCGTAACCGAGAGAAGTTCACGTACTACACGATGTGCATTTGTGTGAAAAAAAGAGAATGGAAAAGCAAAGGGTTAAAGTTTTGTTTCTAGAAGTTCAAGTACTCGGTCCGAGAAAAATTCAAAATTCTTGTGAGAGAGGTTGAACAAAAATACGTGACAGAAGTTCAAGATGAAAACAGCGAGAAGTTCAACTACCACACGGAATGCGTTTCACGTAAGAATATATGAATAGAAAACAAAGAGCTTAAGAGGTTTGCGGCAAGAAGTTCACGTGCTCCTCCGGCTGAAGGTCGAGATCTATAGTGCGAGACGTCCGACCTTCAATTACATGTAAAAAACAAAAAATAGAGCATACAAGCTCAAAATTTGAAGAAAAAAAGTGAGCATTTCTTGAAGACAAAAAAAATATGGATGCGAAGTCCATATTCTCTACCGCGGATATAACGAAGAAGTTCGATGTTTTTAAAAAACCTCCAATTATCACATTTCTAAAAATACAGAATGAAGTTCAAATAAAAAAGGTGGACGGTTCAATAGCTATAAAAAACTCAGATATTTTCGCGTAACCGAGAGAAGTTCACGTACTACACGATGTGCATTTGTGTGAAAAAAAGAGAATGGAAAAGCAAAGGGTAAATGTTTTGTTTCTAGAAGTTCAAGTACTCGGTCCGAGAAAAATTCAAAATTCTTGTGAGAGAGGTTGAACAAAAATACGTGACAGAAGTTCAAGATGAAAACAGCGAGAAGTTCAACTACTACACGGAATGCGTTTCACGTAAGAATATATGAATAGAAAACAAAGAGCTTGCAAGGTTTGCGGCAAGAAGTTCACGTGCTCCTCCGGCTGAAGGCCAAGATCTATAGTGCGAGACGTCCGACCTTCAATTACATGAAAAAAACAAAAAATAGAGCATAGAAGCTCAAAATTTGAAGAAACAAAGTGAGCATTTCTTGAAGACAAAAAAAATATGGATGCGAAGTTCATATTCTCTGCCGCGGATATAACGAAGAAGTTCGATGTTTTTAAAAACCTCCAATTTTCACATTTCGAAAAATACACAATGAAGTTCAAATAAAAAAGGTGGAGCGGTTCAATAGCTATAAAAAACTCAGATATTTTCGCGTAACCGAGAGAAGTTCACGTACTACACGATGTGCATTTGTGTAAAAAAAGAGAATGGAAAAGCAAAGGGTTAAAGTTTTGTTTCTAGAAGTTCAAGTACTCGGTGCGAGAAAAATTCGAAATTCTTGTGAGAGAGGTTGAACAAAAATACGTGACAGAAGTTCAAGATAAAAACAGCGAGAAGTTCAACTACCACACGGAATGCGTTTCACGTAACAATATATGAATAGAAAACAAAGAGCTTAAGAGGTTTGCGGCAAGAAGCTCACGTGCTCCTCCGGCTGAAGGTCGAGATCTATAGTGCGAGACGTCCGACCTTCAATTACATGTAAAAAACAAAAAATAGAGCATACAAGCTCAAAATTTGAAGAAAAAAAGTGAGCATTTCTTGAAGACAAAAAAAATATGGATGCGAAGTTCATATTCTCTGCCGCGGATATAACGAAGAAGTTCGATGTTTTTAAAAAACCTCCAATTATCACATTTCTAAAAATACACAATGAAGTTCAAATAAAAAAGGTGGAGCGGTTCAATAGCTATAAAAAACTCAGATATTTTCGCGCAACCGAGAGAAGTTCACGTACTACACGATGTGCATTTGTGTGAAAAAAAGAGAATGGAAAAGAAAAGGGTAAAAGTTTTGTTTCTAGAAGTTCAAGTACTCGGTCCGAGAAAAATTCAAAATTCTTGTGAGAGAGGTTGAACAAAAATACGTGACAGAAGTTCAAGATGAAAACAGCGAGAAGTTCAACTACCACACGGAATGCGTTTCACGTAAGAATATATGAATAGAAAACAAAGAGCTTACAAGGTTTGCGGCAAGAAGTTCACGTGCTCCTCCGGCTGAAGGTCAAGATCTATAGTGCGAGACGTCCGACCTTCAATTACATGTCAAAAAACAAAAAATAGAGCATACAAGCTCAAAATTTGAAGAAAAAAAGTGAGCATTTCTTGAAGACAAAAAAAATATGGATGCGAAGTTCATATTCTCTGCCGCGGATATAACGAAGAAGTTCGATGTTTTTAAAAAACCTCCAATTATCACATTTCTAAAAATACACAATGAAGTTCAAATAAAAAAGGTGGAGCGGTTCAATAGCTATAAAAAACTCAGATATTTTCGCGTAACCGAGAGAAGTTCACGTACTACACGATGTGCATTTGTGTGAAAAAAAGAGAATGGAAAAGCAAAGGGTAAATGTTTTGTTTCTAGAAGTTCAAGTACTCGGTCCGAGAAAAATTCAAAATTCTTGTGAGAGAGGTTGAACAAAAATACGTGACAGAAGTTCAAGATGAAAACAGCGAGAAGTTCAACTACTACACGAAATGTGTTTCACGTAAGAATATATGAATAGAAAACAAAGAGCTTACAAGGTTTGCGGCAAGAAGTTCACGTGCTCCTCCGGCTGAAGGTCAAGATCTATAGTGCGAGACGTCCGACCTTCAATTACATGTAAAAAACAAAAAATAGAGCATAGAAGCTCAAAATTTGAAGAAAAAAAGTGAGCATTTCTTGAAGACAAAAAAATATGAATGCGAAGTTCATATTCTCTGCCGCGGATATAACGAAGAAGTTCGATGTTTTTAAAAACCTCCAATTTTCACATTTCTAAAAATACACAATAAAGTTCAAATAAAAAAGGTGGAGCGGTTCAATAGCTATAAAAAACTCAGATATTTTCGCGTAACCGAGAGAAGTTCACGTACTACACGATGTGCATTTGTGTGAAAAAAAAAGAGAATGGAAAAGCAAAGGGTTAAAGTTTTGTTTCTAGAAATTCAAGTACTCGGTCCGAGAAAAATTCAAAATTCTTGTGAGAGAGGTTGAACAAAAATATGTGACAGAAGTTCAAGATGAAAACAACGAGAAGTTCAACTACCACACGGAATGCGTTTCACGTAAGAATATATGAATAGAAAACAAAGAGCTTAAGAGGTTTGCGGCAAGAAGTTCACGTGCTCCTCCGCCTGAAGGTCGAGATCTATAGTGCGAGACGTCCGACCTTCAATTACATGTAAAAAACAAAAAATAGAGCATACAAGCTCAAAATTTGAAGAAAAAAAGTGAGCATTTCTTGAAGACAAAAATAATATGGATGCCAAGTTCATATTCTCTGCCGCGGATATAACGAAGAAGTTCGATGTTTTTAAAAAACCTCCAATTATCACATTTCTAAAAATACACAATGAAGTTCAAATAAAAAAGGTGGAGCGGTTCAATAGCTATAAAAAACTCAGATATTTTCGCGTAACCGAGAGAAGTTCACGTACTACACGATGTGCATTTGTGTGAAAAAAAGAGAATGGAAAAGAAAAGGGTAAAAGTTTTGTTTCTAGAAGTTCAAGTACTCGGTCCGAGAAAAATTCAAAATTCTTGTGAGAGAGGTTGAACAAAAATACGTGACAGAAGTTCAAGATGAAAACAGCGAGAAGTTCAACTACTACACGGAATGCGTTTCACGTAAGAATATATGAATAGAAAACAAAGAGCTTACAAAGTTTGCGGCAAGAAGTTCACGTGCTCCTCCGGCTGAAGGTCAAGATCTATAGTGCGAGACGTCCGACCTTCAATTACATGTAAAAAACAAAAAATAGAGCATAGAAGCTCAAAATTTGAAGAAAAAAAGTGAGCATTTCTTGAAGACAAAAAAATATGGGTGCGTAGTTCATATTCTCTGCCGCGGATATAACGAAGAAGTTCGATGTTTTTAAAAACCTTAATTTTCACATTTCTAAAAATACACAATGAAGTTTAAATAAAAAAGGTGGAGCGGTTCAATAGCTATAAAAAACTCAGATATTTTCGCGTAACCGAGAGAAGTTCACCTACTACACGATGTGCATTTGTGTGAAAAAAGTAGAATGGAAAAGCAAAGGGTTAAAGTTTTGTTTCTAGAAGTTCAAGTACTCGGTCCGAGAAAAATTCAAAATTCTTGTGAGAGAGGTTGAACAAAAATACGTGACAGAAGTTCAAGATGAAAACAGCGAGAAGTTCAACTACCACACGGAATGCGTTTCACGTAAGAATATATGAATAGAAAACAAAGAGCTTACAAGGTTTGCGGCAAGAAGTTCACGTGCTCCTCCGGCTGAAGGTCAAGATCTATAATGCGAGACGTCCGACCTTCAATTACATGTAAAAAAACAAAAAATAGAGCATACAAGCTCAAAATTTGAAGAAAAATAGTGAGCATTTCTTGAAGACAAAAAAAATATGGATGCGAAGTTCATATTCTCTGCCGCGGATATAACGAAGAAGGTCGATGTTTTTAAAAACCTCCAATTTTCACATTTCTAAAAATACACAATGAAGTTCAAATAAAAAAGGTGGAGCGGTTCAATAGCTATAAAAAACTCAGATATTTTCGCGTAACCGAGAGAAGTTCACGTACTACACGATGTGCATTTGTGTGAAAAAAAGAGAATGGAAAAGCAAAGGGTAAAAGTATTGTTTCTAGAAGTTCAAGTACTCGGTCCGAGAAAAATTCAAAATTCTTGTGAGAGAGGTTGGACAAAAAATACGTGACAGAAGTTCAAGATGAAAACAGCGAGAAGTTCAACTACTACACGGAATGCGTTTCACGTAAGAATATATGAATAGAAAACAAAGAGCTTACAAGGTTTGCGGCAAGAAGTTCACGTGCTCCTCCGGCTGAAGGTCAAGATCTATAGTGCGAGATGTCCGACCTTCAATTAGATGTAAAAAACAAAAAATAGAGCATAGAAGCTCAAAATTTGAAGAAAAAAAGTGAGCATTTCTTGAAGACAAAAAAATATGGATGCGAAGTTCATATTCTCTGCCGCGGATATAACGAAGAAGTTCGATGTTTTTAAAAACCTGCAATTTTCACATTTCTAAAAATACACAATGAAGTTCAAATAAAAAAGGTGGAGCGGTTCAATAGCTAGAAAAAACTCAGATATTTTCGCGTAACCGAGAGAAGTTCACGTACTACACGATGTGCATCTGGTTGAAAAAAGAGAGTGGAAAAGCAAAGGGTAAAAGTTTTGTTTCTAGAAGTTCAAGTACTCGGTCCGAGAAAAATTCAAAATTCTTGTGAGAGAGGTTGAACAAAAATACGTGACATAAGTTCAAGATGAAAACAGCGAGAAGTTCAACTACTACACGGAATGCGTTTCACGTAAGAATATATGAATAGAAAACAAAGAGCTTACAAGGTTTGTGGCAAGAAGTTCAAGTACTCCTCCGGCTGAAGGTCAAGATCTATAGTGCGCGACGTCCGACCTTCAATTACATGTAAAAAACAAAAAATAGAGTATAGAAGCTCAAAATTTGAAGAAAAAAAGTGAGCATTTCTTGAAGACAAAAAAAATATGGATGCGAAGTTCATATTCTCTGCCGCAGATATAACGAAGAAGTTCGATGTTTTTAAAAACCTACAATTTTCACATTTCTAAAAATACACAATGAGGTTCAAATAAAAAAGGTGGAGCGGTTCAATAGCTATAAAAAACTCAGATATTTTCGCATAACCGAGAGAAGTTCACGTACTACACGATGAGCATTTGTGTGACAAAAAGAGAATGGAAAAGCAAAGGGTAAAAGTTTTGTTTCTAGAAGTTCAAGTACTCGGTCCGAGAAAAATTCAAAATTCTTGTGAGAGAGGTTGAACAAAAATACGTGACAGAAGTTCAAGATGAAAACAGTGAGAAGTTCAACTACAACACGGAATGCGTTTCACGTAAGAATTTATGAATAGAAAACAAAGAGCTTACAAGGTTTGCGGCAAGAAGTTCACGTGCTCCTCCGGCTGAAGGTCAAGATCTATAGTGCGAGACGTCCGACCTTCAATTACATGTAAAGAACAAAAAAATAGAGCATATAAGCTCAAAATTTGAAGAAAAAAAGTGAGCATTTCTTGAAGACAAAAAAATATGGATGCGAAGTTCATATTCTCTGCCGTGGACATAACGAAGAAGTTTGATGTTTTTAAAAACCTCCAATTTTCAAATTTCTAAAAATACACAATGAAGTTCAAATAAAAAAGGTGGAGCGGTTCAATAGCTATACAAAACACAGATATTTTCGCGTAACCGAGAGAAGTTCACGTACTACACGATGTGCATTTGTGTGAAAAAAATAGAATGGAAAAGCAAAGGGTAAAAGTTTTGTTTCTAGAAGTTCAAGGACTCGGTCCGAGAAAAATTCAAAATTCTTGTGAGAGAGGTTGAACAAAAATACGTGACAGAAGTTCAAGATGAAAACAGCGAGAAGTTCAACTACTACACGGAATGTGTTTCACGTAAGAATTTATGAATAGAAAACAAAGAGATTACAAGGTTTGCGACAAGAGGTTCACGTGCTCCTCCAGCTGAAGGTCAAGATCTATAGTGCGAGACGTCCGACCTTCAATTACATGTAAAAAACAAAAAAAATAGAGCATAGAAGCTCAAAATTTGAAGAAAAAAAGTGAGCATTTCTTGAAGACAAAAAAATATGGATGCGAAGTTCATATTCTCTGCCGTGGATATAACGAAGAAGTTCGATGTTTTTAAAAACCTCCAATTTTCACATTTCTAAAAATACACAATGAAGTTCAAATAAAAAAGGTGGAGCGGTTCAATAGCTATAAAAAACTCAGATATTTTCGCGTAACCGAGAGAAGTTCACGTACTACACGATGTGCATTTGTGTGAAAAAAAGAGAATGGAAAAGCAAAGGGTAAAAGTTTTGTTTCTAGAAGTTCAAGTACTCGGTCCGAGAAAAATTCAAAATTCTTGTGAGAGAGGTTGAACAAAAATACGTGACAGAAGTTCAAGATGAAAACAGAGAGAAGTTTAACTACTACACGGAATGCGTTTCACGTAAGAATTTATGAATAGAAAACAAAGAGCTTACAAGGTTTGCGGCAAGAATTTCACGTGCTCCTCCAGCTGAAGGTCAAGATCTATAGTGCGAGACGTCCGACCTTCAATTACATGTAAAAAACAAAAAAATAGAGCGTACAAGCTCAAAATTTGAAGAAAAAAAGTGAGCATTTCTTGAAGACAAAAAAATATGGATGCGAAGTTCATATTCTCTGTCGTGGATATAACGAAGAAGTTCGATGTTTTTAAAAACCTCGAATTTTCACATTTCTAAAAATACACAATGAAGTTCAAATAAAAAAGGTGGAGCGGTTCAATAACTATAAAAAACTCTGATATTTTCGCGTAACCGAGAGAAGTTCACGTACTACACGATGTGCATTTGTGTGAAAAAAAGAGAATAGGAAAGCAAAGGGTAAAAGTTTTGTTTCTAGAAGTTCAAGTACTCGGGCCGAGAAAAATTCAAATTTCTTATGAGAGAGATTGAACAAAAATACGTGACAGAAGTTCAAGATGAAAACAGCGAGAAGTTCAACTACTACACGGAATGCGTTTCACGTAAGAATTTATGAATAGAAAACAAAGAGCTTACAAGGTTTGCGGCAAGAAGATCACGTGCTCCTCCAGCTGAAGGTCAAGATCTATAGTGCGAGACGTCCGACCTTCAATTACATGTAAAAAACAAAAAAAAATAGAGCATACAAGTTCAAAATTTGTAGAAAAAAAGTGAGAATTTCTTGAAGACAAAAAAATATGGATGCGAAGTTCATATTCTCTGCCGTGGATAAAACGAAGAAGTTCGATGTTTTTAAAAACCTCCAATTTTCACATTTCTAAAAATACACAATGAAGTTCAAATAAAAAAGGTGGAGCGGTTCAATAGCTATAAAAAACTCATATATTTTCGCGTAACCGAGAGAAGTTCACGTACTACACGATGTGCATTTGTGTGAAAAAAATAGAATGGAAAAGCAAAGGGTAAAAGTTTTGTTTCTAGAAGTTCAAGGACTCGGTCCGAGAAAAATTCAAAATTCTTGTGAGAGAGGTTGAACAAAAATACGTGACAGAAGTTCAAGATGAAAACAGCGAGAAGTTCAACTACTACACGGAATGTGTTTCACGTAAGAATTTATGAATAGAAAACAAAGAGATTACAAGGTTTGCGACAAGAGGTTCACGTGCTCCTCCAGCTGAAGGTGAAGATCTATAGTGCGAGACGTCCGACCTTCAATTACATGTAAAAAACAAAAAAATAGAGCATAGAAGCTCAAAATTTGAAGAAAAAAGTGAGCATTTCTTGAAGACAAAAAAATATGGATGCGAAGTTCATATTCTCTGCCGTGGATATAAAGAAGAAGTTCGATGTTTTTAAAAACCTCCAATTTTCACATTTCTAAAAATACACAATGAAGTTCAAATAAAAAAGGTGGAGCGGTTCAATAGCTATAAAAAACTCAGATATTTTCGCGTAACCGAGAGAAGTTCACGTACTACACGATGTGCATTTGTGTGAAAAAAAGAGAATGGAAAAGCAAAGGGTAAAAGTTTTGTTTCTAGAAGTTCAAGTACTCGGTCCGAGAAAAATTCAAAATTCTTGTGAGAGAGGTTGAACAAAAATACGTGACAGAAGTTCAAGATGAAAACAGAGAGAAGTTTAACTACTACACGGAATGCGTTTCACGTAAGAATTTATGAATAGAAAACAAAGAGCTTACAAGGTTTGCGGCAAGAATTTCACGTGCTCCTCCAGCTGAAGGTCAAGATCTATAGTGCGAGACGTCCGACCTTCAATTACATGTAAAAAACAAAAAAATAGAGCGTACAAGCTCAAAATTTGAAGAAAAAAAGTGAGCATTTCTTGAAGACAAAAAAATATGGATGCGAAGTTCATATTCTCTGTCGTGGATATAACGAAGAAGTTCGATGTTTTTAAAAACCTCGAATTTTCACATTTCTAAAAATACACAATGAAGTTCAAATAAAAAAGGTGGAGCGGTTCAATAACTATAAAAAACTCTGATATTTTCGCGTAACCGAGAGAAGTTCACGTACTACACGATGTGCATTTGTGTGAAAAAAAGAGAATAGGAAAGCAAAGGGTAAAAGTTTTGTTTCTAGAAGTTCAAGTACTCGGGCCGAGAAAAATTCAAATTTCTTATGAGAGAGATTGAACAAAAATACGTGACAGAAGTTCAAGATGAAAACAGCGAGAAGTTCAACTACCACACGGAATGCGTTTCACGTAAGAATTTATGAATAGAAAACAAAGAGCTTACAAGGTTTGCGGCAAGAAGATCACGTGCTCCTCCAGCTGAAGGTCCAGATCTATAGTGCGAGACGTCCGACCTTCAATTACATGTAAAAAACAAAAAAAAATAGAGCATACAAGTTCAAAATTTGTAGAAAAAAAGTGAGAATTTCTTGAAGACAAAAAAATATGGATGCGAAGTTCATATTCTCTGCCGTGGATAAAACGAAGAAGTTCGATGTTTTTAAAAACCTCCAATTTTCACATTTCTAAAAATACACAATGAAGTTCAAATAAAAAAGGTGGAGCGGTTCAATAGCTATAAAAAACTCATATATTTTCGCGTAACCGAGAGAAGTTCACGTACTACACGATGTGCATTTGTGTGAAAAAAAGAGAATGGAAAAGCAAAGGGTAAAAGTTTTGTTTCTAGAAGTTCAAGTACTTGGTCCGAGAAAAATTCAAAATTCCTGTGAGAGAGGTTGAACAAAAATACGTGACAGAAGTTCAAGATGAAAACAGCGAGAAGTTCAACTACTACACGGAATGCGTTTCACGTAAGAATTTATGAATACAAAACAAAGAGCTTACAAGGTTTGCGGCAAGAAGTTCACGTGCTCCACCGGCTGAAGGTCAAGATCTATAGTGCGAGTTGTCCGACCTTCAATTACATGTAAAAAAAATAAAATAAAATAGGGCATAGAAGCTCAAAATTTGAAGCAAAAAAGTGAGCATTTCTTGAAGACAAAAAAATATGAATGCGAAGTTCATATTCTCTGCCGCGGATATAACGAAGAAGTTCGATGTTTTTAAAAAACTCCAATTTTCACATTTCTAAAAATACACAATGAAGTTCAAATAAAAAAGGTGGAGCCGTTCAATAGATATAAAAAACTCATATATTTTCGCATAACCGAGAGAAGTTCACGTACTACACGATGTGCATATTTGTGAAAAAAAGAGAATGGAAAAGCAAACGGTAAAAGTTTTGTTTCTAGAACTTCAAGTACTCGGTCCGAGAAAAATTTAAAATTCTTGTGAGAGAGGTTGAACAAAAATACGTGACAGAAGTTCAAGATGAAAACAACGAGATGTTCAACTAATACACGGAATGCGTTTCACGTTAGAATTTATGAATAGAAAACAAAGAGCTTACAAGGTTTGCGGCAAAAAGTTCACGTGCTCCTCCAGCTGAAGGTCAAGATCTATAGTGCGAGACGTCCGACCTTCAATTACATGTAAAAAACAAAAAAATAGAGCATACCAGCTCAAAATTTGAAGGGAAAAAGTGAGCATTTTCTTGAAGATAAAAAAATATGGATGCGAAGTTCATATTCTCTGCCGTGGATATAACGAAGAAGTTCGATGTTTTTAAAAACCTCCAATTTTCACATTTCTAAAAATACACAATGAAGTTCAAATAAAAAAGGTGGAGCGGTTCAATAGCTACAAAAAACTCAGATATTTTCGCGTAACCGAGAGAAGTTCGCGTACTACAAGATGTGCATTTGTGTGAAAAAAAGAGAATGGAAAAGCAAAGGGTAAAAGTTTTGTTTCTAGAAGTTCAAGTACTCGATCCGAGAAAAATTCAAATTTCTTATGAGAGAGGATGAACAAAAATACGTGAGAGAAGTTCAAGATGAAAACAGCGAGAAGTTCAACTACTACACGGAATGCGTTTCATGTAAGAAAATTTGAATAGAAAACAAAGAGCTTACAAGGTTTGCGGCAAGAAGTTCACGTGCTCCTCCAGCTGAAGGTCAAGATCTATAGTGCGAGACGTCCGACCTTCAATTACATGTAAAAAACAAAAAATAGAGCATAGAAGCTCAAAATTTGAAGAAAAAAAGTTAGCATTTCTTGAAGACAAAAAAATATGGATGCGAAGTTCATATTCTCTGCCGTGGATATAACGAAGAAGTTCGATGTTTTTAAAAACCTCCAATTCTCACATTTCTAAAAATACACAATGAAGTTCGAATAAAAAAGGTGGAGCGGTTCAATAGCTATAAAAAACTTAGATATTTTCGCGTAACCGAGAGAACTTCACGTACTACACGATGTGGATTTGTGTGAAAAAAAGAGAATGGAAAAGCAAAGGGTTAAAGTTTTGTTTCTAGAAGTTCAAGTACTCGGTCCGAGAAAAATTCAAAATTCTTGTGAGAGAGGTTGAACAAAAATACGTGACAGAAGTTCAAGATGAAAACAGCGAGAAGTTCAACAACTACACGGAATGCGTTTCACATAAGAATATATGAATAGAAAACAAAGAGCTTACAAGGTTTGCGGCAAGAAGATCACGTGCTCCTCAGGCTGAAGGTCAAGATCTATAGTGCGAGACGTCCGACCTTCAATTACATGTAAAAAACAAAAAATAGAGCATAGGAGCTCAAAATTTGAAGAAAAAAAGTGAGCATTTCTTGAAGACAAAAAAAATATTGATGTGAAGTTCATATTCTCTGCCGCGGATATGACGAAGAAGTTCGATATTTTTAAAAACCTCCAATTTTCACATTTCTAAAAATACACAATGAAGTTCAAATAAAAAAGGTGGAGCGGTTCAATAGCTATAAAAAACTTAGATATTTTCGCGTAACCGAGAGAAGTTCACGTACTACACGATGTGCATTTGTGTGAAAAAAAGAGAATGGAAAAGCAAAGGGTAAAAGTTTTGTTTCTAGATGTTCAAGGACTCGGTCCGAGAAAAATTCAAAATTCTTGTGAGAGAGGTTGAACAAAAATACGTGACAGAAGCTCAAGATGAAACAGCGAGAAGTTCAACTACTACAGGGAATGCGTTTCACGTAAGAATATATGAATAGAAAACAAAGAGCTTATAAGGTTTGCGGCAAGAAGTTCACGTGCTCCTCCGGCTGAAGGTCAAGATCTATAGTGCGAGATGTCCGACCTTCAATTACATGTAAAAAACAAAAAATAGAGCATACAAGCTCAAAATTTGAAGAAAAAAAGTGAGCATTTCTTGAAGACAAAAAAAATATGGATGCGAAGTTCATATTCTCTGCCGCGGATATAACGAAGAAGTTCGATGTTGTTAAAAACCTCCAATTTTCACATTTCTAAAAATACACAATGAAGTTCAAATAAAAAAGGTGGAGCGGTTCAATAGCTATAAAAAACTCAGATGTTTTCGCGTAACCGAGAGAAGTTCACGTACTACACGATGTGCATTTGTGTGAAAAAAAGAGAACGGAAAAGCAACGGGTTAAAGTTTTGTTTCTAGAAGTTCAAGTACTCGGTCCGAGAAAAATTCAAAATTCTTGTGAGAGAGGTTGAACAAAAATACATGAAAGAAGTTCAAGATGAAAACAGCGAGAAGTTCAACTACTACACGGAATGCGTTTCACGTAAGAACATATGAATAGAAAACAAAGATCTTACAAGGTTTGCGGCAAGAAGTTCACGTGCTCCTCCGGCTGAAGGTCAAGATCTATAGTGCGAGACGTCCGACCTTCAATTACATGTAAAAAACAAAAAATAGAGCATAGAAGCTCAAAATTTGAAGAAAAAAAGTGAGCATTTCTTGAAGACAAAAAAATATGGATGCGAAGTTCATATTCTCTGCCGTGGATATAACGAAGAAGTTCGATGTTTTTAAAAACCTCCAATTTTCACATTTCTAAAAATACACAATGAAGTTCAAATAAAAAAGGTGGAGCGTTTCAATAGCTATAAAAAACTCATATATTTTTGCATAACCGAGAGAAGTTCACGTACTACACGATGTGCATTTGTGTGAAAAAAAGAGAATGGAAAAGCAACGGGTTAAAGTTTTGTTTCTAGAAGTTCAAGTACTCGGTCTGAGAAAAATTCAAAATTCTTGTGAGAGAGGTTGAACAAAAATACATGACAGAAGTTCAAGATGAAAACAGGGAGAAGTTCAACTACTACACGGAATGCGTTTCACGTTAGAACATATGAATAGAAAACAAAGATCTTACAAGGTTTGCGGCAAGAAGTTCACGTGCTCCTCCGGCTGAAGGTCAAGATCTATAGTGCGAGACGTCCGACCTTCAATTACATGTAAAAAAACAAAAAATAGAGCATAGAAGCTCAAAATTTGAAGAAAAAAAGTGAGCATTTCTTGAAGACAAAAAAATATGGATGCAAAGTTCATATTCTCTGCCACAGATAGAACGAAGAAGTTCGATGTTTTTAAAAACCTCCAATTTTCACATTTCTAAAAATACACAATGAAGTTCAAATAAAAAAGGTGGAGCGGTTCAATAGCTATAAAAAACTCAGATATTTTCGCGTAACCGAGAGAAGTTCACGTACTACACGATGTGCATTTGTGTGAAAAAAAGAGAATGGAAAAGCAAAGGGTAAAAGTTTTGTTTCTAGAAGTTCAAGTACTCGGTCCGAGAAAAATTCAAAATTCTTGTGAGAGAGGTTGAACAAAAATATGTGACAGAAGTTCAAGATGAAAACAGCGAGAAGTTCAACTACTACACGGAATGCGTTTCACGTAAGAATATATGAATAGAAAACAAAGAGCTTACAAGGTTTGCGGCAAGAAGTTCACGTGCTCCTCCGGCTGAAGGTCAAGATCTATAGTGCGAGATGTCCGACCTTCAATTACATGTAAAAAACAAAAAATAGAGCATAGAAGCTCAAAATTTGTAGAAAAAAAGTGAGCATTTCTTGAAGACAAAAAAAATATGGATGCGAAGTTCATATTCTCTGCCGCGGATATAACGAAGAAGTTCGATGTTTTTAAAAACCTCCAATTTTCACATTTCTAAAAATACACAATGAAGTTCAAATAAAAAAGGTGGAGCGGTTCAATAGCTATAAAAAAACTCAGATATTTTCGCGTAACCGAGAGAAGTTCACGTACTACACGATGTGCATTTGTGTGAAAAAAAGAGAATGGAAAAGCAAAGGGTAAAAGTTTTGTTTCTAGAAGTTCAAGTACTCGGTCCGAGAAAAATTCAAAATTCTTGTGAGAGAGGTTAAACAAAAATACGTGACAGAAGTTCAAGATGAAAACAACGAGAAGTTCAACTACTACACGGAATGCGTTTCACGTAAGAATATATGAATAGAAAACAAAGAGCTTACAAGGTTTGCGGCAAGAAGTTCACGTGCTCCTCCGGCTGAAGGTCAAGATCTATAGTGCGAGACGTCCGACCTTCAATTACATGTAAAAACCAAAAAATAGAGCATAGAAGCTCAAAATTTGAAGAAAAAAGTGAGCATTTCTTGAAGACAAAAAAAAATGGATGCGAAGTTCATATTCTCTGCCGCGGATATATCGAAGAAGTTCGATGTTTTTAAAAACCTCCAATTTTCACATTTCTAAAAATACACAATGAAGTTCAAATAAAAAAGGTGGAGCGGTTCAATAGCTATAAAAAACTCATATATTTTCGCGTACCCGAGAGAAGTCCATGTACTACACGATGTGCATTTGTGTGAAAAAAGAGAATGGAAAAGCAAAGGGTAAAAGTTTTGTTTCTAGAAGTTCAAGTACTCGGTCCGAGAAAAATTCAAAATTCTTGTGAGAGAGGTTGAACAAAAATACGTGACATAAGTTCAAGATGAAAACAACGAGAAGTTCAACTACTACACGGAATGCGTTTCACGTAAGAATATATGAATGGAAAACAAAGAGCTTACAAGGTTTGCGGCAAGAAGTTCACGTGCTCCTCCGGCTGAAGGTCAAGATCTATAGTGCGAGACGTCCGACCTTCAATTACATGTAAAAAACAAAAAATAGAGCATAGAAGCTCAAAATTTGAAGAAAAAAAGTGAGCATTTCTTGAAGACAAAAAAAAATGGATGCGAAGTTCATATTCTCTGCCGCGGATATAACGAAGAAGTTCGATGTTTTTAAAAACCTCCAATTTTCACATTTCTAAAAATACACAATGAAGTTCAAATAAAAAAGGTGAAGCGGTTCAATAGCTATAAAAAACTCACATATTTTCGCATAACTGAGAGAAGTTCACGTACTACACGATGTGCATTTGTGTGAAAAAAAGAGAATGGAAAAGCAAAGGGTAAAAGTTTTTTTTCTAGAAGTTCAATTACTCGGTCCGAGAAAAATTCAAAATTCTTGTGAGAGAGGTTGAACAAAAATACGTGACAGAAGTTCAAGATGAAAACAGGGAGAAGTTCCACTACTACACGGAATGCGTTTCACGTAAGAATATATGAATAGAAAACAAAGAGCTTACAAGGTTTGCGGCAAGAAGTTCACGTGCTCCTCCGGCTGAAGGTCAAGATCTGTAGTGCGAGACGTCCGACGTTCAATTACATGTAAAAAACAAAAAATAGAGCATAGAAGCTCAAAATTTGAAGAAAAAAGTGAGCATTTCTTGAAGACAAAAAAAATATGGATGCGAAGTTCATATTCTCTGCCGCGGATATAACGAAGAAGTTCGATGTTTTTAAAAACCTCCAATTTTCACATTTCTAAAAATACACAATGAAGTTCAAATAAAAAAGGTGGAGCGGTTCAATAGCTATAAAAAACTCAGATATTTTCGCGTAACCGAGAGAAGTTCACGTACTACACGATGTGCATTTGTGTGAAAAAAAGAGAATGGAAAAGCAAAGGGTAAAAGTTTTGTTTCTAGAAGTTCAAGTACTCGGTCCGAGAAAAATTCAAAATTCTTGTGAGAGAGGTTGAACAAAAATACGTGACAGAAGTTCAAGATGAAAACAGCGAGAAGTTCAACTACTAGACGGAATGCGTTTCACGTAAGAATATATGAATAGAAAACAAAGAGCTTACAAGGTTTGCGGCAAGAAGTTCACGTGCTCCCCCGGCTGAAGGTCAAGATCTATAGTGCGACACGTCCGACCTTCAATTACATGTAAAAAACAAAAAATAGAGCATAGAAGCTCAAAATTTGAAGAAAAAAAGTGAGCATTTCTTGAAGACAAAAAATATATGGATGCGAAGTTCATATTCTCTGCCGCGGATATAACGAAGAAGTTCGATGTTTTTAAAAACCTCCAATTTTCACATTTCTATAAATACACAATGAAGTTCAAATAAAAAAGGTGGAGCGGTTCAATAGCTATAAAAAAACTCAGATATTTTCGCGTAATCGAGAGAAGTTCACGTACTACACGATGTGCATTTGTGTGAAAAAAAGAGAATGGAAAAGCAAAGGGTAAAAGTTTTGTTTCTAGAAGTTCAAGTACTCGGTCCGAGAAAAATTCAAAATTCTTGTGAGAGAGGTTGAACAAAAATATGTGACAGAAGTTCAAGATGAAAACAGCGAGAAGTTCAACTACTACACGGAATGCGTTTCACGTAAGAATATATGAATAGAAAACAAAGAGCTTACAAGGTTTGCAGCAAGAAGTTCACGTGCTCCTCCGGCTGAAGGTCAAGATCTATAGTGCGAGATGTCCGACCTTCAATTACATGTAAAAAACAAAAAATAGAGCATAGAAGCTCAAAATTTGTAGAAAAAAAGTGAGCATTTCTTGAAGACAAAAAAAATATGGATGCGAAGTTCATATTCTCTGCCGCGGATATAACGAAGAAGTTCGATGTTTTTAAAAACCTCCAATTTTCACATTTCTAAAAATACACAATGAAGTTCAAATAAAAAAGGTGGAGCGGTTCAATAGCTATAAAAAAACTCAGATATTTTCGCGTAACCGAGAGAAGTTCACGTACTACACGATGTGCATTTGTGTGAAAAAAAGAGAATGGAAAAGCAAAGGGTAAAAGTTTTGTTTCTAGAAGTTCAAGTACTCGGTCCGAGAAAAATTCAAAATTCTTGTGAGAGAGGTTAAACAAAAATACGTGACAGAAGTTCAAGATGAAAACAACGAGAAGTTCAACTACTACACGGAATGCGTTTCACGTAAGAATATATGAATAGAAAACAAAGAGCTTACAAGGTTTGCGGCAAGAAGTTCACGTGCTCCTCCGGCTGAAGGTCAAGATCTATAGTGCGAGACGTCCGACCTTCAATTACATGTAAAAACCAAAAAATAGAGCATAGAAGCTCAAAATTTGAAGAAAAAAAGTGAGCATTTCTTGAAGACAAAAAATATATGGATGCGAAGTTCATATTCTCTGCCGCGGATATAACGAAGAAGTTCGATGTTTTTAAAAACCTCCAATTTTCACATTTCTATAAATACACAATGAAGTTCAAATAAAAAAGGTGGAGCGGTTCAATAGCTATAAAAAAACTCAGATATTTTCGCGTAATCGAGAGAAGTTCACGTACTACACGATGTGCATTTGTGTGAAAAAAAGAGAATGGAAAAGCAAAGGGTAAAAGTTTTGTTTCTAGAAGTTCAAGTACTCGGTCCGAGAAAAATTCAAAATTCTTGTGAGAGAGGTTGAACAAAAATATGTGACAGAAGTTCAAGATGAAAACAGCGAGAAGTTCAACTACTACACGGAATGCGTTTCACGTAAGAATATATGAATAGAAAACAAAGAGCTTACAAGGTTTGCGGCAAGAAGTTCACGTGCTCCTCCGGCTGAAGGTCAAGATCTATAGTGCGAGATGTCCGACCTTCAATTACATGTAAAAAACAAAAAATAGAGCATAGAAGCTCAAAATTTGTAGAAAAAAAGTGAGCATTTCTTGAAGACAAAAAAAATATGGATGCGAAGTTCATATTCTCTGTCGCGGATATAACGAAGAAGTTCGATGTTTTTAAAAACCTCCAATTTTCACATTTCTAAAAATACACAATGAAGTTCAAATAAAAAAGGTGGAGCGGTTCAATAGCTATAAAAAAACTCAGATATTTTCGCGTAACCGAGAGAAGTTCACGTACTACACGATGTGCATTTGTGTGAAAAAAAGAGAATGGAAAAGCAAAGGGTAAAAGTTTTGTTTCTAGAAGTTCAAGTACTCGGTCCGAGAAAAATTCAAAATTCTTGTGAGAGAGGTTAAACAAAAATACGTGACAGAAGTTCAAGATGAAAACAACGAGAAGTTCAACTACTACACGGAATGCGTTTCACGTAAGAATATATGAATAGAAAACAGAGAGCTTACAAGGTTTGCGGCAAGAAGTTCACGTGCTCCTCCGGCTGAAGGTCAAGATCTATAGTGCGAGACGTCCGACCTTCAATTACATGTAAAAACCAAAAAATAGAGCATAGAAGCTCAAAATTTGAAGAAAAAAGTGAGCATTTCTTGAAGACAAAAAAAAATGGATGCGAAGTTCATATTCTCTGCCGCGGATATAACGAAGAAGTTCGATGTTTTTAAAAACCTCCAATTTTCACATTTCTAAAAATACACAATGAAGTTCAAATAAAAAAGGTGGAGCGGTTCAATAGCTATAAAAAACTCATATATTTTCGCGTACCCAAGAGAAGTCCATGTACTACACGATGTGCATTTGTGTGAAAAAAGAGAATGGAAAAGCAAAGGGTAAAAGTTTTGTTTCTAGAAGTTCAAGTACTCGGTCCGAGAAAAATTCAAAATTCTTGTGAGAGAGGTTGAACAAAAATACGTGACATAAGTTCAAGATGAAAACAACGAGAAGTTCAACTACTACACGGAATGCGTTTCACGTAAGAATATATGAATGGAAAACAAAGAGCTTACAAGGTTTGCGGCAAGAAGTTCACGTGCTCCTCCGGCTAAAGGTCAAGATCTATAGTGCGAGACGTCCGACCTTCAATTACATGTAAAAAACAAAAAATAGAGCATAGAAGCTCAAAATTTGAAGAAAAAAAGTGAGCATTTCTTGAAGACAAAAAAAATATGGATGCGAAGTTCATATTCTCTGCCGCGGATATAACGAAGAATTTCGATGTTTTTAAAAACCTCCAATTTTCACATTTCTAAAAATACACAATGAAGTTCAAATAAAAAAGGTGAAGCGGTTCAATAGCTATAAAAAACTCACATATTTTCGCATAACTGAGAGAAGTTCACGTACTACACGATGTGCATTTGTGTGATAAAAAGAGAATGGAAAAGCAAAGGGTAAAAGTTTTTTTTCTAGAAGTTCAATTACTCGGTCCGAGAAAAATTCAAAATTCTTGTGAGAGAGGTTGAACAAAAATACGTGACAGAAGTTCAAGATGAAAACAGGGAGAAGTTCCACTACTACACGGAATGCGTTTCACGTAAGAATATATGAATAGAAAACAAAGAGCTTACAAGGTTTGCGGCAAGAAGTTCACGTGCTCCTCCGGCTGAAGGTCAAGATCTATAGTGCGAGACGTCCGACGTTCAATTACATGTAAAAAACAAAAAATAGAGCATAGAAGCTCAAAATTTGAAGAAAAAAGTGAGCATTTCTTGAAGACAAAAAAAATATGGATGCGAAGTTCATATTCTCTGCCGCGGATATAACGAAGAAGTTCGATGTTTTTAAAAACCTCCAATTTTCACATTTTTAAAAATACACAATGAAGTTCAAATAAAAAAGGTGGAGCGGTTCAATAGCTATAAAAAACTCAGATATTTTCGCGTAACCGAGAGAAGTTCACGTACTACACGATGTGCATTTGTGTGAAAAAAAGAGAATGGAAAAGCAAAGGGTAAAAGTTTTGTTTCTAGAAGTTCAAGTAATCGGTCCGAGAAAAATTCAAAATTCTTGTGAGAGAGGTTGAACAAAAATACGTGACAGAAGTTCATGATGAAAACAGCGAGAAGTTCAACTACTAGACGGAATGCGTTTCACGTAAGAATATATGAATAGAAAACAAAGAGCTTACAAGGTTTGCGGCAAGAAGTTCTCGTGCTCCTCCGGCTGAAGGTCAAGATCTATAGTGCGAGACGTCCGACCTTCAATTACATGTAAAAAACAAAAAATAGAGCATAGAAGCTCAAAATTTGAAGAAAAAAAGTGAGCATTTCTTGAAGACAAAAAAAATATGGATGCGAAGTTCATATTCTCTGCCGCGGATATAACGAAGAAGTTCGATGTTTTTAAAAACCTCCAATTTTCACATTTCTATAAATACACAATGAAGTTCAAATAAAAAAGGTGGAGCGGTTCAATAGCTATAAAAAAACTCAGATATTTTCGCGTAATCGAGAGAAGTTCACGTACTACACGATGTGCATTTGTGTGAAAAAAAGAGAATGGAAAAGCAAAGGGTAAAAGTTTTGTTTCTAGAAGTTCAAGTACTCGGTCCGTGAAAAATTCAAAATTCTTGTGAGAGAGGTTGAACAAAAATACATGACAGAAGTTCAAGATGAAAACTGCGAGAAGTTCAACTACTACACGGAAAGCGTTTCACGTAAGAACGTATGAATAGAAAACAAAGATCTTACAAGGTTTGCGGCAAGAAGTTCACGTGCTCCTCCGGCTGAAGGTCAAGATCTATAGTGCGAGACGTCCGACCTTCAATTACATGTAAAAAACAAAAAATAGAGCATAGAAGCTCAAAATTTGAAGAAAAAAAGTGAGCATTTCTTGAAGACAAAAAAAATATGGATGCAAAGTTCATATTCTCTGCCACGGATATAACGAAGAAGTTCGATGTTTTTAAAAACCTCCAATTTTCACATTTCTATAAATACACAATGAAGTTAAAATAAAAAAGGTGGAACGGTTCAATAGCTATAAAAAACTCATATATTTTCGCGTAACCGAGAGAAGTTCACGTACTACACGATGTGCATTTGTGTGAAAAAAAGAGAATGGAAAAGCAAAGGGTAAAAGTTTTGTTTCTAGAAGTTCAAGTACTCGGTCCGAGAAAAATTCAAAATTCTTGTGAGAGAGGTTGAACAAAAATATGTGACAGAAGTTCAAGATGAAAACAGCGAGAAGTTCAACTACTACACGGAATGCGTTTCACGTAAGAATATATGAATAGAAAACAAAGAGCTTACAAGGTTTGCGGCAAGAAGTTCACGTGCTCCTCCGGCTGAAGGTCAAGATCTATAGTGCGAGATGTCCGACCTTCAATTACATGTAAAAAACAAAAAATAGAGCATAGAAGCTCAAAATTTGTAGAAAAAAAGTGAGCATTTCTTGAAGACAAAAAAAATATGGATGCAAAGTTCATATTCTCTACGCGGATATAACGAAGAAGTTCGATGTTTTTAAAAACCTCCAATTTTCACATTTCTAAAAATACACAATGAAGTTCAAATAAAAAAGGTGGAGCGGTTCAATAGCTATAAAAAACTCAGATATTTTCGCGTAACCGAGAGAAGTTCACGTACTACACGATGTGCATTTGTGTGAAAAAAAGAGAATGGAAAAGCAAAGGGTAAAAGTTTTGTTTCTAGAAGTTCAAGTACTCGGTCCGAGAAAAATTCAAAATTCTTGTGAGAGAGGTTAAACAAAAATACGTGACAGAAGTTCAAGATGAAAACAACGAGAAGTTCAACTACTACACGGAATGCGTTTCACGTAAGAATATATGAATAGAAAACAAAGAGCTTACAAGGTTTGCGGCAAGAAGTTCACGTGCTCCTCCGGCTGAAGGTCAAGATCTATAGTGCGAGACGTCCGACCTTCAATTACATGTAAAAACCAAAAAATAGAGCATAGAAGCTCAAAATTTGAAGAAAAAAGTGAGCATTTCTTGAAGACAAAAAAAATGGATGCGAAGTTCATATTCTCTGCCGCGGATATAACGAAGAAGTTCGATGTTTTTAAAAACCTCCAATTTTCACATTTCTAAAAATACACAATGAAGTTCAAATAAAAAAGGTGGAGCGGTTCAATAGCTATAAAAACTCATATATTTTCGCGTACCCGAGAGAAGTCCATGTACTACACGATGTGCATTTGTGTGAAAAAAGAGAATGGAAAAGCAAAGGGTAAAAGTTTTGTTTCTAGAAGTTCAAGTACTCGGTCCGAGAAAAATTCAAAATTCTTGTGAGAGAGGTTGAACAAAAATACGTGACATAAGTTCAAGATGAAAACAACGAGAAGTTCAACTACTACACGGAATGCGTTTCACGTAAGAATATATGAATGGAAAACAAAGAGCTTACAAGGTTTGCGGCAAGAAGTTCACGTGCTCCTCCGGCTGAAGGTCAAGATCTATAGTGCGAGACGTCCGACCTTCAATTACATGTAAAAAACAAAAAATAGAGCATAGAAGCTCAAAATTTGAAGAAAAAAAGTGAGCATTTCTTGAAGACAAAAAAAATATGGATGCGAAGTTCATATTCTCTGCCGCGGATATAACGAAGAAGTTCGATGTTTTTAAAAACCTCCAATTTTCACATTTCTAAAAATACACAATGAAGTTCAAATAAAAAAGGTGAAGCGGTTCAATAGCTATAAAAAACTCACATATTTTCGCATAACTGAGAGAAGTTCACGTACTACACGATGTGCATTTGTGTGAAAAAAAGAGAATGGAAAAGCAAAGGGTAAAAGTTTTTTTCTAGAAGTTCAATTACTCGGTCCGAGAAAAATTCAAAATTCTTGTGAGAGAGGTTGAACAAAAATACGTGACAGAAGTTCAAGATGAAAACAGGGAGAAGTTCCACTACTACACGGAATGCGTTTCACGTAAGAATATATGAATAGAAAACAAAGAGCTTACAAGGTTTGCGGCAAGAAGTTCACGTGCTCCTCCGGCTGAAGGTCAAGATCTATAGTGCGAGACGTCCGACGTTCAATTACATGTAAAAAACAAAAAATAGAGCATAGAAGCTCAAAATTTGAAGAAAAAAGTGAGCATTTCTTGAAGACAAAAAAAATATGGATGCGAAGTTCATATTCTCTGCCGCGGATATAACGAAGAAGTTCGATGTTTTTAAAAACCTCCAATTTTCACATTTCTAAAAATACACAATGAAGTTCAAATAAAAAAGGTGGAGCGGTTCAATAGCTATAAAAAACTCAGATATTTTCGCGTAACCGAGAGAAGTTCACGTACTACACGATGTGCATTTGTGTGAAAAAAAGAGAATGGAAAAGCAAAGGGTAAAAGTTTTGTTTCTAGAAGTTCAAGTACTCGGTCCGAGAAAAATTCAAAATTCTTGTGAGAGAGGTTGAACAAAAATACGTGACAGAAGTTCAAGATGAAAACAGCGAGAAGTTCAACTACTAGACGGAATGCGTTTCACGTAAGAATATATGAATAGAAAACAAAGAGCTTACAAGGTTTGCGGCAAGAAGTTCACGTGCTCCTCCGGCTGAAGGTCAAGATCTATAGTGCGAGACGTCCGACCTTCAATTACATGTAAAAAACAAAAAATAGAGCATAGAAGCTCAAAATTTGAAGAAAAAAAGTGAGCATTTCTTGAAGACAAAAAATATATGGATGCGAAGTTCATATTCTCTGCCGCGGATATAACGAAGAAGTTCGATGTTTTTAAAAACCTCCAATTTTCACATTTCTATAAATACACAATGAAGTTCAAATAAAAAAGGTGGAGCGGTTCAATAGCTATAAAAAAACTCAGATATTTTCGCGTAATCGAGAGAAGTTCACGTACTACACGATGTGCATTTGTGTGAAAAAAAGAGAATGGAAAAGCAAAGGGTAAAAGTTTTGTTTCTAGAAGTTCAAGTACTCGGTCCGAGAAAAATTCAAAATTCTTGTGAGAGAGGTTGAACAAAAATACGTGACAGAAGTTCAAGATGAAAACAGCGAGAAGTTCAACTACTACACGGAATGCGTTTCACGTAAGAATATATGAATAGAAAACAAAGAGCTTACAAGGTTTGCGGCAAGAAGTTCACGTGCTCCTCCGGCTGAAGGTCAAGATCTATAGTGCGAGACGTCCGACCATCAATTACATGTAAAAAACAAAAAATAGAGCATAGAAGCTCAAAATTTGAAGAAAAAAAGTGAGCATTTCTTGAAGACAAAATAAAATATGGATACGAAGTTCATATTCTCTGCCGCGGATATAACGAAGAAGTTCGATGTTTTTAAAAACCTCCAATTTTCACATTTCTAAAAATACACAATGAAGTTCAAATAAAAAAGGTGGAGCGGTTCAATAGCTATAAAAAAACTCATATATTTTCGCGTAACCGAGAGAAGTTCAGGTACTACACGATGTGCATTTGTGTGAAAAAAAGAGAATGGAAAAGCAAAGGGTAAAAGTTTTGTTTCTAGAAGTTCAAGTAATCGGTCCGAAAAAATTCAAAATTCTTGTGAGAGAGGTTGAACAAAAATATGTGACAGAAGTTCATGATGAAAACAACTAGTAGTTCAACTACTAGACGGAATGCATTTCACGTAAGAATATATGAATAGAAAACAAAGAGCTTACAAGGTTTGCGGCAAGAAGTTCACGTGCTCCCTCGGATGAAGGTCAAGATCTATAGTGCGAGACGTCCGACCTTCAATTACATGTAAAAAACAAAAAATAGAGCATAGAAGCTCAAAATTTGAAGAAAAAAGTGAGCATTTCTTGAAGACAAAAAAATATGGATGCGAAGTTCATATTCTCTGCCGCGGATATAACGAAGAAGTTCGATGTTTTTAAAAATCTCCAATTTTCACATTTCTAAAAATACACAATGAAGTTCAAATAAAAAAGGTGGAGCGGTTCAATAGCTATAAAAAACTCAGATATTTTCGCGTAACCGAGAGAAGTTCAGGTACTATACGATGTGCATTTGTGTGTAAAAAAGAGAATGGAAAAGCAAAGGGTAAAAGTTTTGTTTCTAGAAGTTCAAGTAATCGGTCCGAAAAAATTCAAAATTCTTGTGAGAGAGGTTGAACAAAAATACGTGACAGAAGTTCATGATGAAAACAGCGAGAAGTTCAACTACTAGACGGAATGCCTTTCACGTAAGAATATATGAATAGAAAACAAAGAGCTTACAAGGTTTGCGGCAAGAAGTTCACATGCTCCTCCGGCTGAAGGTCAAGATCTATAGTGCGAGACGTCCAACCTTCAATTACATGTAAAAAACAAAAAATAGAGCATAGAAACTCAAAATTTGAAGAAAAAAAGTGAGCATTTCTTCAAGACAAAAAAAAAATATGGATGCGAAGTTCATATTCTCTGCCGCGGATATAACGAAGAAGTTCGATGTTTTTAAAAACCTCCAATTTTCACATTTCTAAAAATACACAATGAAGTTCAAATAAAAAAGGTGGAGCGGTTCAATAGCTACAAAAAAACTCAGATATTTTCGCGTAATCGAGAGAAGTTCACGTACTACACGATGTGCATTTGTGTGAAAAAAAGAGAATGGAAAAGCAAAGGGTAAAAGTTTTGTTTCTAGAAGTTCAAGTACTCGGTCCGAGAAAAATTCAAAATTCATATGAGAGAGGTTGAAAAAAAATACGTGACATAAGTTCAAGATGAAAACAACTAGAAGTTCAACTACTACACGGAATGCGTTTCTCGTAAGAATATATGAATAGAAAACAAAGAGCTTACATGGTTTGCGGCAAGAAGTTCTCGTGCTCCTCCAGCTGAAGGTCAAGATCGATAGTGCGGGATATCCGACCTTCAATTACATGTAAAAAACAAAAAAATAGAGCATAGAAGCTCAAAATTTGAAGAAAAAAAGTGAGCATTTCTTGAAGACAAAAAAAATATGGATGCGAAGTTCATATTCTCTGCCGCGGATATAACGAAAAAGTTCGATGTTTTTAAAAACTCCAATTTTCACATTTCTAAAAATACACAATGAAGTTCAAATAAAAAAGGTGAAGCGGTTCAATAGCTATAAAAAACTCAGATATTTTCGCGTAACCGAGAGAAGTTCACGTACTACACGATGTGCATTTGTGTGAAAAAAAGAGAATGGAAAAGCAAAGGGTAAAAGTTTTTTTTCTAGAAGTTCAATTACTCGGTCCGAGAAAAATTCAAAATTCTTGTGAGAGAGGTTGAACAAAAATACGTGACAGAAGTTCAAGATGAAAACAGCGAGAAGTTCAACTACTACACGGAATGCGTTTCACGTAAGAATATATGAATAGAAAACAAAGAGCTTACAAGGTTTGCGGCAAGAAGTTCACGTGCTCCTCCGGCTGAAGGTCAAGATCTATAGTGCGAGACGTCCGACGTTCAATTACATGTAAAAAACAAAAAATAGAGCATAGAAGCTCAAAATTTGAAGAAAAAAGTGAGCATTTCTTGAAGACAAAAAAAATATGGATGCGAAGTTCATATTCTCTGCCGCGGATATAACGAAGAAGTTCGATGTTTTTAAAAACCTCCAATTTTCACATTTCTAAAAATACACAATGAAGTTCAAATAAAAAAGGTGGAGCGGTTCAATAGCTATAAAAAACTAAGATATTTTCGTGTAACCGAGAGAAGTTCACGTACTACACGATGTGCATTTGTGTGAAAAAAAGAGAATGGAAAAGCAAAGGGTAAAAGTTTTGTTTCTAGAAGTTCAAGTACTCGGTCCGAGAAAAATTCAAAATTCTTGTGAGAGAGGTTGAACAAAAATACGTGACATAAGTTCAAGATGAAAACAGCGAGAAGTTCAACTACTAGACGGAATGCGTTTCACGTAAGAATATATGAATAGAAAACAAAGAGCTTACAAGGTTTGCGGCAAGAAGTTCACGTGCTCCCCCGGCTGAAGGTCAAGATCTATAGTGCGAGACGTCCGACCTTCAATTACATGTAAAAAACAAAAAATAGAGCATAGAAGCTCAAAATTTGAAGAAAAAAAGTGAGCATTTCTTGAAGACAAAAAAATATGGATGCGAAGTTCATATTCTCTGCCGCGGATATAACGAAGAAGTTCGATGTTTTTAAAAACCTCCAATTTTCACATTTCTAAAAATACACAATGAAGTTCAAATAAAAAAGGTGGAGCGGTTCAATAGCTATAAAAAACTCAGATATTTTCGCGTAATCGAGAGAAGTTCACGTACTACACGATGTGCATTTGTGTGAAAAAAAGAGAATGGAAAAGCAAAGGGTAAAAGTTTTGTTTCTAGAAGTTCAAGTACTCGGTCCGAGAAAAATTCAAAATTCTTGTGAGAGAGGTTGAACAAAAATACGTGACAGAAGTTCAAGATGAAAACAGCGAGAAGTTCAACTAGTACACGGAATACGTTTCACGTAAGAATATATGAATAGAAAACAAAGAGCTTACAAGGTTTGCGGCAAGAAGTTCACGTGCTCCTCCGGCTGAAGGTCAAGATCTATAGTGCGAGACGTCCGACGTTCAATTACATGTAAAAAACAAAAAATAGAGCATAGAAGCTCAAAATTTGAAGAAAAAAGTGAGCATTTCTTGAAGACAAAAAAATATGGATGCGAAGTTCATATTCTCTGCCGCGGATATAACGAAGAAGTTCGATGTTTTTAAAAACCTCCAATTTTCACATTTCTAAAAATACACAATGAAGTTCAAATAAAAAAGGTGGACCGGTTCAATAGCTATAAAAAACTCAGATATTTTCGCGTAACCGAGAGAAGTTCAGGTACTACACGATGTGCATTTGTGTGAAAAAAAGAGAATGGAAAAGCAAAGGGTAAAAGTTTTGTTTCTAGAAGTTCAAGTACTCGGTCCGAAAAAATTCAAAATTCTTGTGAGAGAGGTTGAACAAAAATACGTGACAGAAGTTCAACATGAAAACAACGAGAAGTTCAAGTACTACACTCAATGTGTTTCACGTAAGAATATATGAATAGAAAACAAAGAGCTTACAAGGTTTGCGGCAAGAAGTTCACGTGCTCCTCCGGCTGATGGTCAAGATCTATAGTGCGAGACGTCCGACCTTCAATTACATGTAAAAAACAAAAAATAGAGCATAGAAGCTCAAAATTTGAAGAAAAAAAGTGACCATTTCTTCAAGACAAAAAAATATGGATGCGAAGTTCATATTCTCTGTCGTGGATATAACGAAGAAGTTCGATGTTTTTAAAAACCTCCAATTTTCACATTTCTAAAAATACACAATGAAGTTCAAATAAAAAAGGTGGAGCGGTTCAATAGCTACAAAAAACTCAGATATTTTCGCGTAATCGAGAGAAGTTCACGTACTCCACGATGTGCATTTGTGTGAAAAAAAGAGAATGGAAAAGCAAAGGGTAAAAGTTTTGTTTCTAGAAGTTCAAGTACTCGGTCCGAGAAAAAGTCAAAATTCTTGTGAGAGAGGTTGAACAAAAATACGTGACAGAAGTTCAAGATGAAAACAACGAGAAGTTCAGCTACTAGACGGAATACGTTTCACGTAAGAATATATGAATAGAAAACAAAGAGCTTACAAGGTTTGCGGCAAGAAGTTCACTTGCTCCTCCGGCTGAAGGTCATGATCTATAGTGCGAGACGTCCGACCTTCAATTACATGTAAAAAACAAAAAATAGAGCATAGAAGCTCAAAATTTGAAGAAAAAAAGTGAGCATTTCTTGAAGACAAAATAAAATATGGATGCGAAGTTCATATTCTCTGCCGCGGATATAACGAAGAAGTTCGATGTTTTTAAAACCTCCAATTTTCACATTTCTAAAAATACACAATGAAGTTCAAATAAAAAAGGTGGAGCGGTTCAATAGCTATAAAAAAACTCATATATTTTCGCGTAACCGAGAGAAGTTCACGTACTACACGATGTGCATTTGTGTGAAAAAAGAGAATGGAAAAGCAAAGGGTAAAAGTTTTGTTTCTAGAAGTTCAAGTACTCGGTCCGAGAAAAATTCAAAATTCATATGAGAGAGGTTGAAAAAAAATACGTGACATAAGTTCAAGATGAAAACAACTAGAAGTTCAACTACTACACGGAATGCGTTTCACGTAAGAATATATGAATAGAAAACAAAGAGCTTACATGGTTTGCGGCAAGAAGTTCTCGTGCTCCTCCGGCTGAAGGTCAAGATCGATAGTGCGGGATGTCCGACCTTCAATTACATGTAAAAAACAAAAAAATAGAGCATAGAAGCTCAAAATTTGAAGAAAAAAGTGAGCATTTCTTGAAGACAAAAAAAATATGGATGCGAAGTTCATATTCTCTGCCGCGGATATAACGAATAAGTTCGATGTTTTCAAAAACTCCAATTTTCACATTTCTAAAAATACACAATGAAGTTCAAATAAAAAAGGTGGAGCGGTTCAATAGCTATAAAAAACTCACATATTTTCGCATAACCGAGAGAAGTTCACGTACTACACGATGTGCATTTGTGTGAAAAAAAGAGAATGGAAAAGCAAAGGGTAAAAGTTTTTTTTCTAGAAGTTCAATTACTCGGTCCGAGAAAAATTCAAAATTCTTGTGAGAGAGGTTGAACAAAAATACATGACAGAAGTTCAAGATGAAAACAGCGAGAAGTTCCACTACTACACGGAATGCGTTTCACGTAAGAATATATGAATAGAAAACAATGAGCTTACAAGGTTTGCGGCAAGAAGTTCACGTGCTCCTCCGGCTGAAGGTCAAGATCTATAGTGCGAGACGTCCGACGTTCAATTACATGTAAAAAACAAAAAATAGAGCATATAAGCTCAAAATTTGAAGAAAAAAGTGAGCATTTCTTGAAGACAAAAAAATATATGGATGCGAAGTTCATATTCTCTGCCGCGGATATAACAAAGAAGTTCGATGCTTTTAAAAACCTCCAATTTTCACATTTCTAAAAATACACAATGAAGTTCAAATAAAAAAGGTGGAGCGGTTCAATAGCTATAAGAAACTCAGATATTTTCGCGTAACCGAGAGAAGTTCACGTACTACACGATGTGCATTTGTGTGAAAAAAAGAGAATGGAAAAGCAAAGGGTAAAAGTTTTGTTTCTAGAAGTTCAAGTAATCGGTCCGAGAAAAATTCAAAATTCTTGTGAGAGAGGTTGAACAAGAATACGTGACAGAAGTTCATGATGAAAACAGGGAGAAGTTCAACTACTAGACGGAATGCGTTTCACGTAAGAATATATGAATAGAAAACAAAGAGCTTACAAGATTTGCGGCAAGAAGTTCACGTGCTCCTCCGGCTGAAGGTCAAGATCTATAGTGCGAGACGTCCGACCTTCAATTACATGTAAAAAACAAAAAATAGAGCATAGAAGCTCAAAATTTGAAGAAAAAAAGTGAGCATTTCTTGAAGACAAAAAAAATATGGATGCGAAGTTCATATTCTCTGCCGCGGATATAACGAAGAAGTTCGATGTTTTTAAAAACCTCCAATTTTCACATTTCTACAAATACACAATGAAGTTCAAATAAAAAAGGTGGAGCAGTTCAATAGCTATAAAAAAACTCAGATATATTCGCGTAATCGAGAGAAGTTCACGTACTACACGATGTGCATTTGTGTGAAAAAAAGAGAATGGAAAAGTGCTAAAAGTTTTGTTTCTAGAAGTTCAAGTACTCGGTCCGAGAAAAATTCAAAATTCTTGTGAGAGAGGTTGAACCAAAATACGTGACAGAAGTTCAAGATGAAAACAGCGAGAAGTTCAACTACTACACGGAATGCGTTTCACATAAGAATATATGAATAGAAAACAAAGAGCTTACAAGGTTTGCGGCAAGAAGTTCACGTGCTCCTCCGGCTGAAGGTCAAGATCTATAGTGCGAGACGTCCGACCTTCAATTACATGTAAAAAACAAAAAATAGAGCATAGAAGCTCAAAATTTGAAGAAAAAAAGTGAGCATTTCTTGACGACAAAAAAAATATGGATGTAAAGTTCATATTCTCTGCCACGGATATAACGAAGAAGTTCGATGTTTTTAAAAACCTCCAATTTTCACATTTATAAAAATACACAATGAAGTTCAAATAAAAAAGGTGGAGCGGTTCAATAGCTATAAAAACTCATATATTTTCGCGTAACCGAGAGAAGTTCACGTACTACACGATGTGCATTTGTGTGAAAAAAGAGAATGTAAAAGCAAAGGGTAAAAGTTTTGTTTCTAGAAGTTCAAGTACTCGGTTCGAGAAAAATTAAAAATTCTTATGAGAGATGTTGAACAAAAATACGTGCCAGAAGTTCAAAATGAAAACAGCGAGAAGTTCAAGTACTACACTCAATGTGTTTCACGTAAGAATATATGAATAGAAAAGAAAGAGCTTACGAGGTTTGCGGCAAGAAGGTCTCGTGCTCCTCCGGCTGAAGGTCAAGATCTATAGTGCGGGACGTCCGACCTTCAATTACATGTAAAGAACAAAAAAATAGAGCATAGAAGCTCAAAATTTGAAGAAAAAAAGTGAGCATTTCTTGAAGACAAAAAAATATGGATGCGAAGTTCATATTCTCTGCCGCGGATATAACAAAGAAGTTCGATGTTTTGAAAAACTCCAATTTTCACATTTCTAAAAATACACAATGAAGTTGAAATAAAAAAGGTGGAGCGGTTCAATAGCTACAAAAAACTCAGATATTTTCGCATAACCGAGAGAAGTTCACATACTACACGATGTGTATTTGTGTGAAAAAAAGAGAATGGAAAAGCAAAGGGTAAAAGTTTTGTTTCTACAAGTTCAAGTACTCGGTCCGAGAAAAAGTCAAAATTCTTGTGAGAGAGGTTGAACAAAAATACGTGACAGAAGTTCAAGATGAAAACAACGAGAAGTTCAACTACTACACGGAATACGTTTCACGTAAGAATATATGAATAGAAAACAAAGAGCTTACAAGGTTAGCGGCAAGAAGTTCACGTGCTCCTCCGGCTGAAGGTCAAGATCTATAGTGCGAGACGTCTGACCTTCAATTACATGTAAAAAACAAAAAAAGAAAGCATAGAAGCTCAAAATTGGAAGAAAAAAGTGAGCATTTCTTGAAGACAAAAAAATATGGATGCGAAGTCCATATTCTCTGCCGCAGATATAACGAAGAAGTTCGATGTTTTTAAAAACCTCCAATTTTCACATTTCTAAAAATACACAATGAAGTTCAAATAAAAAAGGTGGAGCGGTTCAATAGCTATAAAAAACTCAGATATTTTCGCGTATTCGAGAGAAGTTCACGTACTACACGATGTGCATTTGTGTGAAAAAAAGAGAATGGAAAAGCAAAGGGTAAAAGTTTTGTTTCTAGAAGTTCAAGTACTCGGTCCGAGAAAAATTCAAAATTCTTGTGAGAGAGGTTGAACAAAAATACGTGACAGAAGTTCAAGATGAAAACAGCGAGAAGTTCAACTAGTACACGGAATACGTTTCACTTAAGAATATATGAATAGAAAACAAAGAGCTTACAAGGTTTGCGGTAAGAAGTTCTCATGCTCCTCTGGCTGAAGGTCAAGATCTATAGTGCGAGACGTCCGACCTTCAATTACATATAAAAAACAAAAAATAGAGCATAGAAGCTCAAAATTTGAAGAAAAAAAGTGAGCATTTCTTGAAGACAAAAAAATATGGATGCGAAGTTCATATTCTCCGCCGTGGATATAACAAAGAAGTTCGATGTTTTTAAAAAACTCCAATTTTCACATTTCTAAAAATACACAATGAAGTTCAAATAAAAAAGGTGGAGCGGTTCAATAGCTATAAAAAACTCAGATATTTTCTCATAACCGAGAGAAGTTCACATACTACACGATGTGCATTTGTGTGAAAAAAAGAGAATGGAAAAGCAAAGAGTAAAAGTTTTGTTTCTAGAAGTTCAAGTACTTGGTCCGAGAAAAATTCAAAATTCTTGTGAGAGAGGTTGAACAAAAATACGTGACAGAAGTTCAACATGGAAACAGCGAGAAGTTCAACTACTACACGGAATGCGTTTCACGTAAGAATATATGAATAGAAAACAAAGAGCTTACAAGGTTACCGGCAAGAAGTTCACGTGCTCCTCCGGCTGAAGGTCAAGATCTATAGTGCGAGACGTCTGACCTTCAATTACATGTAAAAAACAAAAAAATAAAGCATAGAAGCTCAAAATTGGAAGAAAAAAGTGAGCATTTCTTGAAGACAAAAAAATATGGATGCGAAGTCCATATTCTCTGCCACGGATATAACGAAGAAGTTCGATGTTTTTAAAAACCTCCAATTTTCACATTTCTAAAAATACACAATGAAGTTCAAATAAAAAAGGTGGAGCGGTTCAATAGCTATAAAAAACTCAGATATTTTCGCGTATGCGAGAGAAGTTCACGTACTACACGATGTGCATTTGTGTGAAAAAAAGAGAATGGAAAAGCAAAGGGTAAAAGTTTTGTTTCTAGAAGTTCAAGTACTCGGTCCGAGAAAAATTCAAAATTCTTGTGAGAGAGGTTGAACAAAAATACGTGACAGAAGTTCAAGATGAAAACAGCGAGAAGTTCAACTACTACACGGAATGCGTTTCACGTAAGAATATATGAATAGAAAACAAATAGCTTACAAGGTTAGCGGCAAGAAGTTCACGTGCTCCTCCGGCTGAAGGTCATGATCTATAGTGCGAGACGTCTGACCTTCAATTACATGTAAAAAACAAAACAAAATAAAGCATAGAAGCTCAAAATTGGAAGAAAAAAGTGAGCATTTCTTGAAGACAAAAAAATATGGATGCGAAGTCCATATTCTCTGCCGCGGATATAACGAAGAAGTTCGACGTTTTTAAAAACCTCCAATTTTCACATTTCTAAAAATACACAATGAAGTTCAAATAAAAAAGGTGGAGCGGTTCAATAGCTATAAAAAACTCAGATATTTTTGCATAACCGAGAGAAGTTCACGTACTACACGACGTGCATTTGTGTGAAAAAAAGAGAATGGAAAAGCAAAGGGTAAAAGTTTTGTTTCTAGAAGTTCAAGTACTCGGCCCGAGAAAAATTCAAAATTCTTATGAGAGAGGTTGAAATAAAACTACGTGATAGAAATTCAAGATGAAAACAACGAGAAGTTCAACTACTACACGGAATGCGTTTCACGTAAGAATATATGAATAGAAAACAAAGAGCTTACAAGGTTAGCGGCAAGAAGTTCACGTGCTCCTCCAGCTGAAGGTCAAGATCTATAGTGCGAGACGTCTGACCTTCAATTACATGTAAAAAACAAAAAAATAAAGCATAGAAGCTCAAAATTGGAAGAAAAAAGTGAGCATTTCTTGAAGACAAAAAAAATGGATGCGAAGTCCATATTCTCTGCCACGGATATAACGAAGAAGTTCGATGTTTTTAAAAACCTCCAATTTTCACATTTCTAAAAATACACAATGAAGTTCAAATAAAAAAGGTGGAGCGGTTCAATAGCTATAAAAAACTCAGATATTTTGGCCTATTCGAGAGAAGTTCACGTACTACACGATGTGCATTTGTGTGAAAAAAAGAGAAAGGAAAAGCAAAGGGTAAAAGTTTTGTTTCTAGAAGTTCAAGTACTCGGTCCGAGAAAAATTCAAAATTCTTGTGAGAGAGGTTGAACAAAAATACGTGACAGAAGTTCAAGATGAAAACAGCGAGAAGTTCACCTACTACACGGAATGCGTTTCACGTAAGAATATATGAATAGAAAACAAAGAGCATACAAGGTTAGCGGCAAGAAGTTCACGTGCTCCTCCGGCTGAAGGTCAAGATCTATAGTGCGAGACGTCTGACCTTCAATTACATGTAAAAAACAAAAAAATAGAGCATAGAAGCTCAAAATTGGAAGAAAAAAGTGAGCATCTCTTGAAGACAAAAAAGTATGGATGCGAAGTCCATATTGTCTGCCGCGGATATAACGAAGAAGTTCGATGTTTTTAAAAAACTCCAATTTTCACATTTCTAAAAATACACAATGAAGGTCAAATAAAAAAGGTGGAGCGGTTCAATAGCTATAAAAACTCAGATATTTTTGCATAACCGAGAGAAGTTCACGTACTACACGATGTGCATTTGTGTGAAAAAAAGAGAATGGAAAAGCAAAGGGTAAAAGTTTTGTTTCTAGAAGTTCAAGTACTCGGTCCGAGAAAATTTCAAAATTCTTATGAGAGAGGTTGAAATAAAAATACGTGATAGAAGTTCAAGATGAAAACAGCGAGAAGTTCAACTACTACACGGAATGCGTTTCACGTAAGAATATATGAATAGAAAACAAAGAGCTTACAAGGTTAGCGGCAAGAAGTTCACGTGCTCCTCCAGCTGAAGGTCAAGATCTATAGTGCGAGACGTCTGACCTTCAATTAAATGTAAAAAACAAAAAAAATAAAGCATAGAAGCTCAAAATTGGAAGAAAAAAGTGAGCATTTCTTGAAGACAAAAAAATATGGATGCGAAGTCCATATTCTCTGCCACGGATATAACGAAGAAGTTCGATGTTTTTAAAAACCTCCAATTTTCACATTTCTAAAAATACACAATGAAGTTCAAATAAAAAAGGTGGAGCGGTTCAATAGCTTTAAAAAACTCAGATATTTTCGCGTATTCGAGAGAAGTTCACGTACTACACGATGTGCATTTGTGTGAAAAAAAGAGAATGGAAAAGCAAAGGGTAAAAGTTTTGTTTCTAGAAGTTCAAGTACTCGGTCCGAGAAAAATTCAAAATTCTTGTGAGAGAGGTTGAACAAAAATACGTGACAGAAGTTCAAGATGAAAACAGCGAGAAGTTCAACTACTACACGGAATGCGTTTCACGTAAGAATATATGAATAGAAAACAAAGAGCTTACAAGGTTAGCGGCAAGAAGTTCACGTGCTCCTTCGGCTGAAGGTCAAGATCTATAGTGCGAGACGTCTGACCTTCAATTACATGTAAAAAACAAAAAAAATAGAGCATAGAAGCTCAAAATTGGAAGAAAAAAGTGAGCATTTCTTGAAGACAAAAAAATATGGATGCGAAGTCCATATTGTCTGCCGCGGATATAACGAAGAAGTTCGATGTTTTTAAAAACCTCCAATTTTCACATTTCTAAAAATACACAATGAAGTTCAAATAAAAAAGGTGGAGCGGTTCAATAGCTATAAAAAACTCAGATATTTTTGCATAACCGAAAGAAGTTCACGTACTACACGATGTGCATTTGTGTGAAAAAAAGAGAATGGAAAAGCAAAGGGTAAAAGTTTAGTTTCTAGAAGTTCAAGTACTCGGTCCGAGAAAAATTCAAAATTCTTATGAGAGAGGTTGAAATAAAAATACGTGACAGAAGTTCAAGATGAAAACAACGAGAAGTTCAACTACTACACAGAATGCGTTTCACGTAAGAATATATGAATAGAAAACAAAGAGCTTACAAGGTTAGTGGCAAGAAGTTCACGTGCTCCTCCTGCTGAAGGTCAAGATCTATAGTGCGAGACGTCTGACCTTCAATTACATGTAAAAAACAAAAAAATAAAGCATAGAAGCTCAAAATTGGAAGAAAAAAGTGAGCATTTCTTGAAGACAAAAAAATATGGATGCGAAGTCCATATTCTCTGCCACGGATATAACGAAGAAGTTTGATGTTTTTAAAAACCTCCAATTTTCACATTTCTAAAAATACACAATGAAGTTCAAATAAAAAAGGTGGAGCGGTTCAATAGCTATAAAAACACTCAGATATTTTCGCGTATTCGAGAGAAGTTCACGTACTACACGATGTGCATTTGTGTGAAAAAAAGAGAATGGAAAAGCAAAGGGTAAAAGTTTTGTTTCTAGAAGTTCAAGTACTCGGTCTGAGAAAAATTTAAAATTCTTGTCAGAGAGGTTGAACAAAAATACGTGACAGAAGTTCAAGATGAAAACAGCGAGAAGTTCACCTACTACACGGAATGCATTTCACGTAAGAATATATGAATAGAAAACAAAGAGCTTACAAGGTTAGCGGCAAGAAGTTCACGTGCTCCTCCGGCTGAAGGTCAAGATCTATAGTGCGAGACGTCTGACCTTCAATTACATGTAAAAAACAAAAAAATAGAGCATCGAAGCTCAAAATTGGAAGAAAAAAGTGAGCATTTCTTGAAGACAAAAAAATATGTATGCGAAGTCCATATTGTCTGCCGCGGATATAACGAAGAAGTTCGATGTTTTTAAAAACCTCCAATTTTCACATTACTAAAAATACACAATGAAGTTCAAATAAAAAAGGTGGAGCGGTTCAATAGCTATAAAAACTCAGATATTTTTGCATAACCGAGAGAAGTTCACGTACTACACGATGTGCATTTGTGTGAAAAAAAGAGAATGGAAAAGCAAAGGGTAAAAGTTTTGTTTCTAGAAGTTCAAGTACTCGGTCCGAGAAAATTTCAAAATTCTTATGAGAGAGGTTGAAATAAAAATACGTGACAGAAGTTCAAGATGAAAACAACGAGAAGTTCAACTACTACACGGAATGCGTTTCACGTAAGAATATATGAATAGAAAACAAAGAGCTTACAAGGTTAGCTGCAAGAAGTTCACGTGCTCCTCCAGCTGAAGGTCAAGATCTATAGTGCGAGACGTCTGACCTTCAATTACATGTAAAAAACAAAAAAATAAAGCATAGAAGCTCAAAATTGGAAGAAAAAAGTGAGCATTTCTTGAAGACAAAAAAATATGGATGCGAAGTCCATATTCTCTGCCACGGATATAACGAAGAAGTTCGATGTTTTTAAAAACCTCCAATTTTCACATTTCTAAAAATACACAATGAAGTTCAAATGAAAAAGGTGGAGCGGTTCAATAGCTATAAAAAACTCAGATATTTTCGCGTATTCGAGAGAAGTTCACGTAGTACACGATGTGCATTTGTGTGAAAAAGAGAGAATGGAAAAGCAAAGGGTAAAAGTTTTGTTTCTAGAAGTTCAAGTACTCGGTCCGAGAAAATTCAAAATTCTTGTGAGAGAGGTTGAACAAAAATACGTGACAGAAGTTCAAGATGAAAACAGCGAGAAGTTCAACTACTACACGGAATGCGTTTCACGTAAGAATATATGAATAGAAAACAAAGAGCTTACAAGGTTAGCAGCAAGAAGTTCACGTGCTCCTTCGGCTGATGGTCAAGATCTATAGTGCGAGACGTCTGACCTTCAATTACATGTAAAAAACAAAAAAAATAGAGCATAGAAGCTCAAAATTGGAAGAAAAAAGTGAGCATTTCTTGAAGACAAAAAAATATGGATGCGAAGTCCATATTGTCTGCCGCGGATATAACGAAGAAGTTCGATGTTTTTAAAAACCTCCAATTTTCACATTTCTAAAAATACACAATGAAGTTCAAATAAAAAAGGTGGAGCGGTTCAATAGCTATAAAAAACTCAGATAGTTTTGCATAACCGAAAGAAGTTCACATACTACACGATGTGCATTTGTGTGAAAAAAAGAGAATGGAAAAGCAAAGGGTAGAAGTTTAGTTTCTAGAAGTTCAAGTACTCGGTCCGAGAAAAATTCAAAATTCTTATGAGAGAGGTTGAAATAAAAATACGTGACAGAAGTTCAAGATGAAAACAACGAGAAGTTCAACTACTACACAGAATGCGTTTCACGTAAGAATATATGAATAGAAAACAAAGAGCTTACAAGGTTAGCGGCAAGAAGTTCACGTGCTCCTCCAGCTGAAGGTCAAGATCTATAGTGCGAGACGTCTGACCTTCAATTACATGTAAAAAACAAAAAAATAAAGCATAGAAGCTCAAAATTGGAAGAAAAAAGTGAGCATTTCTTGAAGACAAAAAAATATGGATGCGAAGTCCATATTCTCTGCCACGGATATAACGAAGAAGTTCGATGTTTTTAAAAACCTCCAATTTTCACATTTCTAAAAATACACAATGAAGTTCAAATAAAAAAGGTGGAGCGGTTCAATAGCTATAAAAAAACTCAGATATTTTCGCGTATTCGAGAGAAGTTCACGTACTACACGATGTGCATTTGTGTGAAAAAAAGAGAATGGAAAAGCAAAGGGTAAAAGTTTTGTTTCTAGAAGTTCAAGTACTCGGTCTGAGAAAAATTCAAAATTCTTGTCAGAGAGGTTGAACAAAAATACGTGATAGAAGTTCAAGATGAAAACAGCGAGAAGTTCACCTACTACACGGAATGCGTTTCACGTAAGAATATATGAATAGAAAACAAAGAGCTTACAAGGTTAGCGGCAAGAAGTTCACGTGCTCCTCCGGCTGAAGGTCAAGATCTATAGTGCGAGACGTCTGACCTTCAATTACATGTAAAAAACAAAAAAAATAGAGCATCGAAGCTCAAAATTGGAAGAAAAAAGTGAGCATTTCTTGAAGACAAAAAAATATGTATGCGAAGTCCATATTGTCTGCCGCGGATATAACGAAGAAGTTCGATGTTTTTAAAAACCTCCAATTTTCACATTTCTAAAAATACACAATCAAGTTCAAATAAAAAAGGTGGAGCGGTTCAATAGCTATAAAAACTCAGATATTTTCGCGTATTCGAGAGAAGTTCACGTACTACACGATGTGCATTTGTGTGAAAAAAAGAGAATGGAAAAGCAAAGGGTAAAAGTTTTGTTTCTAGAAGTTCAAGTACTCGGTCCGAGAAAAATTCAAAATTCTTGTGAGAGAGGTTGAACAAAAATACGTGACAGAAGTTCAAGATGAAAACAGCGAGAAGTTCAACTACTACACGGAATGCGTTTCACGTAAGAATATATGAATAGAAAACAAAGAGCTTACAAGGTTAGCAGCAAGAAGTTCACGTGCTCCTTCGGCTGATGGTCAAGATCTATAGTGCGAGACGTCTGACCTTCAATTACATGTAAAAAACAAAAAAAATAGAGCATAGAAGCTCAAAAATGGAAGAAAAAAGTGAGCATTTCTTGAAGACAAAAAAATATGGATGCGAAGTCCATATTGTCTGCCGCGGATATAACGAAGAATTTCGATGTTTTTAAAAACCTCCAATTTTCACATTTCTAAAAATACACAATGAAGTTCAAATAAAAAAGGTGGAGCGGTTCAATAGCTATAAAAAACTCAGATATTTTTGCATAACCGAAAGAAGTTCACGTACTACACGATGTGCATTTGTGTGAAAAAAAGAGAATGGAAAAGCAAAGGGTAAAAGTTTAGTTTCTAGAAGTTCAAGTACTCGGTTTGAGAAAAATTCAAAATTCTTATGAGAGAGGTTGAAATAAAAATACGTGACAGAAGTTCAAGATGAAAACAACGAGAAGTTCAACTACTACACAGAATGCGTTTCACGTAAGAATATATGAATAGAAAACAAAGAGCTTACAAGGTTAGCGGCAAGAAGTTCACGTGCTCCTCCAGCTGAAGGTCAAGATCTATAGTGCGAGACGTCTCACCTTCAATTACATGTAAAAAACAAAAAAATAAAGCATAGAAGCTCAAAATTGGAAGAAAAAAGTGAGCATTTCTTGAAGACAAAAAAATATGGATGCGAAGTCCATATTCTCTGCCACGGATATAACGAAGAAGTTCGATGTTTTTAAAAACCTCCAATTTTCACATTTCTAAAAATACACAATGAAGTTCAAATAAAAAAGGTGGAGCGGTTCAATAGCTATAAAAAAACTCAGATATTTTCGCGTATTCGAGAGAAGTTCACGTACTACACGATGTGCATTTGTGTGAAAAAAAGAGAATGGAAAAGCAAAGGGTAAAAGTTTTGTTTCTAGAAGTTCAAGTACTCGGTCTGAGAAAAATTCAAAATTCTTGTCAGAGAGGTTGAACAAAAATACGTGACAAAAGTTCAAGATGAAAACAGCGAGAAGTTCACCTACTACACGGAATGCGTTTCACGTAAGAATATATGAATAGAAAACAAAGAGCTTACAAGGTTAGCGGCAAGAAGTTCACGTGCTCCTCCGGCTGAAGGTCAAGATCTATAATGCGAGACGTCTGACCTTCAATTACATGTAAAAAACAAAAAAATAGAGCATCGAAGCTCAAAATTGGAAGAAAAAAGTGAGCATTTCTTGAAGACAAAAAAATATGTATGCGAAGTCCATATTGTCTGCCGCGGATATAACGAAGAAGTTCGATGTTTTTAAAAACCTCCAATTTTCACATTTCTAAAAATACACAATGAAGTTCAAATAAAAAAGGTGGAGCGGTTCAATAGCTATAAAAACTCAGATATTTTTGCATAACCGAGAGAAGTTCACGTACTACACGATGTGCATTTGTGTGAAAAAAAGAGAATGGAAAAGCAAAGGGTAAAAGTTTTGTTTCTAGAAGTTCAAGTACTCGGTCCGAGAAAATTTCAAAATTCTTATGAGAGAGGTTGAAATAAAAATACGTGACAGAAGTTCAAGATGAAAACAACGAGAAGTTCAACTACTACACGGAATGCGTTTCACGTAAGAATATATGAATAGAAAACAAAGAGTTTACAAGGTTAGCGGCAAGAAGTTCACGTGCTCCTCCAGCTGAAGGTCAAGATCTATAGTGCGAGACGTCTGACCTTCAATTACATGTAAAAAACAAAAAAATAAAGCATAGAAGCTCAAAATTGGAAGAAAAAAGTGAGCATTTCTTGAAGACAAAAAAATATGGATGCGAAGTCCATATTCTCTGCCACGGATATAACGAAGAAGTTCGATGTTTTTAAAAACCTCCAATTTTCATATTTCTAAAAATACACAATGAAGTTCAAATAAAAAAGGTGGAGCGGTTCAATAGCTATAAAAAACTCAGATATTTTCGCGTATTCGAGAGAAGTTCACGTACTACACGATGTGCATTTGTGTGAAAAAAAGAGAATGGAAAAGCAAAGGGTAAAAGTTTTGTTTCTAGAAGTTCAAGTAGTCGGTCCGAGAAAAATTCAAAATTCTTGTGAGAGAGGTTGAACAAAAATACGTGACAGAAGTTCAAGATGAAAACAGCGAGAAGTTCAACTACTACACGGAATGCGTTTCACGTAAGAATATATGAATAGAAAACAAAGAGCTTACAAGGTTAGCGGCAAGAAGTTCACGTGCTCCTTCGGCTGAAGGTCAAGATCTATAGTGCGAGACGTCTGACCTTCAATTACATGTAAAAAACAAAAAAAATAGAGCATAGAAGCTCAAAATTAGAAGAAAAAAGTGAGCATTTCTTGAAGACAAAAAAAAATGGATGCGAAGTCCATATTGTCTGCCGCGGATATAACGAAGAAGTTCGATGTTTTTAAAAACCTACAATTTTCACATTTCTAAAAATACACAACGAAGTTCAAATAAAAAAGGTGGAGCGGTTCAATAGCCATAAAAAACTCAGATATTTTTGCATAACCGAGAGAAGTTCACGTACTACACGATGTGCATTTGTGTGAAAAAAAGAGAATGGAAATGCAAAGGGTAAAAGTTTTGTTTCTAGAAGTTCAAGTACTCGGTCCGAGAAAAATTCAAAATTCTTATGAGAGAGGTTGAAATAAAAATACGTGATAGAAGTTCAAGATGAAAACAACGAGAAGTTCAACTACTACACGGAATGCGTTTCACGTAAGAATATATGAATAGAAAACAAAGAGCTTACAAGGTTAGCTGCAAGAAGTTCACGTGCTCCTCCAGCTGAAGGTCAAGATCTATAGTGCGAGACGTCTGACCTTCAATTACATGTAAAAAACAAAAAAATAAAGCATAGAAGCTCAAAATTGGAAGAAAAAAGTGAGCATTTCTTGAAGACAAAAAAATATGGATGCGAAGTCCATATTCTCTGCCACGGATATAACGAAGAAGTTCGATGTTTTTAAAAACCTCCAATTTTCACATTTCTAAAAATACACAATGAAGTTCAAATAAAAAAGGTGGAGCGGTTCAATAGCTATAAACAACTTAGATATTTTCGCGTATTCGAGAGAAGTTCACGTACTACACGATGTGCATTTGTGTGAAAAAAAGAGAATGGAAAAGCAAAGGGTAAAAGTTTTGTTTCTAGAAGTTCAAGTACTCGGTCCGAGAAAAATTCAAAATTCTTGTGAGAGAGGTTGAACAAAAATACGTGACAGAAGTTCATGTTGAAAACAGCGAGAAGTTCAACTACTACACGGAATGCGTTTCACGTAAGAATATATGAATAGAAAACAAAGAGCTTACAAGGTTAGTGGCAAGAAGTTCACGTGCTCCTCCGGCTGAAGGTCAAGATCTATAGTGCGAGACGTCTGACCTTCAATTACATGTAAAAAACAAAAAAATAGAGCATAGAAGCTCAAAATTGGAAGAAAAAAGTGAGCATTTCTTGAAGACAAATAAATATGGATGCGAAGTCCATATTGTCTGCCGCGGATATAACGAAGAAGTTCGATGTTTTTAAAAACCTCCAATTTTCACATTTCTAAAAATACACAATGAAGTTCAAATAAAAAAGGTGGAGCGGTTCAATAGCTATAAAAAACTCAGATATTTTTGCATAACCGAGAGAAGTTCACGTACTACACGATGTGCATTTGTGTGAAAAATAGAGAATGGAAAAGCAAAGGGAAAAGTTTTGTTTCTAGAAGTTCAAGTACTCTGTCCGAGAAAAATTCAAAATTCTTATGAGAGAGGTTGAAATAAAAATACGTGACAGAAGTTCAAGATGAAAACAACGAGAAGTTCAACTACTACACGGAATGTGTTTCACGTAAGAATATATGAATAGAAAACAAAGAGCTTACAAGGTTAGCGGCAAGAAGTTCACGTGCTCCTCCAGCTGAAGGTCAAGATCTATAGTGCGAGACGTCTGACCTTCAATTACATGTAAAAAACAAAAAAAATAAAGCATAGAAGCTCAAAATTGGAAGAAAAAAGTGAGCATTTCTTGAAGACAAAAAAATATGGATGCGAAGTCCATATTCTCTGCCATAGATATAACGAAGAAGTTCGATGTTTTTAAAAACCTCCAATTTTCACATTTCTAAAAATACACATTGAAGTTCAAATAAAAAAGGTGGAGCGGTTCAATAGCTATAAAAAACTCAGATATTTCGCGTATTCGAGAGAAGTTCACGTACTACACGATGTGCATTTGTGTGAAAAAAAGAGAATGGAAAAGCAAAGGGTAAAAGTTTTGTTTCTAGAAGTTCAAGTACTCGGTCTGAGAAAAATTCAAAATTCTTGTCAGAGAGGTTGAACAAAAATACGTGACAGAAGTTCAAGATGTAAACAGCGAGAAGTTCACCTACTACACGGAATGCGTTTCACGTAAGAATATATGAATAGAAAACAAAGAGCTTACAAGGTTAGCGGCAAGAAGTTCACGTGCTCCTCCGGCTGAAGGTCAAGATCTATAGTGCGAGACGTCTGACCTTCAATTACATGTAAAAAACAAAAAAATAGAGCATAGAATCTCAAAATTGGAAGAAAAAAGTGAGCATTTCATGAAGGCAAAAAAATATGGATGCGAAGTCCATATTGTCTGCCCCGGATATAACGAAGAAGTTCGATGTTTTTAAAAAACCTCCAATTTTCACATTTCTAAAAATACACAATGAAGTTCAAATAAAAAAGGTGGAGCGGTTCAATAGCTATAAAAACTCAGATATTTTTGCATAACCGAGAGAAGTTCACGTACTACACGATGTGCATTTGTGTGAAAAAAAGAGAATGGAAAAGCAAAGGGTAAAAGTTTTGTTTCTAGAAGTTCAAGTACTCGGTCCGAGAAAATTTCAAAATTCTTATGAGAGAGGTTGAAATAAAAATACGTGACAGAAGTTCAAGATGAAAACAACGAGAAGTTCAACTACTACACGGAATGCGTTTCACGTAAGAATATATGAATAGAAAACAAAGAGCTTACAAGGTTAGCTGCAAGAAGTTCATGTGCTCCTCCAGCTGAAGGTCAAGATCTATAGTGCGAGACGTCTGACCTTCAATTACATGTAAAAAACAAAAAAATAAAGCATAGAAGCTCAAAATTGGAAGAAAAAAGTGAGCATTTCTTGAAGACAAAAAAATATGGATGCGAAGTCCATATACTCTGCCACGGATATAACGAAGAAGTTCGATGTTTTTAAAAACCTCCAATTTTCACATTTCTAAAAATACACAATGAAGTTCAAATAAAAAAGGTGGAGCGGTTCAATAGCTATAAACAACTTAGATATTTTCGCGTATTCGAGAGAAGTTCACGTACTACACGATGTGCATTTGTGTGAAAAAAAGAGAATGGAAAAGCAAAGGGTAAAAGTTTTGTTTCTAGAAGTTCAAGTACTCGGTCTGAGAAAAATTCAAAATTCTTGTGAGAGAGGTTGAACAAAAATACGTGACAGAAGTTCATGTTGAAAACAGCGAGAAGTTCAACTACTACACGGAATGCGTTTCACGTAAGAATATATGAATAGAAAACAAAGAGCTTACAAGGTTAGTGGCAAGAAGTTCACGTGCTCCTCCGGCTGAAGGTCAAGATCTATAGTGCGAGACGTCTGACCTTCAATTACATGTAAAAAACAAAAAAAATAGAGCATAGAAGCTCAAAATTGGAAGAAAAAAGTGAGCATTTCTTGAAGACAAAAAAATATGGATGCGAAGTCCATATTGTCTGCCGCGGATATAACGAAGAAGTTCGATGTTTTTAAAAACCTCCAATTTTCACATTTCTAAAAATACACAATGAAGTTCAAATAAAAAAGGTGGAGCGGTTCAATAGCTATAAAAAACTCAGATATTTTTTCATAAACGAGAGAAGTTCACGTACTACACGATGTGCATTTGTGTGAAAAAAAGAGAATGGAAATGCAAAGGGTAAAAGTTTTGTTTCTAGAAGTTCAAGTACTCGGTCCGAGAAAAATCCAAAATTCTTATGAGAGAGGTTGAAATAAAAATACGTGACAGAAGTTCAAGATGAAAACAACGAGAAGTTCAACTACTACACGGAATGCGTTTCACGTAAGAATATATGAATAGAAAACAAAGAGCTTACAAGGTTAGCTGCAAGAAGTTCATGTGCTCCTCCAGCTGAAGGTCAAGATCTATAGTGCGAGACGTCTGACCTTCAATTACATGTAAAAAACAAAAAAATAAAGCATAGAAGCTCAAAATTGGAAGAAAAAAGTGAGCATTTCTTGAAGACAAAAAAATATGGATGCGAAGTCCATATTCTCTGCCACGTATATAACGAATAAGTTCGATGTTTTTAAAAACCTCCAATTTTCACATTTCTAAAAATACACAATGAAGTTCAAATAAAAAAGGTGGAGCGGTTCAATAGCTATAAACAACTCAGATATTTTCGCGTATTCGAGAGAAGTTCACGTACTACACGATGTGCATTTGTGTGAAAAAAAGAGAATGGAAAAGCAAAGGGTAAAAGTTTTGTTTCTAGAAGTTCAAGTACTCGGTCCGAGAAAAATTCAAAATTCTTGTGAGAGAGGTTGAACAAAAATACGTGACAGAAGTTCATGTTGAAAACAGCGAGAAGTTCAACTACTACACGGAATGCGTTTCACGTAAGAATATATGAATAGAAAACAAAGAGCTTACAAGGTTAGTGGCAAGAAGTTCACGTGCTCCTCCGGCTGAAGGTCAAGATCTATAGTGCGAGACGTCTGACCTTCAATTACATGTAAAAAACAAAAAAATAGAGCATAGAAGCTCAAAATTGGAAGAAAAAAGTGAGCATTTCTTGAAGACAAAAAAATATGGATGCGAAGTCCATATTGTCTGCCGCGGATATAACGAAGAAGTTCGATGTTTTTAAAAACCTCCAATTTTCACATTTCTAAAAATACACAATGAAGTTCAAATAAAAAAGGTGGAGCGGTTCAATAGCTATAAAAAAACTCAGATATTTTTGCATAACCGAGAGAAGTTCACGTACTACACGATGTGCATTTGTGTGAAAAAAAGAGAATGGAAAAGCAAAGGGAAAAGTTTTGTTTCTAGAAGTTCAAGTACTCTGTCCGAGAAAAATTCAAAATTCTTATGAGAGAGGTTGAAATAAAAATACGTGACAGAAGTTCAAGATGAAAACAACGAGAAGTTCAACTACTACACGGAATGCGTTTCTCGTAAGAATATATGAATAGAAAACAAAGAGCTTACAAGGTTAGCGGCAAGAAGTTCACGTGCTCCTCCAGCTGAAGGTCAAGATCTATAGTGCGAGACGTCTGACCTTCAATTACATGTAAAAAACAAAAAAATAAAGCATAGAAGCTCAAAATTGGAAGAAAAAAGTGAGCATTTCTTGAAGACAAAAAAATATGGATGCGAAGTCCATATTCTCTGCCACAGATATAACGAAGAAGTTCGATGTTTTTAAAAATCTCCAATTTTCACATTTCTAAAAATACACAATGAAGTTCTAATAAAAAAGGTGGAGCGGTTCAATAGCTATAAAAAACTCAGATATTTTCGCGTATTCGAGAGAAGTTCACGTACTACACGATGTGCATTTGTGTGAAAAAAAGAGAATGGAAAAGCAAAGGGTAAAAGTTTTGTTTCTAGAAGTTCAAGTACTCGGTCTGAGAAAAATTCAAAATTCTTGTCAGAGAGGTTGAACAAAAATACGTGACAGAAGTTCAAGATGAAAACAGCGAGAATTTCACCTACTACACGGAATGCATTTCACGTAAGAATATATGAATAGAAAACAAAGAGCTTACAAGGTTAGCGGCAAGAAGTTCACGTGCTCCTCCGGCTGAAGGTCAAGATCTATAGTGCGAGACGTCTGACCTTCAATTACATGTAAAAAACAAAAAAAATAGAGCATAGAAGCTCAAAATTGGAAGAAAAAAGTGAGCATTTCTTGAAGACAAAAAAATATGGATGCGAAGTCCATATTGTCTGCCGCGGATATAACGAAGAAGTTCGATGTTTTTAAAAACCTCCAATTTTCACATTTCTAAAAATACACAATGAAGTTCAAATAAAAAAGGTGGAGCGGTTCAATAGCTATAAAAACTCAGATATTTTTGCATAACCGAGAGAATTTCACGTACTACACGATGTGCATTTGTGTGAAAAAAAGAGAATGGAAAAGCAAAGGGTAAAAGTTTTGTTTCTAGAAGTTCAAGTACTCGGTCCGAGAAAATTTCAAAATTTTTATGAGAGAGGTTGAAATAAAAATACGGGACAGAAGTTCAAGATGAAAACAACGAGAAGTTCAACTACTACACGGAATGCGTTTCACGTAAGAATATATGAATAGGAAACAAAGAGCTTACAAGGTTAGCGGCAAGAAGTTCACGTGCTCCTCCAGGTGAAAGTCAAGATCTATAGTGCGAGACGTCTGACCTTCAGTTACATGTAAAAAACAAAAAAATAAAGCATAGAAGCTCAAAATTGGAAGAAAAAAGTGAGCATTTCTTGAAGACAAAAAAATATGGATGCGAAGTCCATATTGTCTGCCGCGGATATAACGAAGAAGTTCGATGTTTTTAAAAACCTCCAATTTTCACATTTCTAAAAATACACAATGAAGTTCAAATAAAAAAGGTGGAGCGGTTCAATAGCTATAAAAACTCAGATATTTTTGCATAACCGAGAGAATTTCACGTACTACACGATGTGCATTTGTGTGAAAAAAAGAGAATGGAAAAGCAAAGGGTAAAAGTTTTGTTTCTAGAAGTTCAAGTACTCGGTCCGAGAAAATTTCAAAATTTTTATGAGAGAGGTTGAAATAAAAATACGGGACAGAAGTTCAAGATGAAAACAACGAGAAGTTCAACTACTACACGGAATGCGTTTCACGTAAGAATATATGAATAGGAAACAAAGAGCTTACAAGGTTAGCGGCAAGAAGTTCACGTGCTCCTCCAGGTGAAAGTCAAGATCTATAGTGCGAGACGTCTGACCTTCAGTTACATGTAAAAAACAAAAAAATAAAGCATAGAAGCTCAAAATTGGAAGAAAAAAGTGAGCATTTCTTGAAGACAAAAAAATATGGATGCGAAGTCCATATTCTCTGCCACAGATATAACGAAGAAGTTCGATGTTTTTAAAAACCTCCAATTTTCACATTTCTAAAAATACACAATGAAGTTCAAATAAAAAAGGTGGAGCGGTTCAATAGCTATAAAAAACTCAGATATTTTTGCGTATTCGAGAGAAGTTCACGTACTACACGATGTGCATTTGTGTGAAAAAAAGAGAATGGAAAAGCAAAGGGTAAAAGTTTTGTTTCTAGAAGTTCAAGTACTCGGTCCGAGAAAAAAACAAAATTCTTGTGAGAGAGGTTGAACAAAAATACGTGACAGAAGTTCAAGATGAAAACAGCGAGAAGTTCAACTACTACACGGAATGCGTTTCACGTACGAATATATGAATAGAAAACAAAGAGCTTACAAGGTTAGCGGCAAGAAGTTCACGTGCTCCTTCGGCTGAAGGTCAAGATCTATAGTGCGAGACGTCTGACCTTCAATTACATGTAAAAAACAAAAAAAATAGAGCATAGAAGCTCAAAATTGGAAGAAAAAAGTGAGCATTTCTTGAAGACAAAAAAATATGGATGCGAAGTCCATATTGTCTGTCGCGGATATAACGAAGAAGTTCGATGTTTTTAAAAACCTCCAATTTTCACATTTCTAAAAATACACAATGAAGTTCAAATAAAAAAGGTGGAGCGGTTCAATAGCTATAAAAAACTCAGATATTTTTGCATAACCGAGAGAAGTTCACGTACTAAACGATGTGCATTTGTGTGAAAAAAAGAGAATGGAAAAGCAAAGGGTAAAAGTTTTGTTTCTAGAAGTTCAAGTACTCGGTCCGAGAAAAATTCAAAATTCATATGAGAGAGGTTGAAATAAAAATACGTGACAGAAGTTCAAGATGAAAACAACGAGAAGTTCAACTACTACACGGAATGCGTTTCACGTAAGAATATATGAATAGAAAACAAAGAGCTTACAAGGTTAGCTACAAGAAGTTCACGTTCTCCTCCAGCTGAAGGTCAAGATCTATAGTGCGAGACGTCTGACCTTCAATTACATGTAAAAAACAAAAAAAATAAAGCATAGAAGCTCAAAATTGGAAGAAAAAAGTGAGCATTTCTTGAAGACAAAAAAATATGGAAGCGAATTCCATATTCTCTGCCACGGATATAACGAAGAAGTTCGATGTTTTTAAAAACCTCCAATTTTCACATTTCTAAAAATACACAATGAAGTTCAAATAAAAAGGTGGAGCGGTTCAATAGCTATAAAAAACTCAGATATTTTCGCGTATTCGAGAGAAGTTCACGTACAACACGATGTGCATTTGTGTGAAAAAAAGAGAATGGAAAAGCAAAGGGTAAAAGTTTTGTTTCTAGAAGTTCAAGTACTCGGTCCGAGAAAAATTCAAAATTCTTGTGAGAGAGGTTGAACAAAAATACGTGACAGAAGTTCATGTTGAAAACAGCGAGAAGTTCAACTACTACACGGAATGCGTTTCACGTAAGAATATATGAATAGAAAACAAAGAGCTTACAAGGTTAGCGGCAAGAAGTTCACATGCTCCTCCGGCTGAAGGTCAAGATCTATAGTGCGAGACGTCTGACCTTCAATTACATGTAAAAAACAAAAAAATAGAGCATAGAAGCTCAAAATTGGAAGAAAAAAGTGAGCATTTCTTAAAGACAAAAAAATATGGATGCGAAGTCCATATTGTCTGCCGCGGATATAACGAAGAAGTTCGATGTTTTTAAAAACCTCCAATTTTCACATTTCTAAAAATACACAATGAAGTTCAAATAAAAAAGGTGGAGCGGTTCAATAGCTATAAAAAACTCAGATATTTTTGCATAACCGGGAGAAGTTCACGTACTACACGATGTGCATTTGTGTGAAAAAAAGAGAATGGAAAAGCAAAGGGAAAAGTTTTGTTTCTAGAAGTTCAAGTACTCTGTCCGAGAGAAAATCAAAATTCTTATGAGAGAGGTTGAAATAAAAATACGTGACAGAAGTTCAAGATGAAAACAACGAGAAGTTCAACTACTACACGGAATGCGTTTCACGTAAGAATATATGAATAGAAAACAAAGAGCTTACAAGGTTAGTGGCAAGAAGTTCACGTGCTCCTCCAGCTGAAGGTCAAGATCTATAGTGCGAAACGTCTGACCTTCAATTACATCTAAAAAACAAAAAAATAAAGCATAGAAGCTCAAAATTGGAAGAAAAAAGTGAGCATTTCTTGAAGACAAAAAAATATGGATGCGAAGTCCATATTCTCTGCCACGGATATTCCAATTTTCACATTTCTAAAAATACACAATGAAGTTCAAATAAAAAAGGTGGAGCGGTTCAATAGCTATAAAAAACTCAGATATTTTCGCGTATTCGAGAGAAGTTCACGTACTACACGATGTGCATTTGTGTGAAAAAGAGAGAATGGAAAAGCAAAGGGTAAAAGTTTTGTTTCTAGAAGTTCAAGTACTCGGTCCGAGAAAAATTCAAAATTCTTGTGAGAGAGGTTGAACAAAAATATGTGACAGAAGTTCAAGATGAAAACAGCGAGAAGTTCAACTACTACACGGAATGTGTTTCACGTAAGAATATATGAATAGAAAACAAAGAGCTTACAAGGTTAGCGGCAAGAAGTTCACGTGCTCCTCTAGCTGAAGGTCAAGATCTATAGTGCGAGACGTCCGACCTTCAATTACATGTAAAAAACAGAAAATAGAGCATAGAAGCTCAAAATTTGAAGAAAAAAAGTGAGCATTTCTTGAAGACAAAAATAATATGGATGCGAAGTTCGTATTCTCTGCCGCGGTTATAACGAAGAAGTTCGATGTTTTTAAAAACCTCCAATTATCACATTTCTAAAAATACACAATGAAGTTCAAATAAAAAAGGTGGAGCGGTTCAATAGCTATAAAAACTCATATATTTTCGCGTACCGAGAGAAGTTCACGTACTACACGATGTGCATTTGTGTGAAAAAAGAGAATGGAAAAGCAAAGGGTAAAAGTCTTGTTTCGACAAGTTCAAGTACTCGGTTCGAGAAAAATTAAAAATTCTCATGAGAGATGTTGAACAAAAATACGTGACAGAAGTTCAAGATGAAAACATCGAGAAGTTCAAGTACTACACTCAATGTGTTTCACGTAAGAATATATGACTAGAAAACAAAGAGCTTACAAAGTTTGCGGCATGAAGTTCACGTGCTCCTCCGGCTGAAGGTCAAGATCTATAGTGCGAGAAGTCCGACCTTCAATTACATGTAAAAACAAAAAATAGAGCATAGAAGCTCAAAATTTGAAGAAAAAAAGTGAGCATTTCTTGAAGACAAAAAAAATATGGATGCGAAGTTCATATTCTCTGCCGCGGATATAACGAAGAAGTTCGATGTTTTTAAAAACCTCCAATTTTCACATTTCTAAAAATACACAATGAAGTTCAAATAAAAAAGGTGGAGCGGTTCAACAGCTATAAAAAACTCGGATATTTTCGCGTATCCGAGAGAAGTTCACGTACTACACGATCTGCATTTGTGTGAAAAAAATAGAATGGAAAAGCAAAGGGTAAAAGTTTTGTTTCTAGAAGTTCAAGTACTCGGTCCGAGAAAAAATCAAAATTCTTGTGAGAGAGGTTGAACAAAAATACGTGACAGAAGTTCAAGATGAAAACAGCGAGAAGTTCAACTACTACACGGAATGCGTTTCACGTAAGAATATATGAATACAAAACAAAGAGCTTACAAGGTTAGCGTCAATAAGTTCACGTGCTCCTCCGGCTGAAGGTCAAGATCTATAGTGCGAGACGTCCGACCTTCAGTTACATGTAAAAAAACAAAAAAATAGAGCATAGAAGCTCAATATTGGAAGAAAGAAAGTGAGCATTTCTTGAAGACAAAAAAATATGGACGCGGAGTCCATATTCTCTGCCGCGGATATAACGAAGAACTTCGATGTTTTTAAAAACCTTCAATTTTCACATTTCTAAAAATACACAATGAAGTTCAAATAAAAAAGGTGGAGCGGTTCAATAGCTATAAAAAACTCAGATATTTTCGCGTATTCGAGAGAAGTTCACGTACTACACGATGTGCATTTGTGTGAAAAAAAGAGAATGGAAAAGCAAAGGGTAAAAGTTTTGTTTCTAGAAGTTCAAGTACTCGGTCCGAGAAAAATTCAAAATTCTTGTGAGAGAGGTTGAACAAAAATACGTGACAGAAGTTCAAGATGAAAACAGAGAGAAGTTCAACTACTACACGGAATGCGTTTCACGTAAGAATATATGAATAGAAAACAAAGAGCTTACAAGGTTAGCGACAAGAAGTTCACGTGCTCCTCCGGCTGAAGGTCAAGATCTATAGTGCGAGACGTCTGACCTTATTACATGTAAAAAACAAAAAAATAGAGCATAGAAGCTCAAAATTGGAAGAAAAAAGAGAGCATTTCTTGAAGACAAAAAAATATGGACGCGGAGTCCATATTCTCTGCCGCGGATATAACGAAGAAGTTCGATGTTTTTAAAAACCTCCAATTTTCAAATTTCTAAAAATACACAATGAAGTTTAAATAAAAAAGGTGGAGCGGTTCAATAGCTATAAAAAACTCAGATATTTTCGCGTATTCGAGAGAAGTTCACGTACTACACGATGTGCATTTGTGTGAAAAAAAGAGAATGGAAAAGCAAATGGTAAAAGTTCTGTTTCTAGAAGTTCAAGTACTCGGTCCGAGAAAAATTCAAAATTCTTGTGAGAGAGGTTGAACAAAAATACGTGACAGAAGTTCAAGATGAAAACATCGAGAAGTTCAAGTACTACACTCAATTTGTTTCACGTAAGAATATATGAATAGAAAACAAAGAGCTTACAAGGTTTGCGGCAAGAAGTTCTCGTCCTCCTCCGGCTGAATGTCAAGATCTATAGTGCGGGACGTCCGACCTTCAATTACATGTAAAAAACAAAACAATAGAGCATAGAAGCTCAAAATTTGAAGAAAAAAAGTGAGGATTTCTTGAAGACAAAAAAATATGGATGTGAAGTTCATATTCTCTGCCGCGGATATAACAAAGAAGTTCGATGTTTTGAAAAACTACAATTTTCACATTTCTAAAAATACGCAATGAAGTTCAAATAAAAAGGGTGGAGCGATTCAATAGCTATGAAAAACTCAGATATTTTTGCATAACCGAGAGAAGTTCACGTACTACACGATGTGCATTTGTGTGAAAAAAAGAGAATGGAAAATTAAAGGGTAAAAGTTTTGTTTCTAGAAGTTCAAGTACTCGGTCCGAGAAAAATTCAAAATTCTTGTGAGAGAGGTTGAACAAAAATACGTGACAGAAGTTCAACTACTACACGGAATGCGTTTCACGTAAGAATATATGAATAGAAAACAAAGAGCTTACAAGGTTTGCGGCAAGAAGTTCACGTGCTCCTCCGGCTGAAGGTCAAGATGTATAGTGCGAGACGTCTGACCTTCAATTACATGTAAAAACAAAAAAATAGAGCATAGAAGCTCAAAATTGGAAGAAAAAAGTGAGCATTTCTTGAAGACAAAAAAATATGGATGCGAAGTCCATATTGTCTGCCGCGGATATAACGAAGAAGTTCGATGTTTTTAAAAACCTCCAATTTTCACATTTCTAAAAATACACAATGAAGTTCAAATAAAAAAGGTGGAGCGGTTCAATAGCTATAAAAAACTCAGATATTTTCGCGTATTCGAGAGAAGTTCACATACTACACGATGTGCATTTATGTGAAAAAAAGAGAATGGAAAAATAAAGGGTAAAAGTTTTGTTTCTAGAAGTTCAAGTACTCGGTCCGAGAAAAATTCAAAATTCTTGTGAGAGAGGTTGAACAAAAATACGTGACAGAAGTTCAAGATGAAAACAGCGAGAAGTTCAACTACTACACGGAATGCGTTTCACGTAAGAATATATGAATAGAAAACAAAGAGCTTACAAGGTTAGCGGCAAGAAGTTCACGTGCTCCTCCGGCTGAAGGTCAAGATCTATAGTGCGAGACGTCTGACCTTCAATTACATGTAAAAAAACAAAAAAATAGAGCATAGAAGCTCAAAATTGGAAGAAAAAAAGTGAGCATTTCTTGAAGACAAAAAAATATGGATGCGAAGTTCATATTCTCCGCCGTGGATATAACGAAGAAGTTCGATGTTTTTAAAAACCTCCAATTTTCACATTTCTAAAAATACACAATGAAGTTCAAATAAAAAAGGTGGAGCGGTTCAATAGCTCTAAAAAACTCAGATATTTTCGCATAACCGAGAGAAGTTCACGTACTACACAATGTGCATTTGTGTGAAAAAAAGAGAATGGAAAAGCAAAGGGTAAAAGTTTTGTTTCTAGAAGTTCAAGTTCTCGGTCCGAGAAAAATTCAAAATTCTTGTGAGAGAGGCTAAACAAAAATACGTGACAAAAGTTCAAGATGAAAACAGCGAGAAGTTCAACTACTACACGGAATGCGTTTCACGTAAGAATATATGAATAGAAAACAAAGAGCTTACAAGGCTAGCGGCAAGAAGTTCACGTGCTCCTCCGGCTGAAGGTCAAGATCTATAGTGCGAGACGTCTGACCTTCAATTACATGTAAAAAACAAAAAAATAGAGCATAGAAGCTCAAAATTGGAAGAAAAAAGTGAGCATTTCTTGAAGACAAAAAAATATGGACGCGGAGTCCATATTCTCTGCCGCGGATATAACGAAGAAGTTCGATCTTTTTAAAAACCTCCAATTTTCACATTTCTAAAAATACACAATGAAGTTAAAATAAAAAAGGTGGAGCGGTTCAATAGCTCTAAAAAACTCAGATATTTTCGCGTATTCGAGAGAAGTTCACGTACTACACGATGTGCATTTATGTGAAAAAAAGAGAATGGAAAAGCAAAGGGTAAAAGTTTTGTTTCTAGAAGTTCAAGTACTCGGTCCAAGAAAAATTCAAAATTCTTGTGAGAGAGGTTGAACAAAAATACGTGACAGAAGTTCAAGATGAAAACAACGAGAAGTTCAACTACTACACGGAATGCGTTTCACGTAAGAATATATGAATAGAAAACAAAGAGCTTACAAGGTTAGCGGCAAGAAGTTCACGTGCTCCTCAGGCTGAAGGTCAAGATCTATAGTGCGAGACGTCTGACCTTCAATTACATGTAAAAAAACAAAAAATAGAGCATAGAAGCTCAAAATTGTAACAAAAAAAGTGAGCATTTCTTGGAGACAAAAAAATATGGATGCGGAGTCCATATTCTCTGCCGCGGATATAACGAAGAAGTTCGATCTTTTTAAAAACCTCCAATTTTCACATTTCTAAAAATACACAATGAAGTTGAAATAAAAAAGGTGGAGCGGTTCAATAGCTATAAAAAACTCAGATATTTTCGCGTATTCGAGAGAAGTTCACGTACTACACGATGTGCATTTATGTGAAAAAAAGAGAATGGAAAAGCAAAGGGTAAAAGTTTTGTTTCTAGAAGTTCAAGTACTCGGTCCAAGAAAAATTCAAAATTCTTGTGAGAGAGGTTGAACAAAAATACGTGACAGAAGTTCAAGATGAAAACAACGAGAAGTTCAACTACTACACGGAATACGTTTCACGTAAGAATATATGAATAGAAAACAAAGAGCTTACAAGGTTAGCGGCAAGAAGTTCACGTGCTCCTCCGGCTGAAGGTCAAGATCTATAGTGCGAGACGTCTGACCTTCAATTACATGTAAAAAAACAAAAAAATAGAGCATAGAAGCTCAAAATTGGAATAAAAAAAGTGAGCATTTCTTGGAGACAAAAAAATATGGATGCGAAGTTCATATTCTCCGCCGTGGATATAACGAAGAAGTTCGATGTTTTTAAAAACCTCCAATTTTCACATTTCTAAAAATACACAATGAAGTTCAAATAAAAAAGGTGGAGCGGTTCAATAGCTCTAAAAAACTCAGATATTTTCGCATAACCGAGAGAAGTTCACGTACTACACGATGTGCATTTGTGTGAAAAAAAGAGAATGGAAAAGCAAAGGGTAAAAGTTTTGTTTCTAGAAGTTCAAGTTCTCGGTCCGAGAAAAATTCAAAATTCTTGTGAGAGAGGCTAAACAAAAATACGTGACAGAAGTTCAAGATGAAAACAGCGAGAAGTTCAACTACTACACGGAATGCGGTTCACGTAAGAATATATGAATAGAAAACAAAGAGCTTACAAGGTTTGCGGCAAGACGTTCACGTGCTCCTCCGGCTGAAGGTCAAGATCTATAGTGCGAGACGTCCGACCTTCAATTACATGTAAAAAACAAAAAATAGAGCATAGAAGCTCACAATTTTAAGAAAAAAAGTGAGCATTTCTTGAAGACAAAAAAAATATGGATGCGAAGTTCATATTCTCTGCCGCGGATATAACGAAGAAGTTCGAGGTTTTTAAAAACCTCCAATTTTCACATTTCTAAAAATACACAATGAAGTTCAAATAAAAAAGGTGGAGCGGTTCAACAGCTATAAAAAACTCAGATATTTTCGCGTATCCGAGAGAAGTTCACGTACTACACGATGTGCATTTGTGTGAAAAAAAGAGAATGGAAAAGCAAAGGGTAAAAGTTTTGTTTCTAGAAGTTCAACTACTCGGTCTAAGAAAAATTCAAAATTCTTGTGAGAGAGGTTGAACTAAAATACGTGATAGAAGTTCAAGATGGAAACAGCAAGAAGTTCAACTACTACACGGAATGCGTTTCACGTAAGAATATATGAATAGAAAACAAAGAGCTTACAAGGTTTGCGGCAAGAAGTTCACGTGCTCCTCTGGCTGAAGGTCAAGATCTATAGCGCGAGACGTCCGACCTTCAATTACATGTAAAAAAACAGAAAATAGAGCATAGAAGCTCAAAATTTGCAGAAAAAAAGTGAGCATTTCTTGAAGACAAAAAAAATATGGAAGCGAAGTTCATATTCTCTGCCTCGGATATAACGAAGAAGTTCGATGTTTTTAAAAACCTCCAATTTTCACATTCTAAAAATACACAATGAAGTTCAAATAAAAAAGGTGGAGCGGTTCAATAGCTATAAAAAACTCAGATATTTTCGCGTAACCGAGAGAAGTTCACGTACTACACGATGTGCATTTGTGTGAAAAAAGAGAATGGAAAAGCAAAGGGTAAAAGTTTTGTTTCTACATGTTCAAGTACTCGGTTCGAGAAAAATTAAAAATTCTCATGAGAGATGTTGAACAAAAATACGTGACAGAAGTTCAAGATGAAAACATCGAGAAGTTCAAGTACTACACTCAATGTGTTTCACGTAAGAATATATGAATAGAAAACAAAGAGCTTACAAGGTTTGCGGCAAGAAGTTCTCGTGCTCCTCCGGCTGAATGTCAAGATCTATAGTGCGGGACGTCCGACCTTCAATTACATGTAAAAAACAAAACAATAGAGCATAGAAGCTCAAAATTTGAAGAAAAAAAGTGAGCATTTCTTGAAGACAAAAAAATATGGATGCGAAGTTCATATTCTCTGCCGCGGATATAACAAAGAAGTTCGATGTTTTGAAAAACTACAATTTTCACATTTCTAAAAATACACAATGAAGTTCAAATAAAAAGGGTGGAGCGGTTCAATAGCTATAAAAAACTCAGATATTTTTGCATAACCGAGAGAAGTTCACGTACTACACGATGTCCATTTGTGTGAAAAAAAGAGAATTGAAAATTAAAGGGTAAAAGTTTTGTTTCTAGAAGTTCAAGTACTCGGTCCGTGAAAAATTCAAAATTCTTGTGAGAGAGGTTGAACAAAAATACGTGACAGAAGTTCAAGATGAAAACAGCGAGAAGTTCAACTACTACACGGAATGCGTTTCACGTAAGAATATATGAATAGAAAACAAAGAGCTTACAAGGTTAGCGGCAAGAAGTTCACGTGCTCCCCCGGCTGAAGGTCAAGATCTATAGTGCGAGACGTCTGACCTTCAATTACATGTAAAAACAAAAAAATAGAGCATAGAAGCTCAAAATTGGAAGAAAAAAGTGAGCATTTCTTGAAGACAAAAAAATATGGACGCGGAGTCCATATTCTCTGCCGAGGATATAACGAAGAAGTTCAATGTTTTTAAAAACCTCCAATTTTCACATTTCTAAAAATACACAATGAAGTTAAAATAAAAAAGGTGGAGCAGTTCAATAGCTATAAAAAACTCGGATATTTTCGCGTATTCGAGAGAAGTTCACGTACTACACGATGTGCATTTATGTGAAAAAAGAGAATGGAAAAGCAAAGGGTAAAAGTTTTGTTTCTAGAAGTTCAAGTACTCGGTCCGAGAAAAATTCAAAATTCTTGTGAGAGAGGTTGAACAAAAATATGTGACAGAAGTTCAAGATGAAAACAGCGAGAAGTTCAACTACTACACGGAATGCGTTTCACGTAAGAATATATGAATAGAAAACAAAGAGCTTACAAGGTTAGCGGCAAGAAGTTCACGTGCTCCTCCGGCTGAAGGTCAAGATCTATAGTGCGAGACGTCTGACCTTCAATTACATGTAAAAAACAAAAAAATAGAGCATAGAAGCTCAAAATTGGAAGAAAAAAAGTGAGCATTTCTTGAAGACAAAAAAATATGGATGCGAAGTTCATATTCTCCGCCGTGGATATAACGAAGAAGTTCGATGTTTTTAAAAACCTCCAATTTTCACATTTCTAAAAATACACAATGAAGTTCAAATAAAAAAGGTGGAGCGGTTCAATAGCTCTAAAAAACTCAGATATTTTCGCATAACCGAGAGAAGTTCACGTACTACACAATGTGCATTTGTGTGAAAAAAAGAGAATGGAAAAGCAAAGGGTAAAAGTTTTGTTTCTAGAAGTTCAAGTTCTCGGTCCGAGAAAAATTCAAAATTCTTGTGAGAGAGGCTAAACAAAAATACGTGACAGAAGTTCAAGATGAAAACAGCGAGAAGTTCAACTACTACACGGAATGCGTTTCACGTAAGAATATATGAATAGAAAACAAAGAGCTTACAAGGTTTGCGGCAAGACGTTCACGTGCTCCTCCGGCTGAAGGTCAAGATCTATAGTGCGAGACGTCCGACCTTCAATTACATGTAAAAAACAAAAAATAGAGCATAGAAGCTCAAAATTTGAAGAAAAAAAGTGAGCATTTCTTGAAGACAAAAAAAATATGGATGCGAAGTTCATATTCTCTGCCGCGGATATAACGAAGAAGTTCGATGTTTTTAAAAACCTCCAATTTTCACATTTCTAAAAATACACAATGAAGTTCAAATAAAAAAGGTGGAGCGGTTCAACAGCTATAAAAAACTCAGATATTTTCGCGTATCCGAGAGAAGTTCACGTACTACACGATGTGCATTTGTGTGAAAAAAAGAGAATGGAAAAGCAAAGGGTAAAAGTTTTGTTTCTAGAAGTTCAACTACTCGGTCTAAGAAAAATTCAAAATTCTTGTGAGAGAGGTTGAACTAAAATACGTGATCGAAGTTCAAGATGAAAACAACAAGAAGTTCAACTACTACACGGAATGCGTTTCACGTAAGAATATATGAATAGAAAACAAAGAGCTTACAAGGTTTGCGGCAAGAAGTTCACGTGCTCCTCTGGCTGAAGGTCAAGATCTATAGCGCAAGACGTCCGACCTTCAATTACATGTAAAAAAAACAGAAAATAGAGCATAGAAGCTCAAAATTTGCAGAAAAAAAGTGAGCATTTCTTGAAGACAAAAAAAATATGGAAGCGAAGTTCATATTCTCTGCCGCGGATATAACGAAGAAGTTCGATGTTTTTAAAAACCTCCAATTTTCACATTTCTAAAAATACATAATGAAGTTCAAATAAAAAAGGTGGAGCGGTTCAATAGCTATAAAAACTCATATATTTTCGCGTAACCGAGAGAAGTTCACGTACTACACGATGTGCATTTGTGTGAAAAAAGAGAATGGAAAAGCAAAGGGTAAAAGTTTTGTTTCTACATGTTCAAGTACTCGGTTCGAGAAAAATTAAAAATTCTCATGAGAGATGTTGAACAAAAATACGTGACAGAAGTTCAATATGAAAACATCGAGAAGTTCAAGTACTACACTCAATGTGTTTCACGTAAGAATATATGAATAGAAAACAAAGAGCTTACAAGGTTTGCGGCAAGAAGTTCTCGTGCTCCTCCGGCTGAATGTCAAGATCTATAGTGCGGGACGTCCGACCTTCAATTACATGTAAAAAACAAAACAATAGAGCATAGAAGCTCAAAATTTGAAGAAAAAAAGTGAGCATTTCTTGAAGACAAAAAAATATGGATGCGAAGTTCATATTCTCTGCCGCGGATATAACAAAGAAGTTCGATGTTTTAAAAAACTACAATTTTCACATTTCTAAAAATACACAATGAAGTTCAAATAAAAAGGGTGGAGCGGTTCAATAGCTATAAAAAACTCAGATATTTTTGCATAACCGAGAGAAGTTCACGTACTACACGATGTCCATTTGTGTGAAAAAAAGAGATTGGAAAATTAAAGGGTAAAAGTTTTGTTTCTAGAAGTTCAAGTACTCGGTCCGTGAAAAATTCAAAATTCTTGTGAGAGAGGTTGAACAAAAATACGTGACAGAAGTTCAAGATGAAAACAGCGAGAAGTTCAACTACTACACGGAATGCGTTTCACGTAAGAATATATGAATAGAAAACAAAGAGCTTACAAGGTTAGCGGCAAGAAGTTCACGTGCTCCTTCGGCTGAAGGTCAAGATCTATAGTGCGAGACGTCTGACCTTCAATTACATGTAAAAACAAAAAAAATAGAGCATAGAAGCTCAAAATTGGAAGAAAAAAGTGAGCATTTCTTGAAGACAAAAAAATATGGACGCGGAGTCCATATTCTCTGCCGAGGATATAACGAAGAAGTTCAATGTTTTTAAAAACCTCCAATTTTCACATTTCTAAAAATACACAATGAAGTTAAATAAAAAAGGTGGAGCAGTTCAATAGCTATAAAAAACTCGGATATTTTCGCGTATTCGAGAGAAGTTCACGTACTACACGATGTGCATTTATGTGAAAAAAGAGAATGGAAAAGCAAAGGGTAAAAGTTTTGTTTCCAGAAGTTCAAGTACTCGGTCCGAGAAAAATTCAAAATTCTTGTGAGAGAGGTTGAACAAAAATACGTGACAGAAGTTCAAGATGAAAACAGCGAGAAGTTCAACTACTACACGGAATGCGTTTCACGTAAGAATATATGAATAGAAAACAAAGAGCTTACAAGGTTAGCGGCAAGAAGTTCACGTGCTCCTCCGGCTGAAGGTCAAGATCTATAGTGCGAGACGTCTGACCTTCAATTACATGTAAAAAAACAAAAAAATAGAGCATAGAAGCTCAAAATTGGAAGAAAAAAAGTGAGCATTTCTTGAAGACAAAAAAATATGGATGCGAAGTTCATATTCTCCGCCGTGGATATAACGAAGAAGTGAGATGTTTTTAAAAACCTCCAATTTTCACATTTCTAAAAATACACAATGAAGTTCAAATAAAAAAGGTGGAGCGGTTCAATAGCTCTAAAAAACTCAGATATTTTCGCATAACCGAGAGAAGTTCACGTACTACACAATGTGCATTTGTGTGAAAAAAAGAGAATGGAAAAGCAAAGGGTAAAAGTTTTGTTTCTAGAAGTTCAAGTTCTCGGTCCGAGAAAAATTCAAAATTCTTGTGAGAGAGGCTAAACAAAAATACGTGACAGAAGTTCAAGATGAAAACAACGAGAAGTTCAACTACTACACGGAATGCGTTTCACGTAAGAATATATGAATAGAAAAAAAAGAGCTTACAAGGTTTGCGGCAAGAAGTTCACGTGCTCCTCCGGCTGAAGGTCAAGATCTATAGTGCGAGACGTCCGACCTTCAATTACATGTAAAAAAACAAAAAATAGAGCATAGAAGCTCAAAATTGGAAGAAAAAAAGTAAGCATTTCTTGAAGACAAAAATATATGGATGCGAAGTTCATATTCTCCGCCGTGGATATAACGAAGAAGTTCGATGTTTTTAAAAACCTCCAATTTTCACATTTCTAAAAATACACAATGAAGTTCAAATAAAAAAGGTGGAGCGGTTCAACAGCTATAAAAAACTCAGATATTTTCGCGTAACCGAGAGAAGTTCACATACTACACGAAGACAAAAAAAATATGGAAGCGAAGTTCATATTCTCTGCCGCGGATATAACGAAGAAGTTCGATGTTTTTAAAAACCTCCAATTTTCACATTTCTAAAAATACACAATGAAGTTCAAATAAAAAAGGTGGAGCGGTTCAATAGCTATAAAAACTCATATATTTTCGCGTAACCGAGAGAAGTTCACGTACTACACGATGTGCATTTGTGTGAAAAAAGAGAATGGAAAAGCAAAGGGTAAAAGTTTTGTTTCTACATGTTCAAGTACTCGGTTCGAGAAAAATTAAAAATTCTCATGAGAGATGTTGAACAAAAATACGTGACAGAAGTTCAAGATGAAAACATCGAGAAGTTCAAGTACTAAACTCAATGTGTTTCACGTAAGAATATATGAATAGAAAACAAAGAGCTTACAAGGTTTGCGGCAAGAAGTTCTCGTGCTCCTCCGGCTGAAGGTCAAGATCTATAGTGTGGGACGTCCGACCTTCAATTACATGTAAAAAACAAAAAAATAGAGCGTAGAAGCTCAAAATTTGAACACAAAAAGTGAGCATTTCTTGAAGACAAAAAAATATGGATGCGAAGTTCATATTCTCTGCCGCGGATATAACAAAGAAGTTCGATGTTTTGAAAAACTCCAATTTTCACATTTCTAAAAATACACAATGAAGTTCAAATAAAAAAGGTGGAGCGGTTCAATAGCTATAAAAAACTCAGATATTTTTGCATAACCGAGAGAAGTTCACGTACTACACGATGTGCATTTGTGTGAAAAAAAGAGAATGGAAAAGCAAAGGGTAAAAGTTTTGTTTCTAGAAGTTCAAGTACTCGGTCCGAGAAAAATTCAAAATTCTTGTGAGAGAGGTTGAACAAAAATACGTGACAGAAGTTCAAGATGAAAACAGCGAGAAGTTCAAGTACTACACGGAATGCGTTTCACGTAAGAATATATGAATAGAAAACAAAGAGCTTACAAGGTTAGTGGCAAGAAGTTCACGTGCTCCTCCGGCTGAAGGTCAAGATCTATAGTGCGAGACGTCTGACCTTCAATTACATGTAAAAAACAAAAAAAATAGAGCATAGAAGCTCAAAATTGGAAGAAAAAAAGTGAGCATTTCTTGAAGACAAAAAAATATGGATGCGAAGTTCATATTCTCCGCCGTGGATATAACGAAGAAGTTCAATGCTTTTAAAAACCTCCAATTTGCACATTTCTAAAAATACACAATGAAGTTCAAAGAAAAAAGGTGGAGCGGTTCAATAGCTATAAAAAAACTCAGAAATTTTCGCGTATCATAGAGAAGTTCACGTACTACACGATGTGCATTTGTGTGAAAAAAAGAGAATGGAAAAGCAAAGGGTAAAAGTTTTGTTTCTAGAAGTTCAAGTACTCGGTCCGAGAAAAGTTCAAAATTCTTGTGAGAGAGGTTGAACAAAAATACGTGACAGAAGTTCAAGATGAAAACAGCGAGAAGTTCAACTACTACACGGAATGTGTTTTACGTAAGAATATATGAATAGAAAACAAAGAGCTTACAAGGTTTGCGGCAAGAAGTTCACGAGCTCCTCCGGCTGAAGGTCAAGATCTATAGTGCGAGACGTCCGACCTTCAATTACATGTAAAAAAACAAAAAATAGAGCATAGAAGCTCAAAATTGGAAGAAAAAAAGTAAGCATTTCTTGAAGACAAAAAAATATGGATGCGAAGTTCGTATTCTCCGCCGTGGATATAACGAAGAAGTTCGATGTTTTTAAAAACCTCCAATTTTCACATTTCTAAAAATACACAATGAAGTTCAAATAAAAAAGGTGGAGCGGTTTAACAGCTATAAAAAACTCAGATATTTTCGCGTAACCGAGAGAAGTTCACATACTACACGATGTGCATTTGTGTGAAAAAAAGAGAATGGAAAAGCAAAGGGTAAAAGTTTTGTTTCTAGAAGTTCAAGTACTCGGTCCGAGAAAAGTTCAAAATTCTTGTGAGAGAGGTTGAACAAAAATACGTGACAGAAGTTCAAGATGAAAACAACGAGAAGTTCAACTACTACACGGAATGCGTTTCACGTAAGAATATATGAATAGAAAACAAAGAGCTTACAAGGTTTGCGGCAAGAAGTTCACGTGCTCCTCCGGCTGAAGGTCAAGATCTATAGTGCGAGACGTCCGACCTTCAATTACATGTAAAAAACAAAAAATAGAGCATAGAAGCTCAAAATTGGAAGAAAAAAAGTAAGCCTTTCTTGAAGACAAAAAAATATGGATGCGAAGTTCATATTCTCCGCCGCTGATATAACGAAGAAGTTCGATGTTTTTAAAAACCTCCAATTTTCACATTTCTAAAAATACACAATGAAGTTCAAATAAAAAAGGTGGAGCGGTTCAACAGCTATAAAAAACTCAGATATTTTCGCGTATCCGAGAGAAGTTCACGTACTACACGATGTGCATTTGTGTGAAAAAAAGAGAATGGAAAAGCAAAGGGTAAAAGTTTTGTTTCTAGAAGTTCAACTACTCGGTCTAAGAAAAATTCAAAATTCTTGTGAGAGAGGTTGAACTAAAATACGTGACAGAAGTTCAAGATGAAAACAGCGAGAAGTTCAACTACTACACGGAATACGTTTCACATAAGAATATATGAATAGAAAACAAAGAGCTTACAAGGTTTGCGGCAAGAAGTTCATGTGCTCCTCTGGCTGAAGGTCAAGATCTATAGTGCGAGACGTCCGACCTTCAATTACATGTAAAAAACAGAAAATAGAGCATAGAAGCTCAAAATTTGCAGAAAAAAAGTGAGCATTTCTTGAAGACAAAAAAAATATGGAAGCGAAGTTCATATTCTCTGCCGCGGATATAACGAAGAAGTTCGATGTTTTTAAAAACCTCCAATTTTCACATTTCTAAAAATACACAATGAAGTTCAAATAAAAAAGGTGGAGCGGTTCAATAGCTATAAAAACTCATATATTTTCGCGTAACCGAGAGAAGTTCACGTACTACACGATGTGCATTTGTGTGAAAAAAGAGAATGGAAAAGCAAAGGGTAAAAGTTTTGTTTCTACATGTTCAAGTACTCGGTTCGAGAAAAATTAAAAATTCTCATGAGAGATGTTGAACAAAAATACGTGACAGAAGTTCAAGATGAAAACATTCAAGTACTAAACTCAATGTGTTTCACGTAAGAATATATGAATAGAAAACAAAGAGCTTACAAGGTTTGCGGCAAGAAGTTCACGTGCTCCTCCGGCTGAAGGTCAAGATCTATAGTGTGGGACGTCCGACCTTCAATTACATGTAAAAAACAAAAAACTAGAGCGTAGAAGCTCAAAATTTGAACACAAAAAGTGAGCATTTCTTGAAGACAAAAAAATATGGATGCGAAGTTCATATTCTCCGCCGTGGATATAACGAAGAAGTTCGATGTTTTTAAAAACCTCCAATTTTCACATTTCTAAAAATACACAATGAAGTTCAAATAAAAAAGGTGGAGCGGTTCAATAGCTATAAAAAACTCAGATATTTTTGCATAACCGAGAGAAGTTCACGTACTACACGATGTGCATTTGTGTGAAAAAAAGAGAATGGAAAAGCAAAGGGTAAAAGTTTTGTTTCTAGAAGTTCAAGTATTCGGTCCGAGAAAAATTCAAAATTCTTGTGAGAGAGGTTGAACAAAAATACGTGACAGAAGTTCAAGATGAAAACAGCGAGAAGTTCAAGTACTACACGGAATGCGTTTCACGTAAGAATATATGAATAGAAAACAAAGAGCTTACAAGGTTAGCGGCAAGAAGTTCACGTGCTCCTCCGGCTGAAGGTCAAGATCTATAGTGCGAGACGTCCGACCTTCAATTACATGTAAAAAACAAAAAAAATAGAGCATAGAAGCTCAAAATTGGAAGAAAAAAAAGTGAGCATTTCTTGAAGACAAAAAAATATGGATGCGAAGTTCATATTCTCCGCCGTGGATATAACGAAGAAGTTCGATGTTTTTAAAAACCTCCAATTTGCACATTTCTAAAAATACACAATGAAGTTCAAAGAAAAAAGGTGGAGCGGTTCAATAGCTATAAAAAAACTCAGAAATTTTCGCGTATCATAGAGAAGTTCACGTACGACACGATGTGCATTTGTGTGAAAAAAAGAGAATGGAAAAGCAAAGGGTAAAAGTCTGGTTTCTAGAAGTTCAAGTACTCGGTCCGAGAAAAATTCAAAATTCTTGTGAGAGAGGTTGAACAAAAATACTTGACAGAAGTTCAAGATGAAAACAGCGAGAAGTTCAACTACTACACGGAATGCGTTTCACGTAAGAATATATGAATAGAAAACAAAGAGCTTACAAGGTTAGCGGCAAGAAGTTCACGTGCTCCTCCGGCTGAAGGTCAAGATCTATAGTGCGAGACGTCCGGCCTTCAATTACATGTAAAAAACAAAAAACTAGAGCATAGAAGCTCAAAATTGGAAGAAAAAAAGTGAGCATTTCTTGAAGACAAAAAAATATGGATGCGAAGTTCATATTCTCCGCCGCGGATATAACGAAGAAGTTCGATGTTTTTAAAAACCTCCAATTTTCACATTTCTAAAAATACACAATGAAGTTCAAATAAAAAAGGTGGAGCGGTTCAACAGCTATAAAAAACTCAGATATTTTCGCGTATCATAGAGAAGTTCATGTACTACACGATGTGCATTTGTGTGAAAAAAAGAGAATGGAAAAGCAAAGGGTAAAAGTTTTGTTTCTAGAAGTTCAACTACTCGGTCCGAGAAAAATTCAAAATTCTTGTGAGAGAGGTTGAACTAAAATACGTGACAGAAGTTCAAGATGAAAACAGCGAGAAGTTCAACTACTACACGGAATGCGTTTCACGTAAGAATATATGAATAGAAAACAAAGAGCTTACAAGGTTTGCGGCAAGAAGTTCACGTGCTCCTCTGGCTGAAGGTCAAGATCTATAGTGCGAGACGTCCGACCTTCAATTACATGTAAAAAAACAAAAAATAGAGCATAGAAGCTCAAAATTGGAAGAAAAAAAGTGAGCCTTTCTTGAAGACAAAAAAATATGGATGCGAAGTTCATATTCTCCGCCGTGGATATAACGAAGAAGTTCGATGTTTTTAAAAACCTCCAATTTTCACATTTCTAAAAATACACAATGAAGTTCAAACAAAAAAGGTGGAGTGGTTCAACAGCTATAAAAAACTCAGATATTTTCGCGTAACCGAGAGAAGTTCACATACTACACGATGTGCATTTGTGTGAAAAAAGAGAATGGAAAAGCAAATGGTAAAAGTTTTTTTTCTAGAAGTTCAAGTACTCGGTCCGAGAAAAATTCGAAATTCTTGTGAGAGAGGTTGAACAAAAATACGTGACAGAAGTTCAAGATGAAAACATCGAGAAGTTCAAGTACTAAACTCAATGTGTTTCACGTAAGAATATATGAATAGAAAACAAAGAGCTTACAAGGTTTGCGGCAAGAAGTTCACGTGCTCCTCCGGCTGAAGGTCAAGATCTATAGTGTGGGACGTCCGACCTTCAATTACATGTAAAAAACAAAAAACTAGAGCATAGAAATTAAAAATTTGAACACAAAAAGTGAGCATTTCTTGAAGACAAAAAAATATGGATGTGAAGTTCATATTCTCCGCCGTGGATATAACGAAGAAGTTCGATGTTTTTAAAAACCTCCAATTTTCACATTTCTCAAAATACACAATGAAGTTCAAATAAAAAAGGTGGAGCGGTTCAATAGCTATAAAAAACTCAGATATTCTTGCATAACCGAGAGAAGTTCACATACTACACGATGTGCATTTGTGTGAAAAAAAGAGAATGGAAAAGCAAAGGGTAAAAGTTTTGTTTCTAGAAGTTCAAGTACTCGGTCCGAGAAAAATTCAAAATTCTTGTGAGAGAGGTTGAACAAAAATACGTGACAGAAGTTCAAGATGAAAACAGCGAGAAGTTCAAGTACTACACGGAATGCGTTTCACGTAAGAATATATGAATAGAAAACAAAGAGCTTACAAGGTTAGCGGCAAGAAGTTCACGTGCTCCTCCGGCTGAAGGTCAAGATCTATAGTGCGAGACGTCTGACCTTCAATTACATGTAAAAACAAAAAAATAGAGCATAGAAATTCAAAATTTGAAGAAAAAAAGTGAGCATTTCTTGAAGACAAAAAAAATATGGATGCGAAGTTCATATTCTCTGCCGTGGATATAACGAAGAAGTTCGATGTTTTTAAAAACCTCCAATTTTCACATTTCTAAAAATACACAATGAAGTTCAAATAAAAAAGGTGGAGCGGTTCAATAGCTATAAAAAACTCAGATATTTTCGCGTATTCGAGAGAAGTTCACGTACTACATGATGTGCATTTGTGTGAAAAAAAGAGAATGGAAAAGCAAAGGGTAAAAGTTTTGTTTCTAGAAGTTCAAGTATTCGGTCCGAGAAAAGTTCAAAATTCTTGTGAGAGAGCTTGAACAAAAATACATGACAGAAGTTCAAGATGAAAACAGCGAGAAGTTCAACTACTACAGGGAATGCGTTTCACGTAAGAATATATGAATAGAAAACAAAGAGCTTACAAGATTAGCGGCAAGAAGTTCACGTGCTCCTCCGGCTGAAGGTCAAGATCTATAGTGCGAGACGTCTGACCTTCAATTACATATAAAAAACAAAAAATAGAGCATAGAAGCTCAAAATTGGAAGAAAAAAAAGTGAGCATTTCTTGAAGACAAAAAAATATGGATGCGAAGTTCATATTCTCCGCCGTGGATATAACGAAGAAGTTCGATGTTTTTAAAAACCTCCAATTTGCACATTTCTAAAAATACACAATGAAGTTCAAAGAAAAAAGGTGGAGCGGTTCAATAGCTATAAAAAACTCAGAAATTTTCGCGTATCATAGAGAAGTTCACGTACTACACGATGTGCATTTGTGTGAAAAAAAGAGAATGGAAAAGCAAAGGGTAAAAGTTTGGTTTCTAGAAGTTCAAGTACTCGGTCCGAGAAAAATTCAAAATTCTTGTGAGAGAGGTTGAACAAAAATACGTGACAGAAGTTCAAGATGAAAACAGCGAGAAGTTCAACTACTACACGGAATGCGTTTCACGTAAGAATATATGAATAGAAAACAAAGAGCTTACAAGGTTAGCGGCAAGAAGTTCACGTGCTCATCCGGCTGAAGGTCAAGATCTATAGTGCGAGACGTCTGGCCTTCAATTACATGTAAAAAACAAAAAACTAGAGCATAGAAGCTCAAAATTGGAAGAAAAAAAGTGAGCATTTCTTGAAGACAGAAAAATATGGATGCGAAGTTCATATTCTCCGCCGTGGATATAACGAAGAAGTTCGATGTTTTTAAAAACCTCCAATTTTTACATTTCTAAAAATACACAATGAAGTTCAAATAAAAAAGGTGGAGCGGTTCAATAGCTATAAAAAAACTCAGATATTTTCGCGTATCATAGAGAAGTTCATGTACTACACGATGTGCATTTGTGTGAAAAAAAGAGAATGGAAAAGCAAAGGGTAAAAGTTTTGTTTCTAGAAGTTCAAGTACTCGGTCCGAGAAAAGTTCAAAATTCTTGTGAGAGAGGTTGAAAAAAAATACGTGACAGAAGTTCAAGATGAAAAATACGAGAAGTTCAACTACTACACGGAATGCGTTTCACGTAAGAATATATGAATAGAAAACAAAGAGCTTACAAGGTTTGCGGCAAGAAGTCCACGTGCTCCTCCGGCTGAAGGTCAAGTTCTATAGTGCGAGACGTCCGACCTTCAATTACATGTAAAAAAAACAAAAAATAGAGCATAGAAGCTCAAAATTGGAAGAAAAAAAGTGAGCCTTTCTTGAAGACAAAAAAATATGGATGCGAAGTTCATATTCTCCGCCGTGGATATAACGAAGAAGTTCGATGTTTTTAAAAACCTCCAATTTTCACATTTCTAAAAATACACAATGAAGTTCAAATAAAAAAGGTGGAGCGGTTCAATAGCTATAAAAAACTCAGATATTTTCGCGTATTCGAGAGAAGTTCACGTACTACACGATGTGCATTTGTGTGAAAAAAAGAGAATGGAAAAGCAAAGGGTAAAAGTTTTGTTTCTAGAAGTTCAAGTACTCGGTCCGAGAAAAGTTCAAAATTCTTGTGAGAGAGGTTGAACAAAAATACGTGACAGAAGTTCAAGATGAAAACAGCGAGAAGTTCAACTACTACACGGAATGCGTTTCACGTAAGAATATATGAATAGAAAACAAAGAGCTTACAAGGTTTGCGGTAAGAAGTTCACGTGCTCCTCTGGCTGAAGGTCAAGATCTATAGTGCGAGATGTCCGACCTTCAATTACATGTAAAAAACAAAAAAATAGAGCATAGAAATTAAAAATTTGAAGAAAAAAAGTGAGCATTTCTTGAAGACAAAAAAAATATGGATGCGAAGTTCATATTCTCTGCCGTGGATATAACGAAGAAGTTCGATGTTTTTAAAAACCTCCAATTTTCACATTTCTAAAAATACACAATGAAGTTCAAATAAAAAAGGTGGAGCGGTTCAACAGCTATAAAAAACTCAGATATTTTCGCGTAACCGAGAGAAGTTCACATACTACATGATGTGCATTTGTGTGAAAAAAAGAGAATGGAAAAGCAAAGGGTAAAAGTTTGGTTTCTAGAAGTTCAAGTATTCGGTCCGAGAAAAGTTCAAAATTCTTGTGAGAGAGCTTGAACAAAAATACGTGACAGAAGTTCAAGATGAAAACAGCGAGAAGTTCAACTACTACAGGGAATGCGTTTCACGTAAGAATATATGAATAGAAAACAAAGAGCTTACAAGGTTAGCGGCAAGAAGTTCACGTGCTCCTCCGGCTGAAGGTCAAGATCTATAGTGCGAGACGTCTGACCTTCAATTACATATAAAAAACAAAAAATAGAGCATAGAAGCTCAAAATTGGAAGAAAAAAAAGTGAGCATTTCTTGAAGACAAAAAAATATGGATGCGAAGTTCATATTCTCCGCCGTGGATATAACGAAGAAGTTCGATGTTTTTAAAAACCTCCAATTTGCACATTTCTAAAAATACACAATGAAGTTCAAAGAAAAAAGGTGGAGCGGTTCAATAGCTATAAAAAAACTCAGAAATTTTTGCGTATCATAGAGAAGTTCACGTACTACACGATGTGCATTTGTGTGAAAAAAAGAGAATGGAAAAGCAAAGGGTAAAAGTTTGGTTTCTAGAAGTTCAAGTACTCGGTCCGAGAAAAATTCAAAATTCTTGTGAGAGAGGTTGAACAAAAATACGTGACAGAAGTTCAAGATGAAAACAGCGAGAAGTTCAACTACTACACGGAATGCGTTTCACGTAAGAATATATGAATAGAAAACAAAGAGCTTACAAGGTTTGCGGCAAGAAGTTCACGTGCTCCTCTGGCTGAAGGTCAAGATCTATAGTGCGAGATGTCCGACCTTCAATTACATGTAAAAAACAAAAAAATAGAGCATAGAAATTCAAAATTTGAAGAAAAAAAGTGAGCATTTCTTGAAGACAAAAAAAATATGGATGCGAAGTTCATATTCTCTGCCGTGGATATAACGAAGAAGTTCGATGTTTTTAAAAACCTCCAATTTTCACATTTCTAAAAATACACAATGAAGTTCAAATAAAAAAGGTGGAGCGGTTCAACAGCTATAAAAAACTCAGATATTTTCGCGTAACCGAGAGAAGTTCACATACTACATGATGTGCATTTGTGTGAAAAAAAGAGAATGGAAAAGCAAAGGGTAAAAGTTTGGTTTCTAGAAGTTCAAGTATTCGGTCCGAGAAAAGTTCAAAATTCTTGTGAGAGAGCTTGAACAAAAATACGTGACAGAAGTTCAAGATGAAAACAGCGAGAAGTTCAACTACTACAGGGAATGCGTTTCACGTAAGAATATATGAATAGAAAACAAAGAGCTTACAAGGTTAGCGGCAAGAAGTTCACGTGCTCCTCCGGCTGAAGGTCAAGATCTATAGTGCGAGACGTCTGACCTTCAATTACATATAAAAAACAAAAAATAGAGCATAGAAGCTCAAAATTGGAAGAAAAAAAAGTGAGCATTTCTTGAAGACAAAAAAATATGGATGCGAAGTTCATATTCTCCGCCGTGGATATAACGAAGAAGTTCGATGTTTTTAAAAACCTCCAATTTGCACATTTCTAAAAATACACAATGAAGTTCAAAGAAAAAAGGTGGAGCGGTTCAATAGCTATAAAAAAACTCAGAAATTTTTGCGTATCATAGAGAAGTTCACGTACTACACGATGTGCATTTGTGTGAAAAAAAGAGAATGGAAAAGCAAAGGGTAAATGTTTGGTTTCTAGAAGTTCAAGTACTCGGTCCGAGAAAAATTCAAAATTCTTGTGAGAGAGGTTGAACAAAAATACGTGACAGAAGTTCAAGATGAAAACAGCGAGAAGTTCAACTACTACACGGAATGCGTTTCACGTAAGAATATATGAATAGAAAACAAAGAGCTTACAAGGTTTGCGGCAAGAAGTTCACGTGCTCCTCTGGCTGAAGGTCAAGATCTATAGTGCGAGATGTCCGACCTTCAATTACATGTAAAAAACAAAAAAATAGAGCATAGAAATTCAAAATTTGAAGAAAAAAAGTGAGCATTTCTTGAAGACAAAAAAAATATGGATGCGAAGTTCATATTCTCTGCCGTGGATATAACGAAGAAGTTCGATGTTTTTAAAAACCTCCAATTTTCACATTTCTAAAAATACACAATGAAGTTCAATTAAAAAAGGTGGAGCGGTTCAACAGCTATAAAAAACTCAGATATTTTCGCGTAACCGAGAGAAGTTCACATACTACATGATGTGCATTTGTGTGAAAAAAAGAGAATGGAAAAGCAAAGGGTAAAAGTTTGGTTTCTAGAAGTTCAAGTATTCGGTCCGAGAAAAGTTCAAAATTCTTGTGAGAGAGCTTGAACAAAAATACGTGACAGAAGTTCAAGATGAAAACAGCGAGAAGTTCAACTACTACAGGGAATGCGTTTCACGTAAGAATATATGAATAGAAAACAAAGAGCTTACAAGGTTAGCAGCAAGAAGTTCACGTGCTCCTCCGGCTGAAGGTCAAGATCTATAGTGCGAGACGTCTGGCCTTCAATTACATGTAAAAAACAAAAAACTAGAGCATAGAAGCTCAAAATTGGAAGAAAAAAAGTGAGCATTTCTTGAAGACAAAAAAATATGGATGCGAAGTTCATATTCTCCGCCGTGGATATAACGAAGAAGTTCGATGTTTTTAAAAACCTCCAATTTTCACATTTCTAAAAATACACAATGAAGTTCAAATAAAAAAGGTGGAGCGGTTCAATAGCTATAAAAAAACTCAGATATTTTCGCGTATCATAGAGAAGTTCATGTACTACACGATGTGCATTTGTGTGAAAAAAAGAGAATGGAAAAGCAAAGGGTAAAAGTTTTGTTTCTAGAAGTTCAAGTACTCGGTCCGAGAAAAGTTCAAAATTCTTGTGAGAGAGGTTGAAAAAAAATACGTGACAGAAGTTCAAGATGAAAACAACGAGAAGTTCAACTACTACACGGAATGCGTTTCACGTAAGAATATATGAATAGAAAACAAAGAGCTTACAAGGTTTGCGGCAAGAAGTTCACGTGCTCCTCCGGCTGAAGGTCAAGTTCTATAGTGCGAGACGTCCGACCTTCAATTACATGTAAAAAAACAAAAAATAGAGCATAGAAGCTCAAAATTGGAAGAAAAAAAGTGAGCCTTTCTTGAAGACAAAAAAATATGGATGCGAAGTTCATATTCTCCGCCGTGGATATAACGAAGAAGTTCGATGTTTTTAAAAACCTCCAATTTTCACATTTCTAAAAATACACAATGAAGTTCAAATAAAAAAGGTGGAGCGGTTCAATAGCTATAAAAAACTCAGATATTTTCGCGTATTCGAGAGAAGTTCACGTACTACACGATGTGCATTTGTGTGAAAAAAAGAGAATGGAAAAGCAAAGGGTAAAAGTTTTGTTTCTAGAAGTTCAAGTACTCGGTCCGAGAAAAGTTCAAAATTCTTGTGAGAGAGGTTGAACAAAAATACGTGACAGAAGTTCAAGATGAAAACAGCGAGAAGTTCAACTACTACACGGAATGCGTTTCACGTAAGAATATATGAATAGAAAACAAAGAGCTTACAAGGTTTGCGGCAAGAAGTTCACGTGCTCCTCTGGCTGAAGGTCAAGATCTATAGTGCGAGATGTCCGACCTTCAATTACATGTAAAGAACAAAAAAATAGAGCATAGAAATTCAAAATTTGAAGAAAAAAAGTGAGCATTTCTTGAAGGCAAAAAAAATATGGATGCGAAGTTCATATTCTCTGCCGTGGATATAACGAAGAAGTTCGATGTTTTTAAAAACCTCCAATTTTCACATTTCTAAAAATACACAATGAAGTTCAAATAAAAAAGGTGGAGCGGTTCAACAGCTATAAAAAACTCAGATATTTTCGCGTAACCGAGAGAAGTTCACATACTACATGATGTGCATTTGTGTGAAAAAAAGAGAATGGAAAAGCAAAGGGTAAAAGTTTGGTTTCTAGAAGTTCAATTATTCGGTCCGAGAAAAGTTCAAAATTCTTGTGAGAGAGCTTGAACAAAAATACGTGACAGAAGTTCAAGATGAAAACAGCGAGAAGTTCAACTACTACAGGGAATGCGTTTCACGTAAGAATATATGAATAGAAAACAAAGAGCTTACAAGGTTAGCGGCAAGAAGTTCACGTGCTCCTCCGGCTGAAGGTCAAGATCTATAGTGCGAGACGTCTGACCTTCAATTACATATAAAAAACAAAAAATAGAGCATAGAAGCTCAAAATTGGAAGAAAAAAAGTGAGCATTTCTTGAAGACAAAAAAATATGGATGCGAAGTTCATATTCTCCGCCGTGGATATAACGAAGAAGTTCGATGTTTTTAAAAACCTCCAATTTGCACATTTCCAAAAATACACAATGAAGTTCAAAGAAAAAAGGTGGAGCGGTTCAATAGCTATAAAAAAACTCAGAAATTTTTGCGTATCATAGAGAAGTTCACGTACTACACGATGTGCATTTGTGTGAAAAAAAGAGAATGGAAAAGCAAAGGGTAAAAGTTTGGTTTCTAGAAGTTCAAGTACTCGGTCCGAGAAAAATTCAAAATTCTTGTGAGAGAGGTTGAACAAAAATACGTGACAGAAGTTCAAGATGAAAACAGCGAGAAGTTCAACTACTACACGGAATGCGTTTCACGTAAGAATATATGAATAGAAAACAAAGAGCTTACAAGGTTAGCGGCAAGAAGTTCACGTGCTCCTCCGGCTGAAGGTCAAGATCTATAGTGCGAGACGTCTGGCCTTCAATTACATGTAAAAAACAAAAAACTAGAGCATAGAAGCTCAAAATTGGAAGAAAAAAAGTGAGCATTTCTTGAAGACAAAAAAATATGGATGCGAAGTTCATATTCTCCGCCGTGGATATAACGAAGAAGTTCGATGTTTTTAAAAACCTCCAATTTTCACATTTCTAAAAATACACAATGAAGTTCAAATAAAAAAGGTGGAGCGGTTCAATAGCTATAAAAAAACTCAGATATTTTCGCGTATCATAGAGAAGTTCATGTACTACACGATGTGCATTTGTGTGAAAAAAAGAGAATGGAAAAGCAAAGGGTAAAAGTTTTGTTTCTAGAAGTTCAAGTACTCGGTCCGAGAAAAGTTCAAAATTCTTGTGAGAGAGGTTGAAAAAAAATACGTGACAGAAGTTCAAGATGAAAACAACGAGAAGTTCAACTACTACACGGAATGCGTTTCACGTAAGAATATATGAATAGAAAACAAAGAGCTTACAAGGTTTGCGGCAAGAAGTTCACGTGCTCCTCCGGCTGAAGGTCAAGTTCTATAGTGCGAGACGTCCGACCTTCAATTACATGTAAAAAAACAAAAAATAGAGCATAGAAGCTCAAAATTGGAAGAAAAAAAGTGAGCCTTTCTTGAAGACAAAAAAATATGGATGCGAAGTTCATATTCTCCGCCGTGGATATAACGAAGAAGTTCGATGTTTTTAAAAACCTCCAATTTTCACATTTCTAAAAATACACAATGAAGTTCAAAGAAAAAAGGTGGAGTGGTTCAACAGCTATAAAAAACTCAGATATTTTCGCGTATCATAGAGAAGTTCATGTACTACACGATGTGCATTTGTGTGAAAAAAAGAGAATGGAAAAGCAAAGGGTAAAAGTTTTGTTTCTAGAAGTTCAAGTACTCGGTCCGAGAAAAGTTCAAAATTCTTGTGAGAGAGGTTGAACAAAAATACGTGACAGAAGTTCAAGATGAAAACAGCGAGAAGTTCAACTACTACACGGAATGCGTTTCACGTAAGAATATATGAATAGAAAACGAAGAGCTTACAAGGTTTGCGGCAAGAAGTTCACGTGCTCCTCCGGCTGAAGGTCAAGTTCTATAGTGCGAGACGTCCGACCTTCAATTACATGTAAAAAAACAAAAAATAGAGCATAGAAGCTCAAAATTGGAAGAAAAAAAGTGAGCCTTTCTTGAAGACAAAAAAATATGGATGCGAAGTTCATATTCTCCGCCGTGGATATAACGAAGAAGTTCCATGTTTTTAAAAACCTCCAATTTTCACATTTCTAAAAATACACAATGAAGTTCAAATAAAATAGGTGGAGTGGTTCAACAGCTATAAAAAACTCAGATATTTTCGCGTAACCGAGAGAAGTTCACATACTACACGATGTGCATTTGTGTGAAAAAAAGAGAATGGAAAAGCGAAGGGTAAAAGTTTGGTTTCTAGAAGTTCAAGTACTCGGTCCGAGAAAAATTCAAAATTCTTGTGAGAGAGGTTGAACAAAAATACGTGACAGAAGTTCAAGATGAAAACAGCGAGAAGTTCAACTACTACACGGAATGCGTTTCACGTAAGAATATATGAATAGAAAACAAAGAGCTTACAAGGTTTGCGGCAAGAAGTTCACGTGCTCCTCTGGCTGAAGGTCAAGATCTATAGTGCGAGATGTCCGACCTTCAATTACATGTAAAAAAATAAAAATAGAGCATAGAAATTCAAAATTTGAAGAAAAAAAGTGAGCATTTCTTGAAGACAAAAAAAATATGGATGCGAAGTTCATATTCTCTGCCGTGGATATAACGAAGAAGTTCGATGTTTTTAAAAACCTCCAATTTTCACATTTCTAAAAATACACAATGAAGTTCAAATAAAAAAGGTGGAGCGGTTCAATAGCTATAAAAAACTCAGATATTTTCGCGTATTCGAGAGAAGTTCACGTACTACATGATGTGCATTTGTGTGAAAAAAAGAGAATGGAAAAGCAAAGGGTAAAAGTTTTGTTTCTAGAAGTTCAAGTATTCGGTCCGAGAAAAGTTCAAAATTCTTGTGAGAGAGCTTGAACAAAAATACGTGACAGAAGTTCAAGATGAAAACAGCGAGAAGTTCAACTACTACAGGGAATGCGTTTCACGTAAGAATATATGAATAGAAAACAAAGAGCTTACAAGGTTAGCGGCAAGAAGTTCACGTGCTCCTCCGGCTGAAGGTCAAGATCTATAGTGCGAGACGTCTGACCTTCAATTACATGTAAAAAACAAAAAATAGAGCATAGACGCTCAAAATTGGAAGAAAAAAAAGTGAGCATTTCTTGAAGACAAAAAAATCTGGATGCGAAGTTCATATTCTCCGCCGTGGATATAACGAAGAAGTTCGATGTTTTTAAAAACCTCCAATTTGCACATTTCTAAAAATACACAATGAAGTTCAAGGAAAAAAGGTGGAGCGGTTCAATAGCTATAAAAAAACTCACAAATTTTCGCGTATCATAGAGAAGTTCACGTACTACACGTTGTGCATTTGTGTGAAAAAAAGAGAATGGAAAAGCAAAGGGTAAAAGTTTTGTTTCTAGAAGTTCAAGTACTCGGTCCGAGAAAAGTTCAAAATTCTTGTGAGAGAGGTTGAACAAAAATACGTGACAGAAGTTCAAGATGAAAACAGCGAGAAGTTCAACTACTACACGGAATGCGTTTCACGTAAGAATATATGAATAGAAAACAAAGAGCTTACAAGGTTTGCGGCAAGAAGTTCACGTGCTCCTCTGGCTGAAGGTCAAGATCTATAGTGCGAGACGTCCGACCTTCAATTACATGTAAAAAACAAAAAAATAGAGCATAGAAATTCAAAATTTGAAGAAAAAAAGTGAGCATTTCTTGAAGACAAAAAAAAATATGGATGCGACGTTCATATTCTCTGCCGCGGATATAACGAAGAAGTTCCATGTTTTTAAAAACCTCCAATTTTCACAGTTCTAAAAATACACAATGAAGTTCAAATAAAAAAGGTGGAGCGGTTCAATAGCTATAAAAAAACTCAGATATTTTCGCGTATCATAGAGAAGTTCATGTACTACACGATGTGCATTTGTGTGAAAAAAAGAGAATGGAAAAGCAAAGGGTAAAAGTTTTGTTTCTAGAAGTTCAAGTACTCGGTCCGAGAAAAGTTCAAAATTCTTGTGAGAGAGGTTGAAAAAAAATACGTGACAGAAGTTCAAGATGAAAACAGCGAGAAGTTCAACTACTACACGGAATGCGTTTCACGTAAGAATATATGAATAGAAAACAAAGAGCTTACAAGGTTTGCGGCAAGAAGTTCACGTGCTCCTCCGGCTGAAGGTGAAGTTCTATAGTGCGAGACGTCCGACCTTCAATTACATGTAAAAAAACAAAAAATAGAGCATAGAAGCTCAAAATTGGAAGAAAAAAAGTGAGCATTTCTTGAAGACAAAAAAATATGGATGCGAAGTTCATATTCTCCACCGTGGATATAACGAAGAAGTTCGATGTTTTTAAAAACCTCCAAATTTCACATTTCTAAAAATACACAATGAAGTTCAAATAAAAAAGGTGGAGTGGTTCAACAGCTATAAAAATCTCAGATATTTTCGCGTAACCGAGAGAAGTTCACATACTACACGATGTGCATTTGTGTGAAAAAAAGAGAATGGAAAAGCAAAGGGTAAAAGTTTTGTTTCTAGAAGTTCAAGTACTCGGTCCGAGAAAAATTAAAATTCTTGTGAGAGAGGTTGAACAAAAATACGTGACAGAAGTTCAAGACGAAAACAACGAGAAGTTCAACTACTACACGGAATGCGTTTCACGTAAGAATATATGAATAGAAAACAAAGATCTTACAAGGTTTGCGGCAAGAAGTTCACGTGCTCCTCTGGCTGAAGGTCAAGATCTATAGTGCGAGACGTCCGACCTTCAATTACATGTAAAAAACAAAAAACTAGAGCATAGAAGCTCAAAATTGGAAGAAAAAAAGTGAGCATTTCTTGAAGACAAAAAAATATGGATGCGAAGTTCATATTCTCCGCCGTGGATATAACGAAGAAGTTCGATGTTTTTAAAAACCTCCAATTTTCACATTTCTAAAAATACACAATGAAGTTCAAATAAAAAAGGTGGAGCGGTTCAATAGCTATAAAAAAACTCAGATATTTTCGCGTATCATAGAGAAGTTCATGTACTACACGATGTGCATTTGTGTGAAAAAAAGAGAATGGAAAAGCAAAGGGTAAAAGTTTTGTTTCTAGAAGTTCAAGTACTCGGTCCGAGAAAAGTTCAAAATTCTTGTGAGAGAGGTTGAAAAAAAATACGTGACAGAAGTTCAAGATGAAAACAACGAGAAGTTCAACTACTACACGGAATGCGTTTCACGTAAGAATATATGAATAGAAAACAAAGAGCTTACAAGGTTTGCGGCAAGAAGTTCACGTGCTCCTCCGGCTGAAGGTCAAGTTCTATAGTGCGAGACGTCCGACCTTCAATTACATGTAAAAAAACAAAAAATAGAGCATAGAAGCTCAAAATTGGAAGAAAAAAAGTGAGCCTTTCTTGAAGACAAAAAAATATGGATGCGAAGTTCATATTCTCCGCCGTGGATATAACGAAGAAGTTCGATGTTTTTAAAAACCTCCAATTTTCACATTTCTAAAAATACACAATGAAGTTCAAATAAAAAAGGTGGAGTGGTTCAACAGCTATAAAAAACTCAGATATTTTCGCGTATCATAGAGAAGTTCATGTACTACACGATGTGCATTTGTGTGAAAAAAAGAGAATGGAAAAGCAAAGGGTAAAAGTTTTGTTTCTAGAAGTTCAAGTACTCGGTCCGAGAAAAGTTCAAAATTCTTGTGAGAGAGGTTGAACAAAAATACGTGACAGAAGTTCAAGATGAAAACAGCGAGAAGTTCAACTACTACACGGAATGCGTTTCACGTAAGAATATATGAATAGAAAACAAAGAGCTTACAAGGTTTGCGGCAAGAAGTTCACGTGCTCCTCCGGCTGAAGGTCAAGTTCTATAGTGCGAGACGTCCGACCTTCAATTACATGTAAAAAAACAAAAAATAGAGCATAGAAGCTCAAAATTGGAAGAAAAAAAGTGAGCCTTTCTTGAAGACAAAAAAATATGGATGCGAAGTTCATATTCTCCGCCGTGGATATAACGAAGAAGTTCGATGTTTTTAAAAACCTCCAATTTTCACATTTCTAAAAATACACAATGAAGTTCAAATAAAAAAGGTGGAGTGGTTCAACAGCTATAAAAAACTCAGATATTTTCGCGTAACCGAGAGAAGTTCACATACTACACGATGTGCATTTGTGTGAAAAAAAGAGAATGGAAAAGCAAAGGGTAAAAGTTTTGTTTCTAGAAGTTCAAGTACTCGGTCCGAGAAAAATTCAAAATTCTTGTGAGAGAGGTTGAACAAAAATACGTGACAGAAGTTCAAGATGAAAACAACGAGAAGTTCAACTACTACACGGAATGCGTTTCACGTAAGAATATATGAATAGAAAACAAAGATCTTACAAGGTTTGCGGCAAGAAGTTCACGTGCTCCTCTGGCTGAAGGTCAAGATCTATAGTGCGAGACGTCCGACCTTCAATTACATGTAAAAAACAAAAAACTAGAGCATAGAAGCTCAAAATTGGAAGAAAAAAAGTGAGCATTTCTTGAAGACAAAAAAATATGGATGCGAAGTTCATATTCTCCGCCGTGGATATAACGAAGAAGTTCGATGTTTTTAAAAACCTCCAATTTTCACATTTCTAAAAATACACAATGAAGTTCAAATAAAAAAGGTGGAGCGGTTCAATAGCTATAAAAAAACTCAGATATTTTCGCGTATCATAGAGAAGTTCATGTACTACACGATGTGCATTTGTGTGAAAAAAAGAGAATGGAAAAGCAAAGGGTAAAAGTTTTGTTTCTAGAAGTTCAAGTACTCGGTCCGAGAAAAGTTCAAAATTCTTGTGAGAGAGGTTGAAAAAAAATACGTGACAGAAGTTCAAGATGAAAACAACGAGAAGTTCAACTACTACACGGAATGCGTTTCACGTAAGAATATATGAATAGAAAACAAAGAGCTTACAAGGTTTGCGGCAAAAAGTTCACGTGCTCCTCCGGCTGAAGGTCAAGTTCTATAGTGCGAGACGTCCGACCTTCAATTACATGTAAAAAAACAAAAAATAGAGCATAGAAGCTCAAAATTGGAAGAAAAAAAGTGAGCCTTTCTTGAAGACAAAAAAATATGGATGCGAAGTTCATATTCTCCGCCGTGGATATAACGAAGAAGTTCGATGTTTTTAAAAACCTCCAATTTTCACATTTCTAAAAATACACAATGAAGTTCAAATAAAAAAGGTGGAGTGGTTCAACAGCTATAAAAACTCAGATATTTTCGCGTATCATAGAGAAGTTCATGTACTACACGATGTGCATTTGTGTGAAAAAAAGAGAATGGAAAAGCAAAGGGTAAAAGTTTTGTTTCTAGAAGTTCAAGTACTCGGTCCGAGAAAAGTTCAAAATTCTTGTGAGAGAGGTTGAACAAAAATACGTGACAGAAGTTCAAGATGAAAACAGCGAGAAGTTCAACTACTACACGGAATGCGTTTCACGTAAGAATATATGAATAGAAAACAAAGAGCTTACAAGGTTTGCGGCAAGAAGTTCACGTGCTCCTCCGGCTGAAGGTCAAGTTCTATAGTGCGAGACGTCCGACCTTCAATTACATGTAAAAAAACAAAAAATAGAGCATAGAAGCTCAAAATTGGAAGAAAAAAAGTGAGCCTTTCTTGAAGACAAAAAAATATGGATGCGAAGTTCATATTCTCCGCCGTGGATATAACGAAGAAGTTCGATGTTTTTAAAAACCTCCAATTTTCACATTTCTAAAAATACACAATGAAGTTCAAATAAAAAAGGTGGAGTGGTTCAACAGCTATAAAAAACTCAGATATTTTCGCGTAACCGAGAGAAGTTCACATACTACACGATGTGCATTTGTGTGAAAAAAAGAGAATGGAAAAGCAAAGGGTAAAAGTTTGGTTTCTAGAAGTTCAAGTACTCGGTCCGAGAAAAATTCAAAATTCTTGTGAGAGAGGTTGAACAAAAATACGTGACAGAAGTTCAAGATGAAAACAGCGAGAAGTTCAACTACTACACGGAATGCGTTTCACGTAAGAATATATGAATAGAAAACAAAGAGCTTACAAGGTTTGCGGCAAGAAGTTCACGTGCTCCTCTGGCTGAAGGTCAAGATCTATAGTGCGAGATGTCCGACCTTCAATTACATGTAAAAAACAAAAAAAATAGAGCATAGAAATTCAAAATTTGAAGAAAAAAAGTGAGCATTTCTTGAAGACAAAAAAAATATGGATGCGAAGTTCATATTCTCTGTCGTGGATATAACGAAGAAGTTCGATGTTTTTAAAAACCTCCAATTTTCACATTTCTAAAAATACACAATGAAGTTCAAATAAAAAAGGTGGAGCGGTTCAATAGCTATAAAAAACTCAAATATTTTCGCGTATTCGAGAGAAGTTCACGTACTACATGATGTGCATTTGTGTGAAAAAAAGAGAATGGAAAAGCAAAGGGTAAAAGTTTTGTTTCTAGAAGTTCAAGTATTCGGTCCGAGAAAAGTTCAAAATTCTTGTGAGAGAGCTTGAACAAAAATACGTGACAGAAGTTCAAGATGAAAACAGCGAGAAGTTCAACTACTACAGGGAATGCGTTTCACGTAAGAATATATGAATAGAAAACAAAGAGCTTACAAGGTTAGCGGCAAGAAGTTCACGTGCTCCTCCGGCTGAAGGTCAAGATCTATAGTGCGAGACGTCTGACCTTCAATTACATGTAAAAAACAAAAAATAGAGCATAGAAGCTCAAAACTGGAAGAAAAAAAAGTGAGCATTTCTTGAAGACAAAAAAATATGGATGCGAAGTTCATATTCTCCGCCGTGGATATAACGAAGAAGTTCGATGTTTTTAAAAACCTCCAATTTGCACATTTCTAAAAATACACAATGAAGTTCAAAGAAAAAAGGTGGAGCGGTTCAATAGCTATAAAAAAACTCACAAATTTTCGCGTATCATAGAGAAGTTCACGTACTACACGTTGTGCATTTGTGTGAAAAAAAGAGAATGGAAAAGCAAAGGGTAAAAGTTTTGTTTCTAGAAGTTCAAGTACTCGGTCCGAGAAAAGTTCAAAATTCTTGTGAGAGAGGTTGAACAAAAATACGTGACAGAAGTTCAAGATGAAAACAGCGAGAAGTTCAACTACTACACGGAATGCGTTTCACGTAAGAATATATGAATAGAAAACAAAGAGCTTACAAGGTTTGCGGCAAGAAGTTCACGTGCTCCTCCGGCTGAAGGTCAAGATCTATAGTGCGAGACGTCTGACCTTCAATTACATGTAAAAAACAAAAAATAGAGCATAGAAGCTCAAAATTGGAAGAAAAAAAGTGAGCATTTCTTGAAGACAAAAAAATATGGATGCGAAGTTCATATTCTCCGCCGTGGATATAACGAAGAAGTTCGATGTTTTTAAAAACCTCCAATTTGCACATTTCTAAAAATACACAATGAAGTTCAAAGAAAAAAGGTGGAGCGGTTCAATAGCTATAAAAAAACTCACAAATTTTCGCGTATCATAGAGAAGTTCACGTACTACACGTTGTGCATTTGTGTGAAAAAAAGAGAATGGAAAAGCAAAGGGTAAAAGTTTTGTTTCTAGAAGTTCAAGTACTCGGTCCGAGAAAAGTTCAAAATTCTTGTGAGAGAGGTTGAACAAAAATACGTGACAGAAGTTCAAGATGAAAACAGCGAGAAGTTCAACTACTACACGGAATGCGTTTCACGTAAGAATATATGAATAGAAAACAAAGAGCTTACAAGGTTTGCGGCAAGAAGTTCACGTGCTCCTCTGGCTGAAGGTCAAGATCTATAGTGCGAGACGTCCGACCTTCAATTACATGTAAAAAACAAAAAAAATAGAGCATAGAAATTCAAAATTTGAAGAAAAAAAGTGAGCATTTCTTGAAGACAAAAAAAATATGGATGCGATGTTCATATTCTCTGCCGCGGATATAACGAAGAAGTTCCATGTTTTTAAAAACCTCCAGTTTTCACATTTCTAAAAATACACAATGAAGTTCAAATAAAAAAGGTGGAGCGGTTCAATAGCTATAAAAAAACTCAGATATTTTCGCGTATCATAGAGAAGTTCATGTACTACACGATGTGCATTTGTGTGAAAAAAAGAGAATGGAAAAGCAAAGGGTAAAAGTTTTGTTTCTAGAAGTTCAAGTACTCGGTCCGAGAAAAGTTCAAAATCTTGTGAGAGAGGTTGAAAAAAAATACGTGACAGAAGTTCAAGATGAAAACAGCGAGAAGTTCAACTACTACACGGAATGCGTTTCACGTAAGAATATATGAATAGAAAACAAAGATCTTACAAGGTTTGCGGCAAGAAGTTCACGTGCTCCTCTGGCTGAAGGTCAAGATCTATAGTGCGAGACGTCCGACCTTCAATTACATGTAAAAAACAAAAAAATAGAGCATAGAAATTCAAAATTTGAAGAAAAAAAGTGAGCATTTCTTGAAGACAAAAAAAATATGGATGCGAAGTTCATATTCTCTGCCGCGGATATAACGAAGAAGTTCAATATTTTTAAAAACCTCCAGTTTTCACATTTCTAAAAATACACAACGAAGTTCAAATGAAAAAGGTGGAGCGGTTCAATAGCTATAAAAAACTCAGATATTTTCGCGTATTCGAGAGAAGTTCACGTACTACACGATGTGCATTTGTGTGAAAAAAAGAGAATGGAAAAGCAAAGGGTAAAAGTTTGGTTTCTAGAAGTTCAAGTACTCGGTCCGAGAAAAATTTAAAATTCTTGTGAGAGAGGTTGAACAAAAATACGTGACAGAAGTTCAAGATGAAAACAGCGAGAAGTTCAACTACTACACGGAATGCGTTTCACGTAAGAATATATGAATAGAAAACAAAGAGCTTACAAGGTTAGCGGCAAGAAGTTCACGTGCTCCTCCGGCTGAAGGTCAAGATCTATAGTGCGAGACGTCTGACCTTCAATTACATGTAAAAAACAAAAAACTAGAGCATAGAAGCTCAAAATTGGAAGAAAAAAAAAGTGAGCATTTCTTGAAGACAAAAAAAAAATATGGATGCGAAGTTCATATTCTCGGCCGTGGATATAATGAAGAAGTTCGATGTTTTTAAAACCTCCAATTTTCACATTTCTAAAAATACACAATGAAGTTCAAATAAAAAAGGTGGAGCGGTTCAATAGCTATAAAAAACTCAGATATTTTCGCGTATTCGAGAGAAGTTCACGTACTACACGATGTGCATTTGTATGAAAAAAAGAGAATGGAAAAGCAAAGGGTAAAAGTTTTGTTTCTAGAAGTTCAAGTATTCGGTCCGAGAAAAGTTCAAAATTCTTGTGAGAGAGCTTGAACAAAAATACGTGACAGAAGTTCAAGATGAAAACAGCGAGAAGTTCAACTACTACATGGAATGCGTTTCACGTAAGAATATATGAATAGAAAACAAAGAGCTTACAAGGTTAGCGGCAAGAAGTTCACGTGCTCCTCTGGCTGAAGGTCAAGATCTATAGTGCGAGACGTCTGACCTTCAATTACATGTAAAAAACAAAAAATAGAGCATAGAAGCTCAAAATTGGAAGAAAAAAAAAGTGAGCATTTCTTGAAGACAAAAAAATATGGATGCGAAGTTCATATTCTCCGCCGTGAATATAACGAAGAAGTTCGATGTTTTTAAAAACCTCCAATTTGCACATTTCTAAAAATAAAAAAGGAAGTTCAAAGAAAAAAGGTGGAGCGGTTCAATAGCTATAAAAAAACTCAGAAATTTTCGCGTATCATAGAGAAGTTCACGTACTACACGATGCGCATTTGTGTGAAAAAAAGAGAATGGAAAAGCAAAGGGTAAAAGTTTTGTTTCTAGAAGTTCAAGTACTCGGTCCGAGAAAAGTTCAAAATTCTTGTGAGAGAGGTTGAACAAAAATACGTGACAGAAGTTCAAGATGAAAACAGCGAGAAGTTCAACTACTACACGAAATGCGTTTCACGTAAGAATATATGAATAGAAAACAAAGAGCTTATAAGGTTTGCGGCAAGAAGTTCACGTGCTCCTCTGGCTGAAGGTCAAGATCTATAGTGCGAGACGTCCGACCTTCAATTACATGTAAAAAACAAAAAAAAATAGAGCATAGAAATTCAAAATTTGAAGAAAAAAAGTGAGCATTTCTTGAAGACAAAAAAAATATGGATGCGAAGTTCATATTCTCTGCCGCAGATATAACGAAGAAGTTCAATGTTTTTAAAAACCTCCAGTTTTCACATTTCTAAAAATAAAAAAGGAAGTTCAAAGAAAAAAGGTGGAGCGGTTCAATAGCTATAAAAAAACTCAGAAATTTTCGCGTATCATAGAGAAGTTCACGTACTACACGATGTGCATTTGTGTGAAAAAAAGAGAATGGAAAAGCAAAGGGTAAAAGTTTGGTTTCTAGAAGTTCAAGTACTCGGTCCGAGAAAAGTTCAAAATTCTTGTGAGAGAGGTTGAACAAAAATACGTGACAGAAGTTCAAGATGAAAACAGCGAGAAGTTCAACTACTACACGAAATGCGTTTCACGTAAGAATATATGAATAGAAAACAAAGAGCTTACAAGGTTTGCGGCAAGAAGTTCACGTGCTCCTCTGGCTGAAGGTCAAGATCTATAGTGCGAGACGTCTGACCTTCAATTACATGTAAAAAACAAAAAACTAGAGCATAGAAGCTCAAAATTGGAAGAAAAAAAGTGAGCATTTCTTGAAGACAAAAAATATGGATGCGAAGTTCATATTCTCCGCCGTGGATATAACGAAGAAGTTCGATGTTTTTAAAAACCTCCAATTTTCACATTTCTAAAAATACACAATGAAGTTCAAATAAAAAAGGTGGAGCGGTTCAATAGCTATAAAAAAACTCAGATATTTTCGCGTATCATAGAGAAGTTCATGTACTACACGATGTGCATTTGTGTGAAAAAAAGAGAATGGAAAAGCAAAGGGTAAAAGTTTTGTTTCTAGAAGTTCAAGTACTCGGTCCGAGAAAAGCTCAAAATTCTTGTGAGAGAGGTTGAAAAAAAATACGTGACAGAAGTTAAAGATGAAAACAGCGAGAAGTTCAACTACTACACGGAATGCGTTTCACGTAAGAATATATGAATAGAAAACAAAGAGCTTACAAGGTTTGCGGCAAGAAGTTCACGTGCGCCTCCGGCTGAAGGTCAAGTTCTATAGTGCGAGACGTCCGACCTTCAATTACATGTAAAAAAACAAAAAATAGAGCATAGAAGCTCAAAATTGGAAGAAAAAAAGTGAGCATTTCTTGAAGACAAAAAAATATGGATGCGAAGTTCATATTCTCTACCGTGGATATAACGAAGAAGTTCGATGTTTTTAAAAACCTCCAATTTTCACATTTCTAAAAATACACAATGAAGTTCAAATAAAAAAGGTGGAGTGGTTAAACAGCTATAAAAAACTCAGATATTTTCGCGTAACCGAGAGAAGTTCACATACTACACGATGTGCATTTGTGAGAAAAAAAGAGAATGGAAAAGCAAAGGGTAAAAGTTTTGTTTCTAGAAGTTCAAGTACTCGGTCCGAGAAAAATTCAAAATTCTTGTGAGAGAGGTTGAAAAAAAATACGTGACAGAAGTTAAAGATGAAAACAGCGAGAAGTTCAACTACTACACGGAATGCGTTTCACGTAAGAATATATGAATAGAAAACAAAGAGCTTACAAGGTTTGCGGCAAGAAGTTCACGTGCTCCTCCGGCTGAAGGTCAAGTTCTATAGTGCGAGACGTCCGACCTTCAATTACATGTAAAAAAACAAAAAATAGAGCATAGAAGCTCAAAATTGGAAGAAAAAAAGTGAGCATTTCTTGAAGACAAAAAAAATATGGATGCGAAGTTCATATTCTCTGCCGTGGATATAACGAAGAAGTTCGATGTTTTTAAAAACCTCCAATTTTCACATTTCTAAAAATACACAATGAAGTTCAAATAAAAAAGGTAGAGTGGTTAAACAGCTATAAAAAACTCAGATATTTTCGCGTAACCGAGAGAAGTTCACATACTACACGATGTGCATTTGTGTGAAAAAAAGAGAATGGAAAAGCAAAGGGTAAAAGTTTTGTTTCTAGAAGTTCAAGTACTCGGTCCGAGAAAAATTCAAAATTCTTGTGAGATAGGTTGAACAAAAATACGTGACAGAAGTTCAAGATGAAAACAGCGAGAAGTTCAACTACTACACGGAATCCGTTTCACGTAAGAATATATGAATAGAAAACAAAGAGCTTACAAGGTTTGCGGCAAGAAGTTCACGTGCTCCTCTGGCTGAAGGTCAAGATCTATAGTGCGAGACGTCCGACCTTCAATTACATGTAAAAAACAAAAAACTAGAGCATAGAAATTCAAAATTTGAAGAAAAAAAGTGAGCATTTCTTGAAGACAAAAAAAATATGGATGCGAAGTTCATATTCTCTGCCACGGATATAACGAAGAAGTTCAATGTTTTTAAAAACCTCCAGTTTTCACATTTCTAAAAATACACAACGAAGTTCAAATAAAAAAGGTGGAGCGGTTCAATAGCTATAAAAAACTCAGATATTTTCGCGTATTCGAGAGAAGTTCACGTACTACACGATGTGCATTTGTGTGAAAAAAAGAGAATGGAAAAGCAAAGGGTAAAAGTTTGGTTTCTAGAAGTTCAAGTACTCGGTCCGAGAAAAATTCAAAATTCTTGTGAGAGAGGTTGAACAAAAATACGTGACAGAAGTTCAAGATGAAAACAGCGAGAAGTTCAACTACTACACGGAATGCGTTTCACGTAAGAATATATGAATAGAAAACAAAGAGCTTACAAGGTTAGCGGCAAGAAGTTCACGTGCTCCTCCTGCTGAAGGTCAAGATCTATAGTGCGAGACGTCTGACCTTCAATTACATGTAAAAAACAAAAAACTAGAGCATAGAAGCTCAAAATTGGAAGAAAAAAAAGTGAGCATTTCTTGAAGACAAAAAAATATGGATGCGAAGTTCATATTCTCCGCCGTGGATATAACGAAGAAGTTCGATGTTTTTAAAACCTCCATTTTTCACATTTCTAAAAATACACAATGAAGTTCAAATAAAAAAGGTGGAGCGGTTCAATAGCTATAAAAAACTCAGATATTTTCGCGTATTCGAGAGAAGTTCACGTACTACACGATGTGCATTTGTGTGAAAAAAAGAGAATGGAAAAGCAAAGGGTAAAAGTTTTGTTTCGAGAAATTCAAGTATTCGGTCCGAGAAAAGTTCAAAATTCTTGTGAGAGAGCTTGAACAAAAATACGTGACAGAAGTTCAAGATGAAAACAGCGAGAAGTTCAACTACTACATGGAATGCGTTTCACGTAAGAATATATGAATAGAAAATAAAGAGCTTACAAGGTTAGCGGCAAGAAGTTCACGTGCTCCTCCGGCTGAAGGTCAAGATCTATAGTGCGAGACGTCCGACCTTCAATTACATGTAAAAAACAAAAAATAGAGCATAGAAGCTCAAAATTGGAAGAAAAAAAAGTGAGCATTTCTTGAAGACAAAAAAATATGGATGCGAAGTTCATATTCTCCGTCGTGGATATAACGAAGAAGTTCGATGTTTTTAAAAACCTCCAATTTGCACATTTCTAAAAATAAAAAAGGAAGTTCAAAGAAAAAAGGTGGAGCGGTTCAATAGCTATAAAAAAACTCAGAAATTTTCGCGTATCATAGAGAAGTTCACGTACTACACGATGTGCATTTGTGTGAAAAAAAGAGAATGGAAAAGCAAAGGGTAAAAGTTTTGTTTCTAGAAGTTCAAGTACTCGGTCCGAGAAAAGTTCAAAATTCTTGTGAGAGAGGTTGAACAAAAATACGTGACAGAAGTTCAAGATGAAAACAGCGAGAAGTTCAACTACTACACGAAATGCGTTTCACGTAAGAATATATGAATAGAAAACAAAGAGCTTACAAGGTTTGCGGCAAGAAGTTCACGTGCTCCTCTGGCTGAAGGTCAAGATCTATAGTGCGAGACGTCCGACCTTCAATTACATGTAAAAAACAAAAAAATAGAGCATAGAAATTCAAAATTTGAAGAAAAAAAGTGAGCATTTCTTGAAGACAAAAAAATATGGATGCGAAGTTCATATTCTCTGCCGCGGATATAACGAAGAAGTTCAATGTTTTTAAAAACCTCCAGTTTTCACATTTCTAAAAATACACAACGAAGTTCAAATAAAAAAGGTGGAGCGGTTCAATAGCTATAAAAAACTCAGATATTTTCGCGTATTCGAGAGAAGTTCACGTACTACACGATGTGCATTTGTGTGAAAAAAAGAGAATGGAAAAGCAAAGGGTAAAAGTTTGGTTTCTAGAAGTTCAAGTACTCGGTCCGAGAAAAGTTCAAAATTCTTGTGAGAGAGGTTGAAAAAAAATACGTGACAGAAGTTCAAGATGAAAACAGCGAGAAGTTCAACTACTACACGGAATGCGTTTCACGTAAGAATATATGAATAGAAAACAAAGAGCTTACAAGGTTTGCGGCAAGAAGTTCACGTGCTCCTCCGGCTGAAGGTCAAGTTCTATAGTGCGAGACGTCCGACCTTCAATTACATGTAAAAAACAAAAAACTAGAGCATAGAAGCTCAAAATTGGAAGAAAAAAAGTGAGCATTTCTTGAAGACAAAAAATATGGATGCGAAGTTCATATTCTCTACCGTGGAAATAACGAAGAAGTTCGATGTTTTTAAAAACCTCCAATTTTCACATTTCTAAAAATACATAGTGAAGTTCAAATAAAAAAGGTGGAGCGGTTCAATAGCTATAAAAAAACTCAGATATTTTCGCGTATCATACAGAAGTTCATGTACTACACGATGTGCATTTGTGTGAAAAAAAGAGAATGGAAAAGCAAAGGGTAAAAGTTTTGTTTCTAGAAGTTCAAGTACTCGGTCCGAGAAAAGTTCAAAATTCTTGTGAGAGAGGTTGAACAAAAATACGTGACAGAAGTTCAAGATGAAAACAGCGAGAAGTTCAACTACTACACGGAATGCGTTTCACGTAAGAATATATGAATAGAAAACAAAGAGCTTACAAGGTTTGCGGCAAGAAGTTCACGTGCTCCTCTGGCCGAAGGTCAAGATCTATAGTGCGAGACCTCCGACCTTCAATTACATGTAAAAAAACAAAAAACTAGAGCATAGAAATTCAAAATTTGAAGAAAAAAAGTGAGCATTTCTTGAAGACAAAAAAAATATGGATGCGAAGTTCATATTCTCTGCCGCGGATATAACGAAGAAGTTCAATGTTTTTAAAAACCTCCAGTTTTCACATTTCTAAAAATACACAACGAAGTTCAAATAAAAAAGGTGGAGCGGTTCAATAGCTATAAAAAACTCAGATATTTTCGCGTATTCGAGAGAAGTTCACGTACTACACGATGTGCATTTGTGTGAAAAAAAGAGAATGGAAAAGCAAAGGGTAAAAGTTTGGTTTCTAGAAGTTCAAGTACTCGGTCCGAGAAAAATTCAAAATTCTTGTGAGAGAGGTTGAACAAAAATACGTGACAGAAGTTCAAGATGAAAACAGCGAGAAGTTCAACTACTACACGGAATGCGTTTCACGTAAGAATATATGAATAGAAAACAAAGAGCTTACAAGGTTAGCGGCAAGAAGTTCACGTGCTCCTCCGGCTGAAGGTCAAGATCTATAGTGCGAGACGTCTGACCTTCAATTACATGTAAAAAACAAAAAACTAGAGCATAGAAGCTCAAAATTGGAAGAAAAAAAAGTGAGCATTTCTTGAAGACAAAAAAATATGGATGCGAAGTTCATATTCTCCGCCGTGGATATAACGAAGAAGTTCGATGTTTTTAAAACCTCCAATTTTCACATTTCTAAAAATACACAATGAAGTTCAAATAAAAAAGGTGGAGCGGTTCAATAGCTATAAAAAACTCAGATATTTTCGCGTATTCGAGAGAAGTTCACGTACTACACGATGTGCATTTGTGTGAAAAAAAGAGAATGGAAAAGCAAAGGGTAAAAGTTTTGTTTCTAGAAATTCAAGTATTCGGTCCGAGAAAAGTTCAAAATTCTTGTGAGAGAGCTTGAACAAAAATACGTGACAGAAGTTCAAGATGAAAACAGCGAGAAGTTCAACTACTACATGGAATGCGTTTCACGTAAGAATATATGAATAGAAAACAAAGAGCTTACAAGGTTAGCGGCAAGAAGTTCACGTGCTCCTCCGGCTGAAGGTCAAGATCTATAGTGCGAGACGTCTGACCTTCAATTACATGTAAAAAACAAAAAATAGAGCATAGAAGCTCAAAATTGGAAGAAAAAAAGTGAGCATTTCTTGAAGACAAAAAAATATGGATGCGAAGTTCATATTCTCCGCCGTGGATATAACGAAGAAGTTCGATGTTTTTAAAAACCTCCAATTTGCACATTTCTAAAAATAAAAAAGGAAGTTCAAAGAAAAAAGGTGGAGCGGTTCAATAGCTATAAAAAAACTCAGAAATTTTCGCGTATCATAGAGAAGTTCACGTACTACACGATGTGCATTTGTGTGAAAAAAAGAGAATGGAAAAGCAAAGGGTAAAAGTTTTGTTTCTAGAAGTTCAAGTACTTGGTCCGAGAAAAGTTCAAAATTCTTGTGAGAGAGGTTGAACAAAAATACGTGACAGAAGTTCAAGATGAAAACATCGAGAAGTTCAACTACTACACGAAATGCGTTTCACGTAAGAATATATGAATAGAAAACAAAGAGCTTACAAGGTTTGCGGCAAGAAGTTCACGTGCTCCTTTGGCTGAAGGTCAAGATCTATAGTGCGATACGTCCGACCTTCAATTACTTCTAAAAAACAAAAAAATAGAGCATAGAAATTCAAAATTTGAAGAAAAAAAGTGAGCATTTCTTGAAGACAAAAAAAATATGGATGCGAAGTTCATATTCTCTGCCGCGGATATAATGAAGAAGTTCAATGTTTTTAAAAACCTCCAGTTTTCACATTTCTAAAAATACACAACGAAGTTCAAATAAAAAAGGTGGAGCGGTTCAATAGCTATAAAAAACTCAGATATTTTCGCGTATTCGAGAGAAGTTCACGTACTACACGATGTGCATTTGTGTGAAAAAAAGAGAATGGAAAAGCAAAGGGTAAAAGTTTGGTTTCTAGAAGTTCAAGTACTCGGTCCGAGAAAAATTCAAAATTCTTGTGAGAGAGGTTGAACAAAAATACGTGACAGAAGTTCAAGATGAAAACAGCGAGAAGTTCAACTACTACACGGAATGCGTTTCACGTAAGAATATATGAATAGAAAACAAAGAGCTTACAAGGTTTGCCGCAAGAAGTTCACGTGCTCCTCCGGCTGAAGGTCAAGTTCTATAGTGCGAGACGTCCGACCTTCAATTACATGTAAAAAAACAAAAAATAGAGCATAGAAGCTCAAAATTGGAAGAAAAAAAGTGAGCATTTCTTGAAGACAAAAAAATATGGATGCGAAGTTCATATTCTCTACCGTGGATATAACGAAGAAGTTCGATGTTTTTAAAAACCTCCAATTTTCACATTTCTAAAAATACACAACGAAGTTCAAATAAAAAAGGTGGAGTGGTTCAACAGCTATAAAAAACTCAGATATTTTCGCGTAACCGAGAGAAGTTCACATACTACACGATGTGCATTTGTGTGAAAAAAGAGAATGGAAAAGCAAAGGGTAAAAGTTTTGTTTCTAGAAGTTCAAGTACTCGGTCCGAGAAAAATTCAAAATTCTTGTGAGAGAGGTTGAACAAAAATACGTGACAGAAGTTCAAGATGAAAACAGCGAGAAGTTCAACTACTACACGGAATGCGTTTCACGTAATAATATATGAATAGAAAGCAAAGAGCTTACAAGGTTTGCGGCAAGAAGTTCACGTGCTCCTCTGGCTGAAGGTCAAGATCTATAGTGCGAGACGTCCGACCTTCAATTACATGTAAAAAACAAAAAAATAGAGCATAGAAATTCAAAATTTGAAGAAAAAAAGTGAGCATTTCTTGAAGACAAAAAAAATATGGATGCGAAGTTCATATTCTCTGCCGCGGATATAACGAAGAAGTTCAATGTTTTTAAAAACCTCCAGTTTTCACATTTCTAAAAATACACAACGAAGTTCAAATAAAAAAGGTGGAGCGGTTCAACAGCTATAAAAAACTCAGATATTTTCGCGTAACCGAGAGAAGTTCACATACTACACGATGTGCATTTGTGTGAAAAAAAGAGAATGGAAAAGCAAAGGGTAAAAGTTTTGTTTCTAGAAGTTCAAGTACTCGGTCCGAGAAAAATTCAAAATTCTTGTGAGAGAGGTTGAACAAAAATACGTGACAGAAGTTCAAGATGAAAACAGCGAGAAGTTCAACTACTACACGGAATGCGTTTCACGTAAGAATATATGAATAGAAAACAAAGAGCTTACAAGGTTTGCGGCAAGAAGTTCACGTGCTTCTCTGGCTGAAGGTCAAGATCTATAGTGCGAGACGTCCGACCTTCAATTACATGTAAAAAACAAAAAAATAGAGCATAGAAATTCAAAATTTGAAGAAAAAAAAGTGAGCATTTCTTGAAGACAAAAAAAATATGGATGCGAAGTTCATATTCTCTGCCGCGGATATAACGAAGAAGTTCAATGTTTTTAAAAACCTCCAGTTTTCACATTTCTAAAAATACACAACGAAGTTCAAATAAAAAAGGTGGAGCGGTTCAACAGCTATAAAAAACTCAGATATTTTCGCGTAACCGAGAGAAGTTCACATACTACACGATGTGCATTTGTGTGAAAAAAAGAGAATGGAAAAGCAAAGGGTAAAAGTTTGGTTTCTAGAAGTTCAAGTACTCGGTCCGAGAAAAGTTCAAAATTCTTGTGAGAGAGGTTGAACAAAAATACGTGACAGAAGTTCAAGATGAAAACAGCGAGAAGTTCAACTACTACACGAAATGCGTTTCACGTAAGAATATATGAATAAAAAACAAAGAGCTTACAAGGTTTGCGGCAAGAAGTTCACGTGCTCCTCTGGCTGAAGGTCAAGATCTATAGTGCGAGACGTCCGACCTTCAATTACATGTAAAAAACAAAAAAATAGAGCATAGAAATTCAAAATTTGAAGAAAAAAGTGAGCATTTCTTGAAGACAAAAAAAATATGGATGCGAAGTTCATATTCTCTGCCGCGGATATAACGAAGAAGTTCAATGTTTTTAAAAACCTCCAGTTTTCACATTTCTAAAAATACACAACGAAGTTCAAATAAAAAAGGTGGAGCGGTTCAATAGCTATAAAAAACTCAGATATTTTCGCGTATTCGAGAGAAGTTCACGTACTACACGATGTGCATTTGTGTGAAAAAAAGAGAATGGAAAAGCAAAGGGTAAAAGTTTGGTTTCTAGAAGTTCAAGTACTCGGTCCGAGAAAAATTCAAAATTCTTGTGAGAGAGGTTGAAAAAAAATACGTGACAGAAGTTCAAGATGAAAACAGCGAGAAGTTCAACTACTACACGGAATGCGTTTCACGTAAGAATATATGAATAGAAAACAAAGAGCTTACAAGGTTAGCGGCAAGAAGTTCACGTGCTCCTCCGGCTGAAGGTCAAGATCTATAGTGCGAGACGTCTGACCTTCAATTACATGTAAAAAACAAAAAACTAGAGCATAGAAGCTCAAAATTGGAAGAAAAAAAAAGTGAGCATTTCTTGAAGACAAAAAATATGGATGCGAAGTTCATATTCTCCGCCGTGGATATAACGAAGAAGTTCGATGTTTTTAAAAACCTCCAATTTTCACATTTCTAAAAATACACAATGAAGTTCAAATAAAAAAGGTGGAGCGGTTCAATAGCTATAAAAAAACTCAGATATTTTCGCGTATCATAGAGAAGTTCATGTACTACACGATGTGCATTTGTGTGAAAAAAAGAGAATGGAAAAGCAAAGGGTAAAAGTTTTGTTTCTAGAAGTTCAAGTACTCGGTCCGAGAAAAGTTCAAAATTCTTGTGAGAGAGGTTGAAAAAAAATACGTGACAAAAGTTCAAGATGAAAACAGCGAGAAGTTCAACTACTACACGGAATGCGTTTCACGTAAGAATATATGAATAGAAAACAAAGAGCTTACAAGGTTTGCGGCAAGAAGTTCACGTGCTCCTCCGGCTGAAGGTCAAGTTCTATAGTGCGAGACGTCCGACCTTCAATTACATGTAAAAAAACAAAAAATAGAGCATAGAAGCTCAAATTTGGAAGAAAAAAGTGAGCATTTCTTGAAGACAAAAAAATATGGATGCGAAGTTCATATTCTCTACCGTGGATATAACGAAGAAGTTCGATGTTTTTAAAAACCTCCAATTTTCACATTTCTAAAAATACACAACGAAGTTCAAATAAAAAAGGTGGAGTGGTTCAACAGCTATAAAAAACTCAGATATTTTCGCGTAACCGAGAGAAGTTCACATACTACACGATGTGCATTTGTGTGAAAAAAAGAGAATGGAAAAGCAAAGGGTAAAAGTTTTGTTTCTAGAAGTTCAAGTACTCAGTCCGAGAAAAATTCAAAATTCTTGTGAGAGAGGTTGAACAAAAATACGTGACAGAAGTTCAAGATGAAAACAGCGAGAAGTTCAACTACTACACGGAATGCATTTCACGTAAGAATATATGAATAGAAAACAAAGAGCTTACAAGGTTTGCGGCAAGAAGTTCACGTGCTCCTCTGGCTGAAGGTCAAGATCTATAGTGCGAGACGTCGGACCTTCAATTACATGTAAAAAACAAAAAAATAGAGCATAGAAATTCAAAATTTGAAGAAAAAAAGTGAGCATTTCTTGAAGACAAAAAAAATATGGATGCGAAGTTCATATTCTCTGCCGCGGATATAACGAAGAAGTTCAATGTTTTTAAAAACCTCCAGTTTTCACATTTCTAAAAATACACAACGAAGTTCAAATAAAAAAGGTGGAGCGGTTCAATAGCTATAAAAAACTCAGATATTTTCGCGTATCATAGAGAAGTTCATGTACTACATGATGTGCATTTGTGTGAAAAAAAGAGAATGGAAAAGCAAAGGGTAAAAGTTTTGTTTCTAGAAGTTCAAGTACTCGGTCCGAGAAAAGTTCAAAATTCTTGTGAGAGAGGTTGAAAAAAAAATACGTGACAGAAGTTCAAGATGAAAACAGCGAGAAGTTCAACTACTACACGGAATGCGTTTCACGTAAAAATATATGAATAGAAAACAAAGAGCTTACAAGGTTTGCGGCAAGAAGTTCACGTGCTCCTCCGGCTGAAGGTCAAGTTCTATAGTGCGAGACGTCCGACCTTCAATTACATGTAAAAAAACAAAAAATAGAGCATAGAAGCTCAAAATTGGAAGAAAAAAAGTGAGCATTTCTTGAAGACAAAAAAATATGGATGCGAAGTTCATATTCTCCGCCGTGGATATAACGAAGAAGTTTGATGTTTTTAAAAACCTCCAATTTTCACATTTCTAAAAATACACAATGAAGTTCAAATAAAAAAGGTGGAGTGGTTCAACAGCTATAAAAAACTCAGATATTTTCGCGTAACCGAGAGAAGTTCACATACTACACGATGTGCATTTGTGTGAAAAAAAAAGAGAATGGAAAAGCAAAGGGTAAAAGTTTTCTTGCTAGAAGTTCAAGTACTCGGTCCGAGAAAAATTCAAAATTCTTGTGAGAGAGGTTGAACAAAAATACGTGACAGAAGTTCAAGATGAAAACAGCGAGAAGTTCAACTACTACACGGAATGCGTTTCACGTAAGAATATATGAATAGAAAACAAAGAGCTTACAAGGTTTGCGGCAAGAAGTTCACGTGCTCCTCTGGCTGAAGGTCAAGATCTATAGTGCGAGACGTCCGACCTTCAATTACATGTAAAAAACAAAAAAATAGAGCATAGAAATTCAAAATTTGAAGAAAAAAAGTGAGCATTTCTTGAAGACAAAAAAATATGGATGCGAAGTTCATATTCTCTGCCGCGGATATAACGAAGAAGTTCAATGTTTTTAAAAACCTCCAGTTTTCACATTTCTAAAAATACACAACGAAGTTCAAATAAAAAAGGTGGAGCGGTTCAATAGCTATAAAAAACTCAGATATTTTCGCGTATTCGAGAGAAGTTCACGTACTACACGATGTGCATTTGTGTGAAAAAAAGAGAATGGAAAAGCAAAGGGTAAAAGTTTGGTTTCTAGAAGTTCAAGTACTCGGTCCGAGAAAAATTCAAAATTCTTGTGAGAGAGGTTGAACAAAAATACGTGACAGAAGTTCAAGATGAAAACAGCGAGAAGTTCAACTACTACACGGAATGCGTTTCACGTAAGAATATATGAATAGAAAACAAAGAGCTTACAAGGTTTGCGGCAAGAAGTTCACGTGCTCCTCTGGCTGAAGGTCAAAATCTATAGTGCGAGACGTCCGACCTTCAATTACATGTAAAAAACAAAAAAATAGAGCATATAAATTCAAAATTTGAAGAAAAAAAGTGAGCATTTCTTGAAGACAAAAAAATATGGATGCGAAGTTCATATTCTCTGCCGCGGATATAACGAAGAAGTTCAATGTTTTTAAAAACCTCCAGTTTTCACATTTCTAAAAATACACAACGAAGTTCAAATAAAAAAGGTGGAGCGGTTCAATAGCTATAAAAAACTCAGATATTTTCGCGTATTCGAGAGAAGTTCACGTACTACACGATGTGCATTTGTGTGAAAAAAAGAGAATGGAAAAGCAAAGGGTAAAAGTTTGGTTTCTAGAAGTTCAAGTACTCGGTCCGAGAAAAATTCAAAATTCTTGTGAGAGAGGTTGAACAAAAATACTTGACAGAAGTTCAAGATGAAAACAGCGAGAAGTTCAACTACTACACGGAATGCGTTTCACGTAAGAATATATGAATAGAAAACAAAGAGCTTACAAGGTTAGCGGCAAGAAGTTCACGTGCTCCTCCGACTGAAGGTCAAGATCTATAGTGCGAGATGTCTGACCTTCAATTACATGTAAAAAACAAAAAACTAGAGCATAGAAGAAGCTCAAAATTGGAAGAAAAAAAAGTGAGCATTTCTTGAAGACAAAAAAATATGGATGCGAAGTTCATATTCTCCGCCGTGGATATAACGAAGAAGTTCGATGTTTTTAAAAACCTCCAATTTTCACATTTCTAAAAATACACAATGAAGTTCAAATAAAAAAGGTGGAGCGGTTCAATAGCTATAAAAAAACTCAGATATTTTCGCGTATCATAGAGAAGTTCATGTACTACACGATGTGCATTTGTGTGAAAAAAACAGAATGGAAAAGCAAAGGGTAAAAGTTTTGTTTCTAGAAGTTCAAGTACTCGGTCCGAGAAAAGTTCAAAATTCTTGTGAGAGAGGTTGAAAAAAAATACGTGACAGAAGTTCAAGATGAAAACAGCGAGAAGTTCAACTACTACACGGAATGCGTTTCACGTAAGAATATATGAATAGAAAACAAAGAGCTTACAAGGTTTGCGGCAAGAAATTCACGTGCTCCTTCGGCTGAAGGTCAAGTTCTATAGTGCGAGACGTCCGACCTTCAATTACATGTAAAAAACAAAAAATAGAGCATAGAAGCTCAAAATTGGAAGAAAAAAAGTGAGCATTTCTTGAAGACAAAAAAATATGGATGCGAAGTTCATATTCTCCGCCGTGGATATAACTAAGAAGTTCGATGTTTTTAAAAACCTCCAATTTTCACATTTCTAAAAATACACAATGAAGTTCAAATAAAAAAGGTGGAGTGGTTCAACAGCTATAAAAAACTCAGATATTTTCGCGTAACCGAGAGAAGTTCACATACTACACGATGTGCATTTGTGTGAAAAAAAAGAGAATGGAAAAGCAAAGGGTAAAAGTTTTGTTTCTAGAAGTTCAAGTACTCGGTCCGAGAAAAATTCAAAATTCTTGTGAGAGAGGTTGAACAAAAATACGTGACAGAAGTTCAAGATGAAAACAGCGAGAAGTTCAACTACTACACGGAATGCGTTTCACGTAAGAATATATGAATAGAAAACAAAGAGCTTACAAGGTTTGCGGCAAGAAGTTCACGTGCTCCTCTGGCTGAAGGTCAAGATCTATAGTGCGAGACGTCTGACCTTCAATTACATGTAAAAAACAAAAAAATAGAGCATAGAATTTCAAAATTTGAAGAAAAGAAGTGAGCATTTCTTGAAAACAAAAAAAATAATGATGCAAAGTTCATATTCTCTGCCGCGGATATAACGAAGAAGTTCGATGTTTTTAAAAACCTCCAATTTTCACATTTCTAAAAATACACAATGAAGTTCAAATAAAAAAGGTGGAGCGGTTCAATAGCTATAAAAACTCATATATTTTCGCGTAACCGAGAGAAGTTCACGTACTACACGATGTGCATTTGTGTGAAAAAAGAGAATAGAAAAGCAAAGGGTAAAATTTTTGTTTCTAGAAGTTCAAGAACTCGGTTCGAGAAAAATTAAAAATTCTTATGAGAAACGTTGAACAAAAATATGTGACAGAAGTTCAAGATGAAAACAGCGAGAAGTTCAAGTACTACACTCAATGTGTTTCACGTAAGAATATATGAATAGAAAACAAAGAGCTTACAAGGTTTGCAGCAAGAAGTTCTCGTGCTCCTCCGGCTGAAGGTCAAGATCTATAGTGCGGGACGTCTGACCTTCAATTACATGTAAAAAAAATAGAGCATAGAATCTCAAAATTTGAAGAAAAAAATTGAGCATTTCTTGAAGACAAAAAAATATGGATGCGAAGTTCATATTCTCTGCCGCGGATATAACAAACAAGTTCGATGTTTTGAAAAACTCCAATTTTCACATTTCTAAAAATACACAATGAAGTTCAAATAAAAAAGGTGGAGCGGTTCAATAGCTATAAAAAACTCAGATATTTTCGCATAACCGAGAGAAGTTCACGTACTACACGATGTGCATTTGTGTGAAAAAAGAGAATGGAAAAGCAACGGGTAAAAGTTTTGTTTCTAGAAGTTCAAGTACTCGGTCCGAGAAAAATTCAAAATTCTTGTGAGAGAGGTTGAACAAAAATACGTGATAGAAGTTCAAGATGAAAACAGCGAGAAGTTCAACTACTACACGGAATGCGTTTCACGTAAGAATATATGAATAGAAAACAAAGAGCTTACAAGGTTTGCGGCAAGAAGTTCACGTGCTCCTCCGGCTGAAGGTCAAGATCTATAGTGCGAGACGACTGACCTTCAATTACATGTAAAAAACAAAAAATAGAGCATATAAGCTCAAAATTGGAAGAAAAAAGTGAGCATTTCTTGAAGGCAAAAAAATATGGACGCGGAGTCCATATTCTCTGCCGCGGATATAACGAAAAAGTTTGATGTTTTTAAAAACCTCCAATTTGCACATTTCTAAAAATACACAATGAAGTTGAAAGTAAAAAGGTGGAGCGGTTCAATAGCTATAAAAAAACTCAGAAATTTTCGCGTATCATAGAGAAGTTCACGTACTACACGATGTGCATTTGTGTGAAAAAAAGAGAATGGAAAGGCAAAGGGTAAAAGTTTTGTTTCTAGAAGTTCAAGTACTCGGTCCGACAAAAGTTCAAAATTCTTGTGAGAGAGGTTGAACAAAAATACGTGACAAAAGTTCAAGATGAAAACAGCGAGAAGTTCAACTACTACACGGAATGCGTTTCACGTAAGAATATATGAATAGAAAACAAAGAGCTTACAAGGTTTGCGGCAAGAAGTTCACGTGCTCCTCCGGCTGAAGGTCAAGATCTATAGTGCGAGACGTCCGACCTTCAATTACATGTAAAAAACAAAAAATAGAGCATAGAAGCTCAAAATTGGAAGAAAAAAAGTGAGCATTTCTTGAAGACAAAAAAATATGGATGCGAAGTTCATATTCTCCGCCGTGGATATAACGAAGAAGTTCGATGTTTTTAAAAACCTCCAATTTTCACATTTCTAAAAATACACAATGAAGTTCAAATAAAAAAGGTGGAGTGGTTCAACGGCTATAAAAAACTCAGATATTTTCGCGTAACCGAGAGAAGTTCACATACTACACGATGTGCATTTGTGTGAACAAAAGAGAATGGAAAAGCAAAGGGTAAAAGTTTTGTTTCTAGAAGTTCAAGTACTCGGTCCGAGAAAAATTCAAAATTCTTGTGAGAGAGGTTGAACAAAAACACGTGACAGAAGTTCAAGATGAAAACAGCGAGAAGTTCAACTACTACACGGAATGCGTTTCACGTAAGAATATATGAATAGAAAAAAAAGAGCTTACAAGGTTTGCGGCAAGAAGTTCACGTGCACCTCTGGCTGAAGGTCAAGATCTATAGTGCGAGACGTCCGACCTTCAATTACATGTAAAAAACAAAAAAATAGAGCATAGAATTTCAAAATTTGAAGAAACGAAGTGAGCATTTCTTGAAGACAAAAAATATGGATGCGAAGTTCATATTCTCTGCCGCGGATATAACGAAGAAGTTCGATGTTTTTAATAACCTCCAGTTTTCACATTTCTAAAAATACACAATGAAGTTCAAATAAAAAAGGTGGAGCGGTTCAATAGCTATAAAAACTCATATATTTTCGCGTAACCGAGAGAAGTTCACGTACTACACGATGTGCATTTGTGTGAAAAAAGAGAATGGAAAAGCAAAGGGTAAAATTTTTGTTTCTAGAAGTTCAAGTACTCGGTTCGAGAAAAATTAAAAATTCTTATGAGAAAGGTTGAACAAAAATATGTGACAAAAGTTCAAGATGAAAACAGCGAGAAGTTCAAGTACTACACTCAATGTGTTTCACGTAAGAATATATGAATAGAAAACAAAGAGCTTACAAGGTTTGCAGCAAGAATTTCTCGTGCTCCTCCGGCTGAAGGTCAAGATCTATAGTGCGGGACGTCCGACCTTCAATTACATGTAAAAAAAATAGAGCATAGAAGCTCAAAATTTGAAGAAAAAAATTGAGCATTTCTTGAAGACAAAAAAATATGGATGCGAAGTTCATATTCTCTGCCGCGGATATAACAAACAAGTTCGATGTTTTGAAAAAAAATCCAATTTTCACATTTCTAAAAATACACAATGAAGTTCAAATAAAAAAGATGGAGCGGTTCAATAGCTATAAAAAACTCAGATATTTTCGCATAACCGAGAGAAGTTCACGTACTACACGATGTGCATTTGTGTGAAAAAAAGAGAATGGAAAAGCAAAGGGTAAAAGTTTTGTTTCTAGAAGTTCAAGTACTCGGTCCGAGAAAAATTCAAAATTCTTGTGAGAGAGGTTGAACAAAAATACGTGACAGAAGTTCAAGATGAAAACAGCGAGAAGTTCAACTACTACACAGAATGCGTTTCACGTAAGAATATATGAATAGAAAACAAAGAGCTTACAAGGTTTGCGGCAAGAAGTTCACGTGCTCCTCCGGCTGAAGGTCAAGATCTATAGTGCGAGACGTCTGACCTTCAATTACATGTAAAAAACAAAAAATAGAGCATATAAGCTCAAAATTGGAAGAAAAAAGTGAGCATTTCTTGAAGACAAAAAAATATGGACGCGGAGTCCATATTCTCTGCCGCGGATATAACGAAGAAGTTCGATGTTTTTAAAAACCTCCAATTTGCACATTTCTAAAAATACACAATGAAGTTCAAAGAAAAAAGGTGGAGCGGTTCAATAGCTATAAAAAAACTCAGAAATTTTCGCGTATCATAGAGAAGTTCACGTACTACACGATGTGCATTTGTGTGAAAAAAAGAGAATGGAAAAGCAAAGGGTAAAAGTTTTGTTTCTAGAAGTTCAAGTACTCCGTCCGACAAAAGTTCAAAATTCTTGTGAGAGAGGTTGAACAAAAATACGTGACAGAAGTTCAAGATGAAAACAGCGAGAAGTTCAACTACTACACGGAATGCGTTTCATGTAAGAATATATGAATAGAAAACAAAGAGCTTACAAGCTTTGCGGCAAGAAATTCACGTGCTCCTCCGGCTGAAGGTCAAGATCTATAGTGCGAGACGTCCGACCTTCAATTACATGTAAAAAAACAAAAAATAGAGCATAGAAGCTCAAAATTGGAAGAAAAAAAGTGAGCATTTCTTGAAGAGAAAAAAATATGGATGCGAAGTTCATATTCTCCGCCGTGGATATAACGAAGAAGTTCGATGTTTTTAAAAACCTCCAATTTTCACATTTCTAAAAATACACAATGAAGTTCAAATAAAAAAGGTGGAGCGGTTCAACAGCTATAAAAAACTCAGATATTTTCGCGTAACCGAGAGAAGTTCACATACTACACGATGTGCATTTGTGTGAAAAAAAGAGAATGGAAAAGCAAAGGGTAAAAGTTTTGTTTCTAGAAGTTCAAGTACTCGGTCCGAGAAAAATTCAAAATTCTTGTGAGAGAGGTTGAACAAAAATACGTGACAGAAGTTCAAGATGAAAACAGCGAGAAGTTCAACTACTACACGGAATGCGTTTCACGTAAGAATATATGAATAGAAAACAAAGAGCTTACAAGGTTTGCAGCAAGAAGTTCACGTGCTCCTCTGGCTGAAGGTCAAGATCTATAGTGCGAGACGTCCGACCTTCAATTACATGTAAAAAACAAAAAAATAGAGCATAGAATTTCAAAATTTGAAGAAAAAAAGTGAGCATTTCTTGAAGACAAAAAAAATATGGATGCGAAGTTCATATTCTCTGCCGCGGATATAACGAAGAAGTTCAATGTTTTTAAAAACCTCCAGTTTTCACATTTCTAAAAATACACAATGAAGTTCAAATAAAAAAGGTGGAGCGGTTCAATAGCTATAAAAAACTCAGATATTTTCGCGTATTCGAGAGAAGTTCACGTACTACACGATGTGCATTTGTGTGAAAAAAAGAGAATGGAAAAGCAAAGGGTAAAAGTTTGGTTTCTAGAAGTTCAAGTACTCGGTCCGAGAAAAATTCAAAATTCTTGTGAGAGAGGTTATACAAAAATACGTGACAGAAGTTCAAGATGAAAACAGCGAGAAGTTCAACTACTACACGGAATGCGTTTCACGTAAGAATATATGAATAGAAAACAAAGAGCTTACAAGGTTTGCGGCAAGAAGTTCACGTGCTCCTCCGGCTGAAGGTCAAGATCTATAGTGCGAGACGTCTAACCTTCAATTACATGTAAAAAACAAAAAAATAGAGCATATAAGCTCAAAATTGGAAGAAAAAAGTGAGCATACCTTGAAGACAAAAAAATATGGACGCGGAGTCCATATTCTCTGCCGCAGATATAACGAAGAAGTTCGATGTTTTTAAAAACCTCCAATTTGCACATTTCTAAAAATACACAATGAAGTTCAAAGAAAAAAGGTGGAGCGGTTCAATAGCTATAAAAAAACTCAGAACTTTTCGCGTATCATAGAGAAGTTCACGTACTACACGATGTGCATTTGTGTGAAAAAAAGTGAATGGAAAAGCAAAGGGTAAAAGTTTGGTTTCTAGAAGTTCAAGTACTCGGTCCGACAAAAGTTCAAAATTCTTGTGAGAGAGGTTGAACAAAAATACGTGACAGAAGTTCAAGATGAAAACAGCGAGAAGTTCAACTACTACACGGAATGCGTTTCACGTAAGAATATATGAATAGAAAACAAAGAGCTTACAAGGTTTGCGGCAAGAAGTTCGCGTGCTCCTCCGGCTGAAGGTCAAGATCTATAGTGCGAGACGTCCGACCTTCAATTACATGTAAAAAACAAAAAAATAGAGCATAGAAGCTCAAAATTGGAAGAAAAAAAGTGAGCATTTCTTGAAGACAAAAAAATATGGATGCGAAGTTCATATTCTCTGCCGTGGATATAACGAAGAAGTTCGATGTTTTTAAAAACCTCCAATTTTCACATTTCTAAAAATACATAATGAAGTTCAAATAAAAAAGGTGGAGCGGTTCAACAGCTATAGAAAACTCAGATATTTTCGCGTAACCGAGAGAAGTTCACATACTACACGATGTGCATTTCTGTGAAAAAAGAGAATGGAAAAGCAAAGGGTTAAAGTTTTGTTTATAGAAGTTCAAGTACTCGGTCCGAGAAAAATTCAAAATTCCTGTGAGAGAGATTGAACAAAAATACGTGACAGAAGTTCAAGATGAAAACAGCGAGAAGTTCAACTACTACACGGAATGCGATTCACGTAAGAATATATGAATAGAAAACAAAGAGCTTACAAGGTTTGCGGCAAGAAGTTCACGTGCTCCTCTGGCTGAAGGTCAAGATCTATAGTGCGAGACGTCCGACCTTCAATTACATGTAAAAAACAAAAAAATAGAGCATAGAATTTCAAAATTTGAAGAAAAAAAGAGAGCATTTCTTGAAGACAAAAAAAATATGGATGCGAAGTTCATATTCTCTGCCGCGGATATAACGAAGAAGTTCAATGTTTTTAAAAACCTCCAGTTTTCACATTTCTAAAAATACACAATGAAGTTCAAATAAAAAAGGTGGAGCGGTTCAATAGCTATAAAAAACTCAGATATTTTTGCGTATTCGAGAGAAGTTCACGTACTACACGATGCGCATTTGTGTGAAAAAAAGAGAATGGAAAAGCAAAGGGTAAAAGTTTGGTTTCTAGAAGTTCAAGTACTCGGTCCGAGAAAAATTCAAAATTCTTGTGAGATAGGTTGTACAAAAATACGTGACAGAAGTTCAAGATGAAAACAGCGAGAAGTTCAACTACTACACGGAATGCGTTTCACGTAAGAATATATGAATAGAAAACAAAGAGCTTACAAGGTTTGCGGCAAGAAGTTCACGTGCTCCTCCGGCTGAAGGTCAAGATCTATAGTGCGAGACGTCTAACCTTCAATTACATGTAAAAAACAAAAAAATAGAGCATATAAGCTCAAAATTGGAAGAAAAAAGTGAGCATTTCTTGAAGACAAAAAAACATGGACGCGGAGTCCATATTCTCTGCCGCGGATATAACGAAGAAGTTCGATGTCTTTAAAAACCTCCAATTTGCACATTTCTAAAAATACACAATGAAGTTCAAAGAAAAAAGGTGGAGCGGTTCAATAGCTATAAAAAAACTCAGAAATTTTCGCGTATCATAGAGAAGTTCACGTACTACACGATGTGCATTTGTGTGAAAAAAAAGTGAATGGAAAAGCAAAGGGTAAAAGTTTGGTTTCTAGAAGTTCAAGTACTCGGTCCGACAAAAGTTCAAAATTCTTGTGAGAGAGGTTGAACAAAAATACGTGACAGAAGTTCAAGATGAAAACAGCGAGAAGTTCAACTACTACACGGAATGCGTTTCACGTAAGAATATATGAATAGAAAACAAAGAGCTTACAAGGTTTGCGGCAAGAGGTTCACGTGCTCCTCCGGCTGAAGGTCAAGATCTATAGTGCGAGACGTCCGACCTTCAATTACATGTAAAAAAACAAAAAAATAGAGCATAGAAGCTCAAAATTGGAAGAAAAAAAGTGAGCATTTCTTGAAGACAAAAAAATATGGATGCGAAGTTCATATTCTCTGCCGTGGATATAACGAAGAAGTTCGATGTTTTTAAAAACCTCCAATTTTCACATTTCTAAAAATACATAATGAAGTTCAAATAAAAAAGGTGGAGCGGTTCAACAGCTATAGAAAACTCAGATATTTTCGCGTAACCGAGAGAAGTTCACATACTACACGATGTGCATTTTGGTGAAAAAAAGAGAATGCAAAAGCAAAGGGTAAAAGTTTTGTTTCTAGAAGTTCATGTACTCGGTCCGAGAAAAATTCAAAATTCTTGTGAGAGAGGTTGAACAAAAATACGTGACAGAAGTTCAAGATGAAAACAGCGAGAAGTTCAACTACTACACGGAATGCGTTTCACGTAAGAATATATGAATAGAAAACAAAGAGCTTACAAGGTTTGCGGCAAGAAGTTCACGTGCTCCTCTGGCTGAAGGTCAAGATCTATAGTGCGAGAAGTTCGACCTTCAATTACATGTAAAAAACAAAAAAATAGAGCATAGAATTTCAAAATTTGAAGAAAAAAAGTGAGCATTTCTTGAAGACAAAAAAAATATGGATGCGAAGTTCATATTCTCTGCCGCGGATATAACGAAGAAGTTCAATGTTTTTAAAAACCTCCAGTTTTCACATTTCTAAAAATACACAATGAAGTTCAAATAAAAAAGGTGGAGCGGTTCAATAGCTATAAAAAACTCAGATATTTTCGCGTATTCGAGAGAAGTTCACGTACTACACGATGTGCATTTGTGTGAAAAAAAGAGAATGGAAAAGCAAAGGGTAAAAGTTTGGTTTCTAGAAGTTCAAGTACTCGGTCCGAGAAAAATTCAAAATTCTTGTGAGAGAGGTTGAACAAAAATACGTGACAGAAGTTCAAGATGAAAACAGCGAGAAGTTCAACTACTACACGGAATGCGTTTCACGTAAGAATATATGAATAGAAAACAAAGAGCTTACAAGGTTAGCGGCAAGAAGTTCACGTGCTCCTCCGGCTGAAGGTCAAGATCTATAGTGCGAGACGTCTGACCTTCAATTACATGTAAAAAACAAAACACTAGAGCATAGAAGCTCAAAATTGGAAGAAAAAAAAGTGAGCATTTCTTGAAGACAAAAAAATATGGATGCGAAGTTCATATTCTCCGCCGTGGATATAACGAAGAAGTTCGATGTTTTTAAAAACCTCCAATTTTCACATTTCTAAAAATACACAATGAAGTTCAAATAAAAAAGGTGGAGCGGTTCAATAGCTATAAAAAACTCAGATATTTTCGCGTATCATAGAGAAGTTCATGTACTACATGATGTGCATTTGTGTGAAAAAAAGAGAATGGAAAAGCAAAGGGTAAAAGTTTTGTTTCTAGAAGTTCAAGTACTCGGTCCGAGAAAAGTTCAAAATTCTTGTGAGAGAGGTTGAAAAAAAATACGTGACAGAAGTTCAAGATGAAAACTGTGAGAAGTTCAACTACTACACGGAATGCGTTTCACGTAAGAATATATGAATAGAAAACAAAGAGCTTACAAGGTTTGCGGCAAGAAGTTCACGTGCTCCTCCGGCTGAAGGTCAAGATCTATAGTGCGAGATGTCCGACCTTCAATTACATGTAAAAAACAAAAAATAGAGCATAGAAGCTCAAAATTGGAAGAAAAAAAGTGAGCATTTCTTGAAGACAAAAAAATATGGATGCGAAGTTCATATTCTCCGCCGTGGATATAACGAAGAAGTTCGATGTTTTTAAAAACCTCCAATTTTCACATTTCTAAAAATACACAATGAAGTTCAAATAAAAAAGGTGGAGCGGTTCAATAGCTATAAAAAACTCAGATATTTTCGCGTATTCGAGAGAAGTTCACGTACTACACGATGTGCATTTGTGTGAAAAAAGAGAATGGAAAAGCAAAGGGTAAAAGTTTTGTTTCTAAAAGTTCAAGTACTCGGTCCGAGAAAAATTCAAAATTCTTGTGAGAGAGGTTGAACAAAAATACGTGACAGAAGTTCAAGATGAAAACAGCGAGAAGTTCAACTACTACACGGAATGCGTTTCACGTAAGAATATATGAATAGAAAACAAAGAGCTTACAAGGTTTGCGGCAAGAAGTTCACGTGCTCCTCCGGCTGAAGGTCAAGATCTATAGTGCGAGACGTCCGACCTTCAATTACATGTAAAAAACAAAAAATAGAGCATAGAAGCTCAATATATGAAGAAAAAAAGTGAGCATTTTATTGAAGACAAAAAGAATATGGATGCGAAGTTCATATTCTCTGCCGCGGATATAACGAAGAAGTTCGATGTTTTTAAAAACCTCCAATTTTCACATTTCTAAAAATACACAATGAAGTTCAAATAAAAAAGGTGGAGCGGTTCAATAGCTATAAAAACTCATATATTTTCGCGTAACCGAGAGAAGTTCACGTACTACACGATGTGCATTTGTGTGAAAAAAGAGAATGGAAAAGCAAAGGGTAAAAGTTTTGTTTCTACTAGTTCAAGTACTCGGTTCGAGAAAAATTAAAAATTCTCATGAGAGATGTTGAACAAAAATACGTGACAGAAGTTCAAGATGAAAACATCGAGAAGTTCAAGTACTACACTCAATGTGTTTCACGTAAGAATATATGAATAGAAAACAAAGAGCTTACAAGGTTTGCGGCAAGAAGTTCTCGTGCTCCTCCGGCTGAAGGTCAAGATCTATAGTGCGGGACGTCCGACCTTCAATTACATGTAAAAAACAAAACAATAGAGCATAGAAGCTCTAAATTTGAAGAAAAAAAGTTAGTATTTCTTGAAGACAAAAAAATATGGATGCGAAGTTCATATTCTCTGCCGCGGATATAACAAAGAAGTTCGATGTTTTGAAAAACTACAATTTTCACATTTCTAAAAATACACAATGAAGTTCAAATAAAAAAGGTGGAGCGGTTCAATAGCTATAAAAAACTCATATATTTTCGCATAACCGAGAGAATTTCACGTACTACACGATGTGCATTTGTGTGAAAAAAAGAGAATGGAAAGGGAAAGGGTAAAAGTTTTGTTTCTAGAAGTTCAAGGACTCGGTCCGAGAAAAATTCAAAATTCTTGTGACAGAGGTTGAACAAAAATACGTGACAGAAGTTCAAGATGAAAACAGCGAGAAGATCAACTACTACACGGAATGCATTTCACGTAAGAATATATGAATAGAAAACAAAGAGCTTACAAGGTTTGCGGCAAGAAGTTCACGTGCTCCTCCGGCTGAAGGTCAAGATCTATAGTGCGAGACGTCTGACCTTCAATTACATGTAAAAAACAAAAAAATAGAGCATAGAAGCTCAAAATTGGAAGAAAAAAGTGAGCATTTCTTGAAGACAAAAAATATGGACGCGGAGTCCATATTCTCTGCCGCGGATATAACGAAGAAGTTCGATGTTTTTAAAAACCTCCAATTTTCACATTTCTAAAAATACACAATGAAGTTCAAATAAAAAAGGTGGAGCGGTTCAATAGCTAGAAAAAACTCAGATATTTTCGCGTATTCGAGAGAAGTTCACGTACTACACGATGTGCATTTGTGTGAAAAAAAGAGAATGGAAAAGCAAAGTGTCGGGGGAAACTGTCCGCCACGAACACCTATGGGACCGGAGCCCCTTGTCTGTGCGGTACGAGGGCGGAGGGAGCACAAAGAGCAGATCGAAGCAGACGCGCGGGCAGTTTTACCCAGGTTCGGGCCGCACGGATGCGTAAAACCCTACTCCTGCTTGGTTGTGTATTGAGTTGAGCGCTCGGGAGCTTGAAGAAGCAGCTACACCGTGCGTGAGAGTAATCTAGGTTTCGAACCCCCTCCACGTTGTGCATGGGCCTCCTTTTATAGTGCAAAGGGGTCACCGACAGGTGTCAACGTAGGAGAAAGGGGTAAAAATGTAAAAGAGGTGGTAGTTGTAACAGTGCGGGAACAGTGGAGCTACAGTACAGAACAGTGGTCTATACCTACTTTAACAGTGGGGGACAAGGGCATTTAATGCCCGTCGCCGTCGACCCCAAAAGTTCCCGCCTTAGCGTCTCCGTCCGCCACGGCGACGGATTTATCGCCGCGGTGTGCCACCGTGTACCCCAGGCTGCACAGCCATCCGCCACGCGTCCCTGGTTAGACCTCAGGGCGACGCGTGGGCCGATGAGCTGGAGCGCGGGCACACAGCGTGGCCTTCCCGGCAAGCGCCTTGCCGGGGCCTTGATCTTGCCGGGCCCGGGAACTTGCCGCTCCCCGGGCCCCTTGCCGGGGCGCGCATAGCGCCGAGGCAACGCCTTCTAATCTTCCTGGCAAGCTCCTCTTGCCAGGGTCTTGTGTTAGTGGAACAGCCTTGAGCCTGGTACGGCCTTCCCGGCAAGCTCCTCTTGCCGGGGTCTCGATCTTCTGTTTTGTATACTTTGTTTTTGAATGGTTTAATAGGAGGCAGGAAGGTCTCCGGCGAGCACGCAGTAAACCTTGCCGCGGGAAGCTGCAACTGCCCGTGCACAAGTTGGGGTACTAGGGTACCCCTACCTTAGTACACCGACAGGAGCCCCCGGGCCTGGGCCACACACGGTGCCGAGCGCTGTTGGGCCAGGCCCAAAACAGTGCACGGGCACCCGCGGCCCGCGGCGCGCCGAATCCACTTCCATATCCGCCGCACCCCACGGTAACGGCACGCGTCGATTGCGGCGCCATGGGATGGGACGTGCCCACGATCTCTTAATGGAAAGGGGAAAACGCCCCCCACTCCCCCATAAAAGCAGAGGCAGCGGGCGCGGTTCCCCTCCCTGTGCTCTCATTACGTCGTCTTCCTCCTGCAAAAAGATTCCTTCTAGCGCTCCGCCTCCACAGCTCCGCCGCCGCCTAGCTCTTCGTCCCCTTCCTTCCGCCGCATCCGCCATGGCCCCAAAGAGCGACAAGGGGAAAGCGGAGAAGTCCAAGAAGGAGAAATCCGAGCAAGCAGCCAGGCTCATCGCTTACCGGAAGCGGAACGTCGTCTTCTCGCCGAGGCTCGGCGTGCAAGAACTCTGGAGCAAGTACTACTTGTTCTGGTCCAAGCGCACCGATGCGCATCCCCGCACCCGAGCATACCCGGCCGCCGCCAAGGACAACTATCCCGGCGGGTATTATTTCTTTGCTGCCTTTTTCCACTGTGGCCTCTGCCCTCCCTTTTCGAACTTCTTCTGTGATATCATGAACACGTATGGCTTCCATCTGCTTGATTTCACCCCCAACGCCATCCTCACCATGGCCGTTTTCGCACATATGTGCGAAAACTTCATAGGAGTCCACCCCAACGTAGCCCTCTTTAGACACTTTTTCACCCCTAGAGCCGAGGCCGACGCCCCTCTCTCCGGATGTATTTCTTGGGTCTTCCGTCTCGGGAAAAAGGGGTCGTACTTGCCGGGGGAGCTCCGCGGCAAGTGGGAGGAATGGCGAGCTGAGTGGTGCTGGATTGTAGAGGACCAGCCGCAAGCCTTCACTGCGCCGCGCACAACGCCTATCGCGCGCGGCAGAGATTGGAGCGAACTAGACTCCGACGACGCCAAGCTCGACATCGCCCTCGTCCGGATCATCCGTCTTCGGCTGGCCCGGTTGTCAGTTGCCGAGGTGGGTGCAGATTTCCTCCGCCGGCGCATCGCCCCTCTCCAAGACCGGAAGAGGCCGGCCTGGTTGTACGGCGGCCCGGCAGATATCATGAGGCTGCGCCCCGGACTTAATTTTAACTTTACCACTCTGGAGCTGCGCGGGATGGTACGAGAGCTCTTCAAGTACGACCCGGCGCACCCCGAGTGGTTCAGGACTCCCCGGGAAGTGGTGCCGCTTTGCAACAACGCCGCGAGGGACCGAATCCTTGCCATGATGCCGATGTGTGACTCGCATGGCTTGGACCGGTCGTGGATCGCCCCGAAGCCAATCGACGTCCTCAACTTCTACGACAACCTCGTCGAGGTGGCGAGCAACAAGGAGGACCTCAAGCTGCATACGCGGGACACCACCGAGCAGGAAATCGCCTACATAGCTTCTCGGGCTGAGGAGGCCGCCGCAGCCGCGGCGGCAGGAGTCTTCGGGTTCTCGCCGGAGGAGGCGGAGGCCGAAGAGGCGTCCACCCAGGCGGAAGAGGCGGAGATCCGCCGATTGCTGAACCTCCCACCCGACGCGCTCACCGGGGTCCCCTCGTTGAGACACTCCGGGATCCATGGGATCGCGACGGAGGCCGCGGCAAGGGAGGGAACCGCCGGAGGAAGCAGAGGCGCCGCGAGGGGCGGAGGCGCCAAGGGGAAGAGGGCCGCAGCGCTGGATGCTGGGCCCAGCGAGCCGGCCGAGGCAGAGGAGGAGGAGGAGGAGGAGGCCGAAGACTCCGGCGGGTCTACGGAGTTATACGCCGACGACCTCTCCTCGTCGGAGAGCTCCCCGTCTCCGGCAAGCCCGAAGGAGTCCCCGGCAAAGCGTCTCCGCAAGGCGGCGACGGGGGAAAGGGCGCAGGCGCCCCGGCAACAGCCACCTCGGCGGGCGGCTCCCCGGGGGAGTCAAGCCGCGCCAAGGCCGTCCGGCGCACCAGCCGCAGCAGAGGCGGGCCGTGCGCGGACGACGACGGAGGCGCCCCGCAGGCCGGCAGCGAGCCGGCAGGGGTCTTCTCGGAGCGAAGCAACGGCTCCGCCCGCCCCCCGGGCGCCGGCAGCCACAGGGGCTGGGTCTTCGCAGCCCCCAGCCCCGGCGAGTACCAAGCGCGCGAGGGAGTCTTCGCCTCCCGCTCCTCGCGTCGACGCGCCCACGGTGGAGTATGATTTCTCCGCCCTGAGCGAGGACGACGAGGAAGACCAGGAGTAAGGATCCGTGATTCTTCATCTTCTTAATTCTTGTCTTGAGCTTCTGTTGATGCTAACTCTGTCTTCTGTTCTGGTTTCAGGACCCTGGCCCATCGCGCCGCGAAGAAGGCCAAGGCGCCCGAGGCCGAGGTCGCGGAGGACTCGGCAGCGGCGGCAACAGAGGGCGCGCCGGAGCCGAGCCTGCCGGACTCTGGCACTGCTCCGATGAGCAGCCCCCAGCGCAGCCCGCAGCGCAGCCCCCAGCGTAAGTCTGGGGTTCTTTCTTTTCGCTTGTCGGGGTACGTCTGAGGCTTTTGACTTTATCTTCATGTTTTGACATTTCTTGTCTTGTTCCGTGCAGAGGAGGAGCCGCAGCGGGAAGAGCGCCCGGAGACCACCGCCGAGGAGCTGCAGGCACCGCCATCCCCGCCAAGGCAGGACTCTCCGGCAAGGGAGAGTGCTCCGTCGAGGGCGGGTACTCCGCCAAGGCAGAGTACCCCGCCAAGGACGAGCAGCCCGGCAAGGGCGACCACCCCGCCAAGGCCAAGTCCCCCGGCGAGGGCGACTACCCCGACGAGGCCGAGCTCCCCGGCGAGGGAGCCCGCCGCTGAGGACGTCCGCCAAGGTAACCTTTGTAACTTGTCTTCTTGGCTTGTCTTTTTTTTGGATATTTGCTTGAGTCTTGAATTTCTTTGTCTTCTTCTTCTTCCTAGATCTTCCTCCTCCTGTGCCTATGGAGACAGAGGTAATTATCCTCGAGGAGGAGGACGCGCAGGGCGGCGGCGGCGACGCTCCGGTCGTCGAGGAGGTGGGCGAGGCCGCCGAGCCGGCCGCGCAAGAGACTGCTCCAGCTGCGGATGCAGCGGCCGGGGAGGGGGACGGTGGCCGCACCGCCGACCCGGAGGTGGCGGGAGCATCGGATGCTGCGCCGGCCACCGGTCCCTCCGCCAGCGAGGAGCAAAGGTTTTATCTCGAGGCCCCCAATGGCGTCTTCATCCAGATGCCGTGGGGGTCCTCATCGCGAGCTCCTGCGGAGGGCGAGGCGTTCGACGGAGAGATCCTCGCCTCCGCAGGCCTGAAGATCGTCCAGGCGCCCGGTGGAGGTGAGGGGCCCGAGGAGGAGCGATTGCTTCATCAACTCCTGGCCCTTTACCGGGCCAGGCAAGCAAAGCTCGCTTCCCGGGAGGCTCTTGCCGCCAAGGCCGCGGCAGAGATGGAGAAGCGTGCGGCGGAGCTCAGCGCCGCCAACCAGGCTGCTCTCCGCCAGGTGGCGGAGGAGCGAGAGCGTCTCGCCGGCGAGTACCAAGAATGGGTACTTGAGAGGGCCGAAGCCGATGAACAGCAGCGCCTCGCCGGGGTGGAGATGTCCCGGCGAGAGGGAGAGCTCGCGCAGCGGAAGGTGGATCTGGATTCTCACGAAGAAGACCTTGCCGCTCGCGAGGCTGCCCTTGGCGGGGAGCTGAAAGAGGCGAAGGCCGCCGCGGCTGCCGCGGAGGACGCCAAGAAAGAGCTCGCCGCCAAGGTTGAACAACTGGAGAAGGCGATGAAGGTGAGCGCCGAGAAGGTTGCCGCGCTCATCCTGGAGCGCGAGAAGGATGCTCACACCAACTCAGAGCTCCAGGTGAGTTTGTCCCAGAGGGGTGACGAGCTGAAGGCCGCCAAGGATTCCATTGAAGACTTGGAGCTGAAGGTCACCACCCTGAAGGAATCGCTTGATGCTGCCCGGGCCCAGGAGACCAAGCTGAAGGACGAGCTCCGCAAGGAGCGAACCTTGATGGAGAGCGTCAACAAGGCCTCCGAGCTCTTCCGGCAGACTATCGAGGTGTGGACCGAAGAGCTGGTTTCTTCTGCGTCCAACATTGACCAGGAGTTGCTTGCTTTGAAGGTCGAACATCTTATCTACTCGCCGGATCCAGATCTCCCGCACAGCGCCAAGCTCAGCCTCTTCTTCAGAGGCGTCGCTCCAGCCCTTGCAGGTCTCCGGAACCGCATCCCCGCGCAGCTGGCCGAGGAGTCGCGCCGTCTCTGCGCGGGAACTCTGGAGCGGGTCTTGACGAAGATCGTGTACCGCAACCCGGGGATCAATCTCACGAACGTTCTTCGCACCCTACCGGCAGATGCGGACACGGAGGCCCTGAAGGAGCAGGTCGGCCACATCATCGCCAAGGTGGCAAAGCTTGGCAGGAAGGAAGGCGACCGCGTAGACTAGGGCCCCATTTATCTTTATCTTTTTGTTGCTGCATATTATGTTATGAACTCATTAGTCCATCGCGACAAGCTATCTTTGTAAGATATTTGCTTTACTTCAATCAATCAGTGCAATGTTATCTTCCTTGTTCCAATCTTTGACTTTGTATGTTTTTCACCCTACGCTCCCGGGGAGCTTGCCGGCAAGGGGCCCTTGCCGCGAGCGCTGACTGCTGGACTCTGAGCAGCCTGCTGGCCAAGGTCCTCGCCGGCAAGCAACCTTGCCGCAGCAGGTCGCAACGCACTTAGCTTGTTGAGTGTACTCGGAAACGAAGCAAGGGCGCGACACTTGTCGCAGCTCACTTAAATCGTTGAGTGGACTCGAAAACAAGATAAGGGTGCGGCAAGCTACGGGTAGGTTCCTCCGCGCACAGGTTTTCCATACAAAGTGTGATCGTTCAAGGAAGACAACCAAAATTTAAAATTTGAACTGGTCAAATTCTAACAACTTATCTTTCATATGCTGCTTGCTGCTTGTTTATGTTGCTTGCTTTTCGGTAAGGCTCTTCTTACTTGGACAGCACTTAGTCCCTCCTCCACCTCCTTCCCCCCCGGCAAACTTGTGCGCGAGGAACGTTCCTTCTGCTTAAGAGAAAAGGAAAAGGAGAGGGAAACAAGCATACTGCCTTTCGACGTAATGGTGCTTACCGTATGTCTGAGTGTTGCATCAAATGCCAAACAAAACATGCAAATAGCAAAGAGAAGCATGCAAAAGGCAATCGATGCGAAAACACGAAATCTTTACTGATGCACGGGGTCTGCGCCCGGCTTTGTACAAAGGGTTACATGCAACAGCGGCAAAGCTTGTACAAAAGGTGGTTGCCGGAGCGGATCACGGCAACCGCGCCTTAGGGGTGAAACTTGCGAAGATGCTCTATGTTCCAGGAGTTGCTCACCGGTAAGCCTTCTTCGGTCTCGAGGCGGACAGCGCCGGGCCTCGTAACTTGTCTCACCCGATAAGGGCCTTCCCACTTCGGCGTCAACTTGTTGGAATTCTTGGCGGACTGAACACGCCGAAGAACAAGGTCGCCTTCCTCGAGACTCCTGGCCTTGACTTTGCGGCTATGATAGCGGCGCAAAGCTTGCTGGTATCGAGCAGCTCGTACAGCAGCCTGGAGACGTCCCTCCTCAAGGAGCAATGCGTCATCTTGCCGCAGTTGCTCTTGCTCGAGCTCATCATAAGCGAGCACTCGAGGAGATCCGTATACGAGTACCGTGGGGAGAACTGCCTCTGCTCCGTAGACTAGAGCAAAGGGTGTCTGTCCGGTGGCTCGACTTGGTGTCGTTCTGATTGACCAAAGAGCCGCCGGGAGCTCCTCTATCCAATTTCTTCCACACTTGCGTAGCCTGTCAAAGGTCCTTGTCTTGAGTCCGCGCAGCACTTCAGCATTTGCCCTTTCCGCTTGACCGTTGCTCCTCGGGTGAGCAACAGAAGCAAAACAGACCTTGGCGCCAAGGTCTTGGACGTACTGCATGAAGGTGCGACTAGTGAATTGCGTACCGTTGTCGGTGATGATCCTGTTAGGGATCCCGAAACGGCAAACAATCGACCTGAAGAACCTGACTGCTGACTGTGCTGTCACCTTCCTCACTGGCTCCACTTCTGGCCACTTTGTGAACTTGTCGATTGCAACGTACAAGTACTCAAAGCCCCCGACAGCGCGAGGGAAAGGGCCGAGGATATCGAGCCCCCAGACCGAGAAGGGCCATGACAAAGGGATTGTTTGGAGAGCTTGAGCTGGCTGATGGATTTGCTTCGCATGGAACTGGCACGCTTCACACTTGGTTACTAGTGCAGTTGCATCTTGGAGGGCTTCTTGCCAAAAGAACCCTTGCCGGAAAGCTTTCCCGGCAAGCGCCCTTGCGCCAATGTGGTGGCCGCATATGCCTCCGTGTATTTCCGCCAACAGCTTCTGTCCATCTTCTCTGGAGATGCACTTCAACCTGACACCGTTGAGTCTTCTGTACAGCTCGTTATCCACGAATTGATACATACTTGACTGCCTGGTTATCTTCTCTATCTCTTGAGGGTCGTCGGGAAGTTCTCCAGTTTGCAGAAAACGGACGATCTGCTGCGCCCATGCCGGAGCCCGAGGCTCGACGGCGAGGACTAAAGGCTCGAGGGCCGCTGCGGGAACCTCAGCTTCTACGGCAAGGACATCTGGTTCTGCCGGAGCTGACGGTCCCCCGGCAAGCTCGCCGGGGCGAGGCTTGCCGGGAACGCTTGCTTCAACTGTACAAGCCCGAGGACTTGCAGGAGCAAACTGTTCCTCAGCGTTCTGGTTGTTGATCTTGGGGACCTTGGCGGCGGTTTCAGGAAGATCCGCCGGCAAGTAGTCGCCGGAGACCAACTTTCTCTTCTTGGATTGCCCAATTGATGGTGTAACGGATGGCTGAGTCAGCTTGAGTAAGAAGGTCCCTGGTTCCACAGGTAACTTCATCGCAGCGCACTTTGAAAGGCCATCTGCAATTTCATTTTGAGCTCTCGGGACGTGCTCCATCTGCAAACCTTCAAAGTGCTCTTCAAGCTTTCTCACTTCATCAACATAAGCTTCCATCAAAGGGCTCTGATAGCTCTTGTTAACTTGCCGGACCACCAACTGAGAATCGCCCCGCACAATCAGCTTTCTGATCCCAAGTTCGGCCGCAATCCTGAGGCCGGCAAGCAAGCCTTCATATTCTGCAGTGTTGTTTGTCGCTTGCTCCCTGGGAAAGTGCATCTGGATAACATATTTGAGGTGCTCTCCAGTGGGCGCGATGAGTACCACGCCGGCACCGGCGCCTTGCAGCGAGAAGGCACCGTCAAAATACATTACCCATTCACTTGTCGCTTCTTGTACGGGGGCACTTGTTTCTTGAACTTCTTCTTCTGGTGTCGGGGTCCACTCAGCTATGAATTCTGCCAAAGCTCGGCTCTGTATGGTTGAAGTACTTTCAAACTTGAGTCCAAAGCTCGACAGCTCCAGTGCCCACTCGACGATCCTGCCTGTTGCTTCTGGATTGTGCAATATCCTCTTCAACGGAAAGCGAGTGACCACTGTTATCTCATGGGCTTGGAAGTAATGGCGCAGCTTTCTCGAGGCCATGAGGAGGCCGAAAAGCAATTTTTGCACACCAGAGTATCTTGATCTAGCCCCCTGGAGAAGGGAACTTACAAAATACACTGGGCGCTGCACCATCTTCTTCCGCACCTCTCCTTGTTCCTGCGCAGAGTCTTCCTTGTCGGGACCAGAGCTTGTCGGGACAGCCCCCTGCTTGTCGCTGGATTCGCTTGGCGGTGATGCTGACTCCTCGTCGGACTCCCTCTCCGCTACTAACGCAGCACTAACCACCTGGTTGGTTGCCGCTAAGTATAGCAACAACTTTTCCTGTGGTCTAGGTGCGACAAGTATAGGAGTGGAGGAAAGGTACCGTTTCAAATCCTGCAACGCCGCCTCCGCTTCCGGAGTCCACCTCATGGGACCTGCCTTCTTCAAGATTTTGAAGAAAGGTAGGGCGCGTTCTGCAGACTTTGAAATGAACCTACTGAGGGCAGCAACACAACCTGCAAGCCTTCTGACATCCTTGACGCGCTTCGGGGCTTCTATCTGCTCAATGGCTTTGATCTTGTCGGGGTTGGCTTCAATCCCCCTTTGTGATACAAAGAACCCGAGAAGCTTGCCGGAGGGGACTCCAAAAACGCACTTCTCGGGGTTCAACTTGAGCTGTATCCTGCGCAGGTTCTGAAACGTCTCTTCCAAGTCTTGAATCAGGGTTTCTTTGCTCTTGCTCTTCACCACGATGTCATCCATGTAAGCCTCTACATTTCTGTGGATTTGTGGCTCAAAGGCAGTGTACACTACCCTTGCGAAGGTTGAGCCTGCATTCTTCAATCCAAATGGCATGCGGATAAAGCAATAAGTGCCACATGGAGTGATAAATGCAGTCTTCTCTTCATCTTCCTTAGCCATGAAAATCTGATGATAGCCTGAGTATGCATCAAGAAAACAGAGTAGCTCACATCCGGCAGTGGAGTCAACGATCTGGTCAATGCGCGGCAAAGGGAATGGATCCTTGGGACATGCTTTATTGACATCGGTGAAGTCTATACACAGTCTCCACTTCCCGTTGGCCTTGCGCACGACAACTGGGTTTGCCAACCACGTCGGATGGATCACACCTCTAACTAGGCCTGCTGCCTCTAGCTTCTTGATTTCCTCGTTGATGAACTCTTGGCGCTCCACGGCTTGCTTCCTCACTTTCTGCTTGATGGGCCGCGCATGAGGACAGACAGCAAGCTTGTGCTCAATCACCTTCCTGGGAACACCGGGGATGTCAGATGGTTGCCAGGCAAACACATCGACATTCGCCCGCAGGAAGGCAACGAGCGCGCTTTCCTATTTGCTGTCAAGGGTGGCGCTGATGGTGAAGATACCACCAGTGCCGTCCTCCTTTGCGGACACTTTCTTGGTTGCCGGAGGAGCAGCCATTCCTTTCTTACTCTTGCCGGTGGAGCTCGATGGAACGTCCTCGACGGCAGCGCAGCACTCCGAGGAGGTGCGGTTGCCGGAGTGGGTCCCAGAGCACTTGCCGGACTTGGTCTTCGTCTTCTTCCCCCCGGGAGCTTCAGCGGCAAGAGTATCCTTCTCGGCCGCAGCTGCTGCATCCCGGTAAATCTTGTCGGCGCAAATAAGCGCATCCTTCTTGTCGCTGTAGACAGTGATGACGCTTATCGGCCCCGGCATCTTCAGCACGTTGTAGGCATAGTGGGAAGCTGCCATGAACTTGGCGAGGGCAGGACGGCCAAGTATTCCATTGTAGGGCAATGGAATATCGGCGACGTCGAAGGTGATGCGCTCAGTTCTGAAGTTGAGCTCCCCGCCAAAGGTCACCGGCAGAGTGATCTTTCCCTTGGGCTTGCTCCTTCCCGGGTTGATTCCTTGGAATGAACCGGTCTCTTCGAGCTCGCCATCTTGAATCTGGAGTTTCTTGATCACAGCAGAGGAGATCAAGTTCAGCCCGGCCCCGCCGTCAACCAACATTTTGGTGACCTTGAGGTTGCGGATGGTGGGAGAAACCAGCATCGGCAAGCACCCGACCGCCGTGGTGCGGTCAGGGTGATCCTCAAGGTCAAAAACGATGGGCGTGCTGGACCATTTGAGGAGCCTGCGCGACTCCACGGGCGGCTCCGCCGCATTCACCTCACGCACCCACTGTTTCAGCTGGCGGTGGGAGGTGTGCAGGGAGGCGCCACCGTCGACGCACAGGACCTCTGTGGCCTTCTGGAACTCCTGCTCGCTGTTCTCGTCGTCCTCCATGTCTTCATCGTCGTCTTCGTCGTTGTCGCGGCCCCGGGGAGGTCGATCTCCTTGCCGCTGCTTGGCCTTGCCGCGGCGTCCTCCCCGGCCGTTAAACGGCCGCTTCTTGCTGGGCTCTTCCCCGCCACCTTGGGCCTTCTCCTTGTCGCGCCTCTCGTACTCAGCTTTTTGCTGCTCGACGAGGTACTCGACGCGCTTGCAATTGGAGAGATCGTGACCCTTGGTGCGGTGAATCTTACAGTATTGCTTGTCGGAGCTACCCGGCTTGTCGGCCGCCGCCGCAGGGGCAGGCTCCTTGCCGGAGCCGCCAGCCTGTGCTTGCTTGGCGGGGGCCTCCTTGCCGGACTTCTCGACGGCAAGCACTTCCTTCTTGCCCTTCTTCCTGTTGTTTCGCCGCCGGCTCTTCTTTGCCGGGGCGGCGTCGTCGCTGTCGCTTCCCCCTGCGCCAGCATCCTCCCCGGGGAGTTTCCTCCCTTCTTCCGCGCGGGCGCATTTGTCAGCAAGAGCGTAAAGCTCGCTGACGTCCCTGATCTTGGTCATCGCCATCTCCTCACGCATGCGGCGGTTACGTACGTTCTGATGGAACGCGCTGATAACCGCGGCAGGGTGAACGTCTGGGATGTTGTGTTGCACCCGGCTGAAGCGTTGGATATATTTGCGCAGGGGCTCGCCTTCCTTCTGGGCCAAGATATGGAGATCGCTCTCCTGGCCATGGGGTTTGTGGCCGCCGGTGAAGGCGCCAACAAACTGATGGCAGAGGTCGGCCCAAGAAGAGATAGAGCCTTCCGGCAAGTGCATGAGCCACGAACGGACGTTCGGTTTCAGCACGAGCGGGAAGTAGTTGGCTAGGATCTTCTCGTCGCGCCCCCCGGCAGCTTGCACTGCGATAGTGTAGACGCTGAGAAACTCCGAGGGGTGCGTCTTGCCGTCGTACTTCTCCGGTACGTCGGGCTTAAAGTTCTTCATGCTGGGCCACTGGACGCGCCGCAGCTCGCGGGTGAACGCAGGGCAGCCTGCCGTGTACGGCAAGTCGCCTGGTTCACCGGGCGCGGGTGCGTCGACAGTGTTCCCAGCTCTCTTGTCGGATTGTCGCCGAGCTTCTCGGCGGCGCTCGATCGTGGTCCGAGCGTCTTCATCTCGCCGGTCGTCGAGGACCTGGCGCTGGTCCCGACGGGCCCGCGGGTCCGACGAGGCTGTGGAGCCGTCGTCGGGGTTGTTCCGGCGGGGCGGCGTCTTCTGCTTCTGCGGCGGGGAGTGCACGCTTGTCGCACCCCCGGCAGTCTTGTCGCCGATAGCCTTCGTCTTCTCAACCTGCCGCGGCCGTGAGGCCGACGGCTGCTGCGGGGAGTCGTTGTTGGCGAAGTCTATCAGGCTCCGGATAGTGGCCCTCCATTCTTCGGCCTTGTCGGCCGCTGGAGGAAAATCGAGGAGCAGCTGCGCCCTTGCGAGCGCTTCTGCCGGAGTAGTGGGGAACGCGGGCGAGCGGTGCGAGGAGCGGGACACGCTCGGACTTCTAGCGACGTTAGAAGGAGCGGGGTCCCGCGCCGGCGCCTTCGCTTTGCTCGTGCCCGGACGGGGGTCCGGGGCGTCCCGCGAACCTCCAGTTTGGCCTTGTCCCAGCAAGCGGATACCACCTCCCGTGGTATGGCGCTGCGGGGTCGTCGTGTGCTGTGATGGACGCGGCGCGTCCACGGAGACCGAGGTCCGGTCATCCGTCTTGTTCTTGGATCTGGTGGCACCGTGAGTGTCCTCGCCGGCGACCACCCTTCCGACGGCGTCTCCCCCGCCCACCGTCGGCTCTGGTGGCGGCGGGTGAGACGCAGACGGGCCTCCGACCTCCGAAGGCTTCTTCTTCGGGGCCATGGAGTTGTCGCTGATGAAGTTGTTGATGAAGCTGGAGAGGTTGATGAAGAATGCGCCCGCGCGAACGCCGGATCAGATTCGCACACCCTCGACGCCCCCTACCTGGCGCGCCAAAGATGTCGGGGGAAACTGTCCGCCACGAACACCTATGGGACCGGAGCCCCTTGTCTGTGCGGTACGAGGGCGGAGGGAGCACAAAGAGCAGATCGAAGCAGACGCGCGGGCAGTTTTACCCAGGTTCGGGCCGCACGGATGGCGTAAAACCCTACTCCTGCTTGGTTGTGTATTGAGTTGAGCGCTCGGGAGCTTGAAGAAGCAGCTACACCGTGCGTGAGAGTAATCTAGGTTTCGAACCCCCTCCACGTTGTGCATGGGCCTCCTTTTATAGTGCAAAGGGGTCACCGACAGGTGTCAACGTAGGAGAAAGGGGTAAAAATGTAAAAGAGGTGGTAGTTGTAACAGTGCGGGAACAGTGGAGCTACAGTACAGAACAGTGGTCTATACCTACTTTAACAGTGGGGGACAAGGGCATTTAATGCCCGTCGCCGTCGACCCCAAAAGCTCCCGCCATAGCGTCTCCGTCCGCCACGGCGACGGATTTATCGCCGTGGTGTGCCACCGTGTACCCCAGGCTGCACAGCCATCCGCCACGCGTCCCTGGTTAGGCCCCAGGGCGACGCGTGGGCCGATGAGCTGGAGCGCGGGCACACAGCGTAGCCTCCCCGGCAAGCGCCTTGCCGGGGCCTTTATCTTGCCGGGCCCGGGAACTTGCCGCTCCCCGGGCCCCTTACCGGGGCGCGCATAGCGCCGAGGCAATATCTTCTAATCTTCCTGGCAAGCTCCTCTTGCCAGGGTCTTGTGCTAGTGGAACAGCCTTGAGCCTGGTACGGCCTTCCCGGCAAGCTCCTCTTGCCGGGGTCTCGATCTTCTGTCTTGTATACTTTGTTTTTGAATGGTTTAATAGGAGGCAGGAAGGTCTCCGGCGAGCACGCAGTAAACCTTGCC